>CM053581.1:31412253-31502388 GCA_028627135.1 Pseudochirops cupreus
CTTCTCCCTCACTCTCTCTCTCCTCTCTCTCTCTCTCCTCTCTCTGTCTCTCTCTGTCTCCTCTCTCTGTCTCTCTCTGTCTCCTCTCTCTCTGTCTCCTTTCTCTCTCTCTCTCTCTCTCTCTCTCTCTCTCTCTCTCTCTCTCTCTCTCTCTCTCTCTCTCTCTCTCTCTCCCCCCCCCCTCTCTCTCTCCCCCTCTCCTCTCTCTCTCTTCCCTCCTTGTGTATGTTTGAAGGGGACTTCCCAACTTCAAAGCCCTAACTGCCAAGTCTGAGGGCCAAAGGCCAAGGTCAAGAAGAGGGATGGAAGAAGAAGGAGACAGGGGAGGAGGAGGGAGAGGAGGAGGTGGAGGACAGCATGCGGGCCACCTGGCAGCCAGGCAAGGTCCCCATGTGTTTCCTCTTCCCCCCCCCCCACATTCCCCTCCCCCCCAGGTTCCCCCAGGCTGTTACCTAGGAAGACAAATCAAGCAGGTGCCCCTGAGCCTGCACCAAAGTGGCCCGAGACTCGCTGGGCCCGGGGAAAAGCTCCGGCCGCCCTTTTCCGGGGCTCACTCTCCTCCGAGCAGCCAGCAGAGGAGGGGCTGCCACGCCCTTAGCCCCACTCCTAACCCTGGGGACCTAAATATTAAGAATGGGAACAATAACAACAACATTTATGTTGCGCTTTATATACCGTATTTCACTTGAAATTCACCACCACCCGGTGACGAAGGTGCTCTTATTATCCCACTTTGCAGATGAGGGAGCGGAGGCAGACAGAAGTCGTGTGATTTCCCCAGGGTCACGCAGCTAATAAATGTATGAGGCAGGATCTGAACTCAGGTCTTTCTCACTCCTCTGGGCTCCTTAGGGGCCTATGTGTAGTCTCATCCCCATCTCCCTTCCCTTCTCCTCACTTCCCCTTCCCTCTCAAAATATCTGATCTCAACAGCGTCTAGCACTCTTGAGCCCAGAGGTTTTTATCCTTCTCTTTGTGTCCTGGACCCCTTGGGCCACCTGGTGAAGCTTAGGAACCCTTCTTAGAATCTTGTTCTTAAAGGCTGTTGCCCGGTCATGTCAGTCATTTCTGACCCCGTTTGGGGTCTTCTTGGCAAAGATACTGGAGTGGTTTGCCATTTCCTTCTCCAGCTCATTTTACAGATGGGAAAACTGAGGCAAACAGGGTGAAGTGACTTGCTTAGGGTCACACAGTATCTGAGGCCGGATTAGAACTCAGGTCTTCGGGACTCCAGGCCCAGTGCTCTATCTACTGCACCACCTAGCTGCCCCATAAAATGTAAAACATAGGATTAAACAGGAAACCAATCATAGTGACATAGTTATCAAAACATATGCATACATACAAACACTTATGAGTATATAAGTATGCAGAACAGGGTTTTTAAACTGGGTGCCTTAAACCTGTATATGTGTGTGTGTGTGTGTGTGTGTGTGTGTTTTACATATAACATGAGATATGTGTATATGCCACAAATATATGACGTGCTACATGCATGTGCACACATGCAAATAGTGTGTTACACATGTGGGATGTATGTACACATGTATTCTCTCTCTATCTCACAAGTGTACAGCACCCATGTTAAGAACACTGCTCTAATTACACAGCTAAGTGCTCTGGTCCTTATCTCTCCATTACCTCTCACCCGAACTTCTCATAGCCCCCACTGGTCTCCCCGCTTCAAATATCTCTGCCAAAAATCTTCCTAAGGCAAGGAGAGAAGAAGGGGAAGGAAACGTATTTATGTACCATCTATTATGCGCTAGGAACTGTGCTAAACACTTCTCTTTATAAAAATATAACAAATATAATCTCATTTGATCCTCATAACACCTCTAGGAGCTTGGTGCTGTTATTAACCCCATTTTACAGATGAACAGAAGTCACTTCACTTGCCCGAGGTCACACAGCTAGTAAGTATCTAAAGCTGGATTCAAACTCAGGTCTCAGGCTTCAGGACCGGCTCTCTCTCCGCTATGTCACTGCTGCCTCATGTGATCATGACCACATCACTCCCCTACTCAAAAGACTTTTGGTGGTTTTCTGTTGCTCTTGGGATAAAACACAATTTCTTTAGCTGGGCATTCATAGCCTTCTACAGTCAGGTTCCTACCTATCTTTCCAGCTTTATCATACATTATTCCTTCATATACCCCACATTCCCGCTGAACTGAACCACTGACATCTCCCCAAATCTGATGTCCTATTGCTTGCTTCCTGAGCCTGGAAAGATGCCCTCCTTGGGGACAGGGATGATTTTTTATTTTCGTTTTATGTTCCCAGTGCCCAGGGCCTGGTATATAATTAAGTAAAGGCTTAATAAATGGTCACTGATTGGCTGATTGATGGATGGATGTGTACAGAGACTCCTCACTCTGCTCCCTCCCTCCCTCCCTCATCCCAGTAGAATGGGGACTTTCATTCCTCCTCACCACATTCTCTTGCACGCATCATCGGCTGTTCAGCACATGGGTTGAATTTTGCTGTTGTTGAATGGAAGGCAGACCGGGTGGTCTTGGTAAGCCCTATCTTATCTATTAATGGCTTTCCCAAACCTTGGACTAGGAGTTCTCAAAGCACCAGGTAAACACCCCTCACTTTTCATGCTATACCTGGGCACTTTTGCTGTTTGAGGAAAGGGCACTAGGCAGGTGGGTTTCCCAGTTGCAATGATATAGTACAATCGTGGGTCACTTCCTGACACTAGGGAGGTTGAAGTATCTAATGCAGACGCTGCTGCTCAGAACCTGCTGAAAATTTGGGTGCAGGAGTCTGTAGGCCTTTGTGAACTTGGAACTCCCACTACCCTGTCTTACATGGTTCTTTGTTCACCAGCCACGGTCTTGACCATGGGGCTGGCCCTCGACCCTCGGCCTCTGGATGCTTCAGAGTTCTGCAGTCATTGGCCTAAGGGAAACTGAGCTCCCTCCTGGCCTTCCCTTGACCTTTTCTTTGCTTTCCTTTGGATTTCTTTGCAGGGTCCCCAGCAGGTGGGGCAAGTGGAAGACATAGGGCTGGCCTGGAAGGTGCTTCAGCCTGTGCATAAGCAGGAGGGTCCTGTTGGTGATGGAGGAGGAAGCATAACGAATATTGCCTTTCCATCCATCGCAGAGCCCCGGATGCTTGGCTGGGAGCCACACCAGGGCAGCACAGGAGAAGTGCTTTCTGATGGAGGCGGAAGGAGGGGGTGGGGGCTGGGAGGATGTGGCAGGATGCTCTTAGCCTAGGGTTAGAGACAGGCAAGAAATACCTGCTCACCGACCCATTGTTTAATCATGACATAATTAGCTTTTCATCTTCTCCTTGCTGGGCTTTCTCACAAGATCATAGCTTTAGAAATGCAAGGCACCTTAGAGGTCATTAACTCCTGCCCTTTATTTTACAGGCGAGTAAACTGAGGCCCAGAGACATAGAGACTTGCTTAGAATCACATAGGTAGTAAGTATCCTAGGCAGGATTTGAACTCAGGTCTCCCTGATTCGAAGGCCACCATACTATCCACTCACCCCTCTTGAGAACATCACCCATAGGACTCTTTCCATATCCTTGCTCTGAGCTCCCTTGTCCCTTCCCAGTCCCCTTCAGGGAATCCACATTACTCACCCCACCAGAGCTAGAAGAAGGAGTAAGCTGGCCCGGACCTCCCCAGGGAGCAGCTCCCACCTCCAAGGTCCGTCCTCCCTGACAAATGGGGCAGTGTTAGCTAGCTTCCGCCTTCCGCCCTCCAGCTCCCAGTCACCTCCCCTGTGGTTCCCCCAAGAGCTGCCCGTTCACACACTTCCTGCCCACAAAATGTAGCTTTGCCCAAGGCGGCCCTCCTCTTCCCCTTTCTCTCTCTTTGCTGCCCCCTGCTCTGCCCAATGGCTGCCCACCTGCCCCTGTACCAGGCTCAGAGTCGGGGCCTTGCCCTTCCCTGGTTCTCATAGGGATTGGGGTTGGTAGGGAGGCAGGGTCCCTTCCCAGGCCTGTGACTCTCAATCATCATTACATCAGCCCACTATATAAGCCCATCTCTTAGGCTTCTTTGGGAGACCTGGTGTGGTTGATGGAGGTTGGGTGTCCATTTCCTCTGCTTTCCCACACTGGAATTCCAGCTTTGGGGCCTTTTTGCCCAGCATGTGTATGTATGTTTGAAGGATGTACTCGTAGGGTCCTCTAATCTCCCCTGCCCTTTGTTTGCAGGCTTTTACAAAGACACATACATGATCTCCACGCCTCTGGGGAGGGGGGTACATCGAAGAAGCTGGTATCCTCATTTATCAGAGGTACACAATGAAAGTGAATGATGCCACTTACCTAAAGTCACATTGCTAAGTCAGTCTTGGAGCAGGAGTAAAAGTGGGGTCTTCTGACTCCCAGCCCAGTCTGCCTTCAATTAAGAATGCAGTGCAATAGAAAGAAATACACCCCCTCCCCTCAGCCTCAGGCTGGAAGTCCAGATCTGGGTCCTGTTTAGCTGGGAGGGATTAAGTGCAAAGGCATATGGGAGGGAGGGGCATTAACAAATGAGACCCTTAAGAGCCCTTGGCTTGAGATCCGTCCCCAGGCTGTCTCCAGTTCCTTCTTCCATGACTAGAGAAGTAGTTCTTGGAGTCCCAACGGAGAGAGCTCTCTAGGATCTAGGCCAGTTTAGACCCCATGACTGGGTCTAGATTGCACAGAGATGTAGAGAGAGAGGCATCCTTCTCTACCCAGGCCCCAGGACCGAGGCTGAGCTGAGCAGCAGGGCATCTCAAACTGTAATGGATCAAGTCCCTTCCAAGTCTAAATGGTTAAGTCTGAGATCCTATGAGCTACAATTAAGGCCAGACAACTGGGACTTTGCCTCAGGGCATATCCAGGGGGTGCATTTCTTCCCAGTGATTTTCTGGCCTATTGACCCCAAGACTTTCAGGTCTTTTCTAGGCCCATGTCATGATTAATCCCTAAATCTATATCACACCTCATTTCCTTGTCCACTACTCATAAGGATCTGTCCTCGTCACACCCTTCTCTCAACATTCACCTTTGCCCTAGGCACCTTTCCCCACCCAGAAAAAACTAGGACTAGACTCTCTGGGAAGTGGTGGGCTACTCTGGTACAGCTATCTGCTAAGCTGGCTGGGCCAGACTGTCTACCACACCTCCTCCTATCCATCCTTCTGTCCTTTCCCAGGGAATTCACAGCAGGAGCAAGAATGACTGGTTAAGTCCAGTCAACGACCTTAGATTCTCACCCCACTGGGTCCTCCCTTCTTGTCTCAGGTCATGCAGAGCCCAATCCCCAGCCTCAGCCCTTCTTTGATATACAAACTGGACAGACTGCTCTCTGTATGGACAAAGGCCCCCTCTTGCTTCTAACCCTTTCTTCTGGGAGCATAAACTCACTTCCTGTTTGCTTAAAGAGGAAGCTGGGTGGTGGCAGGTAGTGAGTAGGGTGGAAGAGGCCTGTATTCTTGAGACAGAGCTGCTCTGTGGGGTGGAGGGAAGGGATTGGATCTCCTGGAGGGGGGCCAACTAGGCTCAGCCTCAGGGTTCTCAGATCCTAGCCCATCACCATCAGATACATTCTCACACACACTTCCACAGACCCTGAAAGTAAGGGAAAGATCAGGGCTGTCAGCATCCAAGTGTCCTGACTTCCTCCTCAGATGTATTTTCAAGAAGCTTGGCTAGCCATCATCATTGGCAATGGGCTGTCTTGGGGTGATGAGGCAGGGGACATGGGTTAACAGATTCCAGTGTTGCCCTGAGCTAACAGATTCCAGCGTTGCTTCTAGATGTATTTCCTTTGGGTACTTGTCCTTTCTGAGAAGACCCCACTGGGGCCGCCCAGTTTCCCCTTTAACCCATATAGATGGATTTCTCCCACTTCACAAAGCCTCAATGTACAAACTGGACAGGCAGCCAAGCAAAGCCTGCTGAGGGACAAAAGAATATGCTTCTTGCCTCTAACCCTCTCTGCTGGGAGCATTAGCTCCCCCTTCCCTCATTTATCTGACCTCTCCTCCTCAGTCTCCCATGCTGGGTCATCATCTGTGTCCCCCATAGGCACAGCCCACTACTTTTCTGGGCTCTATTCTCTTTCTGTGTTCTTCCTGTCTGTCTCTGTCTCGCTGTGATCTCATCAGTTCCCATGTGTCCAGTTATCTCTAGGCAGAAGACTCTCACTTAATTCTCATCTCTCATCTCTCTCTTGAGCTCCAGTCCTGTATCTCCAATGGATTGTTGGGAATTTCATCCCGGCTTTCACCTTAAACTCGCCGTGCCCCTTCCCCCATCCCCTCTCTTCTGACTGGCCCTGTTATTATTGATGGCAGCATCATCATCTTGGTCATCCAGGATTGTACCTGCAGAGTCACCCTCCATTCCTCTCTCTCCCTAACTCCCCTCCACCTCCAAACAGCTGCCAAATCTTGTCCACTAGGTGGCGCCATAGAGCACACAGCATCTGTCCTGGAGTCAGGAAGACCTGAGTTCAATTTCAGCCTCAGAGGCTTTACTAGCTGTGTGACCCTAGGCAAGTCACTACATCTCTGTCTGCCTCGGTTTCCACATTTGTAAAACAGGGAAAATACTAGCACCTTCCTGTCAAGGTTATTGTGAGGGTCAATTTAGAATAACTGCAAAGTGCTTTGCACAATGCCTGGCACGGAGTAAATGCTACATAAATGCTATTATTAGGAGTTATTATCAATTCTACCTGCTTGACCTCTTTTGTATCCCTCCCCTCTTCTCCATTAAAATTCTTGTTCAGACTACTATTCCTCTTCACTTGCAATCTTAAAAGAGCTTCCCAATTGCTCTCCTTTCCTTATCTCTCCAATCTTCAATGCATCCTGCACGCACTTGCCAAAATTATATTCCTAAAGTTCAGGTCTGATTGTGATATTCCCTTCCTTAAGGACCTTCAATGGCTCCCCATTACCTCTAGAAATAAGAATGTCAGGGTTTGGCATTTAAAGCCCTTCACAGTCTGGCTCCGGGAAGACTTTCTAGACTTCCCCTCACATACTCTTAGGTTTCAACTGTACCAACAAACTTATTTTCTCTGCACATCATTCCACTCTCTGCAGCTGGGCAGAGACCAGCCATGATGACCAGAATGTTCTCGCTCCTCACTTCTCCATCTCAGGATTCCTCAAGACTCAGGTCAAGCCCTACTTCTTCCAAGAGGCCCTTCCTGATTCCCCCTTGGGAGCTAGTCATTTCCTCACCTCCCCAGAAATGTATAGATTTGGAATAGAATTTGTGTCATACAAAATGTGTGCTGTTACATTTTGTTTCTTCTCAGTAGAAGGTAAACTTCTTGAGGTCAGGATTGTAACATTTTTGTCGCCAACTTCCCAGTCCCTAACACAGTGCCCTGGCATACAGCAGGTATTCAATGAATGCTTGCTGACTAGGCGACCATAGGAAGAACTGTTTACCTTTGGATTAAACGTTTGCAGAAATGAATTAAATTAGACTTGTAGGACTTTAGATTTGGCCAACTCTCCTTTCACAGAGGAGCGCCTGAAGGTAAGAGAGAGAAGTGCTTTGCCTAAGGTCACACAGGTAGGAGTTTCAGAGCTAGGTTTTATGTCTTGGGGTTTTATTTTTTCTCCCAAATTGAGCTACTGGGGAAAAAGGCCAAGGCAGGCACAACCCAAATCTTTTCCTCACCCCATCCATGCTCCTTAGGAAGCCCAGGAAGAGATTACCCAAGAGACTCTAGAAGCTCTGACCTCCTGGCCTGGCTGGCTTCCCAATAGCTGGAGGTGGGTGCAGTGACTTTTAAAACCCTCCAAAGTTTTGTCCACATGGGAGCTCTCCGTCTTTTGGGGTGTTGCACAACAAATTAAGATTAATATAATAATATAACTTACAATGATTAATGATATATAGAAATAATATAGCTAGTTTTTATAGGATGCTTTAAGGCTTGCAAAGTGCTACAAATATTATCCCATGAGATTATTATTCCCATTTTACAGAAAAGGAAACTGAGCCTGGGGGAGGTGAAATGATTTCCCCTGGGGAAAGTGTCTGAAGCAGAATCTGAACTCAGGTCTTCCAGACTCCTGCACTCTATCCACAGTGCCTCCCAGCTTTAGAAAGAGATATAGTGTCAGGGGATTTGGGTTCAAATCCTGGCTTTGCCATTTACCGCCTCTCTGTCCTCAGTTCAGTTACTCTTCAGGCTTCAGATTCCTCATTTGTAAAATGCAGGGGTCAGACCCTGTGCCCTGTTCTAGGTTCTGATCTATATGATCCTATAAGTAGCAGAGCCCAGATTCTCTGATTCCAAGTCAGATCCTAGAGAGTTACAGCCAAAGAGCTAAAGGGCCTTAGTTGGAGGTGGAAGAGATTTTGTCCTATCTCCTCACTTTACCCAAAGGGAAACTGAGGCTGGAGAGAGAAAAGACCCTCCCAGAGTCACTGGGAATGTGGTTCAAGCCCTTGATCTCTTCATCTTCCTTCACTTCTGTCTCACTCCTGCCACTGAACGGACAAAGCTGGGTCTGAAAATGAAAAGCCTTTTCATCCTGCTGTGGTGAGATGCGTGTGTGTGTATGTGTGAGACTGAGTGAGTGTTTGAGTGTGTGTATGTGAAAATGTGAGTATGAGTGTGTGTGTTTGAGTGTGTGTGAATATGTGAGTATGAATGCGTGTGTAGGTGAAGATGTGAGCATGAGTATGTGTGTGTGTGTGTGTGTGTGTGTGTGTGTATGTGTGTGTGTGTGTAGGGAGGGAGGAGGGTTCTTGAAGGGTAGTGAGAGAACACAGCTCTGTGGCTCAGGGCTGTCACTATGTGTCTCTTTCCTGGTCCTATCTCGGGGGCTGGGTGTGTAACCATGCTCTAGCCTCCCCATTCTCCTGTTCCCTGGCCCTTCTGCACATCTGTCATCTAGGAAGAGGGTGTCCCAGGAAGGCTGAGGTTTCAGCAGATGTGTCAGGCTCTGAAATATGCTCATGAGAGAAGAGACAGCAACATTCTTTTTATTTTTTTCTCTCCTGAAAATCTCCCTTTTTCTTACAGACTGGATGGAGAAAAGGAAGAAGCCAGGTTAAAGCGGGAAGGGAAGAGCAGGCATATGTCTGCTTCATCAAAGGGCACGTGGCCATTTGACTAATCTTTGATAGGTTTGGAAGCCAAGCCCTCCTTGTGATTAGCGGATGTTTCTCTGCCATACTCAAGACAGAGCAACCTTTGGGGCACATGGATGTCTTCAAATTCAGTTCAGGTACAAGTCAAGATGTCACGCATCACACAGCAACCTCACTGGTCGTCTTTAGAAATGGAGGATATACAACACAGACAGGCAACGTAGGACTTGTGATGCTTTTAGGGGGCCCAGGGAGTACCCCTTACTAATCTGAAGTGGCACTGTGGTCAATTCATTCATTCCTATAATCATTTTGTCTAAATACTTTGTCTCAAGGACAGCTAGGTGGCTCCATAGTGCATAGAGCACCGGGCCTGGAGTCAGGAAGCCCCATCTTCCTGAGTTCAAATCCAGCCTTAGGCACATAATAAATGTGTGACCCTGGGCAAGTCACTTCACCCGGCTTGCCTCAGTTTCCTCACCTATAAAATGTTCTGAAGAAGGAAATGGCAAACCGCCCCCATATCCCTGCCAAGGAAACCCCAAATGGGGTCACAAAGAATTGCACATGACTGAAAAACAACTCAACACCAACTTTTCCTGAAAAGCCTCAAGTTAAAGGAGGAGAAGAGTTTTCTTTTGTGGTGTTTCTACTAAGCCACGCCCCCTCCCTAATCCTCTTTTAAAATTTAAATAGAAGAAATGTGGCCCTCTATCTCCCTCCCTTCTTTGCAAAGGTATATATTCTGGTATATACCCACACACCATGATAATGCGACAGTACCTCAACTGTTAAATTTGGCTGACCCATTGGTTGGTTTGGCTGACCCATCAGTCGGTTTGACCCGTCGGTCGGTTTGACCCATCGGTCGGTTTGGCTGACTTGGTTTTCCCTCTTTTTTGTCATAAAGAATAGATTTTTGGGAGAGGAGGGGAAAGGGATACATTGGGAAATGAAAGGGAAATAAAATCCAAAGATATAAATTTAAAAAAGAAAGAAGTAAATACATCCCAGCAGGATGACACATTGAGTCCCTAAGAAGCTTAGTGGGAATTCGTTTATCAGATACTTTGAGGAAAGTGAGAACATTGAAGAGGATTCTGGGAGGGGGGGGAGTGGGGGAACAGATCTGCCCACTTCCCAATTCTGCCTCATTTGTAGGTAGCAGAGAAATCCCTCTCTTCATCCTCAGGCCCATGCTCTGAATTCCTTTGCCATTTTCTATCAGGTTGGAAAAGAACAGAGTAGCCTGGCCGCCTGGAGGGGAGGGTGTAAGCGGTGACTTTAGGCAGGATGGATGAGGGAACTCCCAAGGAAGGTGCCCATAACATAATAGGCATTAAGAAACAGGGAAATCTTATCATTCTAATAATATCACTCATTTTGGTGAGGTAGGGAGGCAAGGTCTTTGAAACTCTGGGAAAGGAACAGAAGGGAAGACCTGTTTAATGTCTAAGTGGGAGGAGTTAGTTGTTTGTGGCAGGACTGTGGGGAAATGAAAGTTTTCCTTGCCCAAACATGCCTCCTTTAATCCATCATTATCATTGTATCTGCTGTTTCCACCATTTGCCACTCCTTAGGGTTAGGGTGTTGGAGGACAGTGGAGAAGGATACAAATGTTTCCTTGAGATGTTGATATATTAATCACTACTGGCCATTAACATCTTACCTTAAATTATTCACATTCAGGTGCAAGGGTTCTTAGCCTGAGATCCATAAACTTATTTTTCAAATAAAATTTTTGATAACTGTTTTATAATTGGTTTCCCTTGTAATCCCGTGTATTTGAGTTTGTGTATTTAAAAATGATTCTGAGAAGGGGTCCATAGGCTTCCCCAGATTGCCAAAGAGGTCCATAACATAGACAAGGTTAAGAACTCTTGAATCAGAAGAAAGCAAGGTTTTTAGGGGAAGGGAAATAGAACCTTTAGGTTGGATGGGAGAGAAATAGAAGGGAAAAAATCCAGAAAACAGCAAGACAGACCCAAATGAAACTGGAAGGCTTAGGCTAGGGGTATGGCAGGCAGGGCAGGTCCAAGATGTGGAATGGGGACAACATGGAGCGCCATCTTAATGGGATATTTGTGGAAATTCTGAAACATGAACCTTCTCCAAGGGCACACTGCTGGTAAATGTCAGAGTCGGGATTCTGACTCCAAGTCCAGCTTTCTGAGCTCAGCAGGCTTACGAAGCACTTTCCCCCAACAACTCATGAGCTAAGCAGCCCAAGAATGATGATCATTCTGTTTCTTGACGAGGAAACTGCCTGACTCACTGACGCCAAACTGGAATAGCCTGAGGTTCATGTACCCTTCTTTGGGGAGAAGAAAAATATGTTCTATCCACTGTCCCTCAAAATCATTTTGCAATTTCCTTCCTCTGCATCTTTGCTCAGGTCATTGCCCCCTGCCTAGAAAGACTCACTCCTCTTTGCCTGCCCTGTGAGGCCCAGGTCCAATTCTTACCCCCCTGCTCAAGTCTGGATTTGGAATCAGAGAGCTAGCTACTTCCTCATCATTGGGCCTTGGGGAAGTCATTTCACCTGTGTGGTCCCAGCTTTTTTGTCTGTAAAATGAGACAGTTGGAGTGGATGCTTCTAAGATATGCTGACAGTTCTAAATCTTGACAGCCTAATCATAAAAACCACTGCCTCTGTTTCAGCTCAAATCCCACCCTCTGCAAGGGGTCCTTCCCCTTCCCCACTACCACATTTCTAGCACATCCAAAACAGAACTCATTAGCTTTTTCTCCAAATCCTCCACCCTCTTCTGAATCTCCCTATTACTGTTGAGGGGTATTATGAGGTATTCAGGACAACTAGCACCTTACCTCTTGCTAAGCCCTTTGCAGGGCTGCTCCCCCTCCTCTAGCATCCACCTTCACCCAGTTCTCCCCTGTGGCTCCAAGAAGCTGGAGCATGGACAGTGGCCACACCTGGCAAAACCATCTCAGGAGATGGGCCAACCCAGAATGAGGGTCACTGACAGGCTTCATGTCTACTCTAAGCATTCCCTTGGTGGAATGAGTGGATGAGAACAATTCATTCCAACAGCCATGGAGGTGGCTGAAGCAGGCTCTTTGCGGCACTTCGAGCTTGGTCAGACACTGAAGACGCCAAGCTCATCCACTGCATCTTGGGCCACTGCCAGCCATCCTGACCTTTGTCCTGCCACTGGACTTCCAATGACGCAAGAAGAGAGAGTGACAACTTTGTACAGCTTGGCCTCACTTAAATCTAATTCACGTGAAAGTCAAGAGGTCCCCGTATAACAACTACTGCCAAGGGAGCTGACCTCGCTGCAGTGATCTGGGGTCTCACCCTTGGTGTGCTCCCCAAGCAGCTCACTCACATTCTCTCCACAAATCCAATCAGCCACCAAGACTTGTCATCTCAACTTGTCATGTGCATCCTCTTTCTCTGACACTGCCACCACCCTGGTGCAGACCCTCATCACCTCAGGCCTGGACTGCTGAAGGAGCTGCTGTTGGGTCTGCCTGCCCTAAGTTTCTCCCTGCTGCAGGCCTTCCTCCATTCAACCACCAAAGTGATTTCCTAAAGCACAGGTCTGACCATGTCACCCCCATTCCCCTACTCATTAAACTTCACTGGCTCCCTATGGCCTTCAGGATCAAATACAAAATCTATTCACAACCTGGTGGTCCCTTCTTACCTTTACAATCCCATACTCAATGACCTGGTGACACTGGCCTCTTTGCTGTCCCTTGAATGGGACAATTCCTCTCCCAACTCCAAGGTTTTCATTGGCTTCCTCCCAGGCCTGGACCACTCTTTTCTCATGCCGGCCTCCTGGCTTCCCTGACCGCTTTCAAGACTCAGTCCATTCCACCTTCCAAAGGAAGCCTTTCTGTTCCCTCTGTCCCCATATTGTTAGGGCCTTCCCCTGGCTTGCCTGACCTTCCATCTACACTGTATTTATGACGTATGCATAACTGTCTTTTTCATGTTGTCTCCTCCCTCCAGGATAGGCACTCCTTGAAGGCTGCAACCGTTTCCCCCTTTCTTTGTATCACTAGTGCTTAGCACAGAACCTGACATTCAGTAAGCACTTAATAAATGCCTGCCAACCTAACCTACAGGCCCTTTAAGGTTTGCAAGGAGCTTTCCTTACAACAGTGAAGTCTACCAATAAGCACAATATGATTCCCACAGGTTTCTGGACAAGGAGCCTAAAACCCAGGAAAGTTGTGAGCGTCCTCTTACTATTACAGACCCTGGGAACAGCACAGCCTGGAGCGGAGCTCAGCTCTGCAGGTTAATGTTTGCTCTTCTACAAGGACCCATTTCCTGCTCTTATGAGCCATAATACCACATGGGCGTGTTTTATTTCCCCCACCAGACTGAAAGCACTTTAAAGGCAGGGGCCACATTTTAAAACTTTGTTTTCCCTGAAGAAATGGGTATATATTTCCAATGCAGGGTAAATATTTGTTGTTCAGACAAGGTAACCCATCATTTCACAAGTGAGGAAACAGAGCCCCAGAGAGTTTAAGTGACATTCTCAAGGTCACACAGACAGTAAATGACAGGCGAACTTTGAACACAGATCTTCTAACTCCAGAGCCAGTGTGCCCTGTACCAGGCTCCCAAGTTAGTCAATCTGAGGGAAAAATAGGGTTTCAATTCTTGTGCTCTGGGAGAGGGTCTACTTTATGGCTCTTAGAGCCAGATGCCAAACCCTGCTGTTGATGGAAGGAAGGACTTACTATAAGGCCAATGAATCCCATGATTTTGGAGTTTTCGAGGATAATATTATTAGGCACTGTTGGCATGATCTGGAGATGCTCCCCCACTCAGCCTTCCAGCTACTGCCTTCTTCAGTTGTTCAAATCTTGCTGTGTGGTGGGAAAGTTGTCCTTTATCCTGCTTCCATGGCCTTGCTCTACCTGAATTCTGGCTCTCCCTTTAAATGACCGTGTCCTCCTGGTGGAGAAGCATCTTTATTCTGTTTAGATTTCCTACATTGTTATCTTTGTAGGTGTTGTCTTCCCTTATAGAATGTAAGCCCCCTGAGGGCAGGGACTGTTTTATTAATGGCTTTTTGTATCTAGTACCTATGTGGTACATAGTCGGTGATAAATAAATACTTGGTGAGTGTTTGATCTCCTCCCCACAACTTAACAAGAGCAAAGGTAATGTGAGAGGCATCTGGGGGCTCAGTGGATAGAACATTGGACCTGGAATCAGGAAGACTGAGTTCAAATTTGGCCTCAGATACTTGCTAGCTGTATGACTCTTGGTAAGTCACTTAACTTCTGATTGCCTGACCAAATGGACCCACTGGAGAAGGAAATGGCAAACCACCCCAGTGACTTTGCCAAGAAAACCCCAAATGGACTCAAAAAGGGTCAGAGGTGTTTGAAATGACTGAACAACAACTAAAGGTAATGTGGCACAATGCAATGAGCATTGGACTTGACATCATGAAGATCTGGGTTCTAATCCCACCTCAGACACGAGTGATATGACCATCTAAAGTTGCTTCCTCCCCTTCCCCACCCCGGACCAGAGTTTCCTCATCAAAATGAAGGCATTGGACAAGGGGATGATCTTAGAGGCACTTCCCAGTTCTGCGTCTGTGAGCCTTTGACCCCTTTTTGGGATCAATAATCTAGGCTGCCAATGCAGGGCTCTCCCTCCCCTCTTTATCTGTATACTTCCTGCCATCCATCTCTACTGCTGCTGTTTGCTGATCATAGAACCCGGGCTTGGGACATAGGAAGATTTAGAGAGGCAGGAAGGAAGAGCAGAATGAGATTCTTCAGAGTCAGGGACACAGGGGTTCAGTCACTTGATCTCTGAGCCTCAGTGTCTTTATCCATAAAATGGACAGAATAACAGTATCTATATCTCAGGGTTGATTCAAGAGATCAAATGAGCTGATACAGGTGAAGTGCCTTGTAAACCTAAAAATGCTATATATATTTATATACACACATGTAGATATACATTTATATACTTATATGTATATATTCCTTTATGTACATATGCCTTTATATATGTATGTATACATAGACATTTACATAGTATATGCATGTATACCTTTATATACACATATATATATTTATATGCATAACAACAGCTGTTATTATATCATTATTTGAAAATTATTTTGCCATTGCTTATTGTTTACTGTTATTTTATTATTATTTTGCCAGATTGATTTTTTAAAAGCATTTATGGGTTAATAAGCATTTATTAAGTTCCTATTTCATGCCAGACTCTGTATTAAATATTAAGGATACAAAGAAAGGTCCCAAAACAAAAAACATCCTTCATCTCAAAGAACTCACAATCGAATGGCGGAGACAACGTGAAAACAATTGTCTTAACAAGCTGTAGAAGACATAAATTGGAGCTAATCAACAGGAGAAGGCACCAGCATTGTATGTGGGGGGGGGGGGAGAGGATATAGCCAAAGACAGGTAGACCATCAGGGCTTATGAGAAGGTCAAGGTTATAAACATGGAAGCATCGACAGAAGTCTGTTATTCTTAGGATGGGCATAAGAGGACACGAGTTCGGAAGGAAAAGCAAAGCCCAGAGATCAGTCCAAGCCTTGGCTAAGAGGGGAACAAAGCAGGAATCCAGTTTCCAGCAATCCCAGAATTACTTAAGCTCATTTGCCCGGGGAGTGTGTTGAGCTAGGCAGATAATTAGATAATTAGGGTCTTGCAGATCTATTTGCACTTTCCTAGATGACTTTATCCCACGTTCTGCCCCACCTTCATCTTTTATTCTTCAGTGTTCATGTAGACACATTTATCTCCTTCTTCATGCACATCCTCGACTTTAAAGGTTGACTTCATTCTCCTTTCCACTTTTATCACAAACATACATCAACCAGTGCAAACTCTTCTTCATCCTCTGTCTCCTTCTTCTACCTTCCTTCTGCCTCCTTGCTGTGGCTCTTTTCCTTGAAGACGCCATGTCCCTGGGCTGCCCCTTTCTGACATCCTTACCTATGATTGCTCCCACACCTCTACCCACCAAACCTGCTTTGCATCCTCATCAGGACCTTCTATCATTTAACCCCATCCACTTCACCATGTCCATTAACTTCCACGTAACTCATTCCCCAGCCTAGTGTTCTTGCTTGATCATTTCAGTGTAGCCCTTTATCCTGACCCCTAATTTTACCCCAAACCTCCTCTGACAGTCCTAGAAACAATCAACCAACAAGTATTTACTAAACACCTACTTTGTTCTACGGATGGTGGAGTACAAGTGCAAAGAACTAAACCATCTCTACTTACAAAGAGCTTACATTCTAATGGGGGAGATAGTAAGTACAGATATAATTATATGCAACACAAATAGAAAGTGAATAAACACAAATATATTCAAAGTAGTTAAATGTGAGTTAGTTTGGAATGGCAGCACTAGCAGCTGGGGAGACCAGGAAAGATTTCATGCAAAAGATCGTATTTGAATTGTCTTAAAGGGATAGGACTCTAAAGTGTCCCTCCTCTGCCTTTATGCCTCTTAAAATTTTTCTATTCCTATTTTAAAGACTAGGTTGTCTTATCTCATCCAGGCTGGTAGTACAGTGGGTTCCTTGAAGGCCCAGACCCACTCTGATTGGCATGAGGACTTTGCCCTACTCTGCTCCACCCAGGTCTGTTGGCCCCCCTTAGGCAACGTGGTGTCTCACCCCCTTTCTGGGGGCTCACCATATAAATGCTGAACATGGTGCATATACCTAATTGACTTTGCCACTCCAAACCCTCAACCCCAAGAGATCTGCCAGCTTCAGATACCATAGTAGCTAGGACTACAGGAGTGAGCCAGAATGACTGGATTCTATATCCATTAATTTTCTGTTGTTGTTCAGTCATGTCTGACTCTTTATGACCCCGTTTGGGGTTTTCTTGGAGGAGATACTGCAGAGGTTTGCCATTTCCTTCTCCAGCTCATTTTACAGGTGAGGAAACTGAGGCAAACAGGATTAAGTGACTTGCCCAGGATCACACAGCTACTAAATATCTGAGGTCAGATTTGAATTTAGGAAGAGAAGTCTTCCTGATTCCAGGCTTGGCACTTAATTCACTACTGCACCTGGCTTTTTTACTCATCCCTTAAAAGTCAACTCAAATGCCACCTCCTCCTGGAAGTCTTCCTTGATCCTGGTCAGAAAAGACCTTCCCCTGTAGGCCTTACATACCGTACTTCTCATGCAACATTGTACACGAGGGTTTGTTTTTTTTTTTAATACAGGTAGTTAATACCTTTGTTTTGTGATAAACTGCATGAATGAGCTCCATTCCTCTAGGGCAGTGGTTCTCAACCTTCCTAATGCCACGACCCTTTAATACAGTTCCTCATGTTGTGGTGACCCCAACCATAAAATTATTGTCGTTGCTACTTCATAACTGTAATTTTGTTACTGTCATGAATCGTAATGTAAATATCTGATATGCAGGATGTACTTTCATGGTTACAAACTGAACATAACCCACAGGTTGAAAACCGCTGCTCTAGGGCCTTCTCCTAGGTCACTGCATGCTTCTGAAGACTGGATTGTTACAAATTCACAACAGTCACCTTCAGCCTGGCCTTCAGGGCTGCTCAGGAGTCCATCCCCCTTGCTGTGGCTGCTCAGGTCTCTCTCCTTCTCTCTCTCTCCTTCTCTGTTTTTCTCTCTCTCTCTCTCTCTCTCTGTCTTCCTCCCTCTCTCTCTCTCTTTCTCTCTCTCTCTCTCTCTCTCTCTCTCTCTCTCTCTCTCTCTCTCTCCTTCCCTCTCTCTCTCTGTAAGCCCCCCTTTCTCTTACTTCCCTCTCCTCTTCAGTAGATGCTGGTACCTACTGCTTTACAAGGCAAGCATAGGAACATCCCCAAACATCAACATTTTCCCTTCAATGCATCATAAGAAGCAGTATGGTATGTGGGAGCATTTTAATTTCTCTAGATATATTAAGAAATATAATTGTTTCCCTACTCTAAAAAACCCTTTACTAAATCCTTGGAAATATGAAAGATATAGTTCTAGGAAAAAAAGGGTTTTTTGCATAGGGAAATAGGTGAGTGGTTACTATATTTTTAAACAAAGAATAATTCTTCTCTTGTTTATAGGCAGATAGGTGGATACAGTAAGATCTGAGTTCAAATATAGCTGGTGGGTCCCTGTGTCTGCATCAAATCTGGCACCAATATGGTTGTGTGTGTGTGGGGGGGGTGGATTAGCTGTATGATTCTAGTCAAGTCACTTGCCTTTGTCTGCCTCAGTTTCTTCATCTGTAAAATTGAGGATAATAGAACCTACTTCCCATGCTTGTCGTGAAGATTCGATGAGACAGTATTTGCAAAGTGCCTTGCAAACCATAAAGCCCGATAGAAATAATAATAATAACCATGATGATGACAGCGATAGCCTCACCACCCACCTTAAGTGACTGGTGTTAGGACCTATGCTTCTCCATTGATTAAGGACGTTACTATCTAGCCCAGAGATTACATACTTTTGTTCTCTCCAGGAGTAAAGGGAGTGGTCCAGGAGGAAATAGGAACATTATCAACAATTCTAGAACGTTAATCCTAACTGTATTTTTTACATATTGGGGTCCTTTCCTTTTTTAATATTCCTGCAAATATTACCTGAAATTGTCTTGAGAAAGAGGGTCACATCAGAGGGCATGGGGATGTGTGCCAATTATTTCTTTTCCAAGCTAGAAATACCTTGGATCTAGATTAACGTTAAATTAACTCAATTATTTCCAGCAGATTTAGGTCTAAATCAACAAGGATTGTATTAGCATAAATATTTTTTTTCTGGGTTAGGAGGGCTGGCCCATGCCTGTAATCCCTAGTTTTGGGGATGCCAAGACTGGTGGATCCTTGTGCCTGTATCAAGTCTGGCACCGATATAGTGGTGGTGAGGTGGTGGATTAGGCCACCTAAACAGAGGTTAACCAGACCAGGATGGAAATTAAATAGGTCTAAAACAGGTCAAAACTTCAGTGTCATGTAAGTAGCCATTAGACTTTAAGCCTGGCTAAGGTAGGAATATACACACATATCTACACACGTACATACATATATATACACACATATATGTGTGTGCATGCATATACACACATATATACGCACACACATTTATATATCCATACACAGTATACATATGTATATATACATACATTTATTATGTTGATTTATTTATACTATTTACTACATTTTAGTTATTACATACATGTATACATTTATACATCATACAACACACACATACATATATAAAACATATCTGCTGGGGAGGGGAACAATCCATGACCAAACAAGAGACAGAAAGCATTATGAAATGTAGAAAAGATAATTTCGATAATATTAAATTTAAAAGCTTTTTAAAAAATTTATTTATTATTAGTTTACAACATTCAGTCCTACAAGTTTTTGAGTTCCAAATTTTCTCCCCCTTCCCTGCTCCCACCCCCCATGGCAGCATGCAATCCAACATAGGTTCTACACATACCTTCACATTAAACATTAGTCAAGTTGTAAAGAAGAATTATAACCAATGGAATGAATAACAAGGAAGAAGAAACAAAACAGAACAAAATGAAAAAAGAGAGAGAACAAGTAGTTTACTTCAATCTGCATTCAGACTCTGTAGCTCTCTCTCTGGATGTGGATAGCCTTTTCCATCGTGAGTCCTTTGGAGTTGTCTTATAACCTTGCATTGCTGAGATGAGCCCAGTCTATCAAAGTCAGTCAAGACAGATACGATGTGTCTGTAATTGTGTACAATGTTCTTCTGGTTCTTAAAAAGGTTTTGTACAAACAAATCCAATGCAAGCAGGATTAGAAGGAAAGTAAAACGCTGAGAAACAACCTTTATAGTAAGCGTCACTGTTGAGGGCCTCATTTCTCAAATACGTAGAGAACTGAGTCAAATTTACAAGAATACAAGTCATTCCCCAATTGTTAAATGGTCAAAGGATACGAACAGGCAGTTTTCAGATGAAGAAAGCAAAGATATTTATAGGTACATGGAGAAATGCTCTAAATAACTTTTGATTAGAGAAATGCAAATTAAAATAACTCTGAGATATCACCTCACAACAATCAGATTGACTAACATGACAAAAAAGGAAACTAATAAATGTTGAAGTGGAGGTGGGAAAATTGGGACATTGACGCATTGTTAGTGAAGTTGTGAACTGATTCAACCATTTTGGAGAGCAATTTGGAACCATGCCTAAAGGGCTACAAAACTGTGCATACCCTTTGATCCAGCAATACCACTACTAGGTCTATATCCCGAAAAGATAAAAGAAAAAGACCTATATATACACACATTTATAGCAGATCTTTTTGTGGTGACAAAGAATTGGAAATTGAGGGGATGCCCATCAATTGGGAAATGGCTGAACAAGTTGTGGTATATGAATGAAATGGAATACTATTGTGCTATGAGAAATGATGAACAGTCAGATTTCTGAAAAACCTGGAAAGACTTGTACAAACTGATGCAACGTGTAATAAACAGAACAGGGAAAACATTGTACACAGTATGGGCAACATTGTGTGATGATCAATTAGGAATGACTCAGCTCCTCTCATCAATGCAATGATACAAGGTGAGTACAACAGCCTCACAAAGGAAAACACTATCCATATCCAGATAAAGAACTGATGGTCTCTTAATGCAGTTTGAAACATATTTTTTTCACTTACTTTTGCTTTTTTAAAAATCTACTTCTTCTTTCACAACTGCAAGTAATATGAAATATTTTTTATATAACAGCACACATATAAATTATATCAAGTGGTCTACCATTTTCAGAAGAGAGGAGGGAGGAAAATTTGGAACTCAAAAATCTTGTAAAAATGAATGCTAAAAATTTTCTGGACATGTAACTGGGGAAAATACTATAAAATACATATCTGCACTTACATGTGTGCATATATATACATATATATATATATATATGTATATACACATACATATATACACAGACACAGGCACACATACAGACACATGCACTTATATCTTTTTTTCTTTAACAGGTATAGGGGAAAGAGTACTATCCTGGGAATCAGAATAACTGTTGTTGTTCATCTTTTGTTCTCAAAGAGGTCCAATGACATCAAAAGGGCACTGTCTTGACCTTTGAGTGATCTGGATTTGAGTGAGGCAAGGCTATGCAAAATCATCTCTCCTCTAAAGTCATAGAAGCCCAGTGGCAAGACACAGGTCAGGACCACTGGTGATGGCGCTGGATGAAGCAAATGAGCTTGGTCTTTCTAAATCAAGGTCTCTCCCAGGTCTCAGTTTGTCTGAGGCAACACCCGTTCAATGACCAAGGGCTAGGTAAGGATAGAGCAAAAAGAAGGTCTAATTTATCTTCATAAAAATGTCAGTCTGGGAAGGGAAGACCCTGGGAGTTTCTGGCCAGAACAGAAAACAATTGCTGTTTATGGAGCCCTATTTCTCCATCTTCTTGACTGTGTGACTATGAGCAATCTCTAAAGTTCAATTTCCTCATCAGTGAAATGAGGCTCGTAGCTCTTGGCCAACCAACTCCACCAGACTTTGAGGATGGAGGTGGTGATACACATTCCTGCCCTGCAGAAATAGACATTCTCATTTTGATCATTGCTGCTACATTCGTTGTCGTTCCATCCCTCCCTCCTGACTCTTCGTCTGTTATGGCATCCCCTCTAGCTGCACTGTGTACCCATCCTTTCCAAGACCTTGATCTTGCCATAATCTTCTCCCTCTCTAGGATTTTTAATACCTCCTTTTCCAATGTTTCCTTCCCTTCCACCTCCAAATGGACATCCCCTGGCACCCCCTGCCCCTCTAAGTAAGCTCCTTGAGGGCAGTGACATTTTGTGTTTGTATCCTTAGCACCTACCCACTGCAGGGTCCATAAGAAGCCCTCCATAAAGTCTTGTTTTATCATTTTAAAAAAGCCTTTGACTCAGCTAGGTGGCACAGTAGATAGAGCACTGGCCCTGGAGTCAGGAGCCCCAGTCTTCAAATCTGGCCTCAGACATTTGACACTTACTAGCTGTGTGACCCTTAACACCGATTGCCTCAAAAGAAAAAGAAACAGCCTTTGTTGGAGAAAGGCATCTTGGTGTGGCATAGTCAAGGCTCAGGCCCATTTCTTTGGACATACTTACCTCACCCTGATCCACCCATGAGAATCCCATATAGAATGTCATGAATCATGCCAGATAGAATTCTATTTTCATTCTAAAATGACATTCTACGATTACTGCTCCTCATGTTCAACATTCTATCCACCATCTCCAAGCCTTTGCCTGGCATGTTCCTCCTGACCTAGAACTCACTTTCTCCTCACCTCCATAACAGAGTCTCTAAATTCCTTTAAAGTTCAGTTCAACCTTCACCTTCTGCAGGAGACTTTTTCTCTTCTCTATTTTTTCTTAATTAGGGCCAGGGCATAAGGGACTTTTCTCCAGGGTACTGAAGGTTAGAGAGCTGGCAGCAGTTTTACTCTTTCTGTGGGAGAGAAATAACTCATATGAACACCTAATCAGGAGCAGGGACTAGATCTGTGCTTTCATTAGCATAGGGAGCTCCCAGGTGAGGAAATGCCCTCTACCAGTGCAGGCTGGCACCTTTTCTGAAATTTGGAGTTTTACTTCCCTTTTCAATGTGTGGGGAGGGCTTTCAGGGAGAGAGACAATTTTGGAACTCAAAATTTAAAAATAAATGTAAAAAAATGTAGACGTAATTGAAACTTACAGTCTTGGAGAGCTTCCTAGAGTACAGAAAGCTTCACTGCATTTCACATAGCCAGTGTTCATCGGAGACGAAATGAGCCCAGGACTTGCCGGTTCCAAGGACGACTCTCTGAGCATGGTCTTTTCTTATTCCTCCAGTTGCTCCTGTCCTGTCCCCCACAACTACTTTGGACTTGCTTTCTATTTATGAGACAGCTAGTTGGCTGGGTGTGTGAGGGCACTCAGCAAGATCTGAGTTCAAATCCCACCTCAGAAACTCACTAGCTGCATGATCCTGAGCAAATCACTTGAACGCTGTCTGCCTCAGTTTCCTCATTTGTAAAGTGGGAATAATAGCAGGTTTTGTGAACAAATGAGATAATATTTGTGAAGCACTTTGCAAACCTTAAATTGCTATAGAAATGCTATCATTGTGGTATTAAAAGTGAGTTATTATTATTGTTAAAAGAATATATTGCTGAATTGCTGTTAAAGCATTTTAGCTGTTGCTCCATTGACCCCCCTGCACCCAGCGTACTGATGAGTGTTTCCTGTTGTTTCCTTGATAAAATGCATCAAATGTGGCCAACAGAGGCCACAGGCCAGTGGAAAAGTCAAACATGGCGGTGGCAGAGCGCCAACTCTGGCTCCTGTCCTCAGAGCCTTCTCGTGCCCAGGGTGAAGTGGTGTCACCTGAGACGATGACGGTTGGGATCAATGGATGCCTCCCTCATTGCCAGGCACCAGAGAGAGCAGCATCTGGCTCACCAAACTAAAAGAGCGCCTGGCAGCCAGGTAGCTTCACTTTATCCTCACGTGTCCGGAGGCAGGAAGAGACCTTGGAACCCAGCTACTTTAACCCCCTTGATTAACATAGCGGGAGACTGGGGCTCAGAGGGGGCAGGTCATCTGCCAAGGTCACACAGCTAGTGAGTAATAATAGCTACTATCATGTTGTCTGGATAGGGCTGGAAAAGACCTTAGAAGGAGTCTAGTCCAACTGCCCCCTTGTGTGGTTGTGGTTGTGGTTGTTGTGTCTGACTCTTCATGACCCCTTTTGGGGTTTTCTTGGCAAAGATACTGGAGTGGTTCATCATTGACTTCTCCAGCTCATTTTACAGATAAAGAAACTGAGGCAAACAGAGTAAAGTGACTTGCCCAGGGTCACATACCTAGTAAGTGTCTGAGGCTGGATTTGAACTCAGGAGGTGAGTCTTCCTGACTCCAGGCCCTGCACTCTTTGCACTATGGCTCCCCCTAGGAGGAAACTGAGGTCTTGGCGTGCTAAGTGATTTGTCCAAAGCCATAGTGATAGTGGCAGAGCCAGGTCTTTTGATTCTAAGTGCAGGGTCCTTAAAGTTTACAAAGTGCTTTACATTTATGTCTCATTGGAGAGTAACAGAAACTCTGTGGGGGACGCGCCATTCCCAGGCCCACTCCTGATTTATGGACAAGGAAACTGAGGCTGAGAGGCTGAGGGCCCAAAGCTGCTAGGTGGGATTTGAACCTAAATCTTCCCGACTCCAAGTCTGTCACTTACTCCAGGACACTGCGCTATCTCCAGAAAAGTGGGGATTCAAGATCAAGGATAATCACAGAATTATGGAGTCACAGGATTTGGGACAGAGAATGGACTTCACCAGACAACCCAGTCCAACTCATGGCCAAAAGGGATTCCCAGTACAGCACACTCGGCAAATGATCCTCCAGCCTCTGCCTGGAGTCCTTGGAAGCTAAAGTCAGTGGTTGCCCTGACTCACAGCTGCCTTTCTCATGGCCAGATAGCCTGGGGTGGGTGGAGGGGTGTTTATGAGAGAAAGAGAGAGAGAAAGAGAGAGAGAGAGAGAGAGAGAGAGAGAGAGAGAGAGAGAGAGAGAGAGAGAGAGAGAGAGAGAAGAGGAAGAAGAGGAAGAAGAAGAAGAAGAGATGGAAAGAGGGACAGAGAGAGACAGGGTCAGAGAGAGAGAAAGAGAGAGGGAAAGACAGACAGAGAGAAACAGACAGAGTGGGAGGTGGGGAGGGAGAGAGGGAAGGAAGAAGAGAGAGAGAAAGAAGGAGAGGAAGAGTGTGTGTGTGTGTGTGTGTGTGTGTGTGTGTGTGTGTGTGTGTGTGTGAACAAATCTCTTTCCCTCCCAAAGGCACTTGCCTACTCCCTCTTTGGTTTCAGGTCTTCAATGCAAGCTGTGTGGCCCCCCACCCCCACCCCCGAGCGCCAGCCATCCTTTCACTGTGGGGCCTCGAAAAGTCCCAGCTGAAGGGTCTCTCTGGTTTGCACTTCCCTTTTTGGAGGGAGGTCTTCTTTCTGAGGTTTATATGGGGTTCTGTTCCTCCGGCCACCATGGGGCCTGTAGAGACATCCAGCCCCCAGAGAAGACTGACCTCTGCTTATCTCTTGAAGGCAAAGCTGTCATTTCACCTTCACAACAAGAAGCATCTTTCTCCTGTTCTAGAATAGTGGCTCAACTCATTGTCCGGCTGGCTTCTGACTCAGAGATCCCATTTGGTAAGGCATAACTTTCCACAAATAGCCCCGAGAATGACTTGGCATTTTTATCTCACCGACCCGCCCGCCAGCCTTGAGAACCACTGAGCTAGAGCAATGGGTCAAATCTGAGAATATTAAATTTAACATGGATAAATATAGAATAATACACATAGGTTAAAAAAAAATCAACTTAGCTATGTAAGTGCAGGATGAAAGAGGCATAGCTTGGCCATTAGTTCCTAAGAAAAAGTCAGAGGAATTTAAGCTTAATAAGAGTCCACACTATGAGATGGCAGTCAGCACCCCCGATGCTCCCTGGGCTACATTATGGAAGGTACAGGGTCCCCACTGAGGATGGTGACAGTTCTGCCACACTGTGCCATGGTCAGGCCACCTCCCCACTCACTTCAGAGAAGACCCAGATAAGCACAGGATCATGTGTGGAAGAGGCCAATCAAAAAGGGGAGAGGCTCAGAGACTGGTGGAAGGAAGAGAGGAGGGTGAGCCTGGAGAAGAGAAACCTTGGGGCTGACTGTGTCAGCCACTCTCAAGGCCATACAGGTGGGAAGGAAGCAACAGTTTTTAAAGGGCTGTCATGTGGAAGAGCAAACATCTTTGTTTGGTTTGGCCACAGAGGCCAGAGTTTAGGAGCATTGGGAGTCAGAGAGAGGCAGAGTTAGTCAAAGGAAACACTTCCTGACAATTGCCACTATCCCGAATTGGAATGGGCTGCTTTCAGAAGGAGGAAGGGAGATCGATTCTCCCACATTAGAAGTCATGGAGCAGAAGCAAGAGGAGCATTTGTTGGGCAAGTGGAAAGCTAATGCTTGTTCTCATATGAGAGAGCAGTAGATAGATCACAGCACCTGGAGTCAGGAAGACCTAAGTTCAAATCCTGCCGAAAACATTCACTAGTCATGTGAACACAGGTGGGTAAAGTCACTTAAACTCTGTCTGCCTCAGTTTCCTTATCTGTAAAATGGAAATAATAATAGTACCTACCCCCCAGGTTGTTTTGAGGATCAAAAGAAATAATATTTGCAGAGCCCTTCATAAACTTTCAAGCCCTGGTTAGTGTTGTTTTATGGGTTGGGCTATCTGGCTTCTGAAGTTCCTTCCAGCTCTAAGACCCTGTGTTTTGATCCTTTTTAATCTGGTTTCCACCCCTACCATGCTACTAACATTGTTTTCCCTCCCCACATTTTCTAGTGACCCTCTCTAGTGGAGAAATCTAATCCCTGTTGATCCATCCTCCTCCATCTTGTATAGTGACAAGACCACTTGGTGTCAGAATACTTGGGTTCAAATGTTACTTCTACTGTTTCCATAGATTCATGACCTTCAGCAAGCCATAACCTCCCTAACCCTCAGGCAGCTCTCTATGATTCTCAGTAATAGACTGACTGTAATCTGTGTGGGAGGAGAGAACTCTGAAACACCGAATGAAATCATAGGTCCTCGATGCATTGATTCCGCAGTCGTGTACACCAGGGGTGGGGAGACCAGTTAGGAGGCTGGTCATTTATTCAACTCTTGTTGGTTGTATTCTACTCTGATAGATCTATACTTGTGGGAGATATAATCAGGCCTAGTCCTGGTGTAGAAAGACCCTCTATGGTGGCGGTTCTCAACCTGTGGGTCGCAACCCCTTTGGGGGTCGAATGACCCTTTCACAGGGGTCACAGGGGTCACCTAAGACCATCAGAAAACATACATTTCCGATGGTCTTAGGAACGGAGACACTGCTCCTCTATCCATCTCCAGGCGGGTCTGCCCACATGCAGATACGCCCACATATGAATATTAAAGGTTCAAGGCATTTAGGAAGGTTGAGAATCACTGCTCTATGGTTTGGTAAGAGAGATGATATTTACATAAACAATGATAAAAAAAGGCAGGATCCATCATATACAATGACACCAGGCACAGCTCATGGGCTCATAGAGTTAGGACTGGGAGGAACCTTACAGAACATCTAGTCTTCCCCATCCTCCCTCTTTTGCCTTGCCTAGCCTTCACAGGAATTTAGACAGAGGCTAGATCACTGTTTTCTGGGGATAGACAGACAGACAGACAGACAGATGACTTTCTGTCAGACATGCATTGTGCAAGGTCTTTGTTATCTCCCAGATTCTATGATTCTATAATTTGGTGACACCCTTAGGCCTCCACATCCACAACTTTGCAGGAACTTTGTCTCATTTTCAAGGCCCTTCTTAATCTGATTCCCATGGAGTTTATAGTCTGGCAGGAGAGGGCAGAAGAAACAAATTGATCCACCCAAGGACTTTGGTCTCATTAATCTGATGCTTTAACTAATAAAGCCAGCTAGCTCCACACTCGATTGAGTTGAGTTCAATGTGCAATGAACTAAATATCTTTGACCCTTTATGCCATGGATACCACAAAAATATACTTAGAATATGACCTCAGTGTGCACCCTAAGGATCCAAAGAAAAGGTACAAGCCAGCAAGATGAATTAATCCCACAAATACTATATTTACTGGGTGCCTACTATATTTGTTGTTAATGTTATTCAGTCATTTTTCAGTCATGTCTGACTTTTTGTGACCCTGTTTGGGAGTTTTTTGGCAAAGATACTGGAGTGGTTTGCCATTTCCTTCCCCAGCATATTTTACAGATGAGGAAACTGAGGCAAATAGTTAAGTGACTTGTCCAGGGTCACACAGCTAGTAAGTGTCTCAGACCAGATTTGAACTCAAATCTTCCTGACTCTAGACCGAGCGCTCTATATATTGTACCACCTCCCTGCCTTCTATACGCAAGATGCTAAGAGGAATAATTTTTTAAAAGGACATTTGCTCTCACGGAATTTATAGTCTATGTCACATACACACAAAACTAGAAACATGGATCTCATCAAAGAACGGCAAGAGGAAGGTTTAATGATCATAGATCAAAGCTTTTTAAAGAAGAACCTTAGCATTTATTTAGTACAATCCTCTCATTTTATAGATGAAGAAATCATAGCCCAGAACACTGCAATGTCTCACCTCAAGAACGCAGGCTCAGCCTCCCGCCCTGATGAGTCACGGGAGGAGGATCCTAAAATTTAAAATGCTTAAGTATAGATGCCAATTAAGCCGGCATTTAGCATGCTGATAATAAGGAAGCCATGAGTGCTAAGGCAAGTCACCCTTCTCTACTTGGTAAATGGTACAGGATTCATGGCCTGGGGGGGGTGTCCCTTCTCCTTTATGGCAAAGCCTCCTCGTTCCTTCCTGCCTAGCCAAACCAGCTCTCTTTGACCACTCCAGAGACCACTAATCCCTTCTTTCTTTGAATTACTCATACTTAGAGGCAATTTGCTATTCAATTCATCTTTCTGAGTCTTTTTCACCCAGACTGGGCACTATCATTCTTGAGGGCAGGGGTCATAGTGTACATTTGATTCAAGTCAACTGACATTTATTGAGTTCCTGTTATGTGCAAGGCCCTGGCTTGGCTTGTGTTAAAAAAGGGAAAGTCAGAAATATAACAAGGGTGGGGTAAATGGGGCTTTGTTCCAGGGTATGGAATTTAGGGGGTGCCAAATTTAGAGAATGTCGGCATCACTTGACACCTTCCAGTGTAGCAAAAATAAAGCTTGGTCCCCATTTCACAAGACTCAGCTAGAATAGGAAGCTACTTGATAGTGGACTGGTGTGATCTCCTTTCCTGCCCTGTCCGTTTAGACCAGATGTTTTAATCTGGGACCCATGAACTTGTTTTTAAACTATTTTGATAACTATATATGAGAATAACTGGTTTCCTTTGTAATCCTAGGCATTTTACTTTTATTATTCTTCTGAGAATAATAATTATTATCATTATAATAACTATAATGACACTTATATAGTCCTTTAAAAATCATTGCAAAGTGCCTCGTGTATGTTATTTCACTGGATCCTCAAAACAACCCTATGAGGTAGGTGCTATCTATTATGCACATTTTACAGATGAGGAAATTTGGACTTGCTGAAGGTCGCCCAGCTAGTGAGAGTCTGAAGCAAAATTTGAGCTCTGGCCTTCCTGATTCCAAGTCCCACACTCTCTCTACTATACCAATCGGCTTCCTGGAGGATTCCATAGTTTTTGCCCAACTGCCATAGAGGTCCATGACACAGAAAATGTTAGGAATTCCTGTGCTCGACCCATGCACTCCCAACTGAGGGTGCATGAAGTGCTGTTTGACCTGGCATGACTTTTAGTACCTCCTCTGGGACAAAAATTTCTATTTCTAGCTCTGGGTCCAGAATAAAGCATATGATAGCTCCCCTGTACTCTGCATTGGTCAGGTTCCTTAAGCAGCACCATGTTCCATGCTGGGTACCATATTCTTGTTGGGCTGTGGATATACCAGAGAACATCTATTTAGATCATGGCAGCCAGGATGGTGAGAGGCCATCAATCATGCCATGTGAAGACTGGTTGAAGGTGGTGGCATGTTTAACGTGGAGAAGACTTTGGAGTGACATGGTTACTGCCTTCCTGGTAGCCTTTGAAGGACCATCATATAGCAGAAGATGAGCTTTATATGGCTTGGTCCCAGAAGGCAAAACCAGGAGCCAAGGATGGAAGTTGCAAAGTAGGTCATTTAGGCTGAACACCTCCGATAAAGCAAGGAAGGGCCACCATATTTGTTGGCAGAGTGAAAAACCTACATTGATAGTCAGAAATATAACAAGAGTGGAGTAAATGGGGCTTTGTTCCAGGGTATGGAATTTTGAGGGTACCAGATTTAGAGAATGTCAGCATCACTTGACACCTTCCAGTGTAGCAAAAATAAAGCTTGGTCCCTGTTTCACAAGACTCAGCTAGAATAGGAAGCTACTTGATCGTGGACTGGTGTGATCTCCTTTCCTGCCCTGTCCATGGATTCCTTGAAGTTCAAGAGAAAAAAAAAGTCCACAAATACTGTGTGTTTAATCTGAAGCCTTTGGAAATACTGGGACTGATTTATTCCTTTCATCAAAAGATGCATGTTTCCTTCTTTTCTCAGGGGGTGGGGTAGGGGTGGGAGGAGGACCATGGAAATAGAATGTTTCATACACCATCAGATACAATAATCCTACTGACTGTTTTGTTTAATTTTATTGTTTTTGTTACAAAGGAGGGTTCAAGACTGAGGAATAGACTGGGGAATGTTTCTGGAATTTACTGATATAAAAACCAGATGCATTAATAAAACTTCTTTTTTAATCTTGTTGTCTCCAGCTCAGTGGAAAGATTGCTTCGCTCTGGAGTCAGAAGATCTAGGTTTAAATCCTGCCTTTGGTGGTTTCTAGCTGTGTACCCTTTGAATAATTCACTTAACTTCCCTAAACCTCAGTGTCCTCATCTGTAAAAATGACGGGGTTGGATTGGATGACCTCCAAGGCCCCTCCCAGGGGGGTAATTATGGTAAACTCTTTCACACACAGAATACATATCCAATAATGCATCATATAACAAAATGGGGCTGATAATGGCATATAACTCACTGGGTTGTTTTGATTGAATGAGGAAATGTATGTAAAATGCTTTGAAAAGCTCAAAGTACTACATAAATGCCAACTCTTGTTACTGTTTTCATTGTTTAAAAGTATTACAGCATAGTGGGAAAGTCATTGTCCTGAGGACCAGGAGACTTGGCTGTCATCTTGGACCTGCCAATCAAATTACTATGTGAGCTTGAGCAACTAAGGGCACTACTCTGGGCCTCAGTTTCCTTATCTGTAAAATGAAAGACTTCATTTAGATGAACTCAAAGATCTCTTCCTGCTCTAAACCCTTTCTATGATCATTATCTTAATAGCTGCTTAAGAAGATGGAGTCTAAGAATGGAATCTGGATTTCCGAATCACATTTTAGGACAGAGGATGACAGTCTCCTGAATGGGGATGGAATAAACCTAACTGAAACTGGAAAGAATGGATGAGCTTGGTGTTTTGCAAATATAGCTCAAAGGGCTTTTTCCTGAAAAGAAAGAGAGAGGGAGAGAGTTATCTATACATACCCATCTAGCTAGACACCATAGAGAACAGCTAACATGTAGAGAGAAGAATCACAACTGAGACCTCTAGGAGCTTACAAGACACAAAATCCAAGGAAGGGGTCCAGCAGTAAAATCCACAGCTTCAAGTGTCTCTACAAAAAACAAAGTCTGTACAAAAATGCACAATATACAAAATGAACTAGTTATCTTAATGGGAGGAAGCATATTTGACCTCAGAGGTCAAATTACTCAAAGGTCATTACTCAGATGTGGTGGGATGAGACATGTGGCTCTTAGATGAGTATACCTTATTCAACAGGCTAGGGTGAAGTGGGGTAGGGGTAATGTAGCTCAATCAACAACCTTTTATTAAGCAGTTATTACATGTCAGGAACTATACTATGTGCTAGAAACACAAAGACCAAAATTAAACAGTCCCTACCCTCAAGGATATTACAGTCTATCATGGGAGACAATACACACACATATGTATACACGCACTAGATAGATGATAGATAGATAGATAGATAGATAGATAGATAGATAGACAGATAGAAAGATAGATAGATAGATAGATAGATAGATAGATAGAAAGATTGATAGATAGGTAGGTAGGTAGATAGATAGATAGATAGATAGATAGATAGATAGATAGATAGATAAGTAGATAGATCGATAGATAAAATACAAGGTGATTTTTTGGAGGAAGGGAATCAGGGTGAATAGGGAAGGACTTCATGCTAGAGGCCATATTTGAGCTGAATTTTGAAGAAAACAAGGCAAAGGTGAGGAGAGAGTCTATTCCAGTGTATGAGGCCAACAATAGCAGATGAAGTGTTCTGTGAGACAGCAGGCAAGAGGCCAGCTTAATAATACAAGTAGAAAGGGCCCTGACTGTGAAGAGCTTTAAATGCTAAACAGTCATTTTTTTCTAGAGGTAGTGTAGAGGAATTTATTGACTGGGGGAGCAACATGATCAGAATGATGTTTTAGAAAAATCATTTTGGTAGCTCTGCAGAGGATGGATTAAAGAGACTTGAGACAAGGAGAACAGTTAGATGGCTATTGTGATAGTCCAGGTGAGACGTGACGATGTGGGCCAGGGGCTGTGAGGGAATGAGGAGGACAGGTACAAGAGACACAGCTGAATCAGAAATGACAAGCTCTGGCCATTGATTGGCCACGTAGGGTCAGGGAGAGGAAGGTTGTAAATCTGACTCATCAGCAGGATGGTTGTCCCTTCAACAGGAATAGGGGAGTTTAGAAGAAGGGAAGGATTTTTTTGGGAAAAGATGATGAGTTTTGTTTTGGACATGTTAGATTGAGGTGCCTGTGAGACATCTAGTTCAAAATGTCTAGGAAGCAGCTGATGATACGATCCTGGAACTCAGTAGAGATAGAGTGCCTGGATATGTAGATCTCAAAATCATCGGCATAGAGATGAAAATTAAACCTGTTGAAGTTATTGAGATAGGGTAGCTGAGTGAGGCAATGCATAGAAGACAGAGCATAGAGTCAGAAAGACTCATATTCCCAAGTTCAAATCCAGCTTCAGGTCCTTACTAGCTGTGTGACCTTGGGCAAGTTACTTAACCCTGTTTGCTTCAGTTTCCTCAAATGATCTGGAGGAGGCAATGGCAAATCACTTCATATCTCTGCCAAAAAAACTCTAAATATGGTCACAAAGAGTTGGACATGACTGAAAACAAACAAAAAGCAAGAAGTTATCGAGATCACTAAGTAACCAATCAATCTACAAGCATTCATTACAGAAAGAGAGAATATATAAAGACGGCTCAGGACAGACCCATGGGCTACACTCACAGTTAGATGACATGATAAGAATGATGACCCAGTGAAGGAGACTGAAGAGTGGCCAGGCAGGTGGAAGGAGAACCAAAAGAACAGTGTCACAAAACTCAGAGAGGCAAGAACATTTGGAGGAAGAGGTTGATCAACAGAGTTAAATGCTTCAGAAGTCAAGAAGGATGAGGGCTGAGGAAAAAGCCATCAAATCTGGCAAGTAAGACCTCAATGGTGACTTTGAGGACAGCAGCTTCAGTTAAGTGATGACCAGAAGGCACATCATAAAGGGCTGAGAAATGCACCAGAAGGTCGAGAGTAGAAGCAACAAGCCCAGGCAGTTTTAATTTTCTGGGAAAGGGAGAAAAGATACAGGATAATATTTTGAAGAGATTGTTTCTTAAGAGTTTTTTTTTTTAAGATGAGGAAGCTTGGATGTGATTGTAGGCAGCAAGGAAGGATAGAGAGATATCGAAGATTATAGAGAGAAGGAAGATCTAGGAAAGGCAATCTGTTGGAGAAGGTGGGAAGGAATGGGACCAAGGGTGAACATAGAGGGGTTGACCTTGGTGAGGAGAAGGGTCACCTCTTCATCAAAGACTCAAGTAAAGGAAGATAAAGGAGGTAAACATTGTGTATTAAGAAGGTAAACTCAGGGGAGGGAATCCATGAACTCATGGGGAAAAACATGGTGGAGAGCATTTGGATGAAGATCAATGGAGGGAGAAAGAGACATTTTTGTCATTGTATGCTGGAGATTAGCTAAATGTGTAACAGAATTAGACATGTTTATTGTTTTGGAAACAGATCAGAAGTCAGACACAGAAGTGTGTTATAGTAGTGGTGGAAGACTTGAATTACCCACACATCTGTTGGTACTCTCTCTGTTATACTCAAAGCATTTAATGACTTCTTGAGTTGCCTTACAATAATGCCTTTCTTTATTTTAGTGGTGGAGGAATCAACTGGGAGAAAACATCTTGATCTGATTTTCAGTAATTGGGAAGAACTGTTGCTGGGGCAGTGTGTGTGACCTACCTTTGACCATTGATTTCTTAGAGTTTGTGCCAAGAAGGTCAGACATTCACATTATATTTGAGAAAAGGAGATTTTAAAAGCTTCTGGGGAAAGACAGATGGGATTTCACGTACTACAGTTTGACTAGGGAAGTTAATCCCCAAGAGGTGAGAAACTCAAGACTAAAATTTTGAAGATTTAAATGGAAACAAATTCAGTGAGAAGGAAAAAGAGGGATTGTTTTAAGAGACCCATGTGATTTCAAAGAGGACTCAGTAATAATGGCAACAATAATAAGCATCTCTATAACTCTTTAAGTTTTGTACTTTTTATATGTTATTTCTTTTGCTCTTCACAAGCCTAGGAGGTAGATGCTACTACCTCTATTTTACAAATCAGGAAACTGAGGCAGAAAACAGTTAAGTGACTTGTCCAGGATCACACAACTAGCGACTTCTGAGGCTGGATTTAAACCCAGATCTTTCTGACTGCAAGTCCCATGCTCCAACCACTGCTCTATCTAGGTACCTTGCAACCAAATTTGATTTTAACAAGAAACACGCATGTGTTAAGTGAATAAGTTGGGTGGATTGTACATTAAAAGGTCCCAGTAGAGGAAGACTGATTAAAGAATGGTTCATACCAAGAAGCTGTTAGGTCTCATTCTCCTTTTAATAATTATCTGCTCTTTCAATATTTTCATTCTTATGTCTTCATCACCTTGTATTGCCTTTTCATTATTTTATTATGAAACTTGTATAAATTAAGTTTTGTTTCTGTACATACTTTTTGGTATAACATAAATCTGTGAACTTGAAATTTTAATTTTGTGTGTTTACAACTTTTTTTTGCTTAGTATTGTCTCAAGATTTTATTATATAAATCCCATTATTCAAATTTGCCTAAATCCATTTAGAAAATTGTTAAATAAAATCAGGAATTGTTAAAATCAGTTTATTGACTTTTCTGATCCATTTTTGTTTGGGCCAAAAACTAGTATTGTACAAAGTTTTAAGTATATACGTTTATAAACTTATACGTTTAAGTATATACGTTTATATATATACGTTTATATTGCTGAAATGGACTGTGATGATTTTGGATAATATGGAAAAAGTTTAATATTAAAGCCATGTTTGTTATAGTACAATTAATATGTTGGACCATGAGACAAATGGCATCAATAAAAAACATGAAATACTTAAAAAAGATACACATAGAAAATGAAAGGAAATGTAGATAGTGGAGAATGGATACAGAAGGATGACTGTATCCTAAGAATATTGTTATAACCCAGTTGCAAATGGTAAAGAAAGCTCATGACCAAAAAATGGGGGAGATTTGTTTTTTTTTGTGCATGTTCTCTCAGTCAATATGAGGGAAAAGAAGGGAATGAAACCAGGACCATTGCCTGTGTGACTAAATGGTGATAACTTACAACAGAGAGGGGGCAGAGTTGTTGGATTCTCAGATGGCTTTTGTGTTTCCTTCTGGGGAGAATGGCCCTTTCACAGGGAAAGACAAACCCAAAACAGCTAATAGGTAACCAGTTTCCAATATTAATACAGAAAAAGAAAGTATCTGGCTAGCCACCCTTGATGAATCCGACTCATATGGTCCAGATGACCGATATCTTCAGGTACTAAAAATCCTAATGAATTTAATTGTTGAGCGACTTCAATGACATTTGAAAGATCTTGGGGGAAATGGCAGAGGTGGGGTGCCAGAAGGATGGGAAAATGACTAAATGTTGTCCCAGTTTTCAAAGAAAGGCATGATAATACAAGTCTGCTGACCCTATAGGCCGGTGACTTCAACTCTGATTCCTTGCAAAATCCCACAGCATGATATTAAAGAAACGGTTAGTTGCCCTCCAGAAAAGGAAGCCATAATCACAGAGAGCCAGTGTGGCTTCAGCAATAGAGTCAGATGAGATTGATCGCATTTCTTTTTTTAGAAAGTGTATAAGTAAATCAGGAGTAAGTGGTAGATATCGCTTATCCAGATGTCAGCAAAGCCTGGAGTAAAATATATCATACTATTCTTGTCAAAAAGATGGTGAGATAGGATGAGACCATAGCACCATGGGAGAGATGCAGAACGGGTCCAATGATTGGACTTTCAGAGAAGGCATTAAAAACTCAGTGTCAACTTATAAAGTCTCCAATGGAAGACCCCAGTGGATTCATGTTTGGCCTTGTGATACTTAAAATTTTTACAGGTGATCAAAACATAGATGATATGTTTTCCAAAACTGCATATAATATTGAGAAAAGGAGGGAGCTGTACTTTCAAGAGTATGGATCCACAGAGTTCCTTGCACCTGTGTGGTAGTTGCCACTCTGGAGACCCAACCTGTGAGCAAATGTTGTGTGAAGTAACCAAGAGGGAATGCTACATGTTGTTAAGTCATTTTTCTGACTTTTCATCACCCCATTTGGGATTTTCTTGGCAAAGACACTGGAGTGATTTGCTGTTTCCTTCTCTAGCTCATTTTACAAATGAGAAACTCAAGCAAACAGGTTTAAGTGACTTGCCCAGGGTAACACAGCTAGTAAGTGTCTGAAGCTGGATTTGAACTCAGGAAGATGATGCTTCTTGATTTCAAGTCTAGTGCTCTATGCATTATGGCATCACCTAGATGCCCAGAGCTCCATGAGAATGACAAAAAACTGGAAGGATAGCTAACCCTGGATGACAAAGTCAGGATCCAAAAAAGACCTCAACAGGTTAGAAAACTGGGCAGACTCTAGCAAGATGAAATTTAATAGGGATGAATTAAAGTCTTTCTTTAGGTTTCCAAAAATATGACTTTAGAAGTACAAGATGAAGTAGGAATAGTTAGAAAGAAGCTTATATGAAAAAAAATTGAGGGTCTTAGTGGACAGCAAGTGAAATGAGTTGGCAGTGTGATGTGGCAACCACAAAAGCTATTTTAATCTTAGGCAACACATACAAGAATATGGAGGTGAGTCTTTCTGTACCGTTCTGGATAGACCATGTTTGGAATATTGTGTTCTGTTGTGGGCTTCACATTTTAGGAAGAATGCTGATATGCTAGAGAAGGTGGGGAGGAAGGGGTTCAGGATGGTGAAGTGCTTCAAGCTTATGCCACGTAGGGTGAGTTGAACTGGAGATGTTTACCCTGGAGAAGAGATAACTCAGGGAAGCGAGATACAGTATTTGAAAGGATGTTTAATAGAGAGAAAAGACTTTCCCATAGGGTAGAATGAGGAGAAATGTGTAAATGTGGCAAAGGACAAAGCTTTGCTTGAGATCAGGAAATACTTTGCAATAATTAAAGATGCCCCAAAGTTGGATGGGCCATATAGGGAAGTTGTGGATTCTTCTTATTAGAGGTCCTCCAGCAGAGACTCAATGACCATTTGCTCAGTGAGTTGTAGTGGGAATTCATTTTGGGGTCTGGCTTAGAGTAAATGGGCTACTGAGGTTCCTTCCAAATGTGAAATTCTTCAATTCTCTAATCTCTAAGACAGTGATTCTCAAAGGGTGATCTGGGGAAGAGACCTTTTCAGGGTTCATTGTCAAAAAATAATACTAAGATGTTTTAATTTCTCAGTGTTGATATATAAAAGCCACATAAAAGGGCAGCTAGGTGGCACCATAGCGCATAGAGCACTGGTCTTGGAATCAGGAAGACTCATCTCTCTGAGTTCAAATCCAGCCTCAGACACTTGCTAGCTGTGTGACCCTGGGCAAGTCACTTCACCCTGTCTGCCTCAGTTTCCCCATCTATACAATGAGCTGGAGAAGGAAATGACAAACCACTCTAGTATCCTTGTTAAGAACCTCCCCCTCCAAATGGGGACATAAAGAATCAAACTCGACTGAAAGGATTGAACAACAATAAAACCCCACATAAACAAAAGGTCTTTGGGGAGTCCTCAATAATTTTTAAGAGGGTAAAGGGGTCATAAGATGCTCTGAGACCACCTTTTAGCTCTAGAGTCCCAGAAGCTTATGAGAAAGTTTTTTGAATAAATGCTTCATGTATCCCACTGGACTGCCATGCCTTTTCCACATCCCCACCTCAGCCACTTGCACAAAATGAATTCTGTCTCTGTTGAACAAATGAATGAACCTGGCCAGCCTGCCCTGCCCTGGTACATTAGGACAGGGGCTGAGGCCATATCCTCAAAATGTTCTTAACTATGTCCATGGCATCATGGGGGCCCAAAGACACTCAATTAATTGTGCATTACATTAAATCAGTTCGGGGGCTAGTTTGCTTTGCTGATTAAAGCACCAGGCTAATGAGGCCACGGCCACAGGCCTGATCCCTGGGTGGGCCACTTGGCTGCCCTCACCTTAGCCAGCTGTCATGACCACACATGCCTTTGGTCACAAGTGGAACTGGATGAAAGAACAGAGAGAATGTAGATAGAATACAGTATAATTCCATTCCCTAAACTGGAAAAAAACCACTCAAAGCCTATGTACCTACCATGTCCACCAAGAATCATAGGATCCCCAAGATTTGGGAGCTGGGGACTGGAAAGGGTACAGACTCTGCATTTAGGCCCTGCTTCTGACATTCCTAGCTGTTGGAACTTGGGCAAATCCCTCGACTTCTTGGACTTCATTTACTTATCTGTAAAAAGGGCAGCTAGGTGGTTAAGTGAATAGAATGCCAGGCCTGGCGTCAGGAAGCCTCATCTTCCCAAGTTCAAATCTGGCCTTAGATAATTCCTAGTTATGAGACCCTTGGCAAGTCACTTAACCCTGCTTGCCTCAGTTTCCTCTTCTATCAAATAAACCAGAGAAGGAAATGGCAAACCACTCCAGTATGTCTGCCAAGAAAACCCCAAATGTGATCATGATTGAAAATGACTGAACAAGCAAAAAGAGAGATTTGGATGAGATGACCTCTGATGTCTCTGGGAGCTCCAGATTTATAATTCTAATTCTACAGCCTCACCTGCAAAGACCAAGAAGCTTAAGAATGATCACCGTCATTATAATAACTAGCACTTAGCTAGAGCTTTAAGGTGTGCAAAGAGCTTTATGAATAGGATCTCATTTTATCCTCACAACAATCACTGCTATTATTATCCCCACTTAGCACACTAGGCAGCTCAGACTGCTTAAGGTTAAGTGACTTGCCCAGGGTCACCAAGCCAGTAAATTTCTGATTCGAACCTTACTCTTCTTGACTCCATATTCTGTTTCCTTTTCACTGTGTTACCTACTTAGAATTTTAGAGTTGGGAGCACCCTTCAAAATGATTCTGATTTCTCAATCAAGAGAATGTGCTTGTCTTCCTAGAAATCTCAACTTTGCCCACTAGGACAAGATTTAAAAAACAAAACAAAACTAGAAAGCAGGAATTCAGGTGGGGGAGATGTGGTGGATGTGAGCATCTCTCTTTCCAAAGATTACTTCCCAATTCCCTGACATCCTTTTTTTTCCCTGTCTCTGGAATTCGAGTGCTATCCCAGCAGAGAGGAGAGCGTTAGTGCATGCTTGATACTGTCTGTGCTGTTAATAATCATTGTATGGCTATGACAAGATCTGATTTGATATACCCTAGGTAATTAAGAACAAGAAAAACATAAATTCTTGCCTTGCCTAAGGTCATACAGCTGCCAACTGGCAGATTTGGGACTTAGTACTGGTCTCTTGGTTTCAAGACCAACTTTCTGCCACGTAATGCTCTTTCTAAGAAGTTTGTTTTTATTGTAGGTGTTGAGAGAGGGAGGTGGCCCAATCCATAGAGTGTTGGAGCTGGAGTTAGGAAGACCTGAGTTCAAATTTGAATCCAGACACTTGAAAGCTGTGTGACCCTAGGTGAGTCATTTAACCTGGTTTGCCTCAGTTTCCTCAACTATAAAATAAAGATAATAACAGCACCCATCTCCCAGGATTGTTGTGAGGATCAAATGAGAAAATATTTGGAAAACACTTGGCACTGTGCCCACACACAGTAGGTGCTACTTAAATGCTTATTCCCTTTCCCTTAAACAGAGTCAAATGACATTCAGAAGTTTTAAGATACCTTCCCTTTGGTATTCAGCTAAATTCCTCCACTTGCTCTTTCCCACTTTCTTCCCCCTCCTCTCTGAGCTCGATTTTAATCCTCCACAAAATGCAGAGGGAAAGCATACAGGCTTCCTACAAGTGTCACCTTGGACAAGTCACTTAACCCGATACGCCGGTTCGGTAGACATGAGGCTGTGTCTATTCAGCACGAACAAGGTGACATTGAAAAGTTACTCGATCCCCTGTTAATCCTCGTTGCCTTGGACCTGAATCTCCCAAAGCAGGCAGAGATAGAAGCCCCTGCCGGGTGTGACAGTCCATTGCTGCTGCCCATTTGGCTCCAGAGCGTCTGTGCCCGTGCTGGAGAGCTCCCGCTCTTGCTCTCCACTCTCCCGGCCCTAATCCAGCGTCCTTGCCCCTTGGCAGCCTCACCCCAGTCTTATTTGGTCCCCGAAGTTGACCTCGTTCCAGGGTGTCTCCCCCACTCCGCCCCCATCTCTAGGCAAACAGCTGGGCCAACTTCTTCCATTCATTTCCTGAGCGTGGCATGAGGCTGGGAGGAGACAGGGGCGCAAAGAGAGCCCTTCTCTCCGCTCAGCCCTCCCCTGTCTCCCTCCAAGGGCCTCGTCCTCTCCTCGCTTGCCCTGCCCTCCCCCAGATCTCAGTGGGGCAGGTCACAGTCCCCTTACCCATTTCCTCCTGGGCTCTGCTGGAGGCTCCTCCTCTCACCAGGTACCAGCCCAGCTGCTCCCCCATGGCTCCCCGCCCAGCCCTGGGCCAGGGAGGGGGGCAGAGCTTCAGGCGCAGGGAGGGGGCTCAGCCAGGCCTCTGCCCACAGAACTCTCCAGGGCTCTCTGGAGACTGCTTTCCAGCATACCGAATGCAAGACCAAACCGGCAGGAGCCGCAAAGAGAGGGGAGAACAGCTGAAGCTTGTCCGACCGGTTAGACCGCTGCCGTCATCCACTGGGGAGCATGGGGCTGAGGCTGGGGCGTGCCCTCCCGCAGACACGGCCGTGCCAAGCCGCTCCCCTGGAGAGAGGGCTGCCCGGGTCACGGCCAGCCCAGAGAAGCGCCCGCAGCCCCGGGCGCGCGTTGCTGGAGCGCGAGCGCCTTCCCCATTCCCCACCTCCCCCGAATTCTGCTTAGTGCCTAACCAAAGGGACCTGAAACCCTGGCCTAGACCACTACACACTTATTCTGCTGGAACAGTAGAAAGATCACTAGATTTAGTTCGGTCGACAGAGCCCTGGACCTGGAGTCAGGGAGACCTGAGTCTGGCCTCACACATTTGCTACCGTGTGACCTTGGGCAAGTCACTTATTCGCTGCTTGCCTCAGTTTAGCCGTCTGTAAAACGCGGGGGATTGGGCTACCCTGTCCCTGAAATCCCTTCTGGCTCTGGGATCTCATGATTCCACGAAGGTTCTGGGCTTCCAATTTCCTTATCTATGAAATGAAGGGAGTGGCCCGGGTGACCTCTAACGTCATTTTCATCTCCAAATCTGTGGAATTCAACTCTGACCTCCCTGCTGCTTAGCATGGAAGGCAGCCTGGCCCAGTGGAGAGATCACTCTCCAGTCAAAGGACCTGGGTTCAAAGCGTGCTCTGATACCTGTAACTTAGGTAACCTTGGACAGGTCACACATGTAATCTCTCTGGGCCTCAGTTTCCTCATCTGTAAAATGAAGGGGTTGGGCCAAGTGAGTGACCTCTGAGGCCCCTTCTAGCTCGAGAGTTACTAACTGTGTGACCCTGGGCAAGTCATTAATTACTGCCTGCCTCCGCTTCCCCATCTGTAAAATGGGGGTACCTACCTCCCAGAGTCGTTGTGAGCATCAGAGATAATATTTATAAAGCTCTTATTGAGGTACTTGGCACACAGTAGGTGCCATATAAATATTAGCCTTTATTATTATGATTTCCCACAACAGTTACTCTCAACCTTCTTCATGGTCTTTCATCCCCCAAGCTACTGAACATCTCATTCTGGCATATAACTTAGGGAGGCAGTTTGGTGGAGGGGAAAGAGACCCAGAGCAGGAGTCAGGAGAGCTGGGTCTCATTCTGACCCTCCTGCTTCTAACTAGCCTTGTGCCTGGGAGCACATAGCTTCACATCTCTCTCCCTTTAAACCTTCCCTTCCTAGATTGTAAAGTGAGTTTTGGACATCCTGTGTTTGAGATGCCTCTGGGACATCCAGGTGGGGATCAACGGCATGCAGTTGGAGAAAGAATATATGTGTAGGCAGGGATGGGACTCAGCTGTGTGGGTGGGGTGAGGGATTGGGCCAGGCCTAGGGGATTGTATAATAGTAGTGACATTGTTCCTATATAAACTGTTTTCTTGAAGCTGTGTGTTCAGCTGAAGCCCTTTATAGCTAGGAGTCTTAATCTGGGGCCTGTGGACTTGTTTTCAAAAAATGTTTTGATAACTATCTTTTAGGGGCGGAGTCAAGATGGCAGTGTAGAAGCAGGAAAATTACGTGGCTCCGCCCATAACCACCTCAAATACCTATAAAATATGACTCTAAACAAATTTTAGAGCTCCAGAACCCACAAAGTGACAGAGAAATAAAGCTCCCACTGAAGGCAGCCTGGCAGGCGGACAGGAAGGGGTCATCACAGAGCACTGGGAGCCGATAACTATGTTTTAGTATAATTCATGTCCTTTGTAATCCTCTGTATTTTACTTTACGAAGTTAAGAAACATCATTTATGCTGAGAAGGGGTCCTTTGGCTTCTCCAGACTGCCATAGGGTCCCATGAAATGAGAAAAGTTAAGAACCCCAGGACTAGACAATCTCTAAGATCTCTTCCAGCAATAAAATTCTGACTCTATGATTTTATACTGAAGAAACTGAGTCAGATACAAACTCTCTTGTTGAGGGTGGCTAGGTGGTGCAGCAGATTGAATGTATGACTTCGAGTCAGGAAGACCTGAGTTCTAATCCTGCCTCAGATACTAGCTGTATGACCCTGGGCAAGTCACTTAACTGCTCTCTGCCTCAGTGTCCTCATCTGTAAAATGGAGATAATAATTGTACCCATCTCCCAGAGTGGTTTTGAGGATCATATGAGATATGTGTAAAGTGCTTTCCAAACCTTAAAGTGCTATAGATGAGTTAACTCTTATTACCTCCCTTTCTTTCCATTTCAGAATAGTTTTACTGCTGTAACAAGTTAACAAACATTTCTTTAACACTTACTATGTGCAGGGACAGTCTTTTGCCTTTTTTTGTATTGTCAGCCCTTAGCTCAGCACCTGATGCTGTTACATTAGGTGCATACATAAATATTGTTAGGTCATTTCAGACCCTCCGTGGCCCCATTTGGGGTTTTCTTGGCGAAGATACTGGAATGGTTTGCCATTTCCTTCTCCAGCTCGTTTTACAGAGGGGGAAATGGAGGTAAACAGGGTTAAGTGACTTGCCCAGGGTCACCCAGTTGGTAAGTGTCTGAGGGCACATTTGAACTCAGGTCCTCCTGACTCCTGGTGCTCTGTCCACTGCACCACTTAGCTGCCCTTAGGGGCTTAATAAATTCTTATTGACTGACTGCAGGGCACTGTGTTAGTCTCTGGTAATACAAAGACTGCCTTCAGGCGGCTTACATTCTACTGAGAGGATAGAACACATATGCAGATTAGCAAATGCTAGAACAGGGTAAGGATTTGTGATTTTATTGGCAGAAGGGACTCCCACAAGGGGAAACTCCCTCAATCTGTATAAATTAGCGTCTGTTTTGCAATTTATCATCTCAGGGAGTTGCCTGGGGCACTGAAAGGTTGAAGAACTTACTCTGTATGTGTCAGAGGCAGGGTTTGAACCCAGCTTTTCTTAACATCAAGGGCAGCTCTCTATTCTATGTCCCTCTAATTAAACGTAAAGCATACATAAAGTAATTTTAAAATATATTCATTATTTTCTTTTATATTATCTTCATTTCTCAATAGATTGCTCCCCCACCCTTACATTAATAACTAAACAAAGCACGAGGAAGCAAAAACAGTTTTCAACAAAAACTGAGAATGATAATGTAAGTAGTGTTCCACACCCATAGTGCCCCACCTCTGCAAACAAGGGAGACAGGTGCATTCTCTTATGTTTTCTTTAAGGCCAAATTTCATCATTATGATTATACAGTGATTAGTTTTGATTTTTATTGTTGCTATTCTTTCCTCTAGCCTTATTAATACAAAACAATCACAAGAGGGAAGTTCACAATCTCTTTTCAGAATCTCAGAATTGGAAGAGTTCAGGGGTACCTGGTCCAACTCAAGCCTGACAGGGAAACCCCTGTACAGCATCCCCACAACCTTCACTTGAAGGGTGTAAACTGAGGAAAATCAGATTACCTTCCAGGGCTGCCCATGTCCTTTTGGATAGCTCTAGTCCTGGGAAACTTTCCTCCAAGTTGAACCAAAAGCTGCCTCTGCAATTTCTCTTGCCCACTGGCACTTCCTCATACTATGGTCAGTAAACTTTTATTGTGTTCCCTCCTTTTCTTATAATCCTCTTGATTTAGGTAAACCAAATCCTCCCTTCCCTACTATAGCTACCATCTCCCACACTCCCATCCCTCTCCAGCTCAGTGCTGATCCTCCCTAATCCTTATTTTCTTCTGATCTTCCCTTCCATGGTGCCCTCTGAAGCTGCTTGTTCTATAATTAACTATCTTTTCTTTGAGATCTCTTCCTATCACACGTCTTCCATCTTCTGTTCTCAGAGAAGCTTGGATCTCATCAGAAGACACTATTCTTGATAGCACCCTCCATTTCTGGGTGAGCCTTCTTTCATGTGCCCCAATCAATCAATCATTTATTTCTATTTTTTTAATGAACAAAAATTGATTTTCCCTACCTCCCCCCTGCCTTTTGAGAAAAACAAAAGATAAAACAAAATCCTTTAAACAAATATAAAAGACAAATAAAATAAATTCCTGCATTGGCCTTGTCCAAAAAAAGTCTAAATCTCTCCATCCATCTATGTCACCCTTTCTGGGTCTTTACAGTAGTCATTTCAAGGCCTTCAAGTCACTCTCCATCCTCCTTTACTGAGAAATAGAGAAGGTCTATTAGGAGTCCACCTTTTCATACCTCAACCCCTCCTTATAGCATTCCACAGACTTTCTTTGCCCTACTCTCTAATAAAAACTCCTCCTTGCCAAGACCTTTGATTCCCTTCCCTTTTTCTCATTTCAGTCACTCCTTTACTAAAAACTCTTCCCTACTGCCTACAGACAAGCTTAGATTTTCCCTATCCTTAAAAACAAAAACAAAAGATACATAAAAACAAAAGTCACTTGTTCTTATCAATTTCTCCATCTCTCTTCCTCTACCTTTTCTTACTTTCACAAATGAAACTCTAAGAAGAGCTCATCTAACCTTATTGCTACCAATTCCTCATCAAGGGACCACTTCTTAAACCCCCATGGTCCAACTTCTTTTTTTGGAGGGGAGAAGACAAGGCAGTTGGGGTTAAGTGACTTACCTAAGGTCAAACAGCTAGTAAAGTGTCAAGTGTCTGAGGCTGAATTTGAACTCAGGTCCTTCTGATTCCAAGGCTGATGCGATATTCATTGCCCCATCATCTAACTTTGACTCAGGATTGATCATACAGTGAAGGAAGCACTGGGGTTGTAGTCAGAGGAGCCTCTGTCGTCCCTGAGCACCTGAGTGCCTTTGAGTAAGGCAGTGAATCTCCTTGAGCCTCCCTTTCCTCATCCACAAAATGAGCAGGTTGGTTTAGATGGCCTTCTGGCCCTGCCTCTCTGATTCTGTGATCCTCTGGGTCTGTCTATGTCTAAATCTGTGATTCTGTGGTCCATCAACCTTGCCACAAAACTGCCTTCTCCAAGGTCAATGTTAAATGCCAAATTTAATGGTCCTTTCTTAAGACTTCATGAACTTGTCCTTGTGTGTATCTCTGGATGCTATCTCTCAAGTCCTCTTCCTTGGAGACACTCTCTCTTGACATCCATAAAAGTGTTGGAGAGAATTCTTAATTATCTGATCATTCTTTCTCAGTTTCCTTTGATGATTCATCATCCATCTCTTGACCCATAACCATGAATGTACCTCAATGGTCTTCCCTTCCCTCTCCAAGTCTGTTTGTATGTTGGGGCATTGTTATTAGAGTACTACACCTAGAGGTAGACAGACTTAGATTCAACTTCTTTTTCCCACACTAATCACCTATTGTTTGTCCTTCATTTTTGAAGAGGACCAATGGCAATATAGGTGATATCTTGACTTGTGTGTCAGTTTGGATTCAAGTGAGACAGAACTGCAGATATTCTCAGCCTCACCCTCTATTCCAGGGTCATCAAAGTCCATTAACAAGACACTAGTCAAGAAGACTGGTGATGACCCAGAATGCAGTGGATGACCTGGGAGTCTTTGATGTTTGATGAAGTTCTAACTACCTGTATGACCATGGGCAAGGCTAAATGTCCCCATTTTCATAGCCCACTATTTACATCTGTTTCAACAATCTGGGGCTCAGAGTGACAACATGGCTGATGTGACCATATCTTGATCCTGTCCATTTCTGCAAACAAATATTGCCTAATACTACAACTGTGATCATGATCCTTCCTGCCCTCTAGACTACGTATGAGGAAACCTAATCAACCAAACTGGTATGAGTTTGAAGGGAACAAAGTGAAGCCAGAGCAGGAGCAATGAACTGGGAGAATAATGATGGCAGACAAATATATAGCACGTTACCTACACTGTCTCATTTGATCACAGCAACTCCATGAATTTTGTTATTATTTTGACTAGTCCTATGAAGTAGCTCCTTGACCGTCTGGTTGGAATGACACTGTGTAAAATAATGTATCCCCACTTTCATTACATCTATAGATTGTAGTCCAACCACAAATAACAAATCTCTCTGAAATGATCTGTTTTCCTTTATTTTTGAAAAGAATGTTTCATAGTTGTGTTCAAATAAATCTTGAATATGTCTTGGTAAATTAACTCCTATGAAGATTAAAAACGTTTGAAGAGACATAATTTCTGGGTAATTTAATCATTTTGTTAATAATATCAGCATTTTTTTTTAAAAAGGATGATCATTTGGCCATCTCTCTTAGACTAGAGATCCCTCATGGTGGTGGTTTCATAGTTTATATGTCCTTGGAAGGGCAGGTTCCTCTGGGTGTCAATCAACATTGATTGGTTAACAATTAATGAGATACTGAATATTATGATGAGAGGGTGGGCTATATTACAATGAGGGTCCTAGGGTACATGACTTGGGTCACCCAAATCTTGGTCAAAGAGACTTATCAATTTCCATTTCACCTGTTTGATAAAAAGGAGGATCCACATTTCCCCAGACCTGTCTGAGCAAACACAATGAACAGGAATGTACCCATTAACCTAAACTTAGAATTTCTTTTATTGTCTGATTAGATCTTGGCCTGGGTAAGTCTTTAAGAGAGATTTCCCACACTGGTTGGCTTCTGAATGAGGAAGTAGAAAAATAAAAACCTTGGCTCTAATACAATAATTAGTTATTAAATATAAGAGAGAAATAATCACTTCTCATACCCCTAAAATGTGTTGCACATTTTGCAGTTATTTTAAATGAGATTTCCTCTTCTGTCTACAATACTTGGGTTTTGTTACATGCATACATACATATACATATATATATATATATATATATAAAACATATACATACAAATATAAATCTATGGATAGAATTAATAGTAGAGAACTAAAATATATATGATGCATATATAACATATATGTATATGTATATATGCATACATGAATATGATTTTGTGGAGTTGTTTTATAATAAGCAACTGTAACAAAATTGTTTTAATTAAAAAATTTCTGGACTCTTTCATACCAGCTATGAAAAAATATAATTTTGCCTTCTCTATGACTATATTGATTTTCTCAGTTTATTTTTTTCCTTATTGCTATAGGTAGCCTTTTTAGAATTATATCAAATAATAGCACTAATGATAGACATCCTTGTTTTGCATCTTATCTTACCGGAGAGACTTCTAGTATTCATTGCAAATAATGTCATGTCTTGGTTTAAGAAAGATATCCCTTGCCATATTTAATAAAGGTCTACTTATTCCTTTGCATTTTAGTGCTTTTAACATAAATCAGTGATGTCTTTTTGAAGTTTTTTTTGGTAATTATTTATATAATTTTTATTAGTAGATCTATTATGTTTATAATTTTCATACTGTTCAACTACCCTTTATTTATAAGTATAAATTCAAACTAGTGATAATGAATCTTTTTAGTATGTTGTAGCATTTTTACTATTTTTCCCCCAGTATTTCATGTCAAAATTTGCTAGTGACATTAGTTTGTGATTTTCTTTCTCTGACTTATCTCTTTCTGGTCCTTCAGTAATGACCATATTTGTCTCACAAACAGACTCTCAGAAGATGCCTCCCATTTTTGAAAATAATTTATATAATACATAAGTTAATTTTAAGTGATTAATATAATCTATGGATAGAATTAATAGGAGAGAACTAAAAGAATAAATGTAGCTTTCAAATTCAAGTGAGATTAGTGTTTTTTTTTCTATAAGAATTAAATTATGACTTGTTTAATTTCTCTTTCTGAGATCAGGTTACTTATATTGTTTACTTCTTTATTTTGCTAATTGGTGTTTTTATATTTTTGTAAACATTTATCAATTTTGTTTAAATTGTTAGTTTTAATGACATAAGAATCACCAATAATTTCTTTTATTTCTTCTCTTTTTTTTTTTGTAATTTGGTTTTCCGCTCTCCTTTTAAAAAATCAAATTAGCTAATGGTTTGACTGTTTTATTGATCTTATGAAAGCAGTTCTTAGTCTTCTTTTCTTTTTTGCTTTTTTTTTGGAGAGCGATTGGGGTTAAGTGACTTGCCCAAGGCTCACAAGGCTAGTTTTTGTGTCAAGTGTCTGAGGTCACATTTGAACTCAGGTCCTCCTGACTCCAGGGCCTGTGCTCTATTCACTGCACCACCTAGCTGCCCCAGTTTTCTTTACAATATAATGCAATTCTTTATAATATCAATAGTTATCCATTTTATGGGAAGACCTATATGCAAGACTGATGAATAGTGAAGGTAGAAGAACCAGGAGATCCTTGTGTACAGTAACAACAATGTTATAATGATGATCAACTGTGAAAGACTTGACCACTCTTTTCAATACAATGATTCAAGACAATTCCAAAGGACTTGTGATGAAAAAAATGGTATTCACCTCCAAAGAGAGACAACTGTTTAACTCTGACTGCAAAATGTAGAATAATCTTCTCGCTTGTTTTATTTTTCTTGATTTAAAAAATATGGCCAATATAAAAATACATCTTGAATGACTTCATGGGTGTAATTGATATCATATTGTTTGCCTTCTTGGTGGGTAGACAGGGGTGGGAAGGGAAAAGAGAATTTGAAATTAAAAATTAAAGAAGAAAAGAATGTTAAAAATAAATACATTAAAATACTTTTAAAAATCATCCTGTTTTTCATTTTGTTCAGTTCTTCTTGGATTTAAAGAATTGCTGTTTTATTCTGGGAGTTAGTAAATTTTTTTTTCCGGTTTGACATTCAATTCTCTGGACTCTTCTTTTGGTCTTTTATCAACATTAATGTTTGGAGATATGAAATTTTCATTATAGGCTGCTTTGGCTGCATCCCATATTTTTTTTAATGTTTCTTCACTGTTATCATTTTTATATAATTCTTTGTTCTTTATCATTTGTTCTTCAACACACTCATTCTTTACTCAGGCAATCACCAAATATTTATTAAGCACCTACAATGTCCACTGTGTTAAAGGCTGTGTATACAAAGGGAACAAATAATAATCCCTGCTTTCAAGGAACTCATAATCTGATGGAGAAAAACAACACATAAGAAGACAGTAAAAATCAGGGAGTGGGACTGGGGGGAGGGAAGCAAGGTATCTGGGGGCCAAGGTATGATGAAGTCCAGAGAGGAGCAGCCAGATGGGCAATGATGAGAGGACTTTCCAGAGCATCCTCCTTAAATAGAAGGTCTGGAAGGAGCTCTCCAATTAGAGGAAAGGGTGGGTGTGGGGCAGAGGCAGTAGGTACTGACCAAGTGTGAGTTTCAGGGTTGATGTGATCTTGCAGAATGATACCACAATGAAGGGTTCCTTAGGGTTATTAATTTAATAATCACTTAAATCTGAACTCTTTCTTCAAATTTCTCTTATTGACTGAAATGTTTATTGCACTATAATCTATAAAGAGACGTTTAGTATTTCTACCTTTGTGTATTTGCTTATGAATTCTTTTCTCCCTTTCTTGTTATTTTTTTTTCAGAAAGGTACTGCACAAAGCTGAAAAATACATTTGCTCTATATGGTTACCATTCAGTAATCATCAACATATCTATCTAATTTTCTAATAATCTGTTTGGGATATTAATGTCTTTATTTTGTTTTGTTAGATTTGTCTATCTGAAATGGGCATTGCAATAATTATGACTTTACTGTCTAGATCTCTCTATGGCTCAGTCAGCTTTTCCTTTAAATGGAATACATGCTGTGCCATTTGATGGCACACACACACGTATACACCTGTGCATATCAATAAAAAGCATTTATTAAGCACCTACTATATACCAGACATTGTGCTAAGTGTATACAAAGAAGAGCAAAAGATAGTTTGTGTTCACAAGGAGTTCATGGTCCAATTTACATATGTGTAAATGGGTATACATGTATATATATATATATATAGCATATAAACACACACACACACACACACACACACACACACACACACATATATATATATATATATATATATATATATATATATATATATATGTACACACACATAAATGCAGAGGAGTTGTCTATTGTCTCTTCTGTCCAATGTGACTTTGAAAAAGTCAAGTAACCCCGCCCTGGACCTCACCTTCCTCATCTGCTAAATGAGAGGATGGACGAGACAGCCTCCAAGGTGCCTCCCTGCCCTGCATCAGTGCTTCTATGATCCTCTAGGCCTGTCTAGGTATCTTCTTTGACCTTGATTCACCTCTCTTCTGGAAATATGCTGGGTTTCCTGACTCATGCTTCGACCACATCCTTCCAGGTTCTTTTTATTTGCTTTTCCTCCATAACTTCTAATAACACAGAGAACTACATTATCTTTTCTATACTTAGATATAATATAATAATAATATAATTATACAATATAATAATCTACAACAGCAAGATTATTATTCAGGCTAAATCCGAATTGCAAATACTACAGTGAGTTATTAGTTAATTGCATTATCCTTAAAGAACCAATTCAAGGTCCACCTTCATCAAAAAGCCTTTACTCCATTTCATCCAAACTCCCATTGGCCTGACTTGAGATCCTGGGGTATTTATTGTATTTGTCAGTGATCTGGAACTTATCACTTACTACCTTTCATTGTGCTTTTTTTTTTTTTTTTTGCTTTTTTTTTTTGAGAGGGGAAGGTAGGGCAATTGGGGTTAAGTGATATGCCAAAAGTCACACAGCTAGTTTTTTGTGTTAAGTGTCTAAGGCCGGATTTGAACTCAGATCCTCCTGACTCCAGGGCCAGAACTCTATTCATTGCACCACCTAACTGCCCTACTACTTTTCACTGTGAATCATTTTTTGATGCTCCAGTGAATCTTGAATTCCCCTTTCCTATCTCCTCCCCCAAACTAATTCCTTCTGTTAAAATCCTCTAAGTCCTTCAAAATTCAGTTCAAATGCCACCTTTTCCATGGAGCCTTCCCTGATTTTATCTTTTCTGATTGGAAATCACTTTTCCTTTCTCAGGTTATATTTCTACTTTCTTTAGTTCCTTATTATATTCTATTTCCCATGATCACTCTACATTCTTCTGATGTATGTCTGCATCTTTTCCCTCTTCTTCACAGTTATATAATCCTTGAGGGCAGGGGTTGTGCTCTGCCTAGTTAGCTCCTCTGCTGGCCTTCCCCACACAATGATCCCCACAGCTGAAAGTGATCTTTTTCTTCTCAAAGCACTTCTCCTGTGTCTCTCTTTTGTCCCTGCCCCATTCTATCTGGAATTATACCTGTCTGTATACATTTCACATCATGTAAGCATCTCAATGGTAGCTGTGTATGTGTGTGCATGTGTATGCATGTGTGTGCCTGTGCATACACACACACACACACACACACACACACACACACTCCCAAACCCAAATAAACCCACATATGTATACACATATATGCATACATATGCAAACCTATATATATATGTATATGTGTGTGTGTATATATATATATATATATATATATATATATATATATATATATATACACACACACACATACATACACGCATAAGATATATGAGTGTGTACATAAATACACTGGGCAGCTAGGTGGAGCCATAGCAGATAGAGTGCCAGGCCTGGAGTCGGGAAGATTCATCTACCTGGGTTCAAAACTGGCCTCACTTGCTAGCTGTGTGACCCTGGAAATGTCACTTAAACCTGTTTGCCTCAGTTCCACATCTGTAAAATGAGTGGGAGAGAGAAATGGCAAACGACTCCAGTATATTTATTAAGAACACCCCAAATAGGGTTGGTCCATGAACTTTTTTTAAAAAATATATATGTTTGGGGCAGCTAGGTGGCGCAGTGAATAGAGCACCGACCCTGGAATCAGGAGGACCTGAATTCAAATCCAGCCTCAGACACTTGACACACTTACTAGCTGTGTGACTTTGGGCAGGTCGCTTAACCCCAATTGCGCTCCAAAAAGCACATATATATATGTTGATGACTGTATTCGCTATAATTGGATTCTTTTATTACTGTTTTTATTCTATTATTTTATACCCCCTCAACTCCAATATTCTAATCATCATTTAATTACCTAATTATTATTTTATTTTATACATTTAATATTATTATTCCATCTGAAAAGGAGTCCACATACTTCATCAAGCTCCAAAAGTCCCACGATGCTGTAAGGTTAAGAAACTTTAATATCTAAGACCGTTTTTGAACTGTGAATACAAATCCAGGATTTATGAAACTTCTTCAAGGAGGCCCTGCCCCCTGGTGGACATTTATTTCATTGCTTCTCTGAAATTTCTTCAAAACTTGAGTTGAAATTTGTTAAAGTTAATCCAGCTAAGAGAGTCATCTGAGTTTTTTTGTGAGAGCTGAATTTTATGCCAGAAATACCTAAATGAGCTTTTTTTGGTCCCATGGAATTCCTTTTTTCACCAGTCTCATGGTAAGACATACTTAATGGTTTTATAATGGATCCAGCACCATACAATTCATCCGTGAATGCTGGCAGACCACTCTTAGTCAGGCTATAACTAGGACAGGGCAAACAAGACTTTGCCCAACAGCAATGCCCCTCCCTGCCTATGGTAACCACCACCAGGGCGAGGAGGGGGGGAGAGGGATGAGAAGGCTTTAATTAAGGACCTACTATGCGCCCAGCACATATAAGTGCTCAGCACTTTATAAATATTATTTAATTTGATCCTCACAACAACCCTTGGAGGGAGTGATAAGTGCTATTATTACTCCCATTTAACAATTGAGAAAACTGAGGCAAATGGAGGTTAAGTGACTCCCCAAGGTCACACCTAGGAAGTGTCTGAGGTCAGATTTGAATTCAGGTCTTCTTGACTCCAGACCCACTAGACCACCTAGCTTCTCTAATTTGTCTATGACATAATCCTTCATGTTTAAGTCATATGTCTTTTCAGCACTTGCTTTACTGTACAGCATGACATATTGGTGGATATCTAATTTCTACCAGTCTGCTTTCCAGTTTCCCCCAGCAGTTTTTGTTGAAGGAGTTTTGTCTCCACACGCTTTTCTCAACATAAGAGAAAAAAGGCAGATCAAGAAATTGAAATGCTACTAAATCTACTACAAAAACAATAAGTGCAAAAAGATAAATTCTGAAAATTAGAGAACTAAACAAAGTTGAAAGCACCCAAAAAAGCACCATAAATATAACTATTAGTGGATTAACAAAAACAAACCCAAAACAAAGCCGATGGATAACTAAAGTGTTAGCTAGTTTGGTCCAAACAAGGAGAAAACAAAATTGGGATACTTAAAAAAATGGGAAAAGAGAATTCATAACAGATGAAAGGGAATTACAGTAATTTGTTAACTATTTTTCCCAATTATACTCTAACAAACCTGAGAAAGAATACAATGGATTATAATAAAAATGTAACATATCCAGGTTAATAGAAAAAGAAATAAAGATTTTGATTTCTCCCCAGCCATGAGAAGGAAACGATTGTTAAGGATGGGGATGGAGTGGGAATCCATGGGGCTGATAAAGAGCTTTCTTTGTGACTTGGGGCCCATCCTTTGTCAGGGATCCCCCAATACAGCTGCAGTACCTCTGATCGAATATGCTTCCCCAACCCCAAGAAATGGCAGGCACTGATTATTAATAGTCCCCAGACCTTACTGGCCTCTCTCTTCTTCCCTTTTGCCTCAAGGTTGAATGTGTTATGTGGCAGTCATTTGGTATAATGTTAGCACTCGCTGTGGTTTTTCCATTGTCTCCAAGACACTGCAGCCATTAGTTGCCTCAATTCCCCTAGAGAACTTTAAACCTGTTTTTTGTCTAGGAGAAACTGAGGGTTGGAACCAGAAAGGGGGATAGGCAAAGGCACTAAGGGTGTTGGGAATCAGGTCCTGTCAACCACAGTGCCTTCCTCATGCCCCCTCTGTCCTATGACTGGGAAGAGATTCATACAAGAGCAGCCAACTCAATGATTTTTCAAGATTTTATTGAAACATGATGTAGTAGATCACAAGACATACAAAAAACAACTAAAAACCAAAATGCCCAGTTCAGTTTGAGTCTAACATCTCCTATAGTTCCTCTGGGGCTTAATTTCTTGGTGGGGCAGACTTGGTTTCCCTGAGGGACCAATGGGGACCCTGAGACCAAGAGAAAGGAAGACCAGGTAACATATAACCAGATTAACTTCAGAGATGCAAGAGACATCAGAGGTCATTTCATCCAGCCTTGTCATTTTACGGATGATGGAACTGAGATTTAGAAAAGTGAAGCTACCTGTCACATAAGTAAAAAGTGGCAAGGCTCTCAAGTCTCCCAATTTTCAGTCCAGTTCTCATTCCTCAATGTGCTGGCTCAGAGATTGACAGTACCCACCATGGTACTGCCACCTTGGGAGGGTCAGCAAAGGAAAAAGATGAGGATTTCTAGGCCCAGGGGCTGGGGGAGGCCAGCAAGGAATGGAGACAGTATAGGGGAGGAGTGGAGGAGGTAGGCAGTCCTCTTGGAGCTATTCCTTCTGGAAGTAGAATTTGGTGATGATAGATTCTGTTTGAGTGTTGGAAAGGCTGATTGGCCTGTCAGCCTCTGTCTGGGTGCAGAGGAACCAGCCGGGGCAGGCAGCAGACTCAAAGCTACATGTGGAGCCATTTTCAGACTTGATGAAAGTGAAACGCCTGGACTCATTTCTATCCTTGTCCAGATCTGTGATGTTCACTGCCTAGAGACAGAGAAACAAGATGGTTTGGTGACGAGCTCATTAGGGATGCATAGAGAAAAGGGAGAAGGAAAAGGGATGGTGAAAGAAACAGAGAAAGCACCATCAGAGAGGGGGAAGAGAAGCAGGAGAAAGCAGTGCCTGTCATGGAAGCTAAGAAAAAACGAATTTCAGGGAGGAGGTGGGCCACTGAGCTAATTCTACAGCTGTGAGGTGCTGTGTGTCCTTGGGAATAGACCTTCCGTTCTCTGTGCCAGTGTTGTCCTCTATAAAAATGAAGTAGTTAGATTAATTCATCTCCAAGTCCTTTTTAGCTCTGAAAGTGTATAGTTCTCAAATTCTAGGAACAATCCCCAAACGGCAAAGGTTCTTAGCCATGTGGGGTCCATTCTTTGACTTGCATATTTAAAAAAAAAACATGAACACATTCTGTTCAGCTTAGGAAGGGTGAAGTGCTGAATTTTTTTATTTCAGGTTTTAAATGTATTTATTTACATACTTTTAAAATGGTGCATTCAAATAATCAAGGTTGTTTGAAGGGCAGCACAACAATGAAAAACTATGACCTTTGGATTAATTGCATTTTACTGTTGGCCAAGACCTTGATACAGTTTTGAATTTTACTCTCACTCAGTAAGATTTACTTATGACCTTATTCTGTTTTCACCAAGCCAGGAGCTCAAAATTTTTCAGCACAGTGTCTGGCACTTAGAAAGCGCTTAATAAATGTCCTAGCTATCCATCTATCTATCTATCTATCTATCTATCTATCTATCCATCCATCCATCCATCCATCCATCCATCTATCCATCCATCCATCCATCCATCTCTATCTATCTATCTATCACCTACTGCTATCTTCTTACCCCCCAGAGTGGATAGAATGATCACTTGTCAGTATCTTATAGTAAAAATTGCTTTGGCGTATGAGTTGGATTGATGGGCCACTGAAAGCATTTCTAGCCCTGAAATTTTGTAGATTCTGAATTGGGGAAGTGGGATTGCTGTTGTTAGTCAGTCAACAAGCCTTTCTTAAGTACTAACTATTCCAGGCTGGGAATATAAAAAAGAAGAACAAGCTGCCACCTTCAAGGAGCTCGAATTATGGTAGAGGAATTTACATGTAAAAATTGTACACACAGGATAATACACAATGGAAATGGAAGGTCTCTTAACTGAGAAGGGTAATATCTTAGCACATTAAATCCTATCTTGCTAGACTCTAAGACCTTGAAGGGAGGCTTGAGATCAACTAATCCAAAGCCTTCATTTTATAGAGAGAAAACTGAGGCCCAGGTAAAGGAAGATACTTGGCCATGGTCAAACAACTGATCCCTATGAACATGCTGAAGGATTAGTTTAGCCCTTTCCTAGTTGAGATGAATGAATTGAGGAAATGGGACACAAAATAGGCAAGTTCTGATAGAGATGGAGGCCAACACTTCTTCAACAGATGTGGTTATAGGAGGGCACTCTAGTGGAAGAGCAGAGATGGCCTTAATGGAATGATGGCATGGGCAGAGAGTCTTACCTCCAACTGGAGCCGGGCTGTATCACCAGATTTGACACAAGCCAAGCATAGGCTCCCATCATGGATCCCCAAGAGTACAGAATGAGGACCAATGGAAACCATGTCAATTTTCTCTGAGAAAAAAACACAGAGGGGACAGTGAGAGCCCTAGACTGTCAGGGAGGGAGAGGCAGGCAGACAGACAGAGCCATGAGCCAAGTGTGGGTTGTGGGCTTTAACAGCCTTGCTATGTAATTTTGCATGAGTCTTGTCCTGTTGCTGAACCACCATTTCACAAAATATCAAGAGTTGGGGGACTTATGAGTCCATCTATTCCTACTTATATCTGAATTTCTTCTATGATATCCTTGAACGTCCTTGATGAGTGGTCATTTGGACTTGGCTTGAAGACCTCCAAGGAGTGGGAGCCACTAGACCCCTTGAGATAGCCCTATTTTGAGATTGCTCTAACTGTTCAGAGGCAGTATAGCTGAGTGGACAGAGAACTGGCCTCAACCCGAGTCCCTATCTCTGTCAGATACTGACTGTGTGACCATAGAGAAGTCCCTTACCCTCCAAGGCTACTCTCCAAAGCTCTAAATTGCAGAAAAGATTTCAGCCTGCATTGGAAGAGGGAGTTTCCTTAGGTGGAATTTTCTCTCTACTGATGAAATCACAGGCTCTATCCCTATCCAAGTGTTAGGAAGCTCTTTATTACATCAAGCCTCAATTTTTCTCTTTGTAACTATGATCCATTTCTCCCAACTCTGCTCTCTGGTGCCAGTGAAAATTCTGCCTTCTTCACCTTTCCTTCCCCCCTTCCCCACAGCAGATGAGCCCCATTTTAATATTGATGTTCATGGGCAAATGAAAGAGAAGCCTGAGTTCTAGACTTTTCGTATTATAAGAAGAGAGAGAGAGAGATTGAGAAAGGAATACATAAAATAAAATATAACCCTAAGTTCTACACTTTCCATGTTATAGAGAGGGAGAGAGAGAGGCAGAGATACATATAAGAAAAGAGAAACCTGAGTTTTAGACATTCTATGTTATAAGGAGGAAGGGAGGGAGAGAGGGAGAGAGAGAGACAGAGACAGAGATGGAGAGACAGACGGGCAGAGATAGAGACACAGAGACACAGAGAGAGACAGAGAGAGAGTGAGAGAGAGGGAGGGAGGGAGAGCAGGGGGAAACAGAATCAGAAGTGGAAAGCCTCCTAGAGATGAACTTTCCTAATTCCCCATTTGTACAGATAGGCAATAATAGACCCACGGAGGCAAAGAGACTTGCCTAAGGTCACTCAGATAGTTCATGGCTGAGCTAGAGTAGTGGAAAGAGATCTCTCTGGACTTAGAATAGGAGGACTTGGGTTCAAATCCTGACTCTGCCCCTTGCTACTCACTTAGGCCATGGTGGTTTTAGCTTTTTCATTTGTAAAATTGAGGGGAATTAAACTAGATGGTCCCTAAGGTACCTTCCAGTTTTAGACCTGGGAGCCTTTTCTGTATCTGGCTCCCTAACATTAAGGTGCTCAGGGTATAACAATATGCTACTCTCATGGGGCTCTGGGCATTCCCTTCTCTCATGACACCATAAGCCAAGCTTCAGATTTAGGGACCAAATGGGCACTGTCTAGCAGGGCTTTGGAATTGGGGGAAAAAATGGGGCTTTGAATTTAAAGCTTAAAGAGATTGAACTCAGTGTCCCAGACCCTGAGGCTCAGTGTACATACACATGCACACATGCATGCACACACACAGACACACACACACACAGACAATATCAATCAATCGATCATTCAAAAAGCATATATTAAGTGCCTACCATATGACGAGATACTGGGAATACACACACACCATCAATCAATCAATGGATTGATAAAAATCATATATTCAGTGCCTACTATATGAGGATATTGGGACTACAAACACACACACGTGTACACACGTCTTTCTCCTCATGCAACAACTGACCTTCTAGATTAGTGTTTGAGCCTTGCAGGTAGCCAGCCACAAGTTGGTTGTTCCTTAGGTAGAAAGTCTTCTGGTAGACATCCCAGATTCTGAAAGACCAGGTCATGTGGTTTAGGGGGCCAGCTCTCCCAATGTGAGCCATAGACTTGGAGCCATGAGAAACACTGTTTACATTTGTTCATTTTAATCCCCACCCTGGCACCATAAGACAGGCAGGGCAGGTATTGTTATCTCTGCATTATGGCTCCAACAAGAAAATGCATTTAAAGCTCATTCTAACTTTAAAAGGGCAGCTAGGTGGTACAGTGGCTAGAGTGCTGGTCCTGAAGTCAGGAAGACTCATCTTGAGCTCAAACCCAGCCTCAGATACTGACTAGCTGTGTGACCCTGAGCAAGTCACTAAACTCTGATTGCTTCAGTTTCCTCATCTGCAAAATGAGTTGGAGAAGGACATGGCAAACCACTCCAGTATCTTTGCCAAGAAAACCCCAAATGGGATCATGAAAGAGCTGGACACTAATGAACAGTAACAAAATCCCATTACTCTGGAAAAGTTCAGGAGAATGAAGTTTTCCTAAAACTTTCCCCAAGTTCTCTTGTTAGAATATAAAATATACAGCAGATAATAATAGACTCCAATCCATCAGATGGGCTGGGGAGAGAAATGTGGGTCAGAACAGCATGGTAAGTACATCTGCTGTTTTGTAGCAGCAGGGCATAGCTGACACAAATCTGCCTTCCAGGTCCAGACCCACAAGTCTGCAGGGAGCTTTTGATATTAAAACCCCCTTGAGCAGAGTTCCTTTCTCCTGAATTCTAATCTTTCAAGCGTCACTGTCCTGGGGAGAAAGAAACTGTCCAGCATAATTTTTAAACACAAACTGAATTTCCAAAATCTTTGTGGAAATCATCAAATCAGACTTTTTCTCACAGCTGAGTCTTTTTGAAAATCATGTCAACTCCCATTCCCATAGCCCTCTAAGATCTGCAAAGAATTTTCTTTATTGCAATCCTGGAAAGTATTCATTAAAAGTATAATTATCCCCATTTTATAGATGAGGAAACGGAAGCTTGGGTCAGTTAAGAGAATTGCCCAAGAGTTGGTACCTTGGCATAGTTCGTAGGGTGCTGGACCTGGCATCAGGAAAGATGTGGGCTCAAATCTCCCCTTTCTTACTTCCTTAACTGCTACTTAACCCTCTCAGTGCCAGGATCCTCTTCCATAAAAGAGAGATGACAAATTTGCTGTAATCATGCCCCATTGTTGAGAGGGTCAAGTGAAATAACAGGCAAAAGACTTTGCAAACCTTTACTCTATTATAGAAATCTCAGTTACCAGGTTGCCCTGGGTCACACAGCTAGGCAGTGTCAAAGGCTGGGTATGAGATGCCTTCTCTCCTGACTCCCAATCCAGCTTGCTTCCTCTCTGGTAGGCTGCCTCCCCAAGAGCAGGTTCAACCATCTCCCCTTTCTCTGAACAGTAGATGGAGCATTCTTTCCTTTGCCAGCCCCTAGTGCCCTTGTCAGCCCGGATTCCCCAACCACTCTCAAAGCTAAGTATTGGTCAGCAATGGATTTCCCCCAGCCCACCCTCGCACGGAGTGACCAATATCTACAAAGTGACCACCTTACCTGTAGGCCTGTTTCTTGCTGGTCATTTTCTTAAAGGGAAGGGAAGCTGTTTCTGAATGAAAAAGGAAGAAGAGAAGAGTGATCAGGAAGCCCCGAAGGCACACACACAGGAACATCTTGCTCCCTTGGCTAGTGTGAGCTTTACTGGTCTACCAACCATTGCAACCCAAGTACCACTCCTTATAAAGAAAAAGCCACCCACCAAATTCAACAGGGCTCTGGCTGTCAGGGGCTAGAAACCGGAAATGCATTAGAATTTCCAAAAAACTATTGTCATTTTTTGGCCTCTGGTTTCGCAATCGGTGTCGTAATAACCCTCTACCGTGCAATTTCCCCAAAACAAGGTTTCTGTTTCCTCTTCATAGATTCCCTTGGAAGAAAACCGTAACGAAAACCTTCTTGATCATCTGTCAAGCTCTTGGACCCTCAGTTTCCTGCTTTGTACAATGAGGAGATGGGACCGGATCGTCTCTAATCTAACTAGATGACCACCTTCTAGCTGGTTGGTGGATATCTTGCTACTGAACTTGGGACATTAAAAAGGAGAATTTCTAGGAGAAAATGGAAGTTTTCCTTTTGGGTCTAGACCAGAGGTTGGGGAAGCCCTTGACTCATGAGGTTGCCCGGTGGCAATTTGCATCCTTTTAACAAGTGACAGACTTGTAGGGAACTGGCCCTGGGGGAAAGTTTAGCTTCCCTGGCTCAGTGGTCCGAACCTAGCAACAACCACAGTCTGGGTGACCACATGTCGGGGTTGTACAGTGGGAATCCCTTTTTGGGTATGAGTTGGACAAGACAGTTGCTGAGTTCCATTCCTTCTGCGGTTATAAATAGCATCTTCCTTTCTCTAGTTCTATCTATATGACTTTGGGTGAATTGTTAACTCTCTCTGGGTCTAAGTTACTTCATCTATAAAATTAGGATAGTAGTACCTCTACAAATAGAACAGTACTTGTAATAGAACTTTAAAATCCTAAAATCTCAACGATTCTGGGAAAGAATTTAAAGCCAGAAGGGTCCTCTGACACTATCTTGCTCAAATCTTTTCATTTTATAGGGGAGGAAATGGGTGCAGAGAGGTGAGATTATTTGTCTAAATAAGGATACATGGTAGCAGAAGCAGGATTTGAACCCTAAGCTGTGAATCCTTCAGATGAAGAGAGAAAGCAGGATAATAAGAATATTAACAACAACAATAATAATGATAACTAGCATTTATATGGTGCTTTAGGGTTTTGAAGTAACACATGTTATTTCATTTGATACTGGGAGCTATGTGCAGTCATCACCCCCATTTTATTTATTTTTATTTTTTTGCTTTTTGGAGGGGGGGAAGGTAGGGCAATTGGGGTTAAGTGACTTGCCCAAGGTCAAACGGCTAGTTTTGTGTTAAGTGTCTGAGGCTGGATTTGAACTCAAGTCCTCTTGACTCCAGGGCCAGTGCTCTATTCACTGCGTTACCTAGCTGCCCCCTTATTACCCCCATTTTACAGATGAAGTAACAGAGGGTGAGAGGTTAAATGACTTCTTCAAGGTGATACAGCTAGTAAGTGGCCAGGGAAGGATTTGAATTGTTCACTGTGCTAACAGCAAATATAAATAGTAGTAGTAGAATAATCATAAAATGGTAAAATAGACAGTAAAAGACTGTAATCTAAGTAGTAATAATTAATAGTAACTAACCACATTGAGACAGCATTTGTAAGTGCTGAAAAGCATTTTATGCATGTTATTTATCTGATCTCATTTGAACCTCCCAACAATTCTGCAAGGTAATTAATAGACATTATTTTCTTCATTTTATAGACAAAGAAACTAAGTTTCAGGTTCAGCACCTCACTCAAATTTACGCACAAAGCTAGTTCAGGCATTCCTGATTCTAGTCCAGAATTCTATGCATTCTACTTCATAGCTTCTTTTGAAGTTAATGGGTCACTTTAACCTGCAGAAGAAAAGCCTTGGAGGGAAACATGGTGGCAAGCTTTAGAGAGGCAGATGTGGGCCTGATGATGTGAGAAAAACCACTTATTGCTAAGAACAATCCCCAAATGGAATGGACTGTGTGGAGTGGTAATAGGTTGTCCTTCAATGGACATCTCCAAGCACAGAATAATTGACCTCATGAAGATACTGTAGAACAAACCTGAGGCCAATTAAAAGATTGCAGTAGATAGATCTCACTCAAACCTAAAATTTTCTGTTTTGAGTGTTCTAGGAAATCAAGGATGAGATGTTTTGTAGACAGGGACACCAAGTTCCCAAGAGGGAAAATAATATGCCAGGGCCACCATGGAGAGCTGCCTTTAAGGGAGAAGAGAGAGAAGCCTGGGGTTTGGGACTTGAAATAATTAATTCTAGCACCCTTATTCCATCATTATTATAACTGAAATCTGGAACAGCTGGGTGCCTTTGATAAGGGCACACAGCCAGATAGCCCCTGCAAAAGGGCTGGAACGGAGGTCTCTGAGGTTCACAATCCCATGTCCTCTAATCTCCCAAGCTGTCTGTATGAGATTCACTGTCACAATAGCTCACATTTCTCACTCTAGCTAATTGTCACTTTACCCTGACCTGGATCACCACAATGTCCTCCTAATCAGTCTTCCTGCCTCAAGCCTATTTCCACTTCAGTTCATCTTGCACACAGCTGTTAAAGTGATTTCCCTAAAGCTTAAGTACGACCATGATGCCCCCTCACTCAAAAAAATTCACAGGCTCCCTATTGAATCCATGATCAAATATGAACCTCTCCCCACCCCCCAATTTGTCATTTAAAGCCCTTCACGATCTGGTCCCATCTTACCTTTCCTGCCTTATACATCCTCTCCACCCCAGTGTACACTCTATGGTCTAGTCAAATGGATCTTCAGATAGTTCCTCCCACAAGACTCTCTATCTCTTTTCTTCATACCATTGCACTGGATGTCTCCCGTGCCTGGAATGCACAATCCCCCTCCCTTCCTTCTCTTGGGATCTTTCCCATCTTTCAAGCCTCAATTTGTGTGATCTATAGGAGGCTTTTCCTAGTCCCCTCAACTGCCTTGAATATGTTACATCTGTCTGCCTATCCATCCATCCATCCATCCACCCATCCATCCATCCATCTATCCATATATCTATGTAACTATCTATCTATGTATCTGTCTATCTAGCTACCTGTCTGTCCTTCCATCTGTCTATCTATCTATCTATCTATCTATCTATCTATCTATCTATCTACCTACCTACCTACCTACTTACCTACCTATCTATCTACATATAAAATATACATATATAATGTGTGTATATAATATATACACATGTGTATGTATGTTACATACACATATTATCTTCCCCTTAAAACACCTTGAAAGCAAGGATTATTTTGTTTTTGTCTTTATAACCCTAACATAGCTAAACATGTAAGGTCATAGATTTAGAGTGGGAAGGAACTGATAGTGAATCAAACTCATTCATTCTACAGATGAGGAAACAGAAAGAGGTGAAGTGACTTGGCCAGGGTCACAAGCCAGTAAGTGTCTGATGTAAGATTTGAATCTAGGTCTTCCTGACTCCAAGTGCGGTGCTCTATCCACTACAACATGGGTTGATTGAGATGCTGCTGTAAGGTTTATAAAGCACTTCTACAAGTAGCAGCTCATTGGGTCCATACAACAAGGTCTAAGACAAAGAAAATGAGACTCAGAGGAGTTAAATGATTTGCCCAGTAGGACAAGAGTCAGGATTCAAATCCAGGTCTTTCTGACTCTAGGCTAGTTATTCTATCCATTATACCTTGTTGACAGGTTGTTTTTGATGAACAAACCAGAATGGGTCCACCCACATGAATGTTGTTCTCTTCTATGACTGACCGTCAATAGGGCACCCTCTCGCTTATTCCCAGGATGCCACCATTGTTTTTCTTGGGCAATTGCCTGTGATGCAGTCATCTGTCATGTGCTTGGTGGTGGGGAATCTTTATCTTCAGAAGGTGAGTTGGGTTTTTAGAGATAGCAGATGGTCATGTGTAGACATAGTTGGTGAATTAAGTGGCTGAGAAATCTGGAAGTCACTGTATTGGACCCAACATCAAGTGTGACTTGAATAAAGAGGATGTTTTTCTTGCATGGTCCACCAATTCCATAGAGGAATTAAAAATATATGTTGTCCAAAGGCATTTCCCTGATACCTGATACCAGAGTATATCCTCTCAAGAGGATCACCTTATGGGATCAACAGATCATTGACCTAGAGTTGGAAAGAAACTTGGAGATCATTGAAATCCAACTCCCATTTTTGACAGATGAGGAGATTGCAGCCCAGAGAAAAGGACCAGCTTTCCTAAGATCACATAGATTGTAGGTAACAGAGCCCAATTGAAACTTAAGTTTTCTAGGCAGAGTCTTTTTTATTTTTATTTTTTAGGCAATTGGGGTTAAGTGACTTGCCCAAGGTCACACAGTTAGCAAGTGTCTGAGGTCAGAGTTGAACTCAGGTCCTCTTGACTCCAGGGGCCAGTGCTCTATCCACTAGCCTGCCACCTAGCTGCCCCAGGCAGAATTTTTTTTTAGGGGAACCCAAGTTTTCTGAAATCAAATCCAATTCTCTTTTCATTGCATCCACAGCCTTGAAGTCTATCATTCATTGGAATGTATACATTAAACAATAGGTCTCCTTACTCCACAGTCATTCTCATGGGAAAAGCAAGATGCCTTCAGTATTTGAACCCACCTCTCTCCCTATGACCATGCCAGACATTCTGCTGATTGTCTTTGTGGCCACCATTTCCTCATCTGTAAAACAAGACCATTTGAGCAGGAGATTGAAGCCCTCCCAGCTGTGGCTCCAATGACCAATGATTCTCCATCATAAGGAGATTAAGATTCCAAGGTTCACTGCCTAGCAGATTCAGGCTCTGAGGTCCCCAGAAGACTACTGGAATTTCTTTTAAGTTTCTTACAAACCAAACCCTTCTTCTCAAGCCCTCCTTGGGCTTTGTGGCCTCCGAAGTCACCATAAAATACATTTGCATGAAAGATGAAATGGTACTTGTCAGGTCCTGAAATAAACCAAACTCTTAAGTGAAAGAGAAAAGAAATCCATCTTAAATTGAAATTTAAAAAAATGTTTGCAAACTGGGGTCACCCAGAAGTGCAAAGCAGCAGGGAGTTCCTATAAGAGGTTTTTTAATACCTTAGGAAGACAGAGGCAAAGAGAAGTAAGGCTTGAGATGTCAGCTGACCTTGGTAATCTTAGCTAAGGAGAAGCGCTTCATTCTGGCTGTTTTGTCCTTCACACCATGAATCCTAACAGAAGGGTTAGCAATGTCAAATTAGCAATCTGGCTGGTCCTGTTTACCTGGAAAGATTCTGAGGTGGGGCTTAAGATTCCAGGATGGGGGCTTAAGATGTGTCTCAGTTCAATCTAATCTCATTATTTTATGGGTAGGAATGTAAGGACATTACAGGAATTTTGACATTGTTGTGATGACTAAGAGGTTTAGCAGTCCATATTACAATCAATATTAACAATTTTCTATCATTATATTAACAATTATATTAACAATTTTGTCAGTTCCTAAGCCCAAGCTAATGCTGGGAGAAGGCTTCTTCCCCCCTCTCCCCACACACCCTCCTTCACTACCATCTACTCTCCCCCAGAATGCCTGATTCTCTTTCTACTGATTGGATAACTTTTGGCTACCACCATCCAATGACAAAAAATGGAGACAATTTCTCCTCTAACGACCTTAGGCTTACAGACATTCTTTCAGGCAAGAAAGTTTAGTGGAAAGAAAGAACTGGAACCAGGAGAGAGACATGGATTCAAATGCTGCCTTTTATATCCATTACATAGCTGATGACTCTGGCAAAATCACTAATCTCTTGGAGCTTCTTTCCTGATCAGTAGATGGGGATTTTGGGGGTAACAATGCCTCTAATACTTATAACACACAGTTTGTTATGAGGATCAAATGGGAGCAGAAAGTATGAAAAATGCTATGCAAAGTCTAAAGTCCTATGTAACTGTCAAATGTTATCCTCTGATTTATCTTCTTCCCCTGTGTTCTCCACATATAAAATAAGCATTTATTGAGCACTTATTGTATAGCAAGCACTGTACTAAATACTGGGAATGCATAGAGAAGCAAAAACAGCTCCTGTCCTCAGGGAACTCACCATGTAATAGGGGAGACTGCATAGAGTTATCTAGGTATCTACAAAATATGGCCAGAGTAGACAGAAGGCAATTTTAAAGGAGAAGGCACTAGCAACTGGGAGGCCACTTCTGAAGGCAGAGTCTTGAAGAAAGTCAAGGAAATGTAGAGGTAGAGATGGGGAGGGAGAGCATTCCAGGTGTGAAGGACAGCCAGTACGAAAGTGAGGAGTTGGGAGATGGGCTGTTGTGTGTGAGGAATAGTGAGGTCAATGTAGTTGAAGCATAGATATGTGGAAGCAAGTATAAGAAGACAGGGAAGATAGGAAGAAGCCAGCTTAGGGAGGACTGCAAATGCCAGAGTCTCTTTCTTATCTTGGAGAATCTGAAGTCCAGTGCAAGAAGTCATCACAATGACATAGCTGGTCTTTTCTGGAGTATCTCCAAATACAAGGCAAGTCAACTGTATTCTCAAATTACTCAAGATGGAACTGAATTAAAGCACATATAAACCATGTAAAGGGTAGCTAGGTGGCACAGTAGATAGAGCACCAGGTCTGGAGTCAGGAACACTCATCTTCAAGATTTCTAATATGGCTTTAGACTTACTAGCTGTGTGACCCTGGGTGAGTCACTTCACCCTGTTTGCCTCAGTTTCCTCATCTGTAAAATGAGCTAGACAAGGAATTGGTCAACCACTCCAATACCTCTGCCAAGAAAACCCCAAATGGGATCATAGAGAGTCAGACATGACTAAAAACAACACAACACATCTCCCTTCCAGGTCTAAATCTAAATCTACTTCCAGGTCTAAATTCACTGAATAGGATCAACATTGCAAGGACTGCCAGGTGGAAGCTGCTTAGCTTCTCCTAGTTTTTAAGCTGTTTGGATAGTTTCACTTCAATTTTGATTTCAACAAGTTTATATTTAATATACAATATAATCGGGTCACTGCCTAACTCATTAGACCCAGTTAAAGAATGTGGATTGATCTGCATTGATAGAGGGAACTTCCTCACTGGGAATTCCCTATGCCAATAAAACCACAGGTTCAATATAAACATTATGCAGAGTACAGAGCAAAGAATTGTAAGAAATACAAAGATTTATTTAAAAAAATATGGTTCCTCACTTAAAATCTCTTCCGACAGTTCTCTGTTTTACTTTACTAAGGGAACAGTGAAGTCTTCATTGCCAGTTCCCAAGCCCTTGCCTTCTATAAAATGCTCCGTTTGCCATTTTGGTTCTTTGAAGAAAGCTTTACTATTGCATAATCTTTATAATAAATAATTTAATAATAATATAAGCAAGAATTCTATTCATAGTGCATTTACATTATCTTTAATATAAAATGTTTATTGTTACAGGGTGAAACCTTAGTGACGTGTTTATCCTTCATCTTAGTTATCCAAGTTACTGCTTGGTTAGGGATGTCTTAAAAGGGCAGCATGCTGTCTATATCACTGAGTCTTACAATGGCATGGCTAAGTCCTAGAATTGGGGTGAGATGATCTGAATTTGACTACTGAATCTGCGGTTTGCCAGCCATGTGACCCCAGGGAAATCACTTAATCTCTCTGAGTCTCAGTTCCTCATGGGTATAATAGGAACAATCATACTGACACTGCCTTCCTCATGGGGTTGTAAGGAACATGCTTTGTCAGTGGTAATGTAGCAGATAAATGTGAATTATTATTAGTAGTCTCAACTTCCCAAATTGTAGGCACAAGGTCTTTGGATTTAGTGTTGGAAGGATCCACAGCAATGATGGGAGGTAACATGAGGAGGCAGAGGAAAGGCTGGATTTGGAGTCAGAGGAATCGGGTTTGAGTTCCAGTGCTGCCATTTTGATTCCCATTTGACCTAAGCCAAGTCATTTACTTTCTTTATTCTCATATTCCTTGTCTGTAATCAATCAATTGAAAACCCTTTGTTAAGCACCTGGGCTAAGAGCTATAAAATAAAAGGGGTAGAGTAAAACAGCTTCCAAGGCCCCTTCCAGCTTTGTATCTATGATCTTATGGAGTCCAATCCCCTAATTTGCCTGATGAGAGAAATGAGGTCCAGTGATGGGGAAAGCTGCCCCCAAGGTTGCCCCAGGTCAAGTGGCAGAGCTTTGACTACAAACACAGTAGCACAATGGTTAGAATTTTAGGACCATGCTCGAAATTACATCCAGTGCCCACCCCATCCACCAACACCACAAGGATTTCTCCCAATCAGGAAAAGAATACCCTGGAAGTCAAAATTTCAGTTACTTTCTCTTTCTAAATTTGGTATTTAAATCATGAACTAGTCTTTATTTATGTTTACATAGAATACATTTTAACCTCTCTGAAGCAAGAATTGTTTTTTCTCTTCTAAATCTGAATCCTTAAAGGGGTTTTCCCCTTTTAATTTTCAAAACTAGTTCTTCAAGGAACTTTCCCCCTTTCCCTGTTGGACCTTTGAAAGAACTGTCAACAAAAAAGGGATATAGTTTTATAGCACAATCACAGTCGTTTTCTTTGGCATTTTAAAAGGCAAGCACTATTTGGACTCTTGGAGAAACACCTTGTTCTCTTTCCTTACATGTTCTGAAAGACTGAAGATTCCCCTATCTACATTTTTTTAAACACACCTAGGCTCTGAGTTAACCCATGGTAATTAAAAAAAAAACCAAAACTCTGCTGTAGACAGAGATAAGTATCATGATTCTGATTCCACTGTATTCTTCATGACTCCTGCTGGTTAAACAGCAAAGCTCTGACTTCTGAGCCCATTGGAGAGGAGGGATGTGAGTGTAGAGAAGAGCAGAGAACATTGTACTTGGAGTTGAATCCTTTACCTTCTCCTTACAATCCTTGGGACCATGGACAGGTCCCTCATTTAAACCCATACTTTTTTGGGTCTCATTCTTTGTAAAATAAAGGGGTTAGATGAGAACTTTAGGATCCCTTCTGGTCCTAACTTTTGTGATTCACAGAAGCTCAGTACTGGAAGGGACCTCAGGAGACTGTTAGTCTCTGTCTGAAGATCTCCAGTGAGGAAGAGTCCACCAGCCCTCCTCAATCCTGAAATTGCCATCATCTGATCTTTTCCTACAACCTCTATCTTAAGGACCTCCAAATACCTAGTGGCAGGGCATTTTCTTCCCATTCTCCAGATTGGAAAAAAATAAAACCAAACCCAGGTACTAGGAGGGGATGGAACTTACCTAAGAACACTTTCTGTCTGCAAGAGCAAGGTGCTTCTTTAAGGGGCAAGTTTCCTTCTTTAATGATTTGCTGTGATCACTTGTCAGATGAGAGGTCAAGCCTGGTGAACAGAAGGATATGTGAGCCACCACTCCCAATGACAGCAATTGGGCCTTCCTTCACTGGCCTGGCCTACTTTTTACCTGAGGACAAGAGGAGGAGCAAGAGCACGTCATTTTCCATCCTTCCAGGAGAGCACCCTGGATGACTTGTGGGCATTGTGACGAACTCCACCCGTCCTTCAGAAGATGGCTTTGCTGGGTGACTCAGACTAAACAGAAACCTGACTGGTTCTTATCTGAAAAAAAAGCAGGTGTGCTCTGATGAGGAATCAGTCCAGGAATCCTAAGGCTCAGCAAAACCGGGCAATGGGCCACGGGGGTCTTTGGCCTCCCTTCCATCCATTCTCCTAGAGTCTTGTCCCAGACAAGCTCATGTTTCCTCAAGGATGCCCCTTTGTCCATTGTTCTATGGCTTTCCTTAAGCCTTCACCTCTCTCCTCCCTTACTAAGTCTTTGTCCTTCTTTGGTCCCAACTCTTTAAGATCCTGCTCACCTTCAGAAGATAGGCAGGTAATGGGGAAACCAATCTACCATTGACGTGTCCACAGACATGGATATGGCAATAAGCTTATCCCAGCAAAGAGACAGCAGGGCATTGAGGAAAGGGAGCCAGATACAAAGTGGACCTGGATTCAAATCCTGGCATTGCTCATTACAAGTTCTGTGACCTTGGGCAAGTGAGTTTGCCTTCCTTGGTTTTAGATTCCCCATTCAATAGAATATAAGCTCCCCGGTGGCAGGGATTGTTTCATTTTTGCCCGTGTGCTTCCACCCAGCACTTCACACAGTTCTTGGCATATAACAGAAGCCTAATAAACACATATGAATTGATTGATTGACCTATAAAATGAAGGGATTGGACCAGATGATCACATTCAGCTCAGGAGCATAGGGTCATAGATTTGCATCTAAAAGGTACCTTAGCATCTAGTCCAAGGGTTCTCTTTTTGTGCCCTGGACCTCTTTGGTGATAGCCTAGTGGAACTCACAGATTCCTTTGAAATCATGTTGTTAAATACATAAAATAAAACACATTATAAAAATATAAAATATCTTATAAAGTTATAAAATATCTTATAATATAAATATCTTATATATAAAAATATCTTAAAGAATAAACTCATGGAACCTAGGTTAAGAACCCCTGTGTCTGGTCCAGCTCCCTCATTTTATGGCAGGTCTGGGATATGGAGTCAGGAAGACCTGAGTTCTTTTTTTGGGGGGGGGGAATATGGAATATAAGAAATTAATGGCTTGTATGATACATAGAAACATGACAAGTAAATAAAATTAATACTTCCTTCCACAAGAGTGTAGAGAGATTCTGGACATTACAGAAAACAAACAACATCACCAAAAATAAGACCTGAGTTCTAATCTAGCCTCAGATATTTAATAGTTGTATGACTCTGGGCAAGTCACTGAACTCACTGTGCCTCTGTTTCCTCATTCCTAAAAAGAGGATGATAATAATACCAGTGTCCCAGGGTTGTTGTGAGGATCTACAGAGGGAATATTTTTAAAGCATATAAGGCTCTGTATAAATACCAGCCATTATTATGGGTGAGGAAACAGACCTGGAGAAGGAAAGGAAGACAGGATCCTGGATCTAGCCCTGAAAGGAACTTCAGAGGTCATCTAGTCCAACACTCTCATTTTGAGGTCCAAGAACATTAAGTGACTTACAGAAGGTCATACAAGTAGTAAATATCAGAAGAGGGATTTGAATCCAGTTCCTTTGACTCTAAAACCCAGAGATCTTCCCACTGCAGATGGCATGAGACTTAAGTTCTTACTGTGGTTGAGTCATTCCAATTCTTCCTGAACCCATTTTGGGGGTTTCTTGGCAGAGATCCTGGAGTGGTTTGCCATTTCCTTCTCCAGATCATTTTACAGATGAGGAAACTGAGGCAAACAGGGCTCAGTGACTTGCCCAAGGTCACACAGCTAGTCAGTGTCTGAGGCCAGATTTGAACTCATGAAGATGAGTCTTCCTGACTCAGGCTGGCACTCTATTCACTGTACCACTCAGCTGTCTTGTTCTTAGGTTATTCTTTACCCAGTGACATTCTGAAGACAACAGGATGGTTCTGATAATACATTTCAGGCACTTGGAGCAGTTGAGGTTTTGAGAATGCTTCAAATCCTGCCATTTAGGTGACTCCCTGTTAGTAATGAATACATTATAGTGGAATGATGTGATGTGAATAAATGCATTCTGAATAATGAATACAGCTGTGTACAGGTCAGGATTGGGGGAGGGAGAGGGGAAGTCAGGCAGCTTGGTCCATCTGTCACCGCCTGGCCAAAGAGCTTATGCCTCACCTAATCTCTCTGGTAAAGGCGTATATAATTATACACAAAGGCCAGCTCCTGTTCTAGAATAAGGCCCCTGCCTCTATGTTCCCCATGCCCCTGAGTCCTGTGATGGAAGCTGCTTTCCTCAGCCTGCAGAACAGGAAGACGAAGGCCCCGGCTCTAGGGAGCCCAGACCGAGAGCGAGAGAAGCATCCTCACGCACAGGGGACTTCCCGCAGAACCATCACTTCCTGTTGTCTCAGGCCTCTTTGGCACCCCAGCATTTTTGAGAAACCTGGCCCCTGAGAGAACCCGGGGGAGCTTTCTGAGAAAGGCCACCCGCAAGGACACCTGAGCACCAGGAACTGAATTTTGCAAATCTGGAAAGTTGAGGCTCCAGGGAAGGAGAAGGATAAGGAATCCTGCAACTGTTAGGGGCCTGGTTTTGACCCTGTCCTGGGACACTAGAGGAGGGAGTGCCCCCAGCTCAGATTCTTTTAGGAAATCTTGGATCAGGAGACAACAAAGACGTGGGAAGAGGCAACAGAGAGAACAGGGGCCCCCTGCAAAACATCAATTCTTGTTGTGAGCGATAGTAACTGGCCTCTAAATAGACCTTCAAAGTTTGAGAAATATAAATAGTTTCATTTAGGCTTCATTCTTTCATCAGGAGGCTTTCCTATTCCTCTGACTTTCCCTTCCAAGATTACCTTCCATCTACTCAGTGCAGATCTTAGAGGTCCCTAAATAGAGGGGAGATATCACATTAGAACATAACAGCGGTTCTCAACCTGTGGGTTATGTTCAATTTAAATACATCCTGCATATCAGATATTTACATTACAATTCATAACAGCAGCAAAATTACAGTTATGAAGCAGCAAGGAAAATAATTTTGTGGTGGGGGTCACCACAAAATGAGGAACTATGTTAAAGGGTCGCAGCATTAGGAAGGTAGAGAACCACTGGAATACAAGCTTCTTGGGGTGGCTAGATGGTGCAGTGAATAGAGCACCAGCTCTAGACTCAGGAGGACCTGAGTTCAAATTTGACTTCAGACACTTAACACAAAAACTATCCCAGTGACCTTGGGCAAGTCACTTAACCCCAAATGCCCTCCAAAAAAGCAAAAACAAAAAAACAAAAAAAAAGAATATAAGCTTCTCGAGGGCAGGGCCCATTTTTGCTTTTCTCTGTATCTCCAGCACTTAGTGCAGTGACTGTCACCCAGTAGGCACTTAATAAATGATCATTGATTGATTGACTGACTAACTCAGCACCCCTATGAAGTAGGAATTACTTTATTATTTTCCTAATTGGACAAATGAGGAAATGGCGATGGAGAGATGCTCAGTGATTTGCTTGTGGTCATCAAGTTCTTAGGTGTCAGAGGTGGAGTTTGAACTCAGGTCTTTCTAACTCCAGTGTCAGAATTGTATGTACCAGGCAGCCTCTTGTACATATATTTATTAAGCACTTGTTTAACAAATGATTATCTGCCCAACTCAAGGCATCCAGAGCCAGGCTGAGGTGCTGGAGAGACAGAAAGCATAGATCAGATATAATTCTTGTCTTCATGGAGCCTACAGTCTAGTAGGGGCAGATACAACTAATGAAAACAACTAAAATGCAAAAAAACCCACCCAACCATGCTAACTATGTCCAAGAGGGACAGTGCAGGGGAGCTTATTATCATCTAGGAATGCTGGGAATCAGGGTGAATTTCCTGGCATAGAAGGCACGTGGGTTGTGCTTTTAAAAAATTAATAAATAAGGCACAGTGGATAGAGCACCAGCCCTGAGGTCAGGAGGACCTGAGTTAAAATCTGATACTTACTAGCTGTGTGACCCTGGGCAAGTCACAACCCTGATGACCTCCAAAAATAAAAATGCATATGAATTCAGTAGCAATGGACAGCGAAGGAGGGTAGATGGTCATTCCAAGAATCAGAGCTGCAACCACTGTGGAACAAAAGAAGGCTTAGCTTCAGAGTGCCAACAGCTTGGGGAGGGGGATGCATTTCTGCTCTTTGATGATCCCTGTCCCGGGGCCTAGCCTTCTATCAGCCCACACTGGTGTTTCCTTCGAGATTCAGGTCAAGCGCCATCTTTACATGAGATAGGAGTTCTACTTGAGGTCTTTCCTGATCTCTCTGGCCACTAACGTTTTCCCTAAACAGCCTTATGTGATTGTGTGTGTGTGTATAAACATATATACACGCATATGAATGATGCAATTCATCTATGTTACACGTATATCAATCCACACACATACGTGTATGTATATATATATGTATCTACATGCATGAATATAAACATATGCATATAAACAAATGTATGTATATAGATACATTTATTCATTTGTTTATGTGATCTTTCTTGTCTTCCCTGATAGACTATAAACTTTAGCATAGGGATAATTTCCCTCTTGTCTTTGTAAACCCAGCACTTAGCAAAGATGCTAAATAAATACTTATTGATTGATTAATTGATTGGTTGGTTGATACAGGGTCCCATCCCTTGTCCCTCGGCCCTCACTCTCTTTCTAAACCCCAAGGAGACAGGGGTTAGGGTTTCCACTGGATGGGTGACCTCCTTCTCCTGGTTAAGCCTTGGTGGGGCAGCCGTCTGTATCACAGTCTTCTCCCAGTTTGCAGAGCTATGCTTCTGCTGACTAGAGTAAAGGCCCACGTATGGCAGAGTAGAAGACCTTTATAGGCCTCCAGTTTGACTGAAGCCCAGAGTACCCAAACAGTGGAGGCCACCCGAGCAAGGTGGCATTAGATGTTGTAAGACCTTGAATGTGAACTTTAAGAACTTGGACTTTATTCAGCAGTGGGCAAAGAGCCACCGAAGGGTTTTAGGGCTTGGGCAGAGGAAAGCCAGGACTAAATCTGTTCATAGACTCCAGGCCTTAGGACTGGGAGTGTTCTCCTTTACCCAGCCCAGCCCTAGGTGTGTCCTGGACCCCAGTCAACACCTAGGGCCCCAAGCCAGGGATGTCATTCAGAATCACCCAGGATAATAGGCTTAGCACTTTCCGCCTTACCCTGGCACTACTATGGGATTTTCCGAACACATCTCTCCCCCCCCCCCCCTTTTTCCCTTTGGAGCCTCAATTTCCTTCTCTATAACTCAGAAAAGAAAATTCATTCTAAGGGTGATAACACATGTAGATTCACTTTTTGGAGTCTGTTCTTTATAAGGTCCATCCAACCCCAGAACCCACCTAACACTGTAGATCTAAGGTCAGTCCCATATTTCCTCAGTGGTCCCAAAGCAAGAAAGAATTTGGAGCTCTATCCTATACAGAATTCCTGGGCCTCTTCAGGATCTGGGAGCCCCACCCCTACCCTGTTCTCCTAGGGGGAACTCAGCTTTAATAGCATAGTAAGAGGATAGATCTCATCCAACTACCCTAAACCCCAGTCCTGATCCTCTAAACTAGCAGCAGATTAGGTCACTGGAAGGTTTAACCAGCAAACCTTGATTCTTTCAGCATCATGAAAATGTTCCCAGACTGCCTTCCCCTCCCCATACCCCTTCTGAGAGTCATAGTGGAAAAATGTGGTCTGGAATAATGTGGTCTAGGACTTGGGTGAAACCTGGGCTAGAATAGCCCCTCTGACTTACTGTGTGATCACAGGCAAATCCCTTAAATCCTTCTGTTTTAGGGGAAAAGCATACCCGAGTGGGTAGAGAGCTAGACTTTGAATCGAGAATATATAAGTTTGTATTCCACTGTGAACACTTACTTGCTAGCTGTGTAACCCTGCATAAGTCACTAAACCTCTCTGGACCTCAGTTTCCTCATCTGTAATATCGCACAGGGTAATAAAAGCACCTATCTTATAAGGTTGTTATGAAGACTGGCTGAGATAATGTATGTAAAGCACTTAAACCACTAAGTACTCTATACACGCAAGAAATTTTTGCTGCTACTATTATTTGAAGTCAGAAATTCTGGGTTTAAATTCTGACTCTATCCTGTATAACACTGGGAAAATCACTTAACCTCCTTGGGTCTCAGCTTTCCCATCTGTAAAATCAGAGGATTGGACTAGAAAACCTCTATGTTTCCTGACCTAAAGCCAGACTCTCATGAGCCAGCTGACTGGGTTTCCATTTGACGACTGGAGGAAGGTGCACTCATCCTGACCCAGTGTTCTGTGCAGGTTTAGAAATCCTGGCTAGGTCAAGTGCTCCAAGTTCTCTCCTGGCTTAGAGTCATTGCTGGGATGACTGGTGTTGGGTCTTTAACCTGTGATTGCAACATGGGCCAAGGCAGGGGATTCTGCAACCACAGAGTCCAATGAACAGAATAACAATGTGTTCTTGGGCTGTTTTCTCTGAATTGGTGAGCTGCTGACTCGGCCGGATATGTCATGTGTCCAGTGAGGCCAAGGTTCAGACCCCTTTTTTATGGGGTGTGTCTGTATGTGTGTGTGAAAGAAAGAAGGAAAGAGAGAAAGAAGAAAAGACAAAAAGACAAAGGAAGAGGGAGGGAGGAAGGAAGAAAAAAAGAAAGAAGGAAAGAGAGTCAGGACAGAGAAAGACAAATGGAGTGCTAGAGAGAGAGAGAAAGTTTTGTTCTATTTCAATACTTCATGTGGATTTTTTAACCTAGACCAATCACCTTACAATCCTATGCCAATAACACGGAGGAGACCAGAGGGTGGACAGTCCCACAGAGCTCTCTCCTGGGCCCTCTTGTCTTCTCCCTCTACGCCACCTCATTTGGTGATATTATCAACCCCCATGGATTTAATCACCATCTCTACAGTGATAATAAAATAAATAAAAACCGCTTGCTAACTGCTAAAGCCGAAGAAACTTCAGGTCCAAGAGGGGGACCCAGAATGAGCCAGAGTCTGATCCCAGTTTACAAAGATTATAAAAACATTTACTGCTGAGAAGTGGATTGCAATCTGAAGCAGAGACAGAGTTCTCAGCTCCTCAAAGGGAAGTGGGAAAAGGTTGAGGTATTTCTATATATTCAGTGTATTTATGACTATCTGGTATTCATGGCAAAGAGGGGATTAAGGGAGAAACACCATAAAGAAGTCAGGTGGGAAGTGGGGGTCTAGGGAGGAGACATCTATAAACACAATAAACCCGGAAGCAGGATTTTTCCTATTCTTTAGACAAGTCAGAAAGGAAGACGTTTGCTGTTCTTTCTGAGCTGGTCGAGACTGGTTTCAGCCACTGCAGACATCTCCAAGTTCAGTTAAAGTTTACTTGCAAAGGATCACTGGTATGTCAAGTGGCCCTGAGCTTCAGGAGTTCTCCTGATTGGCTACTTGTGATACTGCATTGTCTGGTTCCCTTGTGAAAAGGGAAGTTCCAGCGTATTGAATCAGTAGGACAGTCATTACAGAGTTCACACTGATGATTCCCAAATCAGCCTTTCCTGCCCCAGTCTCTCTGAGGCTCTCCCACATCCAACTACCTTTCAGACATCTCGAACTTGGATGTCTGAAACTCAACATGTCCAAAACAGAACTCGTTAAAATCTTCCCCTCTCCTACCTCTGCTATTACTGGAGAGGGCAACCCCATCCTCCCAGGCCCTCAGGTTCACAGCCTAGGAGTGGATTCCTCACTCTCATTTCTCCATACCCCAGCTGTCGCCAAGGCCTGACTGTCTCACCTTTGCAACATCTCTTGAATTTTCTCTTTTCTCCCCTCTGAAACTGCCCCTCACCCTGGTGCAGGTCCTCCTCATTTCACACCTGCAGTATTGCAACAGCTGCTGTCGGGTCTCCTTGCCTCAATTCATTCTATTCAGCTACTAAAATGATTCTCCTAAAACCCAGGTTGGACCATGTCACCCCCTACTCCATGAAATCCAGTGGCTTTCTACTACCTCCAGGATCAAACACAAAATCCTCTCGTTGGCATCTAGAGCCCTTCATCACCCAGCCCCCTCTTACCTTTCCAATCTTCTTACACCTTACTCCCCACCTTCTACACTTTGGTTTGATGACACTGGCCTCCAGGCTGTTCCATGAATAAGACCCTCCATCTCTTGGCTCTAGGAATTCTCTCTGGCCATCCCCATGCCTAGAATGCTCTATCTCCTCATCCCTACTTCCTGACTTCTCTGGCTTCCTTCAAGTCCCAGCAAAAATCCTACTTTCTACAGGAAGCCTTTCTCAATCTCCCTTAATTCTAGGACCTTCCCTGTGTTGATTCTCTTCAATTTATCTTGTATAGAGTGGGTCTGTACCTAGTAGTTTATATGTTGTCTCCCCTATTAGACCTACTAGACTGACCTCCCCAAGGTCAGGGACTGTCTCTCATCTCTCTTTGTATCCCCAGTGGTTAGCTCAGTGTCTGGTATACAGTAGGTGCTAAATACATGCATGTTGAATGACTTAGCTAAAGCTCATCTCCATTTCTTGAAAAGTAACTCAAAAGGATAGACGGTCATTAGTGCACATACCATATGGCCTTCTTTATTATAAATTGTTTCTCTATCAGGTCTTTAAATTCTTTCCCCATGCATTAGTCAGTCACCTAGCATTTATTAAACACCTCCTGGTCTCATAAAGGCATGCTTACATGGGTTCTGGATGAGGGACAATGCTCTCCTGCTCTTCCAGTCACCAGTGGAGTGAAGCAGGGTTGTGTGCTTGCTCCCACGCATTTTGACATAATGCTTTCAGCAATGTCATCAGAGGTCAGAAGAAGCAACACCATGATGCTCTCAAGGCCTCTCTGAAGGACTTTGGAACTGATTGAAAAGATTTATTCCAGTAAGTGGCGAATATGGATTCTGGACCAAGGACCTCTCTTGCCATTTAGGTTACTCTAAATGAATTAGTTGAAATTTGGGAAATGGGAAATAAATGGAAAGTGCTTCAGATAAACAGTACCCCAGACATGGAGCCCCAGTTCTTGAGAGGCTTTGGGGCTTCACTCTGGTCCTGAATGGGAAGCATAGGCTGGGGCAACAGTGACTTCCAGACAGGGCTGAGGCACTTGATTATTGTTGTGTAACTGGTGTGTGACTGGCTGTGTGACTTCAGGAAAGACCATCCACCTCTCTGGACCCATTTCCTCATTTGTAGAGTGGGAAGACTACATGAGAAGATCTCTAAGGTTCCCTTTGAGGCTGAGGTTAGAGGAAGAGGTCTGAATCTGGAGTCAGGGGCTTGGGGTTTGGTTCCTGGCTCAGCTAAATATGTGACCTCTGAGAGCTTGGACAAGCCATTTCATAGAATTGTAGGCTTGGAAAGAAACCCAGAGGTCATGGAGTCTAACTGCATGCCTGAACACAAATCCCCTGTATTTGAGTGGAAACGTCCAGAGGGGAGGATTCATTCATCAGTTCATTCATTCACCATTTATAAAGCAATTACTATATGCCTGACACTCTGCTAAGTTCAGGGAAACAAAAAGAGGCAAAAGACAGTCCCTGTCTTCAAGGAGCTTACAATCTAATAGCTTGTCACCACCTCCCCACAGAGCCGGTTTCACATTCAGATAATGTCATCAAATTGTTAGAAAGCTCTTAATTGTTAGGAAGCTGTCCCTGACATCAAACCTAAATACATATTCCTAAAACTTCTACCCATTTGCCATGCCCAGCTCTGCCTTCTTTAACCAAGTGGAAAAATTCTAATCGCTGCACTATTGGAGTGTGTGAGCTACCTGAGACAAAGTCAAATAATTATCTTTATTGACATGCAATAAACCACACAACTTTTGTTTTAGAACTTTAAAAAAAAATTACCTGAAACATGAGCTCCTTTAGAGGTAGCTAGGAGGCATAACAGATAGAGCTCCAGGTCTGGAGTCAGGAAATTCAACCTTAGACACTTACTAGCTGTATTACCCTAGATAAGTCACTTAACCTCTTGAGAGAAACAATCATTAAATAACCAAATATTGGGGAGATCCAGGATGTTTTCCTTTCCTCATTTGGAGATTAGACCAAAGCTTGGTTCTCTGAAGGGCAGGGTGGATGATGAGATGAAAGGGAGTATAAGCACTGAGTGGGTTCCATGAGGGGTCTTTGAGAGTATCACTGGCCCCTTTTACTAATTATTGCTAGCATGATGAATAAAATGATTAATTACCCAGAAACGGTGTCTCTTGAACTTCTTATATGTCACAATCTGTAACATGTGGATCATAGCAGCACCTGCTTCCTAGAGTAGCCTGAGGATCAAACAGGATGATAATCGTAAGATGCTTAGCTCAGAGACCAGCGCACAGTAGGTGTTACAGAAATGTTAGCTATCATTATCATTTTCATTATTGCTCATCTGCTACAATCACTTATTTTACACCATTTAGCATTGAGTTTCTGAGATTTGGACACATATTTTTAAATTTTTCATCATGAAATGCTTATATAAATATTTATCATATTGGATATTAAGCATGCCATTGATATAGTCCATTTTTTCAAGTTAATCTTATGACTATTATTTTCATTTTTCTAGCTTTGATTAGATATAGTCTATCATAGGCTTTCAATGGGATTTAAATCAGGCAAGTTCCCAGGATGCTGAAGCCTGTTTGCCTCCATCTCTTGTATAAATATGCTGACTTTTATTGATATGTGGTTTGGCACAAGTTCATATGGAAAAATTCCATATTTATTTGGGAGATTTTGCAATTCCAAAAGAGTCCACTCAGAATATCAACATATTTATCAAATTTCATAATGACCTCACTGGGAAGACATCCAGGAATATGGAAGCAAAAACACCTCCCCAATATTTTTAGGATTTTTTTCAGTCTGATAAAGATGTCTAGATTTTACAGACACATTTGACTTTTTGCAATTATTGTTTTTGGTATAACCTTGAATGAAGAAGTCAATTTCATCAGTAAAAATGACCACTTTCCAATCTTCAGTGTTCTAATCTTTGTATTGCCTTGCCTGTGACAAGCATTTTTTCCTTCATAGCAACAGTTATGTGGGTTGTTTTGTTTTGTTTTTTGCCCTCTGGTCTTCTCACTGTTCTTTCAACTCAAAAAAGCCTACACTATATTATAAGGGAATCAGTAAGTATTCCCCTCCTCCAGCTTCCTTATCCCTCTGAAGGTCTTTCTATATTTTTTCCTTTAAAATTTTTCAAAATAGTTTCTTAATCATAAGCCTTATAAATTGTTATAGATTCATTTTGATGAAAATGTGTAAAATTATAATGTATAGAACTATAAAAACCCTGAGTCACAAAAGCTACAGACTTTTCCATTCAGAAAGTTTTTTCAGGTCCAGTTAGTGACACGGTAAAAACTATCATATAAACAATCTAAGGTAGGCTTTAGTGACAATGAATAGTTCAAAATCAGAATATTTCAACTCCAACTACAAAGGGGAAAAAAATCCAGTGTGATTTACCCCTATAAACAAACTCTAGTTTCTGTTGAAGAATGCAAAAAAAAGGGAGAAGGGTGGAGGTAGGGACAAAAACAAACACTTATTAGTGTTCTGTAATAAACCCAATAAAAATTATAGAAATACTGTGTGTATTATGCTACAAAATACTTGACATGTGAGTCAGATCCATAGGTGGACTGGTGCCAGAGTGGGCACCTATGGGCTCCTAAGAGCCTCTTGTAAAATTTTTCACGCGAACATTTATTCCTTGGGGAGGAAATTGGCAAACACTACAGACAAGGGCTTGATTGATTGTTTTGTCAGTTGCTCAGAATTAAGGAAGTGATATAGAAAATGTTAATAATTCAGGTTAAACTCAAAAAGTGAAGGGTGTGTGTGTGTGTGTGTGTGTGTGTGTGTGTGTGTGTGTGTGTGTGTTTTAAGGAGAGCTGGTTGTTAAACATTTACCAGCACACCTCTGGCAGATTCTTCTTCCACTTGTACTACATAGGTAGGTGATGTGATGACTAGATGTTAGACTTCAAGTCAGGAAGCCTTGAGTTTGAATCCTACCTGAGACACTTATCTGTATGATGTTGGCTAAGTCATTTTACCTCTAAGCCTCAGTTTACCTATCTACAAAATGATAGCACCTGCTTCTCAGAATTGTAAGGACCAAATGAGGTAATATAGATATTAGTTATGTATTAGCTTTGCATACTTTATTACGTGGCTAGTAATAAAGTATACAAAGTCAAATTTTAAGGCATTAAATTTAAGGCATTAAAATAGTTTTCCATGAATAAATTAAATCGAATCAGACCAGTGAATTCCTTACTGTTTTTCTCCCCAGGGACTGGGGTTGCATTTCCTGGCACTTATCAGAATTAATCAGTTGTGAACATACAGGAAGTTCCACTGTACCAAATCTATGAGTGTGGGTCTAAGCAGCTTGTATTGAGCCCCTGAAACACTGATCCCAGGGTTCATAGAGGAGTTGACCTTCTTCCCATGTGGATGCTAACCATGTGGTTAACTGTTGTTTGTTTGAATCAGAACCTTCATTGGTAGTGACTTTGACTAGCCCTTGGCAGCTTGAGCAGAAGTGCATGGTGTCCCAAAATTCTTAATTCAGTTTTAAGATTTAAAAACTATAGAAAAATAAATGCTACAAACTTACAAAAAAACACCTAAAAGTTTAAATATTTAAATTTTTTAGGCTTAGTTTGGCGAATTTTTAGTAATGAATTTTTAATTTTAATTTGAACAAGATTGGGCACTCTAGCATTATGCTTTACAAACACTGTGGTTTCTGAATGACACTTTCCTGATGGATCAGTAGGGGAGATCCTTTTGCTTGACCATATCTCCATCAGACTTTTTTTCTTGTGGGGATCACATCAAAACTATTATGAATGTATCCAGATAAACCTTGTTCTTTGGATGATCTTAAGGCTAAAATTACCAATATAATCAGTTTAGTCACTGAGCAGCAGCTGATGAAAGCTTTTGTTACAGAGTTCAAGAATCCGCTGGACAGATAGATATTTTAAAATTTTAACAATTAACATTTCAAGTGTTGTTTTCGATAAATTTGTATCATTTATATTTCTGAAGTTATTAAAGCTTTAGACTGCCCTAAGACTTTTAGGACAACTGTCATATATACCAGTGGCCTGCATGTTGCCTCCTCCAAGAATCCATGGTTAGTATCTGAACAGTCGAAATTTGAGTCACTCAAATGCATCACAACTATAGCCCTACACAAACAGGAATGTCTGATTATTGAAATGGAGACAAACCAGCTCTTCAGATTTCTCTGAAGTTCCTAGCGCTAATAAAGAAGGCAACTCTGTGAATGAGCGTTTTGAGTTACTTGTCATAAAATCACCTTTTTGAGACACAGAAGCAGACCCTCCTCACATTTGTCTGGGAAAAGAGGACTTTCTTGCTGCAACATTTATTGCTGAAATACATCCCACAGCAGAGTCACTGACACTTTCTTGTTATGATGTCAAATTGGATATCATATGGACTACATCTCGGATACTCCTTGTCTGAAACCAACTGAGCCTCACAGAGGCTGATAAAGATACTGAAGGTCCAGTGCTTGGGAACTATGACCAGTCCACTGGCTGAGTCTACCCAGTTTCTCACCATTGAGGCAAATGATAACAGCCTTTGTAGATGAGGAGGACATGGCTTCTCCATCCATCCTGGGGCTACCCGGCAACCTTTGGCCCCAACCATCCGGTTCTAGCCTAGGGGAACTCTACTTGTTTTCTGAGGAGGAATTTGGCCGTCTTGCCTAAGAGCTTGTCAGTTCTTGGTATTGTTTTATCATTTCTGACTTCCATTTTCCTTTGTGTTTCTGTATGAATGATCCAGTTTCATTTTGGGTTTTAATGATTCTTGACAGACTTGATTTCCCCACCCCCCCATAACCACCACAATATTTCTAACAGTCATTGAAGTGTACCCTTTCAGAGTGATGACTTTTATATGCTTCCTGGGGGTAATATCCACTCTTAAAAACCCCAGAATCAAAAACACAAGAGAATAATGAAATGTGTGTGTATGTGTCTGTGTGTGCGTGTGTGTGTGTGTGTGTGTGTGTGTGTGTGTGTGGCACAAAACACGGACTCAAATGCCATAGAATTAACTAATTGAAAAAGTCTGCTGAATCCAGTTTTCTTTGGTCAAAGTTAGATTTTGGGGACCAGCCTCGTGTCAGTAGATGCACACATGACATCATTGCTGTCACAAAATGAAACCATATCAATATTATTACTTGTACTAAGCAATTTACACGCTCTCATAAGTGACTGGCCCTTCCAATACCTAAATGCAACTATTATATATGCTTAACATTTTCTCTTCTAATCTGATCCAACATTCTATGGGCAAGGCCCTGTGTTCGGTGCTAGGGATGCAGAGACAGTGAGGAAGCTAATCTTCCAAAGTCCTCTCCTGAGAGTTGCTAACCTGCCCACATCCACTTTTCTTGCACAAATTTAGTCTGTGACATACCAGCTATCCTTCACTGGAATCTGTCCTCCTTAAATCTAGGGACCATGTCAAGCGATTCCTGGCTTTCTTCTCTATCACAAACTGTAAGAAGCAACAGTTACTTCCTACCCACCCTTCGAAGGTTACCATAATTGTCACCCCAATAACCAGTTCCTCCCCGTTGGTGAGAACGAGATCCAGCATGGAGTTTCCCCTTTTTGGTTGCTTGACCTTTTAAAGGATGAACTTATCTCTAAGGCAAATCAAACAATTGTTAGCTACTTTGCTTTTGGTAGAGAGAGAGAGAGAGAGAGGGAGAGAGAGAGACAGAGAGGATGGGAGGGCAGAGAGAGAGACACAGAGAGAGAGACAGAGACACATATAGAGACAGAGAGACACACACAGAAAGACAGAGAAAGAGGGAGAGGAACTCCTGCAGCTATTTGTGACAACCAAAGCGCCTCCATCATTATTATCTTGTGTTTCTGTGCCAGGCTTGTGATCTGTTTCCCAACCTTCTCATCTCTGTCTTCTTTCTGTCTAGGCGCTCTGTGTTTAGTTGAGTGACTATTCCTTTTCTTCTGTCTCCACTGAACTTCACCCAAACGCTCACCATGCTATCTCTTTACTCTCATTCTTGGATTTCTCCCTGTTAATCTATCTTTTGTTATTTAATACTATGCCCTGCCCACCCCCCACCCCCCCGACTCCTTTCCTGTCTTTGAATAAAGTCTGCCCATGCCTAACCCTATGCCTGTGCTGGGTCCATCCCTTCAAGTTCCAACAATGCTTAGGAGGTCCAATTTACCTCCCTATGTGTGGCGCTCTGATTTGGCTTCTTTGTTACCACACTTGGTGCATTTCTGCATAGAAATATCAGGTCTTTTGATGACTCATTTTTCAGGCTTTTTCTCCTATGACTATTTGGGCATCTCTATTGCTATTCAGGCAGCTAGTTATCTCAGTAGACAGAAGGTTGAACCCGGAGACAGGAAAACCTGAGTTCAAATCCAGCTTCAGACACTTACTAGTTGTGTGAACCTGGGTAAGTCACTTAATCTCTGTTTGCCTTAATTCACTGGAGAAGCAAAGGAGAATTTCTTGGCAAATAGTCTCAGGATGAAAGCTTGGCTCTTTCCTCTCCTTAAATTGGCAGTTAGATGGTGGGACCTGGATCTGAGAAGTCCTAAATTCAAATCTAGCTTTAGCTGTATGACTCTTAAAACTCATTCTTCTCCTTTATAAAAATGGAAATATGCCTATCCCACAGAGTTTCACAGCTGTGAAGACCAAATAACATAACATGTATAAACTGCTTTGCATCCTTAAGGCACCATAAAATGCTAGCCAATTATTTATTCTGAAGTATTCTCTGAAAGACAGATTGAGGTTGACAACTCTGCACACCTCTGCCTCACTTAAATCCAATTCGTGCACAAGTCAAGACATCATTCTGTGATGTCATTGGACCTCATGGAAAATCAATGCTTGTTGGATTAGACTGAAGGAGATCTGCCCATGTCATGTAGGGCATGGGGAGGATTCAAATTCCATCTACAATGTTTACTATCTATGTGACTTCTCTCTCTAAGCCTCAGTTTCCCCATCTTTATAATGAAGTACTTGGACTAGATGGTCTTGGAGGTCCCTGCCATCTCTAAAGTTTTGAGGGATTGGCTGGTACCTGGGAGGGAATTGGTTGCTGATGGGCCATGGCAGCTGGGACCGTTGATCCCCAAAGCAGCAATCAATGAACATTTATTGTGTGCCTACCAGGTACACCTATTCTGGGTCAAATACTGTACTAGTATCTCCAGATACAAATAGAAAGAACGAAATAATCCCCTATTTCCATCACTCAGATGCGGCCGGGGGCAGAGAACAGTGTTTTCTGAGCCCTGCTGTAAAAATTGTTCCCTCAAAGGGTCCCCAAGGAGAACCTTGCCCTTCAGTCTAGTGCCTCAGATTTCCAATTCTCTGTTGTAATCACAGATATTCAGCGTTAGAAGGGATCCCCGAGCCCATCTAACCCAAATTATATTTGATCAGGAATTCCTGCTCACAACAACTCTAGGGGACAAGTGAAGTAGGATGTATTCCCATTTGGCATATGAATAATTAGAAGCACAGAGATGTTAGAAACAAGATCGACAGTGAATCCATGGCTGAGATGAGAGCTAAGTATTCAGTTACCTTGACTCTCAAGGTATAACTGAGGACATGATGGTAAACAAAGGAAGGAGATAAACAGTTACTAACTGCCAGGTCGTGTGCTCAGTGCTTTACCAATATCAGATTTTATCCTCATAACCTCTGTGAAGTAGGTGCTCTTGCTATTTCCATTTTGCAGCTGAGGAAACTGAGGCAAACGGAGGTTCAGTGATTTGCCCAGGGTCACATGGATAGGAAGGTGAGTAAGGCTGGGTTTGAACTCAGGTCTTACTGACTTCAGGTCTACCATTTTATCTTCCCTGCCACCTCGCTGCTCTTGATGGGTGTGCTAGAGTTGGAATCAAGAAGGCCTTAGTCCAGGGTGGGGGGCAGAGCCAAGATGGCGGCATAGAAGCAGGAAGAAGGCCCGAGTTCGAATCCTATTTCTCACATTTATTATGGACTTAGAAATGACTTAACCTTTCTGAGTCTGAGCCATAAAAGGAAATTTAATTTATTTAAATTGATCATATCTAATTAATTAATTAATATTAATAGTGTTAATCATATCTCTGGTACTTCTCTCATGGGAAGGGTCAATTGAAATTTAGGAAGACAAACTAGAAAGTGAAAAGAGTGCTAGGTTTTGAGTTAGAAGCTCTGAGTTCAAGTCTGGACTCTGGTATGTACTATCTGTGTAATCTTGGATAGGTCAGTTGCCTTCTCTGGTCCTCCGTGTCCCCATTTGTCAAATGATGGGGTTGGATTAGGTGGTCTCTAAAACCCCTCCTAGTTCTAAATCTGTGATATTGTGGATTAGCCATATTCTAGCTCATTTTTAAAAAAAATTTGGAGCGTGCCCCCCTGCACATGGCTAAGGGGTACATACCACACACACATCAGAGGCAGGACCACTTGGTCCATTTAATTTTCATCTTAGAAGACACACATAGAAACAGTGCCAGTGAGGATAGGTAGGAGAGCACTGGGCCTGGAGTCAGGAAGACCACAGCTTTAGACCTAGCTGAGTGACTTTGGGCAAGTCGTGTAACTTCTTTGCCTAAGTTTTCTCCACTGTAAAATGGGAGTTCTCATTGCAAAATTATCCAGAGAAAGAAATGGCAAACCACTCTAGTATCTTTGCCAAGAAAACCCCAAATGGGGTCACAAAGAGTCAGACACTATTGAAGCTGAAAAACAACAGAAAAATAACACCTACTTCCCTGGGGTGTTATGAGATAAATGAAATAATGTTGGTAAAGCCCTTAGCAGAGGACCTGGCATGTAGTAGGTATAAATACTAGTTATGAAGATGATGGCCATAGTATAAATGCTAAACAACCAGAGGGCACCTTGACAGTCTCACTGTCTCATACCTTCTCATTTTGCAGATGGAGAAACTGAGTCAGAGAGGCGACATTTCCAAATACTATCCATGGAGAGTAAATGGTAAAACCTGGATTTAAATGCTGGTCTTCTGTTTTCAAATCAAAGACTCTTTATTCTTTATCATGAGAGTTGATGAGAGGATGATGTTGTCAGGGAAAAGAAGGCAAAAAAGAAGAGGCTGGAGCCCCCCAAGTCTCTGAACAGCAGCCTGGGTTTTGTTTTTTTCCTTTTTGAATCATTGGATTATAGATGTACAGTTGGAGGTATCTTAGAGGTTAGCTGGTCTGAATCTTCATTTTATTTATTTTTTCCTCATTTTTTTCTTCCTTTTCTGCTCCTGCCCTAGAGATGGCTACCATTAGACACAAATACAAACATATATATATATACACACACATACACACATGTGTGTATAATGCTATGTAATATAATAATTATCTATATACTTACATACATACGTACAGATAGATATATAGATAATAGATAGACAGACAGATACATACATACATACATACATACATAGACAGATAGATGTTTAGGTAGATAGATACGTAGATAGATAGATAGATAGACAGATAGACAGACAGATAGATAGATACATACATACATAGATACACAGATAGATGTTTAGGTAGATAGACAGATAGATAGATAGATAGATAGATAGATAGATAGATAGATAGATAGATAGATAGATAGATGGATGGATGGACGGACAGATGGACAGATGGACAGATGGACAGATGGACAGACAGACAGACAGAGACAGATAGATAGATAGATAGATAGACAGACAGACAGATAGATAGATACATACATACATACATACATAGATACATAGATAGATAGACAGATAGATGTTTAGGTAGACAGACAGACAGACAGACAGATAGATAGATAGATAGATAGATAGATAGATAGATAGATAGATAGATGGATGGATGGATGGGTGGATGGAAGGATGGATGGATGGATGGATGGATGGATGGATGGATAGATAGATAGACAGACAGACAGATAGATAGACAGATAGATACATACATACATACAAAGACAGATAGATGTTGAGGTAGATAGATAGATAGATAGATAGACAGATGGATAGACGGACAGATGGACGGATGGACAGATAGACGGACAGATAGATAGATAGATAGATAGAGAGAGAGAGAGAGAAAGAGAGAGAGAGAGAGAGAGAGAGAGAAAGAGAGATGATAGATAGACAGATAAAGATATGCCACTCTTAGTCTGATCAGCCATAGCTGGACACACTGTAGCTTGACTCTGACTTAAGACGCCATTTTAGTTCTCTTCAAAAACAAAGGATAACAATCAACCACACACACAGACACGCACTCACTCACTCTCACACACACAGACACGCACTCATTCACTCTCACACACAGACATGCACTCACTCTCACACACAGACACACACTCACTCTCACACACACAGACATGCACTCACTCTCACACACAGACACGCACTCACTCACTCTCACACACAGACACGCACTCACTCACTCTCACACACAGACACATACTCACTCTCACACACACACACACACAGACACACACTCACTCACTCACACACACACAGACACACACTCACTCTCACACAGACACACTCACTCTCACACACACACAGACACACACTCACTCTCTCACACACAGACATACACTCACTCACTCTCTCACACACAGACACACACTCACTCTCACACACACACAGACACACACTCACTCACTCACACACACACAGACACACACTCACTCACTCTCACACACACAGACACACACTCACTCTCACACACACACAGACA
>CM053581.1:31502888-31549280 GCA_028627135.1 Pseudochirops cupreus
GATGGAGGGGAGAGCAGGTTGTGAGGGAGGGTTGTTAGAAGCACACACTTCTGTAAAGGGACAGGGACAAAGTAGAGAATAGAACAAGTGGGGGGCAGAATAGGAAGGAGGGAAATATAGTCAGTCTTTCACAATATGTCCTTTGTGGAGATGTTCTGTGTAACTGCACATGTACAGCCTGTATTGAATTGCTTGTCTTTCCAGTGGGGGTGGGTGACATGGGAGGAAGGGAAAGAATCTAGAATTTAAAGTTCTAAAATCAAATGTTAAAAATATATATGTATATATATTATTATCATTATTATTATTTACATACCACTGGGAAATAAGATATACAGGCACTGGGGTAGGGAGATCCATCTTTCCCTACTGGAAAGTCAGAGGAGTGATGGGGGAAGATATAGGAGAAAGCAGACTGGGGGAGAGGGTATACAATGGGGTTGCTGTTTTGGGGTGGTGGGTAAGGGGAAGATGAGGAGAAAATTTGTAACTCAAAATCTCATGGAAATGAATGATGTAAACTAAAAATAAACAAAAGTTAAAAAAAAAAGGAAAAGCAGATAGGAAGCAGGTTGTGAAGAATGGGCTTTAAAAACCAAAGTCAGTTAGCTGCCATCAGCAATATAATGATTCAGATAACTCTAAAGGACTTATGATTAAAAAAAATGCTATCTATCTCAAAAAAAAAGAAAGAAAAAAGAAAAATGAATCAAAGGAATCAGGAAAGAAGGTAGGAAAGACAAGATTAAAAAGGGAAGAGGTGAGCTTAGTCTGGATATGTATTATCTTCTGGAGGAAGCTTGGCTGATGACATAAGCTTTTTTAGCTATTGCCTGGCTTGAGTAAGCTGTAGCCTTCCCCTGCCAGGAAAAGGCTTACTAACTGCACAAACACTCGTACATATATGCGTTTATCTATACATGCTTGTAACATATATATATGTATTTATAATCTCATAAGTGATCCCTGTGCATACCCATTCTTCCCACTGAGTGGAGAGTGTGAGTTTAAAATTTAATGGGGAAATACATGGAGTTTACTGAAGTTTACCATGTAATTTCTTTAAATGCCTTTTCATTGACCTGTATATTTTTCTGATTAGTAAAAACTAACCACATTGGTGGGGATTCACAAGATGCTTTTTTGGAGAGGATATTGTCCTACAAATTGCCTAGAGCCAAGAGTATTGTTTGGGGGACAAATAGGAGAGTGGGACCCTGGGTGCAAGAGATGACAGATAAAAAAACACTTAAAAACATTAAACATTTAAATATTTTTAAACATTTAAACATTAAGCATAAACACACTTCCAATAAAGATTCCTTCAAAAGAACCTTTCCACGCAACAATGTACAGTTAAGTAAAACCAACTGACACAATGACCCTGTCTAACCATACATAGTCCATTTTATATTATGGAAGCAGGTTTCTGGCACAGAATAGAGAAGTGGGCCAAGAGTCAGAAACACCTGAATTCAAATCTGGCCTCAGACACTTCCTAGCTGTGTGACACTGGGAAAGTCACTTAAACTCTGTTTGCCTGACTTTACTCAACTGTAAAAGGAGAATTATGGCACACTTTTCAGGGTTGTTGTGAGGATAAAATGAGACAATATTTGTAAAATGCTTAGCATAATGTCTGACATGTAGTAAACACTTTATACATGCTTCCTTCCTCCCTCCCTCCCTCCTTCCCTTCCTTCCTTCCTTCCTTCCTCCCTCCCTCCCTTCTTCCCTTCCTCCCTTCCTTCCTTCCTTCCTTCCTTTCTTCCTTCCTTCCTTCCTTCCTTTCTTCCTTCCTTCCTTCCCTCGTTCTCTCCCTTCCTCCTTACTTCCTTCCCTTCTTTTTCCTACATTTTTTAGCTCATAACCTCTATATTGAGGGGTTAGAGGTACATTTCATCATTTCTCATGATGAAATAAAGAGATTCTTATAAAGAATCAAAATTTTTCATTTTATTGATCTGAATTCTGAAGACTCTTGTCTTTGTTTTCCTTAATATTATGACTATTGTGTACATTTTCTCTTAATTCTAAGTACTTTGCTCTGCATAGGTTCCAACAAGTCTTCTCAGTTTCTTTGAATTTTTCATAATCATATCTACAGCACAATAGCACCCCATTGCATCCAGGTACTATGATTTGCTCAATTATCCACTAATTAAGGGACATCCACTTTGTTGCTAAGTGTCTCCCTCCCTGCCCTCCCCCCCGCCCCCCCGCCCCTCCAGATCCTTTCTGATGACATCAACCTGAGGCAGGAGAATTCCTGGCAGGTACAAAATTTCCATTCAAGGGCAAGTCAGATAATGCACATCACATGGGACTGGCATCTTTGGCACCATTTGGATGAACCAAAGGAATCACCCAGTAATCTCTGGCTGTTTTTGGAAACTAATCCTTGTGCATATTTATCAGGGTGCTATTTTTCTTTTTAAATTTTTTTCTAATGGAGTGTTTATTGTGTAGAAGAGAAAATAAGTCTTTGCTAATTAAAAAAATTAATTGCATGTATTTTTCTTTTTCTAAAAATTACCTTTTTGCTTGATACCTTTTGTTTTTACACCACCTTAATTTCAGAATATAACTTTCCCATCTCCTACTTGGTGAACCATCTCTTGTAACAAACATTTTAGATGACAGAGAAAAAGAGTAGTTTAGAAAAATAAACAACACACTGACTGTGTCTGAGTATATATAAAATTCCATAGCCACAGTCATCCTCCTCCCTTCACCTACAGAGCCCCTTACCCCACCCCCATCTCCGCGATGAAGAGACACATTCTCTCAACTTCTCTTGGGGACCAAGTTTGTTATGAGGATAACCAAGAGTGTTGGCTGCTGTTACTGTCTCACCTTCCATTCACACTGTTGTGGCCATTGTGTATATTGTTATCCTTATTTAGCTTACTTTATCAGATATCATATCATATGATATATAAATACACACATATGTATATGTGTATATATGTGCATGTTTGTGTGTGTTTATATATACATACATATGTGTATACACACACACACACACACATATATATGTATATACATGTATATATCAGCGTAATGCCACGCACTAGCAGACTGCCAAAAGAATGCTACTTGTGAACAGCTTTTAAGGTTCAGATTACACAGTATAGTGAACACTCTGTTTATTCCATTATAAATCAAGGCAAACATTCAATCAATTCACAATACAATAATCAATACTTAATTATTCAATCAATTCACAGTACAATAATCAATCTTCCACTCATGGGGCAATTATAGATTAACTTAATCAGTCACTTATCTAGCAATCAGTCACTAAATATCATTAATCATCAAAATACAATCATTAGAAAATTACACAAACCCTCCACCCCTCAGTGTCCAGCAAACTTCAATTTCATCAGGCATTCTATATCTGAGAAAAGATCTTTTCTTCATCTTGACTCCGGGTGGTCTCTCAGATTCTCTGGATCTCCTTCCATGGTCCCAGATCCTTCCTGAATCCACCAAACAGTCACCTGGATTCAAAAGCAGACAGCTCCCAGGTCCTTGTCCAGTTCTCAAGGAAGTCCCTGGCACACACTGACATTCACAGGGTCCAGCACATCTCAAAACTTTCATGACTTCTGTTTCCGGGAACTCAAGGATCCACCAAGTCATGAACAAAGTCTTATCCTGGTCATGCTTCTTTAGTCCTCCAGCAGTTCACCTGGCCTTAGGACTCAGAAATCTTGGCCTTCCAGGAGGCCTTCCAGGAGGCCTTCCAGGCAGCCCTCTCAGCCTTCCAGGTGGCCTTCCAGGCAGCCCTCTCAGCTTTCCAGGAGGCCTTCACCAGATTCTGGTCTCATAGAAAACTCCAACTCAGTTCTCAGTATAGCTCCCAGATGCTGGGACAATCCTGCTTCCTCCACCAGGAGCCACCAGAAAGATGATTCCTGATTCTGTCTCTCTGTCTCTAAAACTCTTCTTATATACACACACTGGCCTCCTGTCTCAGCCAAACCCCTTCTGCCAGATTAGCAACAGGAGACAGAGTTCATACCTTCTGCTTCACAGAGTTCTCACCTTCTGCCTCTCTCACAGGCACTTAGCCCTAAGTTACCAAGGGCTAAGAATCTGCTAAATTGATTACTGTTACAATCACATATATCATGGATCTAGAGATGGAGGGGACTTTAGATGCCATCATTTTGTAAAGGTGGAAACTGGAAGGAAAAGCAGCCTTGAGGAGGCTATCTACAATAGGCACCTCCACTCCCTTTCCTCTGACTCTCTCAACTTTCTACAGTCTGGCTTCCAAAATTGTGGTTCGACCAAAGCTATTCTCTCCAAAGTTAGCAATAATCTCTTAATTTCCCAATCTAAAGGTCTTTTTCTCAATGCAGTCATCCATCTTGATCTCTCTGTAATTCCTGTCACCCTCAATCATTCTCTTCTCCTTAATATTTTCCTCTCTGAGTGTGACTTTTCTCTATTCTCATTCTCCTCCTACTTATCCGACCATTCCTTCCTCAGTTTCCTTTGTTGGATTTTTATCCAGCTCATGCCTACTAATAGTTGGTTCCAGGCTATCATCAGCTGTCCTGAACTATATCTGGCCACTGGAGCCAGGTGACTCTGGAAGAGAGAGTGAGGCTGGTGACTTTGCATAGCCTTCTCTCACTTAAATCCAATTCACTTCCAAGTCATGGCATCACTTTCCTAATGTCATGGTCCTCTTTGAGAACAAAGGACAACTAGATGGAAAATAACGGTGGGGGTCCTCCAGGTCTTTGTTCTGGTCCTCTTTTCTTCTCCCTTTAAACTTTTGTTTGGTGATCTTATCAGTTCTCATGGATTCAATTATCTCTCTGCCAATGACTCTCAAATCTACTCTGTTGGTCAGTCATTTCAATAGTGTTCAACTTTTTGTGACCCCATTGGGGGTTTTCTTGGCAAAGATCCTGCAGTGATTTGCCATTTCCTTCTCCAGCTCACTGACAGATGAGGAAAGTGAAGCAAACAGGGTTAAGTGACTTGCCTAGGGTCACATAGCTACTAAGTGTCTAAGGCTAGATTTGAACGCAGGTCTTGCTGACTCCAAGCCTTGTTCTCTATCTATTGCATCACCTAGTAGCCCCCAAATCTCCTCATCTAGCCCTATCTTCTCTGTAGAACTCTATTCTTATACATCAAATTCCCCATAAACATCTTAAACTCAACATGTCCAAAAATGAACTCATTGTTTCCCTCCTCAAAATCTATGAGTCTTCTGAACTTCCTTATTACTGTCCAGGATACCCCCAACTTTTCAGTCACCCAAACTTGTAACTAAAGTGTCATCCTGAATACCTCACCCTCTCTTACCCTTGCCAATCTATTATCAATTCCTATGAGTTTTACTTTTATAACATCTCTAACATCTTCTCTCCTCTGACTTGGTCACCACCCTGGTTCAAGTCCCCATCATTTAACTCCTGGATTGTTGAAATAGTTTGCTGCTTGGTCTCCCTGTCTCAAAACTCTCCCCACTTGAGTCCATCCTGCACTTAGATATGAAATTGATCTTTCTAGCATGTAGATCAGATCATGTAACCCCCATTCAACAAAGTCCAGTGGCTTCTGATTACTTTAGAATCAAATATAAAATCCTGAGTTTGTGGCTCAAAGTCCTAGAGAAGTCAACTGTCTCTTGCCTTTCTAGTCTTCTTAACCCTTGCTCACCCTCACATACTATATGCTCCAGTGACACTGACAAGGAATGACATTCCTTGCTGTTCATTATGGAAGGCACTCCATATCCTGACTCCAGGCATTTTCACCCTTTGTCCCTCAAGCCTGGAATTCTCTCCCTCCTTATTTCTACCTCTCGGCTTCCTTCAAGTCCCACTTGAAATCCAACTTTCCATAAGACTTTTCCAATCTCCCTTAATACCAGTGCCTTCCCTCTGTTGCTTATCTCTAATTTATCCTGCCTCTATCTTTTTTGGGGGGCAGGTAGGTTGTGGGCCTGGAATCAGGAGGATCTGAGTTCAAATGTGACCTCAGATACTTACTAGCAGTGTAACCCACAGGCAAGTCACTTAATTTTGTTTGCCTCAGTTTCCTTATCTGTAAAACAAGCTGGAGAAGGAAATGGCAAACCATTCCAGTCTCTTTGCCAAGAAAACTCCAGAAGGGGCCATGAAGAGTTGGACTTGAATAAAAATAATTGAAAAGTAACTGAAATATCTTGTTTGCACATAGTTGTGTGTAATTTGTAATCCCCATGAGACTACGAGCTCTTTGAGAGCACAGACTATTTTTTTACATTTCTTCCTGTTTCTAGTGCTTAGAACGGTGCCTGGCAGGGTCACATAGCTAGCAAGTGTCTGAAATAAGACGTAACTTCTCGTGCAGCCTTCTCTCCTCTATTCCAAGATGCTTTGCCCTTCATAAAAGTCACCACATGCTTCTCTGAATTCTTTTTTTGTTGCTGTTCCATCATTTCAGTCTTTTCTGACTCTTCCTTACCCCATTTGGGGTTTTCTTGGCAAAGATCCTAGAGTGGGTTTCCATTTCCTTTTCCAGCCCATTTTACAGATGAGTAAACTGAGGCAAACAGAGTTAAGGGACTTACCCAGAGTGAAACAGCTATTAAGTGTCTAAGGCCATATTTTAACCCAGGTTTTCTGACTCCAGAGTTGTCACTCTATTAAGTATACCACCTAGCTGCCTTGGGTCCCCATTGGGAAATCAGAATCAGACCCTATTCTCCTGAAGGACAGGAGGGGATACTCACCTTTATACTGAATTCTGAATTCTTATAATATAGTAATATTCCATTACTTTTATGTACCACAGTTCATTTAACCAACCCCTAGTTGATGGGCATAGAACTATTTCTTAAAGAAGTCATAGCAAAGGAAAGTCATGCTCAAGCATGTGCTGTAGCACGCCTCTCCTGGGCATCATCAACAGAGGCAATGGAAGGAGTGAGTAAGGGCAACAAGGGCCTGCTCAGCAGCACGACCTGGCCATTAACACCCTGGCCAGAAAAAGTAGCAGAACGGCAGCAGAAAGCTGGGTCAGCATCATAGCAAAAGATAGAGCAGAGCCCCTTGTGGCTGAGCAGGGTAGTGCTGCTGCTTTAGATACAGCACGTGGTAGGGACGGCTTCAAGGAGGAAGAGCAGGATTTGTTACTAACAATAAGCTGGCTGCTACTTTGTAGCCCAGCGACAGATTTGGAGATTTTTGGAGAACTACCCAGACCCAGGAAGCACCTAGGGGGAAATTGTGGCTGCTAGGGGGTTTTCTTGGGAGCTTTCCCCAATGTGAGCATCTTTCTGTGCGTCGTTCTTGGCTCACTGATCCTTGGGAAGATGAGCCACATATTTAAGGGCTTCTCTTCCCCCAGGGCATAGTATGTGCTTTCCCTTTTTCTCACATCTCTGCGGTGGCTGGAGGCCAGTCATGCAACAAGGGGATTTTGTAGTGACAAGGTCTTCAACAGATCGGTGATTGCTGACCTCTTCCCTAAGACTCTGTCCTTTCTGCCTGCGGATGTTTTTGAGAGTCCTTGGCATATACCAACTGGCCCCACAGACCGAGGTCTTTCTTCTCTTATTCCATTGATGGGTCTGGCAGCCTTTTCCTTTCATAGGGGTGATTACAAGGGCTTTCTTTGTCACAGTGAAACTCCTATTCATGTCACCATGGTAAGAGGGCAGACAATAACAATGATGAGAACAATCACAACAACCATTTAATAGAATCATATTTGTTTTAAAGGCATAGCAGATAGAGTGCTGGGGCTGGAATCAAGAAGACCCGAGTTCAAATTCGACCTCAGACATTTAACAGCTATGTGACCTTAGGCAAGTATTTAACCTCTATCCGTCTCAGTTTCTGGAGCTGTAAAATGGGATATCATAACAGCAGTTACCTCACTGGAGTTCAAATGAGACAATGTTTGTAAAACACTTGGTGTGGTGCCTGGAACAGAGAAGGTGCTTAGTAAATGTATATTCCCTTCCTCCTCTCTTTAAGGTTTATAGAATGCTTTACGCATTCTCCCTCACTGATCCTTTTACTTTTTTTGTAAAGTAAATTTGTCTGCATTTTGTAGACAATGAAATGGACTTACTCATGGCTCTGGGGCATAAAGATGGGCCTCTAGCCAAGATGGTATTTAGGGTCCTGGCCAAACAGAATAATCCTGGTGTCCAGTGGAGCCCAGGACCTCTCAGGATTCCCAAGAAACAGCTATCTAACTCATAGAATTTCAGAGATGGAAGGAACCTCAGAGAGAGAGAATACTTCACAGACCTAGGAGGCTAATAAAGCTTCTCTTCCAGTGATGGGGTTCTGCCTTACGGGGAACAGAAAGGGATTCTCACTCAGAACCAGGACTTTTTGGAGGTTCTGAGTCACAACTGAATTCACAGTTGTGTTTACCCCATTGTGTGGCATAGAATGTGGGTTTGTCTTCAGGAAAACTCACATGTGAATATACTTCCTCACATGATCATGAGAATCACTTAATTTTCTCAGCCTCAGTCTCTTCATCTAGAAACTGGGTATGGTAATACCTGTAAGCACTGCTCTCATGGGATTGGTTTGGTCTTAAGTGAGATCTCCAATGAAATCAAAGGATCATAGAATCAGATCTGAAAGGGGCCTTAGAAGCCCACGAGTTCAACAGTCTCCCTTTAAAGATAGGAGACAGAGGTCTATAGAAGTTCAAGTCTGAGTCATACTACTAAGTTTCTGAGGTAGGATTTGAATCCAGATCTTCCTATATCTTCCTCTAACACTATCTTATGATGCCTCAAAATGCCTCTCAATTGGTAAGCATTCAGCAACTATGTAAATTTCAGTTGTTGTTACAAATTAGTTTATTCGTTAAGTAAGATAAGCTTTGCAGAAATCCATTCAAGGACATATGAAGAAGGGGTTCCAGTCACTACTAAGGCCGTCTTGCTTTATTATTTCCAAGAAACAAGATGAGTTGTTCCTCTCCATCAATTACATGTGCCTGAATGAGATCATCTTGTGTGTCTACGGGTAACCTTGGCAACTATCAGTTACCTACACCATCAGCTGACTTTAAAATAAATATTATTCTACTTAAATGGTTCTTGTGATTGTTCTCATCATGTGTGTCTACAGATAACCTTGGGCAAGTCACAATCCTTCTCAGTCTGTTTCCTCATCTATAAAATGGGTATTATAATACTAGCACCTACCCCCCAGGGTTGTTGTGAGGATCAAATGAGATAATCATCATAAAGCACTTTGAAAACCTCAAAATGCCATATAAATGCTAGCTGTTACTATTATCTTTCTTATCATTATATATGGGGCACTTAACATATTTTAGAGTGTTCTATAAGTGGTTAAGTATCATTAATATTTGTTTTGTGACCTTGGACATATCTACAGCAGCAATAATAACCTTTATGTCAAAGGTACTGGGAGGACCAAAGTGAGGTTATGTGTGTGTGTATAATAAGCTTTGCAAAGTTTAAAACATTATATAAATGTAATCTATTATTCTTTTTTTCCCTGGTATTTTTCTACCAGAGGGAGCCATTGAAACCACACTTTCTTCCAGCCATGGTGTACAAACCATAGTCATTCTCTCCCACTTGAATAACTTAGCACTAATAGTATCCACAATTACCATGAGAGAGTCTAGTAAATTGAGGGCTCCATCTTGGTAAGCCAATAATAGGTGCACAGCTTAGATCCAAAGGCAAGCCTTGTACAACTTAGCACAAAAGCCTGACTCCCCTCCTGGGTTCTACTCATTTTACTTCAAATCAGCTTGGCATTATCTATCTTAAACCCTTGTCAATGAAGAAAACTCTTCTTTTCTGCCTGAGCTTTAGGTACAGTAAAAATCCCTAGGCATAGACCATAGACCCTACACTCTGCCTTCTGGCAGCTTTGCTTCCTCATGGTCTATTTACATACTGGCTACAAAACGCAGCGTGGGTTTCAATCTTCAGTTCCTGAATTCCCAGATTCAGATCCTGACTCTGAGGTTTGCTACCTTGAGGCAGTAAGTGAGACCTTGAAAAAGACACTTGACCTCTCTGAGCCCTGGTTTCCTCATATGTAAAATGAATGAGAAGGTTGGAACAGATGCCTCCAAGTTCCCTTCCAGTGAAGACAAATAGAGCTATTTCAAGAAGCCTGAAGCTAGTAGCAGACAGCTTCCTCAAGATATGGAGTGGCAAACTGGGAAGAGAGGGGATGAATACCAAATTGGTGATCTCTTCACATAAGTGTTTGTTCAAGGTTGACTCCCATGAGCTGTCTCCTCCTATTTTGAACTCAGCCTGGAGTTGGTCATTCTTAACTTTCTCAGGAGCCATCCTTTGTCCCTTTCTCCAGTCCTACTGGGGCCAAGTTCATCCTTTCCCTTCCCCCCTTTTTTCCTGTTTCTTCCTCAACACTAGCAAGGTCATTCATTACCCAAATCAGATCTATAATCACAACACGATGATGTTTGTCTACAACCGAACACAAATACAACAGATACACATGTAATTGGGGGAAGAGGTCAACATTCCAGTTACTGATGAAATAGAATTGGAAGAGGAGTAGAGGCCAGCAGTCAGGGTCAAGCTCTTATCTCAGAATGACACTGATCTACTGGGGGAGATCAATGGTTTACCATAAATAAGTTATTTATGAGGGAGCAAGAGGCATTCTTTCATGCTTATGGTAATTGTGCCCTTGTTGCCCCAATTTGTTCACAGGCAACTGAGCTATTCTCTGGTGTAATATGGTAACATTATACAGCATAGCACAGGCAGCTTGATGGTACAGAGGACAGAGGATTGGGTCTGGAATCAGGAAGACTCATCTTTATGGGCACAAATCCTGTCTCAGCCACTTACTAGCAGTGTGACCCTGGGCAAGTCACTTAACCCTGTTTGCCTCAGTTTCCTCATCTGTGAAATGAACTGGAGAAGGAAATGGTAAACCACTCTAGGATCTTTGCCAAGAAAACCTCAAAGAGGGTCACGAAGAGTCAGACATGACTGAACAGCAACAAAAATATACGTAGTATAATGATAGCATTGGTGCTTTTGTTTATCCTTTATCTTTGAAGAGGACCGATGATGTCATGGGTGATGTCTTGATTTGTGGGTGAATTGGTTTTAAGTGAGGCAGAGTTGCACAGAGTCTTCAGCCTCACTCTCTTTTCCAGAGTCATCGAAGTCCAGTGGCAGGACAAAAGTCCGGATGAGTGGCGATGGCCTGGGCTGCAGTGGATCACCTGGACATCTTCGATGTCTGACCAACGCTCCACAGTGCCTGCTGTCCCCCACCTCTCACCTGCGGCTCTAAGAAACTGTAGCACGTGCAGCAGCTACGCTCCAGTAAACCTCTCTTGGCAGATGGGCTAAACTGGGGTGAAAGCAACTGCCAAGGCCTCAGACGCACCAGCGAGGTGGAGGGATGTCTATCCCAAGTGTGTGAAGATGCCCCCTGGCAGAATGAGTAGCGTGAAAAAAATAATATTATTTTTGATATTATCATATTATAACAACAAAAACTAACAGCAATATAGCACTGAAGGTTTGCAAAGGGCTGTAGAAATTTATTTTATCCTCACAGCAGCCCTGGGAAGTAGGGGCTATTATTAATTCCACTTTACAGGTTAGCAAACTGAGGCTGGGAGAGGTTAAGTGACTTGGCCAGGGTCTCAGGCTAGTAAGTACCTGAGCCTGATTTGAACGTAGAACTTTTTGTCTCCAAGGTCACTGAACCGTCTAGCTGTCACAGTATGGCTGTGTACTGGGTCTACCTTCCCTCTGATGGATTCCTCTCGTCGACCATTTTGGTATCCATCCCCTCCCTTCCCAGTGTGTGTCTCCATACCTTGAGGAAGCTGCTTTTACTGGCTTCAGGCTCTCTCAGTATAACTCTACTGGCCTGCGCTGGAAGGGACCTCAGAAGTGTCAGCTCCAACCTTCTCATTCATTTTACAAATGAGGAAACTGAGGCACAGAGGGGTCAAGTGTCTTTTTCAAGGTTTCACTTAGTACAGTGGTTCTCAACCTTCCTAATGCCGCGACCCTTTAATACTTGTATGTGAGCGTATCTGCATGTGGATGGACCCGCCTGGAGACAGATAGAGGAGCAGTGTCTCAGTTCCTAAGACCATCGGAAATATGTTTTCTGATGGTCTTAGGTGACCCCTGTGACCCCTGTGAAAGAGTCGTTCAACCCCCAAAGGGGTCACAACCCGCAGGTTGAGAACCACTGACTTAGTACCTCAAGGCTCAGAGGCAGGCTTTGAGTCTGGGAATCCAGGAGCACAGTCTGTGCTGTGTTTTGTAACCAGCCCAGCAATGATGCCCTGATGAGCAAGGATCAACCTGTGGGACCCGGAGGACTCCTCCAGCAGAGATGCTGCACTTAGATGCCCTTCAGAAATGGCCTCACATCTGAGCCCGCCTCCTCTGAGACCGAGGTGACATAAGCGAGTGCTCCCTGAAGCGCTGAATGAGATGCTTGCACTTTCGTCCTTACTATAGCTTCAAGGTAAACATCCCTTTGTATTGTTTATATTTTATTACACGGATTATACGTAAATCCCTCCATTTATGTCGAGTGGTCAGATGGAACAGGATCATTGGTCGCTGGTGGCCAACAGTGGGAAGGATTCACTCTGAGCGCACCTGGACTTGAGCTGATATCCATAGAGAAGAAACTTGCCTAATAACCCTGTTTATCTGCACCCTCCAGAGTCCTTGGCTTCCTTTAGGGCTCAGTTTGAAAGCAACCTCCTACCAGGGGCCTTTCCTCATTTCCCCAGTTGTCTGTTTGTTGTTTCAGTCATGTCCGACTCTCTGTGATCCCATTTGGGGTTTTCTTGGTAGATACTGGAGTGATTTGTCATTTCTTTTTCCAGCTCATCTTACAGATGAGAAACTGAGGCGAACAGAGTTAAATGACTTCCCCAGGGTCACACAGCTAGTCAGTGTTTGAGGTTGGATTTGAACTCAGGTCCTCCCGACTCCAGGAGCGGCATGCTCTCCATTGCACCACCTAGCTGCCATTTGTCAGCAGTCCTCAGACTTGTGTATTATACATACTGTGTTTACCTATCTGTGAACATGCCATAAAAGAGTAGAAACTCCTTGCAGGCTGGAGCTGTCCAGTTTTTTGTCTTTGTACCCTCAGTACCCAGTACAGGGCTGGCACATAGTAAGCACCAATTCATGCTCATTGATTGGAATTAAACTGAATGGAATTGAATCACAGAAGGATACACCCAAGCCCTCTAAAATAATCACTTGGATGAGTGTTATTTCATATCAAGTCTTGATTTATGGCCAGAGGGAGTTGTTTTGGTCTGCCCTGAGCTGTTGCCCCTGCTGGAGCCTGTGAATTGGCTGGTTAGCAATCCTGACTCCAAGAGGGGTGCTCATGGTCTACATTATAGCAGGCTTAGGTTCATGGCTCAAAGGGACCTTGGACATCAGTTTGTCTGTTTGTTTGATCACTTCCTTTACATTCAAAGGGAAGAAAGAGAGGCTCAGAAGGTCAATGACTTGCCCAAGGTCACACAGAAAGTACACAGCAGAGCATGGATTTGAACCCAAATCTTCTGTGTTCTTTTCACTCGATGAAATCCAGAAGCAACAAGGTATAGTCAAGAGAGCTCTGGCTGTGGCTTCTGTGGACCAATTCTAACTCTGCTTTAATCTACTTTGTGACCTTGTGTCACTACATTTCTCTGGCCTCAATTTCCTCTCTTGTAAAATGAAGGGATTGGACTGGGTCAATCTGTTTTGAGTCCCTTAGTGTTTTCACTTCACCCTATCCCACTGCACCATCTTAGCTCTTATGACTTTTGGGTCACAGATTTGTGTGTGTGTGTGTGTGTGTGTGTGTGTGTTCACAGAATGGGGAAGATTTTGAATTTCAGTGGGTGACTGAACTCCAGATTTATTAGATGCTCCAGCTTCACTGACAGTCCTGCTTCCAAAGGCAGGATAAGAGAGTTCCAGGGGGGAGCATATGAACTCTCCCAGGGAGAAGGGATGTCATGAGAGCATAGTGTCCAGTCATATCCCACTCTTCATGACCCTGTGTATAGGGTTTTCTTGACAAAGACACTGGAGCTGTTTGCCATTTCCTTCTCCAGTAGATTAACCCAGTGACTTGCCCAAAGTCACACAGCTAGTAAAAGTCTGAGGCCAGATTGGAGCTCAAGTCTTCCTGACCTGCCCGTTGCTCTATCCACTGAACAACCTAGCTGCTTCCAGGAGGAAGAAGGGGATGAATATCCCAAGGGGGAGAGTAAGCCTGCCTAAGGATCCAAGGATATGCATAGTGACTATGACTAAAAGAGGATTGGATTATTCTTTATCCAGGAGGATGGGGTGAGTGTCCTAGGAAAGATGGGGTATGACCAGGAAGCATGGGGTGAATATGTTCTGGGGAATTTGGGATGAGCATCACTGGGAGCTTAGGATGAGCATGAGCTGGAGAAGATGAAGAAATCCTGGGGTTTTGCTAAGTCTCACCCCCCAGAAGTATCATTTCTCTCTGAGAATATTGGAGAAGAGGTGCATGCTTTCTGTCTGGAATGGTTTAGGCATTGCCTTGTTGGAAGGAAGATGACTCTGCAAGCAATGACTCTGTGGATATATCCCCAGACTTGGGAGTCTCTTAGGATCACAGACACAGATCTGAAAGGGTCATCAGAGGTCATCTAGCCAAGCCCCTTCACTTTACAAATGAGGAAACTGAAGGGTCTGGAGTAACTTGCTGAAGGTAGGAGGAATCAGTCAGGAAATGCACACAGCTCCTCTGACCCCAGTAACAGGGCACCTTCCATCATACAGCCTTGCTCTCTCACAAAGCTCCAATCCTCTACAGCCCAGTAGCCTATGTTCACAGAAAAGAGATGGGTGAAGGTGGTTAAGAAGAGCATTTTACTCATCCTGTGTAAGAATAAGGCCCTTGATGAAATTTGGATAATTTATTGGTTCAGATTTGACTTGGAGGCATCTAGTACTTGGGGATTGGCTATGGGGAGAAGGATCTTATAAGGAAGAGTCCACAGGGTCCCCTGAGCTAGCCGAGTTTGACTGATGGAAGAGAGTCTACACACACACACACACACACACACACACACACACACACACACACGATCCCACTTTCCAAGGCACAACCTCATTAAAGGTGGTCTCTATCTCCACCTGCAGACCAAAGTCAGCAGTGCAGGCGCTGGCTCTAGGAGGGGGCACAGTTCTCTGGAATCCAGATTCTTCAGATAAAAGATAAGAAAGGAAAAGAGCAAGATAAGGAGGGAAGGGGAGCAGAAATTACCTGCCTCAGATTTAGAATCCCAGAGTCAGAATGTCAGAGAAGGAAGAGATATTAAGACAGCAATAGCTAATCCTGACTGTTCATTATCTTATTCTTCAGAGCTGAAGTTGGGTCTCCACAGGACAGTCCAGTCAAATTCCCAGGATACTGGGCCCCTAGACAGTTTCTAGATGTGAGATGCAGGGCTCTCTTTCCATTTAGAAAAATTTGAAAAGTATACACCTCCCCCTCATTTCGAAAGACTCAAAGCTAAATATCATTTGAGTTCCTTCTGTCTACCTTAATACATGGTTTCCACCCTCTACTGGTTCCCTGTTGCCTGTAGGATCAAGTCCAAATTTCTTAAGTTAGCACTCAAGGCTTTCCTCTTTGCTTTTCTCCTCCCTCCCTCAACTGAACCCATCCTGATTTTTCAACCATTTTTGAATATAATAATTCTCAGTTTTTCTTGTCTCATGACCACTTTCAAGTATGAAAGATTATTGAGGACCTCCTCACAAAAACGTTTGGTTTTGTGGGTTAGATTTATCAGCATTTGCCATTTAGAAAGTGAAGTATATTGGTATTTTTATGAAAATAGTTCTGACCTCACGGACCCCTCGAATGTCTCAGGGACTCCAAAGGGTTCATAGACTACTCTTGGAGACCCACAGCTCAGATACAACTTTTCTGTTCTCATCAAGTTAGGCTCCTGACATAGGCCATGTGCATCTTGATAGCAAACCTTTAAGTGGGAATTCTGGTACATGTGGAAAATGTCGTTAAGGTTGGTGTGGGTAGGGTTGAGTGGAAGGGGAGGGTGTAGACATAACTACAGCTGTGCATGGCAGGAGACTTCCAAGATCACAGGAATTAAGGAGTTTGAGGCAGCTGAAGGAGGCTGGGATTTGAGGGATGGAGAAGAAAATGGTGAGTTAAGTGCCAAACTGTTTCTTCTAGACTTGGGATTTCACCTTTGAACATTCATGGATCAGGAGCTCTTGGCCTGTCTTCTGTCATGGAACCCTTCAGTGACAGTCTGGTGAAGCCTATGAAGCTTCAGAATTGTGCTTTTAAAGAGATAATGAAATACATAGGAGTACAAAGGAAACTAACTATACTGAAATAGTTATCTATCACCTCTATCCATGCCTTTCTCTATCACCTGTCTGTCTATCTGAATATCTGTCTGCTTATCTCCCTGTCTGTCTCGTCTGTCTATCTGTCTGTTTGCCTATCTATCTATCTATCTATCTATCTATCTATCTGTCTATCTATCTATCTATCTGAATGTCTTTCTGTCGTGTCTATTTGCCTGCCTGCCTGTCTGTCTGTCTGTCTTGTCTATTTATCTGTTTGTTTGCCTCCCTATCTGACTGTCTGCTTGTCTATCTGTCTTTCTGTCTGCCTGTCTGATATTAGCTGGGGTAAAGAACCCCTGCCATTGATGACAGTTACAAAGATAGTGGACAAACTGAAACAGGAACAAACTTTAAAGGAGGTGTTTTGGGGGTGATGGTAGCAAAGAGACCATCTGAAAGTGATAGTGGGAAGCAAGGAGGATAACATCTTCTGGCCTTCTCTGGGTCAGGGGGTGTATGAGAAAGAGTAGCCAACCTTAGAATGGGTAGCAAGAGATGTGGCATCTTTAGGAGAAAACTAGACTTCAGTGAGTTCCAGAATTTGAAGGAAGAAAACAACGTGGGATCCTAGCATCCTAAATGCAGAGCTTAAAGGGAGACTGCAGGTCATCTGGTCCAGTCCTCCTACTTAACATATCCTGGGAGATGGATGAGCAGGAGGTCCTTAATAAACTTATTTCCCCTAGTCCAATCGATGAGATTACAGGATGTAAAGGGTGGCAACAGAGACAATGAGTTATTCTAGTCTTAAACAGTGTAAAGGAGTGTTTTCTTTCTTACCCCTTCAACTCTGAACAAACTTGATGGAATTAGTGGGCAGCAAGACACTCTGTGGGGTAGCTAGGGAGCATAGAGTGCTGGGTCTGGAGTGGGAAACCCTCATCTTCCTGAGTTCATATCTAACCTCAGACACTTACCACCTGTGTGACCCTGGGTGAATCAATTAACCCTATTTACCTCAATTTACTCATCAGTAAAATGATCTGGAGAAGGAAATGGTAAATCATTCTAGTATCTTTGCAAGAAAACCCTAAGTGGGGTCGTGAAGAGTCGGAAATGATTAAACAGTAATAACTTCAAAGATATTCTGCAATGGTAAGGAGATAGCACTGAGGAGTGTGAGCTCTGGCAGCCAAGAAGAGAGGCAATTATGGAAAAAAGGACCCAACCCTTGAAAGGATATGGTCCCTCAACTAATAAGGAAGAGATTTCTCTCTTACATCTTAAACTCAACATGTCCAAAACAAAACCATTATCTTTCCCCCTTCTTAACTTCCCTAGACTATCACCATCCTCCCAATCACCTAGGTTTTTATCAGAGATCTCATATTCACACTCTTTGTCACCCCATATTTGATCAGTTGCCAAGTCCTGTTATTGCTACCTTTGTATCACGTGCACTCCAAATGTTCATTTGGACTATTTGTGCCTGACTTGTAGTAGAACCTTCTGAGCTCAGACTGGTCAGACCAACCACAGTTGGACACACTATACCTTGACCCCAACATAGTGATGTCATTTTTAGTCCTCTTAGAGAACAAAGGACAACAACCAACATCTCTCCCACATGATCCCTTCTTTCCTCTGGCAGTATCACCACCCTGGTGCAAGTCAGCATCTTCCACCTGAATTATTGCAATAGCCTGCTGGTGGGCAGGCTTTCCCTACTCCAGACCATCTTCCACTCAGCTGTCAAATTGATCTTCCTTGAGCAAAGGTCTGACCATGTCATCCTTGTATTCAATAAATTCCAGTGACTCCCCATTAACTCCAGGATCAAATATAAAAGCCTCTTTTTGGATTTTAAAGTCTTTCATGATCTGTCCCTTCCCCTTTCCTTACTCTCCTCCACATACTCTGTGATCCAGTGACACTGAGCTGCTTGCTGTTCCTCCCACTAGAAATTCCGTATTCTGACTCTGGACATTTTTTTCTGGTTGTCTCCCATGCTCGAAATTCCCTCCCTCCTTGTCTCTGCCTCCCAACTTGCCCAGCTTCCTTAAAATTCCAACTAAAATATCCTGTTTTGTAGGAAGTCATTCCCAATTCCCCTGAATTAATTTGCTTTCTTCCTGCTGTACATAGGTGTTTTCCTGCTGTCTTCCCCATTAGACTGTGAACTCTTTGAAGGCCGGGAGTGGCTTTGACATTTCTTGGTATCCCACCTTGTGTCCTTAATAAATGTTTGCAGACTGACTCATCCTGATGCCAGTATGCTTCTTCCTCCATCATGGAGCTTTTATAACCCTATTCTAATAACTACTTAAATTCTTAGAGAATTACTCATCCACCACTGTCCTTCACAATCACTTAGGTGTGACTCTTGAATTCTTTGCTAGTTGGTCCTGATGTGTCTATCTGTTCTCCCCAACAAGATCATAAGCTTCAAGCAAGTAGGGGCTGTCTTCCCAATTCTTTTGTGCACCAAGTATTGGCTGCCACAGAGGTAGGTATGCAGTTGGTGCCAATACATACTGATTGTGTAAAAATGTGAAAGGTGATGCTGATCTTCTGCTGAATCTTCCTATCAACATTCATAATGAAAGGATTTAGATCCTAAAGGGAGAGTTCTTAGAGGTCATTAAGGTTTAATTGCTCATTTTCCAGATGATGAAATTGAGGCCCAGAAAAGGGTCCAGTTCATGCAGAAAGAAAGTCAGAGTTAGGATTTGATCCCAGGTCCTCCAGCTCCAGTTTTTGTTAATTCTTGATCTGGAGAGGTTTTATGGTATGGTGGGCAGTCCAAAGAGCTGGGTTTGAGGGCTACCTCTAATCCAGTGGTTCTCAACCTTCCTAATATCATGACCTTTTAATACTCTGCATGTATCTGGAGACAGATAGAGGAAGTTCCTAAGACCATCGGAAGTATGTGTTTTCTGATGGTCTTAGGTGACCCCTGCGATCCCTGTGAAAGGGTCGTTCAACTCTCAAAGGGATTGCGACCCACAGATTGAGAACCACTGCTCTAATCAATCAAACAACAAAATTTATCAAGTACCTACTCTGTACGTTGTGCTAGGTGTTAGGGAAATCAAAATAAAACAATATTTACCCTCAAAGAACTTACATTCTATCGATTGAGATGTGCTTGCTGGATGACCATGAGAAGGTCACCTAGCTTCTCTTTCCATTGAGTTGCGGGTCAGCATCAGTGAAGGAAGTTTTCATGTCCTGAGTTGCCTACACTTATGAAGTCACAGGTGTAGACCCAAAACAACAATGATGTAAATGAATATCCTGATTCTTCACCAAGCTCTGTAACTGATTGGCTTCATGGCCTGAGAGCCTTTTCCTTCACCTGTCCCATCTTCTCCTTAATAAATGGTAAAGGAATAGAATACTATTTGGCCTTGGGAAAGATGGACAAGCTAATTTGGGATCACTGGCTGTTTCTCCTCCCTATTCAAAGGCTACTGCTGCTCTGTCCTTGCCTCAGGCACCTTCCCTGAGACTGTCTTTGGCTCTCTACTCCCCTAGGTTTCTCTATTACTTCTGGGCTGGTGACCCTTGAATCTGTCTCTCTGACCCTGCCTTCTGTACTGAATTATATTTCTCTACCTCTAGTTTTTCTTAGCAGATCTCTTCTTGAGTCTGACGAGGACTTGAACCCAACTAGACATTTCACCATCATCATAAATCCAACCTCTCCTCCCCCACAAACCAGCAGACACTCAAAAAGTACTTGGTCATTAGTACATTGATTGATTGGCAAAAGTGTTTGATATGGACAGAACATGAGACTCTGAGTAGTACTGGGTGAGCAGGGCATAGTTCTAGGGTCCAAGGCTGCTCTTCCTGGAACTGGAAGACCTTGGTCCATCTGGAATACTCTGAATCTCAGTGGACACTTATGCTGAGAAAAAGGGGACCAAATGGATGGGAGGAGATATTGGGTTCATCTGTCCAAGGACCTCTTGCTTGATATAAGTAACCCTACCCCCACTACCCCTCAGACCCCCCAGAGGAGACTGACTCATTCCCATTATACAAAGGGACACAGAGTATGGCCTTGAGAGGAACTTTGCCAGGAAACAGAGCAGGGTCTAGAAGTCAGACGTAAGTGGGGCTGGGGCTTCTGAGCCATTGGCCTCCCCACCCCTACCGACTCTGTTCAAAAAAGAACTCTGTTCTGGGGGAAGGTTCATTCTCCTTGATGAGTCTGACTGGTTCTTGGGGATCTGTTGGAGCCCCCAGGAACCAACCTGGCCAGGCGGCTGCCTCTAGCCGGAATGTAGGGCCTGAGGTGCTTCTGAAGAAGGTGAAGCGAGTGGCCTCCTCCCCACCCTTATACAGGTCCTCGATGTTCACATCCTATAGGGAACAAAGGACACTTGATCACAAGCTGGTTATGGGGGTAGCATGAGGAGTATTAGCCCCTGAGGTCTCTTTGGACTGGGGAGTAAAAGAGTTGGGGGTCAGAGAAAGAAAGAAGGGGCTCTTTAGGGAAGGGGAGAGGGCTATCTTTTAAAGAAGAAAGGTGTTGCTATCATGTGGATGGGGAGCAAGAGCAAGAGCAAGAGAGAGTGAGAGTGAGAGCAGAGAGAATGAGGGCACCAATTTTCTCTCCCTACTGAAGCATAGGAGATAGAAAGATTAGGAAAAGGGATACTGACCCTCTACCCCAAAGCTTGTCACCCTCTCCTTTTTTCTATGTACTAAAGGAGGTATCATAATATCAAAAGAAGAACATGGGATTGGGAGTCAGGAGTTCCATGTCAGTGTCAGGTGACTCATGGCAAGGCGTCTAGAGCATTCTCACCTCCACCTGTAGCAAGGGCCCCTCTCTTGAATCCACACATGCTAAGCATCGAGTTCCATCCTGAATTCCCATAATGATGGGGAACTTGGTTCGATCAAGGGATCTGTTGGGAAGCACGCAGACCTTCTCTAGGAGAGAAGAAAAAATAAACTCAGAGATTGAGGGTGCCCTAAAAGGATCACCAAGAAAAAGACAAGAATCTAGGCAGACATGGCCCTTCCCTCAGACACAGGGTCATTTCCTGGGATCTGCCTCACAAAACACTGAGCCTTAGAATGTACCCTTTGCTTCCCTGGGCCACTAAAGGTTGAGGTAGTGTTTGCCGGGTTTTGTGTTCTTGGCTGGGACATAGATGTCTTTGTTCAGCCCAATCTGACTGGTCAGGTGGACTTTGCTGGGGTTATTAGGTACTGTCCCTGCAAAGCTAGTCATGGGAGTATTCTGAGCTCCTCATACACCTCTTTAGGCTATATCTTACAAAAGAGTATTAGGAAAATACTTTAGTCTGAAATCGTTTTTCTAAGTGGAAGGAGAAATCCTTATCAGTCTATCTTTAATTATCAATTACAAAACAATGTTCTACTGTGAAACTTTTTTACTTCATTCTTATCAAAGGCCTAATCAATTTCTAAGAGAAAAACTAGGTCAAAGTTTAGGAAGAACCCCTAAGTGTAGGAAGAGGGATTAGGGGAGTGGTACTGATTCCATTTGGGGTTTTCTTGGCAAAGATACTGCAGTGATTTGCCATTTCTTCTCCAGCTCATTTTATAGATGAGGAAACTGAGGCAAATTGGCTAAGTGACTTGCCCAGGGTCACACAGCTAGTAAATGCCTGAGGCTGGATTTGAACTCAGGAAAATGAGGCTTCCTGACTATCCTCTGCACTACCTAGTTGCCCCAGATTAGGGGAGTAACTAGATTTAAAGACACTTTAATCTAATTAAGGACATTACTTATCTCCACACTGAATGTTTTGGGGAAATGATTCTCCAGGATTCCTTGGCATTTTAAGTGATTATTTTATTGGCCAAATCAAAACTAGTTACTTATATTTTCACCTGAGCTCTGTAATGGTTTTATTTATCATGGGTCATGTCATTGTTTGGGGATATTTTCACTTTGATCCAAAACTGCTTGTGTCAGAGAGAATTTCAAAGGCATGAGGAAACTCTTTTTGCACCTGTCTTTCTCTCTCTCTCTCTGCATCCCTTCTTTCTTTGTCTTTCTCCCTCTGCTCCTCACTCCTTTTCTCTCTCTCCTTTTGTCTCTGTTGATACGTCTTTGAGTCTGCATCTTTGGTGGTCTTTCTCTGTTTGTTTTTCTGCCTGTCTATCAGTTATCAATGTTTGTAGTCTTCTGTGTCTGTGTTGCTCTGTCCCTCTGGAATTAGAATAATTTAATTATTTAAAAATTAAGAATTAATTAACACAATTCTCCCTAGCAGACTTGTGCCCCAAACAAAGAAGATGACATTTTTCTTCCACATTGTTATGGCCCCTCAAAGCTGTTCTTGTACCTGTAAAGGACCATGTTGGCCAATGGGGCCCAACTCTGGCACCAGTTGGGTGGGCAGAAGAAAGGAGAATCCAGGGATGGCTACGTGGCTCAGTGAATAGAGCACTGGCCATGGAGTCAGGCAGACCTGAGTTCAAATCCGGCCTCAGACATGTCACTCAAAACTAGCCGTGTGACCTTGGGCAAGTCACTTAACCCAATTGCCCTACCTTCCTCTCTCCAGAAAGCAAAAAAAAAAGAAAGAAAGAAAGGGAGAGTCCAAGTGGGTGACTTAGATGCCTAGGAACTGCTCACCTGCACCACAGAGTTTTGAGTCTGGGTCTCCCACGAGGAGCTGATCATTCTTCAAGTACAAAGGCTTCTGTTCAGCATCTTTTATTCTGAAAGAGCTTCAGATTAGCATTAGGCCCCAAATCTCACCCTGCTACGCACACACAATTACCCACTACTCCACCCTAAAACCCCGTCAGCCTCTCCTTTTCCCCATATACTAAAGGAAATATCACAACAAATTTGGAAGACATGGGACTGGGAAACAGGAGTTCATGTTCTGACTCAACATGGGACCAAGGACAAGTCACTTGACCTCCCTGGTGTCTCAGTTTTTCCATCTGTACAATGGGGACTTGAGGTCTAGAGTTGGGTGACCTCAGCAGCTATCCAGTTCAACCCATTCATTTTATGGATGAATACATTCATCTAATTTGACCCATGCTAGAAAAGGAATCCTCATTAGAATGAACCCAGCAATTGGTCCTCCAGTCTCTGCTGCAGTCCCTCCAGTGAGGGGGGACCCACTACTCTGAGAGGCAGCACACACTACTTTTGAATTGAGTTGAATCTCTGTTGTTGGGAGGGCAGCTGGGTGGGGCAGGTCCTGACTGGTCTCGGAGTTAGGAAGACCTGAGTTCAAATCTGTCCTCAGACCCTTACTACCTGTGTGACCCTAGCAAGTCATTGACCCCTGCTTGCCTCAGTTTCCTCATCTGTAAAATGGCAAATTGCTCCAGTATCTTTGTCAGGAAGAGTCAGACACAGCTAATTGACTAAACAATTGTTAGGAAGCTTTTGCTAATGTTAGGACCAAATTAGCTTTGATTTCCCAAATTAAATATCCCCAGTTCCTTCAATTGACCCTCCCATGTCAAGGACTCAAAACCCTTTACTAATGATAACAGCAGGAGTTTATACAAAGCTTTAAGCATCACAAAGCACTTTGCAAATAATAGTCCTCACAACAGTCCTGGAAGGTAGCTGCCATTATTATCATCCTTATGTTACAGATCAGGAAACTGAGGCAAACAGGTTCATTGACTTTCCTGGAGCTACACAGTTATTAAGTGTCTGAGGCTGGATTCAAACTCAGATCCTCCTGACTCCATGGCAAGTGCTCTATTCACTGCGCCATCTAGCTTCCTTTTTACTATGCAGGTCATTCTCAAGGTCTTTACCCTTTCCATGCTCATTCTAAAATACAGTGTCCAGAACCAAACACAATATCAATTATCAAGCTACAGAGCACAAGAGGATTTTTACCTCTCTGCTTCTCTTAATGTGGACATTTTCATGGCGTGATTACAGGGACTGAATTTTCTGCCATATTCCTCCCCTCCTCATCAATCTATGAACACATTTAGAACTATCTCAGGTAGAAATTCACTCTCACTGCAGAGGTGATAAGAATTTGTACTGGCCTGACTGTCCCCCATTCAGTCTGTCTCTGCTTTTTTCTAGCCTGTTCCCCAGTTCTCTACTAATGGGGATAAGGAGTTTTCACATATGACAAGACCATGGCTGTCACAACTTTGCTTGGCCAAGTGTTTTTCTGAGGTTGTAAAGAGAGTTGGCCAAAGCTCCTTCATCATTCATGGCCAGCATTGTGTTATAATGATAGGTTTAGAGATAAATATGGGGCTTTGGAGGAGAGGAGTAAAGGAAACTGGGGTGTGAGCAACACATCAAAGTAATGCCATGATTACCTTGGGCCACTGGGCTGGTTTCACTTGGCATGAATCATAAGGATTCCTGGAACTTGGGAACTCCTCCTTTGTTCTGAAGGTGCTAAAGTTAGATTCTAGCCATTTCTCTCAAGCAGGTATGTGCCCTGGCTAACTCCTAGGTATGCTAAAGTCAGTTTCACTTACCCAATTTGGATCAAAGTTCTATACCAGGACTTGAAACCTCTCCCTTTGGAATTTTCCAGCTTGGGTAGAGGTCTTATTGGATGACTCATTCACAGACTCAACTCTAGTGTTATTCAGCTGATTTGTGTGTGTGAGGCTTTTGTTCCCCTATGAACCAGTACTGAGCTCCACCTTGAGCTTCTTTTGTTATTTCAGAATCACCAAATCTGAGAGCTAAATGGCCATCTAATCCAACACACCCAGGAAAGGAACCTCCACTGTGAGATACAGGACAAATGACCATCCAGTCCATGCCTACGGCCCTCCAGGGAGAAACCACTGCCCCTGGAAGTAGCCCATTTCACTTGGGGTGGCTCTCATAGGAAGTTTTTCCTGACACTGAAGCCTGAATTTTCCTTTTTTTGGAGGTTTTGTCCTTTGGTCCCAGATGGAATGAGTCTAATCCATTCTATATATGGCAGCCTTTAAATACATAAAGACAGCTTTCTTGTCCCCCTTGTATCTCCTTCTCAGCAGAGTAAGGAAGGCTGAGGGATCTCCAGGAGGGCCCCTGCCAGGAAACTGGAAAAACTTACACAAAGTACCGGGCCAGGGGGAGGGAACACATCTCTGCAGTCTAAGGTGGAGTGCACCCAGCTGAGAAAGGAAGAGAAGAGAATTCTCTGGTTAGGAAACAAAGGTGCTGAGGAGCCTGTGGACCTGACAATCTCCATATTCTGATTTCTAGGGTGCCTTTACACACAGTTCAGCTGACAGTGGTGAGGGATTAATGAACATGTACTCCATGTCAATAGTTACTGGAAACTGGAGAATGGACTTGCCTTTAAGGAAAAAATGCAAGCCCTTCACAGTCTGACTCTGACTAACTTCCCCAAACCAAATACATTTTACTCCTTAGTCATGGTATCACTAGAAAAGACACAGTGCAGTTTAGTGGATGGTCCAAAAATCTTATTTTGAGAACCAGCTGAAACAGGAACCTATTACCTGACCCCAGGCAAGCCTGGAAACATCTATGAGCCTTAATTTCCTGATCTGTAAAATGCAATACCTGAGCTCCTGCCCTACAGAATTAGGAGGAAAGCCCTTTGTAAGCCGTAAGACATTATTAAAGAAATGTGAGCTCTTACTATTAAACCCTGCTCTGTCACATACTAGTTTTGTGAACTTGGACAAAGACTCTTTACTTCTCTCAATATGAGTTTCTTCACTTGTAATGTGAGGAAGTTGGACATGATCCTCTCTCTTCCACATCCTTGGTTAGCTCTAAAATTCCAAATTCTTGGAGAAAATAGCTCAGGAATGGAGTTGTGGAGGGGGCAGTCGTAGGTGCAGCTGGAAAGCTTGTCTTCCTTCTCTCTGTCTGCAGATTTTTTCCCTAGGATTCCCTAGGATTTTTCCAGGATTTCCCTAAGATCAGGTCCTGGCTCTTTGTATCATCCAGAAGAGGGTGGCCCATCCCTTAGCTCCTGGTTGTGGGGAGGGAGAAAGGTAGAGCAGTGGGGTGATAAGAGCCCTGCTCTTTATAGACTGAAATACTGGGATTTGGCTGGAATTGGTAAGTTAGAAGAGATGAGCTAGGGGACACAATGACTGGAGGTGGCTATTAATTCTCCCAAGGTTTTTAAAAAAAAGAAATCCATTCAGTTTCCATTCATTCACAGAAAGAGGACCACTGAGCTGTGAGTGGGTTTGAGATTCGATTCGAGGATCTGTGCCGTAATTGGCCCTTATTGGTGTGAGTTTAAAATTGGGAGAGTCAGGACTGAGCTGACTGTTCTAAGCAAACTTGGTCAGTAACATCAACTCCCCGAGCTTTTTAAAAAAAGAAATCTAGGTGGCCCTTTAGCTCCCTTTGAGCTCTAAAATCTAAGGAATCCAAAGAGGACAGTCAGCACGATGCCGTGGATAAATGATTGTCTCCAGAGTCAGAATTCCTAGGCTCAAATCTTGTCTTTGATATTTACTGTTGTTCACAGAAGACCAGTGACATCATGAGGGTGATGTCTTGACTTGCACATGAATTGAAGTGAGACAGAGCTGCCAAAATCAGCAGCCTCACTCTCTCCTCCATAGTCATGAAAGTTTTGTGGCAAGACTTCTACTAGCTGTATGATCTTGGGCAAGACACTTCAATTCTTTGGGCTCAGTTCCCTTATTTGTAAAATGAGAGATTTGAACTAGATGACCTTTGAGATCCCGTCCAGCCTTAGGCTAAGGTTGACCAACCCCTCCCCTGCCATCAGCTTCCAGCTTTCCTTGCTGTAAAGACATCCTGCTGTTAACTCCCAAACACATTTTCTTTCTGTTCTGCTTTTTCCCAGTTCATATAACTTAAAACTGTGTCCCTTGGGGCGGCTAGGTGGCGCAGTGAATAGAGCACCAGCCCTGGAGTCATCAGGACCAGAGTTCAAATCCTGCCTCAGACATAACACAAAAACTAGCCATGTGACCTTGGGCAAGTCACTTAACCCCCGTTGCCCTGTCTTCCCTCCTCCAAAAAAGCTAAAAAAAAAAAAAGCCACCTCTGTCCTACCCTTAGAATTTTCTCTAATGTGATCAGATTTTAGATGAACCTATGCAAGACACAGGAGAGACAGAATTTAAGCAAATCAGTCTTAGTGTTGGGAGTAGGGGAAATTGATAGCAGGTGTGGCCAGAAAGAGGCTCAATCAGTAAGAAGGGAAAAATGGTCCCAACCTGTAAAATTGCCCTACAAAGCAGAAGTATAAAAAAAGAAACCTGGATTAGAAAGTGTATCTAATGCCCCAGGAGCAAGGAGAGAAAGAAAGCAAAAAGCGGGAAAGGTTCAGTGTGTGTGTGTGTGTGTGTGTGTGTGTAAAGCATGTCACTGAGAGATGTTTTAAGAGAGAAGACAGGAAGTCATCCCCCGGAATTACTTTCCTATATATAGTATAGGAGGAAATCTGATAACCTTAGCCAGACTAGACAGATTTCTCTAGAACCAATGCAAGGTTACAGTCTAAGTTCATTCTTATTAGCTGTGTGACTTTAGGCAAATCATTGAACACCAATTTCCTTGTCTTCCTAGTGTAATGGGTATATTTATAGCTTACTGATTTACTAATATAATGGGTATAATCATAGCTTACTGGCTACTGACTGCTTACCATACAGGGCTGTTGTCAGGACCAAATAAGATAATGTCTATGAAAGTGCTTTGTGAGCTGTAAAAATGCCACATAAATGTGTGGTTAATATTTTTATCATGAACACTTTGATCCCATCTTCCACTTCTCATCACTTCCACTGAAACTTTTTCACTAGTGACTTCTTACTCATCTACCTACCAGAAATCTCCATCTGGGGCTCCCGTCAACACCTACAATTCAACATGTCCAGAAATCAAGTCCATTATTTCTCCCCTAAAACTAACTCTTTGTCCCGATTTCCCCATTTTTTTAAGGAATAGGAAGGGAACAAGCCCTTATTAATTGCCTATTATGTGCCAAGCATGTTGCTAAGAAGCTTAAAAGTGTTATCCCATTTGACCCTTGCAATAATCTTGGTGCTGTTAGGATCCTATTTTACGCCTGAGGAAGTCAAGGCAGACAGAGGTTGAGTGACATAGCTAGTAAATTCCTGAAGCTGGATTTGAACTCAGGTCATCTTGATTCCAGGTCCAGCACTCTTTCCACTACAGCACCTAACTCCTAAGAGCATGAATCAAAAGGTGGAAGGACCTGAGTCTAGCCTCTCTCATTTTACAGATGAGGAAAACAAATCCCAAGGTTGAGTGAATTGCCCAGGTCTCACTGGTTGTAATGATCAGAAACAGCATTTGAACCCAGGTTCTTCTACCTCAAGAATGCTCATTCCACTGAACCATGGCACTGCTTCTCTCAATGGTCCCACTGTTCTCCGGAGGCAACAGAGCTTTGACTTTTTCTTTGTCTTTGTATCTGCCATTTAAGATTTCATGAAAGCCCTGTCAATTTTTCCTTCAAAGGATCTTTCAGACACATCCTTTCCCCTCTGTTTCCACTGCAGCTATAGAACCCTAGACAATACCCTTTACTACTGGTGGCATTTATTTTCCTATCCTGCAAATGTCTCACAGATTCATAATTTTGTCATTGTGGGCACTCCCTGACTCCTCTGCAATTTGGTAGAAGGTCTTTGAGACCTTCTGAGTTTTGGTCAAAAAATGCCTCATCCTGTGGCCAGTCTGGAGATGAGCCACCTCTAACTTTGCTAGGATCACTCTTAGACAAAAAACATGCAATTCATACCCTGCCCATTACTCAAAACTTTTCTACCTTGGTCTTGGACTTGCCAGAGGATGTGCTCTGCTGGCATCCCACAAGAAGGGCTTCATAAATATTGACCTTGACTTGAACTGATTTCTGTTCTGTCTTTACTCTCTCCTAAACCTTTCTCTAACTTGATCACATCTTTATCAGGAGTCTGCTGAGAGCTCAAAAATTTACCTGGAGAAAATGAGGAGGAAAGGAGAATGGGCATAGGTATTGAGGAAGGAGGGAGAGAGAAAGAGACAGAGACAGCGACAGAGACAGAGTCAGAGAGACAGACAGACAAAGACAGAGAAATATAGAGGGAGAGGAAGGGAAGACAGAGGGGGCAGAGATTCAGGGAAGGAAGGCGAGAGGGAGAGAGAGAGCCTGTGTAGGAGGGTGAGAGAAAGAGAGAAGGGAGAGAAAGAAGAAGGGGAAAAAGAGACAGAAGGAAATAAAGGAGGGAGGAAAGCAAAGAGATGAGAGAGGGCCATAGGGAGGTATACAGACATAGAGATAGAGTAGGAGAGTGAGAAATATACAGGAAGGGAAAGAGGGTAGAAAGGAGAAAGAATGAGTAAGAGGGAGAGGGAGGGATAGAAGAGCAGGTGAATAGGGTTAGATAAGAGAAATAGGAGGAGATAGACATGAAAAAAGAGAAAATGAAGGAGAGAGAATTAGTAGAAAAATAGAGAAAGTAGAGAAAAGGGAGAGAAAATAAGAGAGAAAAAAGAATAATAAGAGGAAAGAGACAAATAGAAACAGACAGAAAGAGATGAAATGAGAGGTTACCACTGCCCCATTACGCACACATGCACACACACACACACACACACACACACACACACACACACACACACACACACACTCCTTCGCAACCATCACTGACCTGTAGGTCCTTGTGTAGAGCTCTTAAATCCTGGGACTTGGAGACTCGGTCTGTCTGTCCCAGTGCCTGCCCTGTGTTTATAGGTCTTGGTCAATGTGGGTCAAACCAATTGTTTCCCCTATAATTGGTTGAGGAAGGGTAACAAAAAGAAGAGGCACAAGGGTTTCCCAACTGTTTTGGGTCACTGGGGATAATAAGCGGGATGGGGGCATTAATGAATGTTTGCTCCGAGGGCCGAGATCCCAAGCATTTAGGTCCTTGCTGCTATTGCTGCCATCATGGTTGTTGTCATTGGTGGCTTCAGTAGCCAAATAAACAAATATGTACCGGTGCACGGCCAAGCCAGTCTCACTCCTGTGCCCTCTCTTGCCCTGTCTTGGGCTATGATTGACCAGTTAGGAAATCTCTCAGTCTGTCTCAATCCCCAACCCTCTCCCCTTGCCCTTTGCAGCTGTGCAGATGGGGACAGAGGAGGTCAAGGGAAAATGGGGAGCATTTGTTAGTGGAGCAGAGAGCAGATCAATCTCTGAATGCTTCCAGGTCAGGCTGATGTCAAGGCACAAGCAAGGAGTTGGTGATGATGTCATTTAGCTTAGCTTTGTTCCAGTGGGCAGACACTGAATTTGTACATTCTCCATAAATCCTAAAAAGTGCTGCACTGTCTCAGTGAGAGGACAGCAAACGAATGAATGGATGAATGAAAAAGCATTTATTAAATACCTACTATGTGTCAAGTATTGTGTTGAGTACTGAAATATGACTACAAAAGTGAAACAATCCCTGCCCTCAAGGAACTTGACTTCTAATAAGGGAATGCAATGCACAGAAGGCAGTAGTGGCCAGGGATAGGAGATTTGGTCTTGGATATGATAGGTACTATGAGGAGAGTGGTGGATTGTATGCCCTTTCCAAGTTACCATGGTAATATCACTTGGCACAGAACCTGACATGTAGTAGGCGCTTAATAAATGCTTTGACTGTGATCAATTTTATCAATGTTCTCAAAGTAAGAGGTAGAAGGAAAGATGGTGGGGGGGAGGGATGGAAGATGAAGAGGGAAAAAGGAAGGGTAATAGGTCCAGGATAAATGATGTAGAGAGGATTCCTGTTTGAGTATAAGTTGAGTATATGTCCTCTGCCATCCCCTCTATGATTCTGCTAAACACTGTAAAGGGAAAATTCCCACCTGGGAGGGGACCAGCATAAGGTTTTTCTTATTTGTTTTTTTTTTCTCCCTTTGTAAGCATCTCCAAGATAATGTCAATTCTGATAACATCAACTCAAGAAGCATTTATTAAAGACTTAGGTACAGTGCTTAAGCACTGAAGATGCAAAGATAAAAAAGTCCCTGCCCTCAAGGAACATACATTCGAATGGGGAAGACAACATTCAAACAAATACATATAAGCAAGATAGCCACATGAGACATGACAAATCAGAGCTATCTCAGGGGGAAGGTATTAGCATTAAGCAGGACGGGTAAAGACTTCTTGGATTTGGCTGATACTTGAAAGAAGCCAAGAGGCAGGAATGAGGAGGGAGAGAATTCCAGGCATGGGAGGCAGCCAGTGAAAATGCCCAGAGCTGATCTTGTGTGGGGAAAGCAAAGACACCAGTGTCCCTTGATCATGAGAATGTGGGATGGGCCAGGTTAGGAAGGGCTAATAATAATGCTATATACTGCTGTAAGCTTTACAAAGCATTTTCCTTGCACAAAAACACCCAAACAAACAAAAATAAAACCAAAAATCTGTGAAATGACTATTTGTATCTCCTAGGTATATGTCATATGTTTACAAGGTCCATGACAGTAGGGACCAAGTGTTATCTAAACTTAGCGTCTTCCCCAGTGTCCAACATATTCTCTACACACAATAGGTCCTTTTTGAATGAAAAAAAAATTATTTGGCAAGATAAGGAAACTGAGGCCCAGAGTGACCTTTCTGAGGTCATACAGCTAGTAAGTATCAGAGCAAGGATTTGAAATCAGATTTCCTGATTTCAATTCCAAGGTTCTCCACACTACACCACGTCACCTCCCATGATTGCTCTTCAACTTCCCTTGCCAGAGATAGAAAAGAGAAATAAATTCACAAGACATACTCTTTGAGCACACATATATGATCTTTCCTTGTTATTTTATTGTTACTTTAAGCTCCACAAATATTCCCCCAAATGAAGCCTCTAAGTACATCTTCCTTTTTAATCTGGTTTCATTATCTTTAGTTTTTATATTGCCCTTACTTGAAGAGATATTCTTCATTCCTCTCTGCCTCTCCCACCCCTCCCTGTCTCCCAAGCCATTCCTCACCCCTCCCAGCCAAGCAAACCTTTTCTCTTAACAGAGATTTAAAAGAGAGAAAGGAAAAACAAAACCATACCCTTTCTTTTACCAGCTACTGCAGACCTCAGCACTGACCAGCACCTTGTCATCCACTGTCCTGCTTCACCCTGGCTCCAGTAGCTAAAGTCCTGGACACATAGACTTCTTGGTATCTCCACCTTTCATCTTTCAAATAACAAGCGTGTTAGGACTAGAAGTGGTGATGCTGACAGATGGTGGGCGGAGGACCCGATATTGCTCTCAGTTTGTAAGCCCAGATGCTATCGTAGGCAGAAACAGTAAAACCAGTAAGGCAGCCCTCTTATAATATCAATCATGAATGAATTTTCTCTGGAAATTGTTTATGATAAGCCCTCTGTTTAAATTAGAATGGGGTAGAGAGAGTTCTCATGGCACTTGGGTGAGGAGGACTGTGGAATTTCCCAAAGCATACTTATTCTGTTGGAGTAATCTTTCCTTCATCTGATCTCAGGGTACTTGGTACCCCTCTTTTAAACTCAATATATATTAATTGGCATTATATTTCTGTTTGCATGTCTTAGCTCCCCTCTGAGGTTGTACACTCCTTGAGGGCATGGAATACTTATTAAAACTAAAACAGATTTTATGACTGGGTTACAATTTAATGACTGGGTCAGGATTCTGAAAGATCAAAGAGCTAGAATGTTGGGTCACATTAAATAAGGTAAAGTTTAATCAGGATATACATAAAATCTTACACTATGAGCAGTGAGTGGAAGGTACAAGGACAGATAAGGAGTAATTTCTGGATAATGAGTTATCTAAAAAGGAAATTGATAACTTGAAGAAGAAATGGGCTCTGCCTTGCTGGAAGACTTCAAGCGAAGGCTGGACCAGCCTTTGTTACTGTTGCTGGAGAGAGCCAAGTGATGCTTGGCTCAGGACAGGTTGGACTGGACTGCAGGTGTTGAACTCACTGCTGCCAATCATATGCTGCCAGCAAAACTCCCGTGTGAGTCCTGAGCCAGATTAAAATGTTATTGGGAGGTGTTGAACAAAACAAACAAAAATACAATAAAATGTAGATAATGCTAATTTGTGGTTTTCAGTCAATATGCTACAGGCATGAATCTGTTTCTATTGGACTTTGACAGTACTGCACTAAACTACCATTTCTTAGTGACCTCAAAGGTGGGATTCTCCTTCCAGCACAGGTGAGATTTCTTTGGTACCTTGCAACTTTGAGTTGCTATGATTCTGTGTCTTATTTGTCACTAAGTTTAGCATCGTGTCTGGAATAGAGTTGGCATTTAACCAATGTTTGTTGTATAAGACCTACTTTTATTTTTCACATTTTTCTGGTTTTCATTCAGGCCATTTAGATGAGAAACATGACCAGGATAATAATAGCTAACATTTTATATCACACTGAGGCACTGTGCTAAAGGCTTTACAAATATTATCTCATTTAATTCTCAAAACAACTCTGGGAGGAAGGGGCTATTATTATCCCCATTTTACGGTTGTGGAGCCTGAGGCAAACAGAGCTTAAATGACTTTTCCAGGGTCACAGAGCTAATAAGTGTCTGAGGTTGGATTTGAACTCGGGTCTTCCAACTCCAAACCCAGTGCTCTATCCCATTATTGTTTTCTCCCCAATACCTAGCACAGTAGCAGGCAACAAAGCAAGTTCTTAATAAACGTTTGATAACTGACTGACTGATCGAGGTACCTAGAACTGCAAAGTGATGGGACTGCTTTGAAATTGTCCCATTAAACAGACCAGTTAGAATTTATAGAGGTAAGAGTTCTTGGGAGCACAATGAGGGAAGTGAGGATAAGGTGGGGTTGAGAGCATGCCCAAGCACATTGGTGAGAGATTCATGAAGAGTTTCACTACTGTTACTTTAGGAAAAGGAAAGTTGTGAATGGAATCAAAGGTTTAGACATCCTTAGAAGTAGCATCAGTCCAGACATTGGGGAGGCTCAATATCAAGATATTTCAATTGCATAACAGCCATAGCGTAGTGGTTAGAGAACCAATCTGGAAACCAGGAAGACCTGGATCCAGGTCCCATCTCAGACGTACTAGCTATGTGACCCTGGGAAGATCACCTACCCTCCCAAGACACTCAACAATGTCCAACATTCTAAGTGCCACCTTGAATTGTTAGAAAGAATTTCTCTTTCTGCTAGTGGTAGAGATTGGAGGAAAGGAATAGTCTCTCTCTACTATTGTCATTTCCTATACAAATGAAATCATAACCTGTAGTCCCTATCCCTTCAACTGTGTATAAAAAAATGTCTGCTACATAAGAATGTGAATATATTTTCTTTTGAGGTCATTACAAGTTGGGCAGAAGACATGAATCTTATTGGGACAGGGGCAAAAAGAAAAGTTTATTTGTGATAAATTTATTAAATATTATTATTAAATTGATTAAATGTTGTAAACAAATAATTTTTCTGAATCAGGGTAGTGATTTGTGTGAGTAGAGAGAAGGGGATATATTCAAGAATCATTGTAGAGAAAAGAAATTACAATATTTAGGGAACTGATTAGATACTTGGTGTAAGTAGGAAAGAGTCCATTGATTGACACAGCTAACCTAAATTTGTCAGCCCTGACAGTATCTCAAGTCAAGGGCCAACATTTTATGAACATCTTAGCTCTGGAGTCAGAGGACCTGATCCAAATCTTACCTCTGATGCTTACTGCCTTTGTGACCTTGGGCAAACCATTTTACCTCTCTAGCCTTCATATTCCTCATATAAAAAGAGGGGATAGTACTAGTTCTAGACTTCTGATCCTATGATCCTTCTTTCTATAAAAATTTCATGTTCTGTGTTACTTTGCTAAGTAACAGGGAGCTAATTAGATGAATTAATTCTTATCGATATGGTACTGGGTACCATGGGTACAATACCATGATAGAAAGGTTGGCATAATGGATGGAGTGCCTATACTTGATGACAAGAAGACCTTAGTCCAAATTGTACTGCAAATACTTCTAGTTATGTGGCCTTGGATAAGTCAGCTAACCTGTCTGAGCCTCCGTTGTATCATTTGTGAAACAGGATAATACTAGCTCTCGCCTCATAGGCTTGTTATGAGCGTCAAAAGAGATAATATACATAAAATCTCAAAGACCATACAGCATTATATAAACATGAATTGTTGTTGTTGTAAGCAGGCAACACCTGCATTTCAGAAAGGACTTCACTTCCTTTATAGGAAAGGATGACTTCAATCTTTGGACCTTTCAGATACTACAGTAGGCTATAGGACATTTTAATGTGAGAAGAAGCTTTCTGGCATCTTTTGAATTCTACTACTTAATAACTCACAGTTATATCATGTTTAAAATACATGAAGTCTTTTTTTCATAATAACCCTGTAAATACATACTTCTATCCCCATATGTACCACAATCCCCACTTGACATATAAGGAAACCGTAGTTCTGAAAGATTACCCACCTTGTTCATAGTCGTTTAGCATATAATATGAAATTCAAACCCAGATTTCCGGATTCTAAGGCCAAGGCTCTTTCCACTATGCCATATAGATGATTGATAGCACACATGATACCCAGTGGCCTGTGTGGTAACAAATAGAAGCTCCATGAGTTTTATCCTGAAGTCATAAACTCTCAGAAATACTTGTGCAGTGTGAATAGTATCTGGGGCAACTGGAGATTCTGAATTTTCCTGGTCTCCTTAGCCTCTAAATTTCTTATCTTTACCTTATAAAATTTACCGACTTTGTACTTTAATCACTTAAGACTTTAACACTCAACCATGACAAGAGTTGTACCCAACAGGCAGACATGGATGAATTATAATTTCTATTATTAGAGGGAATTTCCGAATCTATGACCATTTGAATACTCGAATATTTTCTTATATTTTGATTTTCTGACTTCCCCTGATCCTCTGAATTGGCAGAGTTGTACAAAAGTGGAAAAGACTGCTTTAGAAAGTAGGGAACTTCCCATTATTGTGTGTCTTCAACCAAAGACCAGATGGCCATTCATTTTGTATGTTTCAGAGGGAATTTCTGTTCAGGTATTTTCAGGTTCCTTAATGGGAAACCTATTCCTTTTCTCTTATATCCCCCAAACAACTTTCCAAACAAGAAAACAGTTGGTTCTATAATCTTATGTACTAGTCAAACAACGTCAGGGCAGTTAAATCTAGTGTCATATTTTAAATTTTATTTTGATATAAATTCACAGTTTGGTGGAGGGGTAAGTTGAGAAAATGGAACTAGTAATAGTTTTGCCAAATTTTTTAAAATTTTGATGTAAATAAATAAAGAAGATTATATTGTATTATTATTTTGATATAAATTCAACATGTCACTTCAAGGAAAACCACAGTCCTTGCAACAAGCAAGCAAAGACAATCGAAATAGACACACACACATTTACCAGGTGCAAAAATATATGTCTCCTTATGCTCTTTGAATTCATCCCCTCTCAGTCAGGAGGTGAGTAGCAGGTTTCATAACTGGTCCTCTGTAATCCTGGCTTGTCACTGCATTGATCAGAGTTCTTAAGTCTTTCCAAATTGTTTTTTCTTTACAATGCTGTTGTTACTGTATCGAATATTCACTTGGTTCTGCTCACTTGCCTCTGTATCAGTTTGTACAAGGTTTCTCAGATTCTTCTAAAACCATCCCCTTTATCACTTCTTACAGTATGATAAATTCCATCAGATTCATAAGCCATAATTTGTTTAGCCATTCTCCAATTGATGGGCACCACTTTTGTTTTCAGTTCTTTGCCACTATAAAAAAGAACTTCTGTAGCTCTGTTACATGTAAGACCTTTTCCTCTTTTTCTTTTTTTATCACTTTGGGCTATAAGCCTAATATTATTAGTTAATAGATCAAAAAAGTATGTCTAGTATAGTAACTGATTTGAATTAATTTCAAATTGCTACCCAGAATGACTGGATTAATCCACATTAGAGAACCACATTTTAATGAAAGACATTGACAAACTGGAGTGTGTTCAGGAGAAGGTGACCAAGACACTGAGAGTATTTGATGTTATTCCTATGAGAAACTTTTGAAGAACATAGGACAGTTGATACTAAAGGAGAGATTTAAGGAGACTTGATGGCTATTTTCTAATATTTTCTAATATATTTCTAATATTGAGGATTTTCGAGTGGAAAAGATAATGAGTAGTCTTACATGGTATGACTCCAATGGGCAGACCTAAGACCAGTGTGTGGAAGTTACAAGGAGATGAATTTCAAATCAGCAGAAGGAAGAATTTCCCAACAATTATAATAGCTAGCATTCTTTTAATCCTTTAAAGTTTGCCCAGTGCTTTAAAAACATTATCTCACTGGATCCTCATAACAACTCTGCAAGATGGATGCTATGATTGCCAGCATTTTATGATTGGGAAAACTGAGGTATACAGAGGTTAAGTGATTTGACCAGGATTACACAGTTAATAAATGTCTGAGGCTAGATTTGAATTCAGGTCTTCCTGATTCCAGGTCCAACACTCTATCCACTGCACAATTGAGACTGCCTTATGAAATAATAAGTCCTATTAAGTAAGTATTAAAGCAGAGACTAGGTGATCCCTCCCCAAGGATGGTATAGATGGGACCCATTTTGTAGGTGGGAAATTTGAATCAATCACCAGATAGTTTTAAGGCATTTACTATACATCAGACATTGTATTAGGTGATACAGATACAGATACAAGAACAGATAGGTCCTGGTCTCAAAAATCTATATTCTTTTATAAGGATAGCACATGAGGAACAGCCTTTGAGATGCCTTCCAGCTCTAGAATTCTGCTAAGTTTACAATTCTGCAAGTTTTCAATCAATAAGCATTTATCAAGAGTTTACCATGTGCCAGGTATTGTGCTAAGTACTCAGAATACAAAGAGAGGAGGTCTCATCTCCAAGATTTATGAGGAATTTGTTGAAATGTATAGGACTAAGAGCCATTCCCTAATAGATAACTGCCCAAAGAATATGAACATGCAGTTTTCAAAGGAAGAAATCCAAGCTTCCAATATTCCTATGAAAAAAAAATACTCCAAATCACTAATGATAAGAGAAATTAAAATCAAAGCTATGCTCAGGTTCCATGTTATACTCATCAGATTGCCAAAAATCACATGAGAAAAATAATGAATGTTGGAGGGTTGCTGGAAAAGAGGCATACTAATGCATTGTTGGTGAAGTTGTGAATTGGTACAGAGATTCTGGAAAACAATTTGGAATAATTGCCTCAAACGCTAGTAAACTGTGCATACACTTTGACTTAGTAAAATCACCACTAGGCAGAACCCACGTACACAAACACATTCATAGCAGCTCGTTTCCTAAAAACTTCAAACTGGAAACTAAGGGGATTCTTACCTTTCAAGGGATGACTCAACAAATCATGGCATATAAATGTAATTGAATGTTATCATAACATAAAAGAAATGAAAAAAATGAACAGTTTTAGACAAAAAAGGGAAGGCCTCTATGAGGTGATGCAGAGTGAAATGACCACAACTAAGAGAAAAACTTATATAATCACAACAATATTATTGAGAAAAATGACTTTGAAAGCCAACTCTGATTTGGGCAATCATAAACCATGAATCCAGAGAACCGAAGAGGCCTCCTGCCAGAGAAGTGATTGACATAAAATGCAGAAGAAGACATTCATTTTTTGACATGGACAATATGCAAATTTGTTTGCCAGACTATATATATCTATTGTAAGGGTTCTTTTTTAAAATTAATTAATAGGGAGAGGAAGTGGGAGGGAGAGATGATACATTCTTCTTCAAACAAATAAAGGGATGAAAATTTCAAAAGAAAACCAGAAGAGACAAATCAAGAATAGGTTTCCTCAAAATCTCAAGAACCTTGTTCTCTAGTTGGAGTCTTCTCATTTTCAGTCCCAGATTTTTTCGCTTATTGTTATTTTTTAAAAATCTGTCTTTAGGTAATTTTGAAAGAACAATCAAACATTTTACTTAACTGTGGAATTAAATTATTTGTGTAGGAACCATAGAAACAAAATGAGAAAGCTGGGAAGGATTTCTAAGACAATCTGTTTCATTCTCTTATTTTGTGGATAAAGAAATTAGGACCCACAGAAAGAGGAGTAATTCACATGGGGGAATATTTTTGGAAATTATTATCATATGAGTGATCAAAGTCACTGTGAATATCAATAAAAAACATAAACACCTCAGAGTAAACTAGGATATCCTGGAGGGAAAATGTTCCAGGCTTGGTGAGAAACCTGGGTTTCACTACAGTCGACTTTGGTTTAATATGATTCTCTTCCAAGAAGCTTCCTGGAAACTTCTATATGAATCTCGTTTGTTCTCGTTATAGTTCCATATTGCCAGCAGGTTGAAGATGAAGAAGCCGTGTGTTCTTTTGTTGTTGTTGTTGTTGTTGTTCAGTCAGTTTTCAACGTGTCAGACTCTCTGTGATGTCATTTGGGGTTTTCTTAGCAAAGATACTGGTGTGGTTTGCCACTTCCTTCTCTAGATCATTTTATAGATGAGGAAACTGAGTCAAAATGGTTAAATTACTTGTCCAGGGTCACACAGCTAGTAAACATCTGAGGATGGATTTGAATTTGTGAAGATGATTCTTCCTGATTCCAAGCCCAGTGCTCTATGCATACAGCAATGCTGGCAATATATGACCATGAGCACATCATTTAATTTCTCTGAATTTCAGTTTCTTCAACAATAAAAAGAAGGGTTTGGATTATTTTGTCTCTAGGTTCCCTCCTACCTCTTAATCTATGATTTTATGACTTTTTCTAAGTCACCTAGAAAACTGGTGGTGCCGAAACTTGAGGAGCATTTCAGTTCCCAAATGTGATAGCCTTTGAGATCCAAACTGTAGAGACTAGTGTGTGGTCTAAGGGCAGGCTGATATTCTACAGCTGCTGATTCAAGTTGCTACCCTCCTAAATCTGACATGATGCAATAACATTCAAGGAATCCCTGATTCACTGAATAATAAGAAAGGTCTGGGAAGCAAATGAGAAACCATAGAGAACCCATCCTTTTAAGATCTAAGCTGGAGGAACTAGCACAGCCTGCACAATATTTGGAGAATGGTTGGTCACCATGTGTTGGCCCTCATGAAGAAGAGAGTAAGGATAAGAAGGTTGGAGTACAGAGTAAATCAAACCTAGTTTTGTCCCTGTCATTACTTGGGTCAGGGGTCCAAGAGGTGAATTTAGGTTAGAGTTTGGTTTTTTTGGATGGGTGGATTTCCTAATAATTAGAGCATTCCAAAAGCAGAACAGTGGCGGGTTCCTCCTACTTGGAGTTCTTTAAGAAGAGAATAGATGCCAACTTGTCAGGTATGTTATGTAACTGATTCCTTTCATTCACATTTAAGAATAATAACAACAGCAATAACAGTAATAACAGTATTTATATAGTTCTTTAAGATTTGTAAAGTGCTTTACACATATATCTTTGAGCCTCACAACAACCCTGGAAGCTAGGTGTTACTATTATTCCCATTTTACAGATGAGGAAACAGAAGAAGAGAGGTTATGTGATTTGCCCAAGTCACACAACTAGGGAGTGTCTGAGACCACATTTGAGTTCAGATCCTCTTGATTCTTGTTTCAGTGATGAGGTTCTTTTCTGACTTAAATTCTATGATCTGAAGAAGAGAGAAGCTGAAAGCCAGAGGCTAGACTGAGCCACCCCTCCAATGGATTGCAAGGGGAAGCTAAATCTTAGCTACATAGATTAAGATAGAAGTCAGTTATGACAGATTCAGAGTTGTCAGGATGGTTGGTGAGGGTGACGGGTTGGTTTTGCTGATGGAGAGTGCAGAGGAACCAGCCTGGGTAGAGGGCTGACTCTAATCTATAGGTAAACCCAGTGTCCCACATATAGAAGGTGAAGTTCTTGGATTCCTCCTTGCTGCGATAAAGGTCCATGATGTTCTTATGCTGAGGGGCAGAGGCAAAAACAACGAGAAGCTAAAACAGAGAACATAGGCAGACTTTATCTTCTGTGCCTACTGACCTCCCTGAGGATAGAAGGGATCATTGAAGGATTCCCTAGGGGAGGTAAATTTCAAAGGCATCTAGAAGTTAGGATAGAGGGGGCTTCCCTGTCCCCTTGCCCCCCAACCACTCACTACTAGTTAAGAGGGGAAAATCCCAATGGACTGCTGTCCTGGGTCCTGACCCAAGGGTATGTGTTGTAAACCAATATTCAGGTATCCTGGAGGCACTGTAGGTTGGAACTCACCTCTATCTGAAGAGTAGGCTGCTGGTTCATCCCAACTGATAAACACTGGGATCCATCTTCAATGCCCAGGATAATCGGGGACCGTTTGGTATCAAGTGACCTATTGGGGACCACGCTGAACTCTTCACCTAGAAAAAGAAATCAGATGGAGAAAGAGATCCTCCTTCTCTAACCTTCCTAATCTGCAGATGAACCTGGGGAGCAGGACTCTGAGTTCCTACCTGCAGCACTGGGAGAAGATGAGGGGCTGCCTGGCTGGACTGTTTACATGTTCCTGCACTAACTGATCCAGAGAATGAGACCTCATTTAGTCTGGTTGAACAGGAGGACAAAAAAAGTGCTGGTTGGACTCATTTGAATCAGGGAGTAGAAGAACCCTCCATCAAGGAGGAAGAGTATAGTACTGAAGGACCTTCTCTTTTTTTGAGTACCACCCATTCATTCACTCACTTTGGCTTATTTTTGTGTTATTCACAGAGTACTGAACTTGGGGTCAAGTGACTTGATTTCAAATTTCAGCTGTGCCACATACAACCTGTGTGACTTTGGACATGCCACTTAACTTCCCCACTAGAAAAGGAACAGGTTGGACTAGATCAGGGCTTCTTAAATTTTTTCTATCTTGACCCCTCTTCAAGTTCTGGCAACATACCCTGGTGTTGCATGGCCTGGGGGCATGCTCAATGCAAAGTGAACAGGCTTTGTGTTCTGAACCAAGGCTGCAGGGAAGTTGCATGATGCGACATGGGCAAGTGCTGCCAGAAAAACCTTGGATTCATTCCACATTTGATTTTGAATTAATTTTTTATTGTTGTGCCTTCAGAAACCTTTTACTGCTGCTGAATTTTTTACAACCTCATATGTGGTGGCATTCCACAGTTTAAGAAAAGCTTGACTGGATGGCCTCTAAAGTACCACATGTCTAGATCTAGGAGTCTTTAATCCTCTATTTCATTGTTGAAGACGCAACTTTGAAGTGGTGTCCAATCTCTGCAACATCAGTGAAAAGAAGATATGTAATACTGATAGGCTATTATATGGATGCTATGAGAAAGTCCTCTTTCTCCTGAACATCCCTCCAACTACACACACACACACACGCACACACACACACACACACACACACACACACACACACACACACACCAGCCTGCCATGGTGCCTAGACTCCATGAAAGTACAAATACTCTCAAAGGGCTAGAGCATGATCAGGCATGAAGGGATTATTTATCTAGATATTTTCTTGTCTAACAGCGGGAGACACAGAGTAGATAAGTTTCGATAAGGTGGAAAGCAGAATGGAAGGTCTGGAGTGTGGGTGCTTGTTTTTTCCCGTGAGGTTCTGAGTTACAGGATGTGAGCATCCAGAAATACACCAGATGTCTGTATGAGCAGATGACATAAGAGGCCAGAGAGACACAGAAGATTAAAAAAACACTCTGCCTTCTTCCCAACGCAAATTGTACTTGCCTTGGTCAACTATATGCTCTCTCCAGAGGACATACTTGCCTATACCCAGATCTTCTCAATCCTTAGAAGACCAGTGCATGGGAAAAGCAGGATTATGCCCCAGTGTTATACTGAAAGGCTAGTGTAGGGGCGGCTAGGTGGCTCAGTGAATAGAGCACCGGCCCTGGAGTCAGGAGGACCTGAGTTCAAATCCAACCTCAGACACTTAACACTTACTAGCCATGTGACCTTGGGCAAGTCACTTGACCCCGATTGCCCAGCCTTCCCCCGGCCAAAAAGCAAAAAAAAAAAAAAGGCTAGTCTATACCAGCTAGCAGAAAAACAAAGACCTCATTACCAATCTCTTCTTCCCAGGAAAACAGAGGACTTGCCCAAGACAAAACATAGATACAGAGAAAATCCTTCTGTGTGAGAAAATGTTCCCAGTCCTGATGTCATAGAAGCAATGTACAAGAATATTTGGGGACCTGTTGAAATATAATCCCTTTGGTAGAGACTTCTGGTTTGTACTTTCATGAAAAATGACTTCATGAAGTCTGGAGCCAATGGGCTCTCCAGCTCTTGAGATTCTAATTTAAACATAACTAGTATGTCTAGGGCCGGGGCCTGTGAGCCAGTGCTAATCTGCATGGTGGAACTTTCTGTGCTACCAAGAGACAATACGGAGAAAGCCTGGCAAAACTAGGACTGATTTTGTAACTAACCATCAAGAAGTTTTTCTCCTTGAGCTCTTCCGGCCAGTAGCTGGCCATTCTGCACATAAATGGCCTTCATTGTAGCATCTTTTATTCTGAAACACAAGAGTCTGTTTAAGTTTGGTGAAGGCAGCTACAGCCCTTCCATGGTGCGATGAAGACAGCCTTGGATCCCAAATCAGAGGACCAAGATAAGAATCCAGGCTCTGTGGCTTGCTCTCTTTGTGACCTGGAGAAAGGTTCTGAGTCTCAATTTCTTCCTCTATATGAGCACGGAAGGGGGAAGGGGCATCAGGAGATGAACTTGTTCTTAAAAATATTTTGGTCACTCTTTCAATATAATTTGCTTCCTTTGAAATCATATGTATTTTATGTACTTAAAAACATTATTCCTCCAATGATAAATGGTAAAAGAATATGAACAAGCAGCTTTCAAATAAAGTAATCAAACTATCTATAGTCATAAGGAATAATGCTCTCAATCACTATTGATTAGAGAAATGCAAATTAAGACACCTCTGAGGTACCAACCCATACCTATCAGATTGGATAATATGACAGAAAAAGAAAATGACTAATGTTGGAGGAGATGTTGGAAAATTCAGACACCACACCATTGGCGGAGTTGTGAACTGATTTAACCATTCTGTAGAGCAATTTGGAGCTATGGGCAAATGGTTATATAAACAAATAATACCACAACTAGTTCTGTATCCAAAAGAGATAAGAAACAAAAAGGCAAATGACCTATATGTATAAAAATATTTATAGCTGCTCTTCTTGTGGTGGAAATTGAGGGAGATGCCCATCAATTGGAGAATGATTGAACAAGTTGTGATGTATGATTGTGATGGAGTACCATTGTGCTATAAGAAATGGTGGATAGGATGCTCTCAGAAAAACCTGGGAAGACTCACACAAACTGATGCAAAGTAAAATGAGTAGAACCCAGAAAACATTGTACACAGGTACAGTAATATCATATGATGATCAGTTGTGAATGACTTAGCTATTCTCAGCAACACAATGATCCAAGACAACTCTGAGGATTTATGATGAAAGATGCCATCCATCTCCAGAGAAAGAACTGATGGAGTATGCAGATCAAAGCATACTTTCTAAAAAAAAAACCTCTTTATTTTTCTTATTATTTTGGGGGGAAATGGTTTGTGTTTTCTTCTATAACGTGATTAATATGGAAATATGTTTTGCATGACTGCACATGTATAACCTATATCAAATTGCTTGCCTTCTCAATGAGGGGATAGGGTAGGGAGGGAGAGAATTTGGAACTCAAAAATTTTAAAAACAAATCTTAAAAAGAGTTTTTATGTGTAAATTGGGGAAGAATAAAATATTAAGTAAATATAAAAAAACATCATTCTGAAAAGGAGTCCAAAGACTTCACCAGACATTACCCAAAACTTCAAGGAGCCCTGGATTAAAAACGTCTCTAAAGTTCCTTTGATCTCTGAAGTCTACGATTCTTTACTTTCACCAAGATTAGTCTCATTACTCTTTTGCCCTTACTTTTGTCCCTACTAAGCTTCTCTGGCTTTTCCCCCAACTTCCATCTCTGTGCCCATTTCACCAATGAGACATTTCTCTCCTAGCTCTTCTGAACTCATGCACAACCCAATGAGCTCCCTGGCCAGACACCAAAGTCTATTTTCCTTCCCTCTTCTTTCTATCTCTTTTTCCAGAACAAGTTTCCTGGGAGAGGCAGAAAGGAAGGATCCAAGAGTCAGGAACTTAGACCTCTGGACCCTGCTTTGCCATCACTTAGATGTGTGGCTCCACACAAACCCCATCACCTCTCTGGGTCTCAGTTTCTCTATCTGTAAAACAATGGTGTTGAACCAGATGCTCTCTAAAGTTTCTCTCCAGGTAAGTTCTCTTCCTTACTCTTCCTCATTTTTGCCATTACTTCTCTGTGTCTCTAATCACAATTCCACATATCTGGGATTTCAAAGCACTCTTCCACTTACTACCTCATGTGATGCCCATAGCATTCAGCATTATGTGAAATGGATTGTGCAAGGTATAAGGGGGAAAGGGAGAGGAGGTTCAGATTAAATTAGGCAAGATTCTCTCTATTAATAAAGAGCATTCCCATCCTGGAGGTGAGGCGAGTATCTCCACTTGAAAGCTGAGATGACACAGAAAGCAAAAAGGGAGCTGAACCAGGAGACAGGAGACTCCAATTTCAACACTTGGCTTCACCACAAGTTAACTGTGTGGCTTTGGGAAAGCGTTTAACCTCTCTAAGTCTGTTTCCTCCATTTGAAAATTAAGAGATTGATACTGGCAAAGCTAAAATATTTATATCCCTCATTTAAAAAGAACTAATAAGTTCACTGTTTTTGTTTGGGGGGATTATTTAGATATTTGCTTCAAAGTCTCTGCTGCATTGAAACAAAAGGTATCTATATTTTTAAAGTTTAAAAAAAAGCAAATGGCTAGATTAGATAAAATCTTCCTTTTTCCTTTCTCCCTCCCTCCCTCACTCCTTCCTTCCCTTCCTCCCTCCCTCCCTCCCTTCCTTCCTTCTTTCCTTCCTTCCTTCCTTCCTTCCTTCCTTCTTTCCTTCCTTCCTTCTTTCCTTCTTTCCTTCTTTCCTTCCTTCCTTCTTTCCTTCTTTCCTTCCTTC
>CM053581.1:31549780-31582060 GCA_028627135.1 Pseudochirops cupreus
TTCCTTCCTTCCTTCTTTCCTTCCTTCCTTCTTTCCTTCTTTCCTTCCTTCCTTCTTTCCTTCTTTCCTTCCTTCCTTCTTTCCTTCCTTCCTTCCTTCCTTCCTTCTTTCCTTCCTTCCTTCCTTCCTTCTTTCCTTGCTTCCTTCCACACTGGCATCATGGTACAGTAGAAAAGGCATAGGATTTAGTCTGAGAACCTGGATTCAAATCCCACTTACTGCCTCTGTAATCTTGGGTAGGGTTTTTGAGACTCCATTTCCTCATCTATAAAATGGGGAAGCTGGAATTGATGACCTCTAGGGTTTTTCCTTGCTTTGGAGCTCTGAATTCAGGAGACTTCTTAGCACTAGCCATGTAAGTTCACAGCACAATGAGGAGGGACATAGTTTTCCTCATATGTAAAATGGGAGGTTGGACTAAATGATCTCAAAGATCCCTTCCAACTCTAGATATAGGATCCTATGGTCCCCTAAAGAGACCAGTATCAGAAACAGGTCAGTCATGTAGACAGTCAACAAGCACAAAAGTATGTGGTATGAGCCCAGCATTGAGGAAAGGACAGCAAAAATACAGTCCTAGCTCTCCAAGAATCTACATTCTAGATTGGGGAGACAGCATGCACAACTATACAAGTCTACTTCCCCATGAGGTGGGGGTGCTAAATTTTAAGAAGCAGTATCATGAAGTCAAGAGGTTTTGCTTATATCCACTGTTACCTGCTGTTTGAAATGAGCATTATATCAAGGAAAACAGAGAAACCCTAGAAACTCACCCATTTGAGCTCTGCCAATTCTGCAGGGATAATATGGCAGTAGGGATGCAATGGGGGAATGGGAGACTTCCTCTCTAGAACTAGGTTTTACCTTGATCATATAGCATTTTACCTAGAATTTGAACAGTTTTGATTCAGAGAAGACTCACCGGTAATGTAAGGCACTGCTTAGAACCATCTTGAGCTCCTTGGTTTGGAGGATCTTCTGACTTCTAGAAAAAAAAAACCCTAATGGTGAATAGGGTCTAAGTTGTCACGAAAAGGGAGAGGAGGCAAGCCCCTGAGGCTAAACAGAAGGTTGAGACCCCACTAGGAGCCTGACCCCAAGTCTCCTTTCCTACTTTGTCCCTTCCTACCTGTAAGAAGGGAAAGGAAAACATTTTCTTAGACTTAAGGAAGGGTGGAGAAGAGCCACTGGGAACAGTTCCCAAAACCACCTTGGAAACATCAAGGTATTAGAATGTAAAGCTATGAAACACCAGTCTGCCCTGACAGTACCTTTCCAGCCTTCTGCCCCAAGTCAATGCTCTGCCAGTTCCCAAAGAGATCCACTCATGCTATATAAGAAGCCAGAGGAGGAGGAAAATCACTGACCCACCCTTTTCCATGTAGAGGAAAGTCCCAAGTTGAAACATGTCACTACAACATCATTAGCATTCCTAGTAATTTAAGGATTTTCCAATTTCTCCAGAATAACTAGTGAGTCAGTGTTAGTGGTAGGTTAGAAAAGCATTACCAGTGGAGAACATGGGAGAAAGAGCTTGCAACTGGAATCAGAAGATGGTGGTTTGAATTTTGGCACTGCTATTTATTATCTCTCTGGCACTCAGTCTCTTCAGCTATAAAATGAAGGGTTTGGACTAGATAACCTTGGAGATCACTTCCAGGTCTAGATCTCTGATCCTGTGACCAAGGAAATCCACTCCTTTGACCTGACTCCAGAGATACGACCTTCTTTCAACCCAAATGTCTCAGTGCAGCTTAAGGAAACAACCCCAGTTTGGGATCTATCCAGGGTGCTTTCCTTCCCAGTTACTTTGGAATCTGGATCAACCTCTTTAGGCAAGCTCCCTGGGGAAGGGCAGGAAGTGAACCTGACCTCCCTCCATCCCTTCAATTTCTGGGGTCACTACAATGTATTTTATCCTGTACTTTACTCCACATCCTCCTTGATAATTTATGGTCTAAGTGTTTTTTTTGGAGTAGATCTTCATTCCATCAACACAGAATGCAGCCCTGACTACAAGAATGGCCAAAAGTGGGGGAAAAAAATCACTTGTGACCAATCTGGGGATGAGTCCCTCAACTTAGCTAGTCTTGTCTTCAGACGAGACATACACAACCCATCCTCAGGGTTGTACTCAAAATCAGTCAGCTTGGTAAAGAGGCAACAAATGTACAAATGTACAAACAACAAATGTACAAATGTCTGGTTTTAGAGGAAGGAAGATCTGAGGTTCAAGTGCTTCCTCAGACATTTGCTATGTGACCCTGGGCAAATCACTTGATCTCTGTTGGCTTCGCTTTTCTCATATGTAACATGAGTGGTTTGGTATCTTCCTACTCTAAACCTACTGTTAGTAAAGCCTTCAAGAAACAAAAATTAATGACATCTTATGAATTTTTAAAATTTAATTTTTTCAATCAACAAAAATCAATTTTTTTCCTCTCACTCCCTTCTCCTCATCATTGGAAAAAGAGAAAGAAAAACAAAGCCTTTGTAACAAATTTGCATAATCAAAATAAATACCTGCCCTGATAGTATCCCCCAAAATGCATGGCTCATCCTTTGAATCCATCACTTCTTTGTCATGAGGTGGTCAGTGTGCTTCATCATTACTCCTTGAGATAATGATTGGTCAGTCACATTGATCAGATTTCTTACATCATTCAAAATTATTTGTCTTTACAATGTTTTTATCATATGAATTGTTTTCCTGGTTCTGCCAACTTCACTCTGTATCAGTCCACATAAATCTTCCTGTGATCCTCTAAAACCATCCCTTTCATCATCTTTTTTTTTTGAGGCAATTGGAGTTAAGTGACTTGCCAGGCTCACACAACTAGTAAGTGTCTGAGGTTGCATTTGAACTCAGATCCTCTTGACCTCAGGGCTGGTGTGCTATGCATTGCACCTAGTTGCCACTCCTTTCATCATTTCTTACAGCATGAGTATTCTATAACATTCATAAACCATAATTTGGTCAACCATTCCCCAGATGGGTAACCACTTACTATCCAATTCTTTGCCTTCTCCCCAAGAACTACTAGAAATATTTTTGTACCTTTGGGTCCTTTCCATCTTTCTTTGATCTATTTATAATACAGGCCTAGTAGTGGTGTTGCTATGTCAGAGGTTATGTCCAGTTTAGTAACTTTCTGCGCATAGACTGGGCATTGCTTTCCAGAATCACAGTTCCACTAGCAATGCATGAACTGTACTTGTTTTTTCTAGAGCTTCATCAACATTTGTCATTCCCCCTTTTTGTCATCTTTCTACTCTGAAGGGTACAATGTGGAGCCAGAGAGTTTTTAAAATTTGAATTTCTCTAACTGTTAATATCTTGGAGTGTTTTTGCATATGAATATTAATAGCTTGAATTTGTTCCTTTGAAAATTTTCTATACCTATCTCTTGGGAATTGCTCTTATTCTTTTTTTTTTTTTTGCTTTTTTTTTTGGAAGGTGGGAAGGCAGGGCAATTTGGGTTAAGTGAGAATTGCTCTTATTCTCACAAATTTGAATTAGTTCCTCATATAACAATAGCCATAATATAATAGCTAACATCTACATGGTACTATAAGGTTTGCAAAATGTTTACAAATATTATTTCCTTTTTTTCTCCCCATTTTAAATGTAAGGAAATGGAGATAGAAAGAGGTTAAATAATTTGCCAAGGATTACACATCTAGTACACGTCTAAGGTCAGATTGAAACTCAGTTTTCCTGACTCCAGACCCAGTAATTTATTCACTGTACTCCTTAGCTGCAGGTGTCTTGGAAATATAACTTGGAAGTGAGACCTTTATCAGAGAAACTTGCTGTAAAGATTTCCCCCTCCATTACCTGCTTTCTTTCTAATTTTAGGTATATTGGTTGTTTTCTTGTGCAAAAACTTTTTAACTGCCCATCATTATGAGTCATCAGAGGATAATCTTAGTGGAGGGAAAGAGAGAAATCTATGATTCCAAGCCATAAAGGTAATAAATCAGTGGTTCTCAAACCACTGAGCATTGCTAAGTGTGCTATAAAATTTTGGAAATTATGGTATTGCAAATCTTAAACATTATAATTATGGCTTAATATAAATTTTACTGACCTAGCATACTGAGTATCATAAGTTTAGCATTTGAAAAGTAAATTAACTTGCTTATTACATATACTAATCTTAAAACACATCAGATCTTCAATCCCTCAAGCAACTCAATAGAATAGGTGCCTCCTATCAAATAGAAACTGTGCATGCATGAGTCTCTACTCTCCTGTAGTGTTGCCAACTTAAGCATTCGTTGTCCCACAACTCCTCATGCCAAGACTGTTGGAACATAGGCCAAAAAATTTAGAGGATCACTTAAATAGAATAAGCTATGAGACTAAAAATGATAAAGCTATGTGGGAGATTCATAAAAATACAGAAGCTTCAGAATGCTATCAAGTTCCCTAAGACAACAGAAACTAAAACCAATGCCTCTGTTCCAGATGTGGTTTAATTGGTCTACAAAGCAAATTAATCCCAACCTTCTAGTCCAAATTAATCTGTAACTTCCATCATTCTCAACCACAAAGTCCTAACCCTAACATCTCTCTGGTTTGTTTTGTTATTATTTTTAATTTTGTAGATACGCTATGGTAGTGGTGGTGGAAGGTTTGGGTAGTAGATCAGGGAATCATTGATCAATTAATTCCCTTCCAACTCAATTGTTGTCACAGCAGATATGAGTCTGATAATAGAGAAAAAGGTATGAAACCACCAGCTCTTTAGAGTACATACATACACACAGACACATACACCAGATTATTCTTTCTAGACAACAGGTAAGTCTTCAAAGTTTTAAATAAGTGTAGATAATGTTAATCCTTTACAAGATATGAAAAAATTTCCCTTATCAGAATTGATGGAAGTAGAGAATGAAGATCAGTCCTACTCTAAATCCATTGAGGCAGAAGATGGTTCTAAAGAATGTGACCAGTTTAGTAACTTTCTGGGCATAGCCTGGGCATTGCTTTCCAGAATCACAGTTACACCAACAATGCATGAACTTTACCTGGAGATACTGAGTAGAAAAGAGAGTCAGGCAATGGTCATCTTTTGTAAAATGGAGATGGTAATGGCACCCATCTCCCAGGATTGGTGTGAGGATCAAAAGAGAACAATTGTAAAGAGCTTGGCACAATGCCAGGGCACATAGGGATCACTATTTAAATATCAGTTAGTAGTAGTAGTAGAATTTGAACTCTGAAGAGGAATGGGTCCAGGGAGACCAGCTGAGCAAACTGCCCTGAAGTGATACTTCGCCCATGGAGAAAATCATGACAATGCCAAAGCAAGGGAAAAGATGATGGGGATCTGCAATTTGGGGATGTGTTGTCTTGGTCACCCCTACTGATGTACTCAATGAACACTCCACTCCTTCCAGTGATACTGTGTTAACTGTGGGATAGTGTGCCCTGCTTTAATGGAGGGATTATTTTGTTCTTACTGGTTTCTGATGCCAGTAAATTTTTTGTTTTGAGCTAATTGTGTTTTCTTGGATGACTGTTAACACATAGGCACACTGGTGGTGAGTGCATGAGCTATAGTTTTAGGAGTGAAGGCTCACAAAGTATCTCATACCTGGGCAGGGAGTGGAGGAAGAGTAGCTACGTTTCTGAGGAACCATCTCACCAGTTTAAGGGGGCTCTACCTATGATGTATGTGTCATTCCCCTCAGGAGAATGCAAGCTCCTTGAGGGCAAGAACATTTTCATTTTTTTCTTTGTACCACTGTTGCCTAACACAGTTCCTGACATGTAAGAGCTGTTGGGAAAATGCCTGTTGATTGATTGAATAATTAATTTCCTTATTGAGACTAGGGACTACTCACTACTCTCTAGCTTCCTGCTTAGTCTCAAGCCACACATACGTTTCTGTATCTCTTCCCAATTTAGATTTCCTCCTAATAGATTCCTCTTTCATGGCTCATTGCTAGGTGAGAATATGATAAACCAGTCCTGTATTGAGTGCCTAACTAGGGCCTTCCTTGTCCCCTGTATCTACCTGTCAGCCTCAGTCCTGACTCATAGTGAGATCTGGGAAATGATGTTAGAAACTATAGAATGCTTAAGAAATAAGCCAGGTGAACCAATGTTAGTCAATAAATGTCTACAAAGATTAAATGTGGAAACAATATGTGTTGCTTAGAATTTGCTGGGGTGGATTTTAGCTATATGTTAAAGGTGTACAGATAAGTGTAACCTAACATGCAACTGGAGAGAGGTGCAAGCGAGATCAAGACAGACAGATAAATGAATGGACAGACAAATAGGCAGAAAGAGAGAGAAAGAGAGAGACGCTGATTCGTGCAAATAAAAAACCCCCTGAAGTGATGGAATTATTGGAATTTGCAGGCATATTTTCATTGGGCTGGAACAAGTTAACGTGTTTTACATAATTGTAACTTTGAATACTGTGAATTTTAATACTTATGATTACTTCAGGGGATTCTATACTCACTAATTGTTGTTATTGTTTGTTTTGTTTTGGGGTTGGCTTTTTTCTTGCTTTTTGGCAGGTCAATTGGGGTTAAGTGACTTGCCCAAGGTCACACAGCTAGCGAGTGTTAAGTGTCTGAGGCTAGATTTGAACTCAGGTCCTCCTGACTTCAGGGCCAGTGCTCTATTCACTGCACCACCTAGCTGCCCTCCTGTTTGTCTGTTTTCAAAGATGAGCAATGGGGTGATATGTTGACTTCTGTGCCAATTGGATCCAATTAAATCTCACTAATTAAGACCTGGCTGAAGGATAGGTAGGACATTCATTAAGTTCTTATGATGTGCCAGGGACTATGCTGAGCACTGAGAATATAAATGCAATTTAAAAGAAAGACACTCTCTACTTTCAAGAAGCTTACATTGAAAGGGTGGGGGGAGAAAATGTAGAAAGAAACTAACGAACAGGCAACAGGGGTCAGAGAATGGAGATGGGGAAGGTACGTGCAGAGATAGGAAAGTCTGGAGAGACAAGAAGAGCAGACCTGGGGCAGGAGTAATCATGGCTGGCCTGAGAACTCATCTAAATGGAGGTTTCAGGAAAGAACTCATCCACTGGAGGAAAGAGTCACAGACGCAGAGGCAGCTCCAGGGAGAAAAGGCGGATGAAGGCTGATGAGAACACAGATGACCAAGGAGCACAAGTACAACATTCTGTAGCATCAGAACAGAGGGAGAAAAACAAGTATTTTAGGAATATTTGATGAAGAAAGAAGTACTCTGAGTATATTTCCCCTCTGTCTCCCAACAAAAAAAATCACAGGAATGTGAATTGCTTTGCTACACCTACCCTTCTAAATGATTCCCGAATCATCCTGTATTTTACTGGTGATCACCACACAGCCATTTTCATCAAATAGCACTTTGTTATTTTCAAAGCCCTTTATATACAGCCATTTTACTTTATTCGAACAACTAGTAGAATCCCAAAAGATATTACCCGCATTTCACAAGGGAAGAAACAGTTTTAACAAAGTTAAGGGTGTTGCCCAAGATTACTCAACTAGTAAGTGGTAGTGATGGGAATAGATCTCTTCTTCTACCACAAATGCCAGAATGTTTCTTTTTGCTTCTCTAATTATACTGAGCTAATGGTAAACCATTCTAGTATCTTTGCCAAGAAAACTGCCCAAAAAATGGGGTCAATCACATTATCAACCATATATGTGTATGTGTGTATAATATTATATATTTATATCAGATTATATGTGGGAATGAATGCAAAATTAGAGATAGTTTTATGTAAAAACAACCCAGTTTTATATGTAGAATTTGGGGTTTCCTTCATAGGTGAGCCCTTAGAAGTCTATTCCAAGCTTGAGGCACTCTGTTGATAAGTACCCAAACTCATAACACAAGAGCTCCTTTCACCCAGACGACACATGGCTTCAACCAAAAGACATTTAATCAATCAACTCAAATTAAGTGATGGATGGAGATCTCTCCTATGTATATAGGGTACACTCTGCCACTGGCCATTAGTGGAGGAGGGCGCACACAGAGAGAACACATGTGACCAGGGAACAGACATGATATGTGGCCAGATTGCAGAAATAACTGGGGCAACTCACATTTTTGATGCTGTAGAGTAAAGGTTCTTAATCTGGGTTCTGTGAATTTTTAAAAAATACTTTAATAATTATTTCAATATACTTAGGTTGGTTTTTGTAATTCTGTGTATCTGAAGTATTTAAAGCATTGGTTTCACCAGACTGTGAAAGGGATCCATGACACCAAAAACGTTGAGAACCCCGGCCGTGGTTGCATCATTGTCTCCTAAGGATAACATTATGCTCTTCTCTGTAGGGAGTCCCATCACCCTTCCCAGCGGGCATCTCTGCTACCTGCCCTGTATCTCCTTTGGTCTCGTAGCAAAGCTACCTAGAACTGCTCTCTGCTGCCATCTGCTGGTCCTCAGGCACTTCAGATCCACCAGTTGCCCTCTACTACCACCTGCTGGCGTTATATCAGATAGCAGCCTAAGGAGCATTAAAATTTCCAGCGCGCAACCAAGAAGAACAAGGCATTTGTACCACCCTGGTACTAATCATCTTCTCCTTATCCACTGCTCCACTGATGACCAGCCACGGAAGCAGTGTTTCCACGAGTAACACAAAGTCAGCAGGGTTCTTAAAATCATGATGATTTTTTAAAAGATCGATTGATCTATTCATTTATTCATTCGTTTATTAATTTACTTTTAGTTTACAACATTCAGTACCACAAGGTTTTGAGTTCCAAATTTTCTCCCCCTTCCTCTCCTCTCTCCACCATCCCCAAGAGCAACATGCAATTCGATTACAGGTTCTACAAACACGTTCCCTTTAAACATTAGTCAAGTTGTAAAGAAGGATTGTAACCAATGGAGAAGAAACAAAATCAAACATGGAAAAGAGCGATAGCATGTAGATTGCTTCAGTCTCCAGTTAAACTCTGGTCTTTCTAGATCTTTGAATGTAGGTATCTCCTTCCATCCTGAGATTTGTAGAGTTGTCTTATAACTCTGCATTGCTGAGAAAAATCCAGTTTTTCAAAGCTGGTCGTCACACATACCGTGTGTCTGTGATTGTGTACAAATTTTTCCTGGTTCTGCTCTTCTCATTTAGCATCACTTTGTATACGCCTCTCCAGGTGAATATGAAGACTGTCTCCTACCCATTTCTTATAGCACAATAGTATTCCATTACATTCATATAACACAACTTGTTTAGCCATTCCCCAATTGATGGGCATCCCCTTAATTTCCAATTTTTTGCCACCACAAAGAGAGCTGCAATAAATATTTTTGTACATATGGGTCTTCCTCCCCCTTCTATGATCTCTTTGGGATACAACCCCAAAAGTGGTATTACAGGTCAAAGGGTATGCAATTATTTATAGCCCTTTGGGCCTAGCTCCAGATTGCTCTCCAGAATGGTTGAATCAGTTCACAACTCCACCAACAATGCATTAGTGTTCCAATTTTCCAACATCCTCTCCAGCATTTGTCATTTTCCTGTTTTGTCATCTTAGTCAATCTGACTGGTGAGATGTGGTACCTCAGAGTTGTTTTGATTTGCATTTCTCTAATCAATAGTGGTTTAGAACATTTTTCATATGCTTATAGATATCTTTAATTTCTTCCTCTGAAACCTGCCTGTTCATATCCTTTGACCATTTATCAATTGGGGAATGACTTGTATTCTTATATATTTGACTCGGTTCTCTGCATATTTCATAAATGAGGCCTTTATCAGAGACACTGGTTGCAAAAATTCTTTCCCAATTTTCCGCTTCCCTCCTAATCTTGGTTATATTGGCTTTGTTTGTACAACAACTTTTCAATTTAATGTCATAAAAATTATCCATTTTGCATTTTGTAATGCACTCTGTCTCTTGTTTGGTCATAAATTCTTGTCTTCTCCATAAATCTGACAGGTAAACTATTCCTTGTTCTCCCAGATTGCTTACAGTATCAGCCTTTATATCTAGATTGTGAACCCATTTAGACTTTATTTTGGTATATGGTGCAAGATATTGATCCATGTGCAGTTTCTGTCATAACATTTTCTAGTTTTTTCAGAAGTTTTTGTTAAATAGTGAGTTCTTACCTTACCCCAAAAGCTGGAGTCTTCAGGTTTGTCAAACAATAGATGACTATAGTCATTGACTACTGAGTCTTTTGTACCCCATCTAGTCCATTGATCCACTACTCTATTTCTCAGCCAGTACCAAGTAGTTTTGATGACTGCTGTTTTGTAATACAGTTTAAAATCAGATGTGACTATGCTGCCTTCCCTAGCATTTCTTTTCATTAATTCCTTTGCTATTCTGGACCTTTTGTGCTTCTGGATGAATTTTGTTATTATTTTTTCTATCTCTATAAAATAATTTTTTGGTAGTTTGATTGGTATGACCCTAAATAGGTAAATTAATTTAGGTAAAATTGTTATTTTTTTGTTATATTAGCTCAGCCTAACCACAAGCAACTGATGATGTTTTCCCAATTATTTAGAACTGACTTTATTTGTGTGAAAAGTGTTTTGTATTGTGTTCATATCATTCCTGGGTTTGTTTTGGCAGATAGACTCCCAAATATTTTATAAAGTCTACAGTAACTTTAAATGGAATTTCTCTTTCTATTTCTTGCTGTTGGGCTTCATTACAATGGGTGTTGTGTTTTGTCAAAAGCTTTTTCTGCATCTATTGAGATAATCATACGGTTTCTACTTATTTTGTTGCTGATATGATAGATTATACTAATTGTTTTCCTGATATTGAACTAGTTTTGCATTCTTGGAATAAATCCTACCTGAACAAAGTGTGTTATTCTTGTGATAAATTGCTGTAATCTTTTTGCTAATATTTGATTTAAAATTTTTGTGTCTATATTCATGAGGGAAATCGATTTATAATTTTCTTTCTGTTTTGGCTCCCCTGATTTAGGTATCTGTACCATATTTGTATCATAAAAAGAATTTGATAGGACTCCTTCACCAATTTTCTCAAATAGCCTATAAAGTATTGGAATTAATTGTTCTTTAAATGTTTGATAGAATTTGCTTGTAAATCCTTCTGGCCCTGGAGATTTTTTTCCTAGGGAGTTCATTGATGGCTCGTTCAATTTCTTTTTCTGAGATGGGATCATTAAGTATTTTACTTCCTCTTCAGTTAATCTGGGCAATTTATATTTTTGTAAATATTCATCCATTTCAGTAAGATTGTCCAATTAATGGGCATGGAATTGGGCAAAATAATTCGTAATTATTGTTTTAATTTCCTCTTCATTGGTGGTAAATTTACCCTTTTCATTTTTGATACTGGTAATTTGGTTTTCTTCTTTTTTTAAATCAAATTGACTAAAGGTTTATCAATTGTATTGTGGTTTTTTTTTTCATAAAACAAACTCTTAGTTTTATTTGATCAAATTGATTTTTTAAGGTAAATTTTATAGATTTTTTTTTTTTATTCTCTGTCATTTTCACCCTGGATCTGTTGTCCTCCCTTCTCCCAGAAAGTCATTCCATATAAACATATGTTTAAAGAAAAATATTTTAAAAGGAACAAGAAAAAAAATCAGTAAAGTAAATCAATATGTTGAAAAAAAATCTAACCATCGATGCTCCATTTTGCTCCTGGATCCCACCCGCCTCGGCCAGAATGAGTGGGCAGAAGTATCTTCTCACCTCTCCCCTTCAGGGGCAAGCTTGTCCTTTGTAATTTCGCAATACTCCTTTTCTTTTTCTTTTTTTGCCTTTCTTTCTCTTTGTTTCTTTTTTTAGTTTCAACATTCATTTTCTAATTTCTTTGTAGTGGTCGTTCTTTCCATTTACATTGTTGTTGGCTCTATGTATATTATTTCAGGGTTGTTGTTGTATATGTATGTGTGTTTGACTCTGCTTACTTCATTCTATCAGTTAATATGAGCATTTTTGTATCTCTCTGTATTCCTAACCCTTACAATTTATTACAAAATAGGAGTATTCCAGTGTATTCACACACCCCAATATCTTTAGCTAATATGTTTAGGAGAAATTTTGAATGCTATGGATAAGTTCACTTACCTTGGCAGTATACTTTCCAGGGATGTACACATATACACATATATTGCTGAAAATAGCTTGGTGCTTGGGAGGCAGCAAACCAAAGTGTGGGAGAGAAGAGGTATTAGGCTGCCTATCAAACTGAAGGTCTACAAAGCCATTGTGCTGATCTCATTGTGAAACCTGGATAGTCTACCAGCACTGTGCCTGGAGACTGAATCACCTCCATTTGAATTGTTCTAAGAAGATTCTAAAGCCCACCTGGCAAGAAGTCACTGGATAGTGCTGTCCTTTCTCAAGCTGAGCTGCCAAGAATTCAAACTCTACTGCAAAGAGTGCAAGAGCAGTGGGCTGGCCACATTGTTCAAACACCAAATGCAGGTTTGCCTAAAAGACCATTTTACAGAGAATGCATACAAGGCGACTGCTCAGAGAAGTCAACGGAAGTGATACTAAGACACTCTCAAGGTCTCTCTGAAGAACTATGGAATCAATTGTGAGAGACACAGGAGACATTGGCACAGGACCACCCAGTGTGGCATGCCCACATCAAAGAAGGTGCTGTGCTCTATAAGCAAAGCAGAATTGCAATAGCTCAAATGAAATGTGAGGTGTGCAAATGTGGAGATATTTCCACTCCAAATGTTCATACAGACTATTTGTGTATGACCTGGGGTAAAAACCTTCCAAGCTCATATTGGTTCTGATAACCATAGTCAGACACACTGCACATTGACTCCAACATCGTGATCACATTTTGGTCCTTTACAAGCATGAAGGACAACAACATTTAGCAATTCCCCAATTGGTAAATATCTACTTTGTTTCTGCTTCTTCGCCACCACACGCACGCACGCACACACGCACACACACACGTACACACACGCGCGCGCACACGCACACACACGCACACGCGCACACACACGCACACACGCGCGCGCACACGCACACATACGCACACGCACACACACGCGCGCACACACACACGCATGCACACACGCACACGCGCGCACACACGCACACACACACACGCACACACGTGCGCACACACACACACACGCACACACACACGCACACACACAGAATACTGATCAGAGCCTTTCTCTTTATCAGTAACCTCCTTGCAGTATGTGCCTTACAGCAGGTACCATATGTTTAATTTTTATATTTATTTATGTACTTATTTTTAGTTTCAACATTACATACATACATACATACATACATAGATTGTGTATGTATGTATGTTTATGTGTGTATGTATATACACATGTGTATGTGTGTATGTGTGTATATATGCATGCGTATTAGGAACACACACACACATATATATATGTGTGTCTGTGTGTATATAGATAGATAGATTGTGAATGCCTTCTTTTTGTCTTAATATCAGTTATTTAACTGTCTCCTGTAGACTGAAGTCTCCATGATAGGAAAGAAATGTAATTAAACAGAAACATGATACAGCGGCGACGTCGCACCTCGGACACGCACACAACATTTTGTCCTGGTAGCAGCTGCCTACCGGTGGTAGTCGCCTGTTCTTTGAGTCCTCCGTTGGTGTTCCCGTTACTCAGAGTTCACCTCCCTTTGAGTGGCCTTTCCATTTATATAATTGTAGTCACTGCGTATATTATCCTATTGGCTCTGCTTATTTCCCATTGCATCTTCCCATCTTTCTCCGAATTTCTCATATCTGTCATTTCTTGCTACACGATATTTCTTACATTCACATACCATAGTTTTTCCATCCCTCCCTAATGGGTGGGCACTTATTTGTTCTCTGGCTCTTTGATGCCACCAAGAAGGCTGTTATGAATAAATAGTATATATTGGAACTTTGTTATACTCTTTGACTTCCTTGGTGTATACACCTAGTTGGTCAAGCAAAAGGTATGGGCATTTTACTCCCTTTTCTTGAATAATTACAAATCGATGTCCAGAACAAAACCATTCCACAGCCAAACCAGCAGTTCTTGTATGTGCCTGTTTTCCCACATACTGTTGGGAAAACTGTTCCCTGCTTTTGTCATCCTTGCCAATTTGAATGGTGTGAGAATTGTTTTAATTTGCATTTTTCTCTATTAATGATTTCAAGTGTGTTTCCCTGCGGTTACTTGTAATTGATCATTTTTCTTTTGAAAACTCCCTATAACTAATGCAAAATTATGCTTTGCATGACATCACACGTGTAATAAGTATTGTATTTTTTGCCTTCTCAATGGTTGTATTAAAGAGGTGGTGGAGAGACAGAGAGAATTTGGAAATGAAAAGAAAATCAAATTGAAAATGTTTCATCTCTACCTAGAAGAAGCCCTAGTTTCTTTGTTTGTTTGTTTGTTTGTTTGTTTCTTTCTTTCTTTCTTTCTTTCTTTCTTTCTTTCTTTCTTTCTTTCAGAGGAGAAGGCAGGGCAATTGGGGTTAAGTGACTTGCCCAAGGTCACGTGGCCACTAAGTATTAAGTGTCTGAGGTCACATTCAAACTCAGGTCTTCCTGACTCCAGGGCTGGTGCTCTATTCACTGCGCCACTTGGCCACCCCGAAGCCCTAGTTTCTTTCAAGACTCAGCTTGAGGATCACATTTTCTCAAAGGTTTATTCTGATCTATTCCACCCACTTATTAGTGCCCTTCTCTGAATGTATTACTTTGTGTTTCAGATGTATGTGTATGTGTATGTGTGTATATATATATATATATATATATATATATATACATATATATGTATATATATACACACACACTTACACACACATATATACATATATATGTATATATATATACATATATACTTACACACATATAATACACATACTACACACTTATGTGCATACATATACACACATATGTTGTATTTGCTTATCTGTATACAATTTATACCCGGATTTGCTTTTTAAAATTTGGCCTGAGAGACTTACTAGCTGTGTGAGCCTGTGCAAGTTACGTAACCTTGTTTGCCTCAGTTTCCTCATCTGTAAAATGAGCTGGAGAAGGAAATAGCAAATTGCTTCAGTACCTTTGCTAAGAAAACCCAGATGGGATCACAAAGAATTGGACATGACTGAAACGACTGAATAAATAATCCCTGTATAGAATACAGCTCCATAAAGGTGGGAAATATCTCATTTTTATCTTTCTCCCTATGCCTAGTACAGTACAGGCACATAGTAAGTGGTTGATGAATGTTTACTGAATGAATGCTTTCATGTATGTGTGAATGGATGAGTGAACAGTGTGACTATGTAGCCAAAAAACTACAAATGTCATCCTGACTTGACTTAAGAGAGTCATAATTGCTTACTTTTAAAAATTAATTAATTGATTTTTACTTTTCAACATTTCTTTTTTTCTTCCTTGTTTTGCTTTTTGGAGGGGAAGGCAGGGAAATTGGGGTTAAGTGACTTACCCAAGGTCACATGGCTAGTAAGTGTTAAGTGTCTGAGGCTGGATTTGAACTCAGGTCCTCCTGACTCCAGGGCTGGCATTCTATTCACTGTGCCACCTAGCCGCCCCGCCCAACATTTATTTCCAGAAAGATTTTGAGTTCCAAATTTTCTCTCCATCTCTTCCCTACCCCCCACCCCAAGATGGCACACATTCTGATTACTCCACCAATCTATCATACCCTCCGCCTTATCCCTTTCCCCTTTACTTTCTTGTAGGGCAAGATGGATTTCTATACTCCACTACCTATATATCTTATTTCCCAGTTGCATGTAAAGACAATTTTTAACATCTGTTTTTAAAACTTTGAGTTACAAATTCTCTCCTTTCTTCCCTCCTCACTCATCCTTTCTGAGAAGACAAGCAATTGGATATAGTTCTTACGTGTGTAGTTATTCAAAACACTTCTATAACAGTCATGTTGTGAAAGATGAACTATATCCTCCATCCTGTGCCAATCCCCACTTACTCTATTTCTCCTTTGACTTTGTCCTTTTTCACAAGTGTTTGCTTCTGACTACCTCCTCCCCCAGTCTGCCCTCCTTGCTCTCATCTCCCCTTTTATCCCCTTCCATCCTACTTTCCTGCAGGGTAAGATACCCAATTGAGTGTGTATGTTATTCCCTCCTCAAGCCAAATCCAATGAGAGTAAGGTTCACTCATTCCCTCTTACCTCCCCCCCTTCCCCTCTATTGTGAAACCTTTTTCTTACCTATTTTATGTGAGATAATTTACCCTTTTCTATCTCTCCCTTTCTCCTTGCAATATATGCCTCTCTCACCTCTTAATTTTCTTTTTTAGATATCATCCCTTCATATTCAACTCACCCTGTATCCTCTATCTATCTATCTATCTATCTCAGTCCTCCCTCACTCAAATCAAAGTCAACTGCAAGTCGTGTCATCATTTCCCTGATGCCATGGTCCTCTTCTAAAATAAAGGACAAACACAACAACAATCAGCTATCTATCTATCTATCTATCTATCCACCCATCCATATACATACATACGTATGTATGTATGTATGTATTTCCTCCAAATACCCTAATACTGAGAAAGGTCTCCTGAGCTACAAGCATCATCTTTCCATGTAGAAAGGTAAACAGTTCAACTTTAATAACTCCCTTGTGATTTCTCTTTCCTGTTTACCTTTTCATGCTTCAAGAGAACCATAATATCCAGGAATAAGGGGTGACAATCCTGCTGTACTATCCTCTGGTGAAATTACATCTGAGCACCACAGTTCTGGAAAAACATTGAAGAGCTTGAGAGAGTCCACAGGAAGAGTCCACAGGTCACCAGGATGGGAAAAGGATAGACTTGAGTTGATTCCATACAGGGATCAATTGAAGTAACTGGCAATGTTTAGCTTGGAGAAGAGAAGACTCAAGGGGGCACAGTAGGCATCTTTGAGTGTTTGAAGGGCTTCCCTGTGAATTCAGCATTCATTTGTTCTATTGACCATATAGGAACAAGTGAAAGTTACAAAGAGGCAAACTGAGGCTTGATGTATGGAAAAAAAACTTCATAATAATTCATGTTATTCTGAAATGGACTGCCTTAGGAGGTTGGGGTGGCATCTAGGTGGCACAGCAGATAGACCCTGGGACATGGAGTCTGGAAGATCTGAGTTCGAGTCCCACCTTAGCCACTTACTGTGTTACCCTGAGTAAGTCACTTAACCTATCTGCCTCAGTTTCTTCAATTATATAATAGGGATAATAACAGCACTTACATCCTTAGGGTTGTTGTGAGGACAAAATGAGATAACATCTGCAAAGCATTTTGCAAATCTTACTGGGCTATATAAATGTTTGTTATTAGTGGATTCCCTCTTACTGGACTTCAGACCAAAGCAGGATGATCACTTGTTGGGTATGTTGTAATGGGGATTTGAAGTAGGAAGAGGTTACGTTGGTCCAGACCATGAGATTCCTTCCAACTCTAGGAATTCCATGAAAATTAGGGGCAAGAATAAAAGGATTAGACGAAATGCATGGGGCCATCAACCTTGGCCCCTGTTCTTATTCCTCTCTTTATATGCGTCTCTTTCAGCAACTAAATTCCATACACACACATGTATGTATACATATATGTATAGGTATATAGGCACATGTATTTGAACATTGTGTGTGTGTGAACTTAAAACAAAAGAGAGATATAAATATTGGATCATTGATTTCAATCTGGAAGGAATCTTAGAAGGAAAAAAAAGCCTCTTACACTCCATATGCTGCTGCCCAAGATACGACTGAAATACATTGACTGCCTTCTGTCTATCTTTCCAGCTCCAAGGACCTATGTGAATTTATGTCCATAGGAATTCTTGAGAAGGTCGGCCCCTGAGGATGACCATTAGGGATAGGCTCTGAAGCAGAGATTGCTGCAGCCCCAGTGACAAAGAAAGAAACAGAGGCAGAAGATCATACTCCCCTGGGGAATAAGAGAGAAAACAAGCTCTTCTCCCTGGGCTAGAGATGAACACATCTGTGAGCTTTAATCCATATTCACACGAGCTTTAAAAAAAGCAACAAGGAAATGCCAGCTCAGTCAAGCACCTCATTCTATGACATAGGATGGGGGAAGGGAAGAGAGTGATGTGGAGCATTGTGGGAAATCCTCAGCTGCCCAGGATGGAAATGCCAGGCTCCATAAAGACTTGGTGCCTCTGGAAACTGAATCACCAAGGGCAGGATCTCCTAGTGACTCCTCACACGAGCAACAAACAGGTTTCTCTTGTTTCTCTTGGTCACGGAAATCAGGATGATCAACTCCAAAGCTGAGGAGGGGGTTTCCCAGTCATCCCAGTCATAGAGGCAGCAGGAAAGAGTGGGGTGTGACTCTCACAGAGACTGGATAATTTGGTCTTCTCGGAGATGTGCTTCTCTGTGGAGGAGGAAGAAGAAGAGGCCATGGAAATGCAGCTCTATCCCTGGTGCTCCATCAGTGGAAAGGCCAGGGCTAGGAGATCTGGTCTAGAATTTTGGGATCCCAGTGAGCCAGGCGTGACCCGTTTCTTTATCAGGGACACTCGCTGCTGACATAATGCCATCTCAGAGCCCTCAGTAAACCCTTTCTTTCTTCCTATATGGAAACATGCTTTCTTATGGCAGCTAGGGCTCAATGGTACCTGGGCCTGGAGTTGGAAGACCTGAGTTCAAATCTAATTTCAGACACTTGCTAGCTGTATGACCCTGGGCAAGTCACTTCATCTCTGTCTGATTCAGTTTCCTCCACTGTAAAATGGGATATAATAGCACCTACCTCTCAGGGTTGTTAAGAGGATCAAATGAGATCATTTTTGTAAAGTTCTTAACACAGCCCCCAGCACACAGTAGGCATTTTAAAATACTCGTTCCCTTCCTTTCCCCTCCCCCTTTTCAGTCTAATTGTTTCAAGGCTGCCATCCTTAGGGTCCTGTCGCTGTGGTTCCCCTCTCCTGGGCCTGCCTCTGCCACCCCAGCTGCCACAAAGATAAGGCCTAGATCCAGGCAGTTGGGCTACCTTCTCTCCCAGCACAACTACCTCCAAGGTGGAGTTGGCCTCTCCTCTCCTCCTTCCATTCCCTCTCCCTGCTCCCCTAACCTTCCATTAAATTTGCCCAAGTGGCAAGAATTCTTGGTGCACAGTTACGGGAGCCCAGTTGTGAAATCAGGGAATCATGAATTTGGAACTAGAAGGGGCCTTAGAGACCCTCTGCTCCAGCCTTCTTATTTTTCAGATGAGGAAACTGAGTCCCAGAGAGGTTATAATGGCTTGTCCAAGTCACATTGTTAGGAAGCATTAGAGATGGGATTTGAAACTCTGGTCCTCTTAGACCCAGTGAGGCCCAAGGGGCAGTAAGGCAGTTTGTACTTGACTACACCATTTCTGACCTGCATTTTAAAAACCCTGGAATGGTAACATCTCCAGGTGCTGGAACAGGCCAAATTCATGCCCTCAGAATAAGCAACATAGCTGGGTTGGGAGCCAGAGTAGAAAGAAAGGCAGATGACTGAATAAACCATTAAAGGTCACAAAGAACCACTCTCATCTCAGCCATTTGTCCTTCCTTGGGCATCCCTGGGCACTGTACATACAGTACATACAGCTCTGTATTCATCTTACATGTATTATGTCTATGCTTATACATAAATCTATACAAGCTTTAATAACTTAAAACTGTGCTAAGATTTAATAAATATTGATGGGATCAAGTACCTCATACTAGGCATTCAAATGAAACAAAATCCTCGCTGAGGTTCTGCTGATATTGCATCCTTGTACAAACAAATAAACAGAGAGAAACCAAGAGAAATATTTCAAAATAAAGTCCTTCCTTAGGTTAAGTACATAATACACAGGAGCCAATGATTGTAGCAATCTGCTGCTTTATAAACCCAAAGACCCCAGCTTCTGGGATAAGAACTCTCACTATTTGACAAAAACTGCTGGGAAAACTGGAAAATAGTATGACAGAAACTGGGCATAGACCAATGTCTGACACCATATACCAAATAAAGTCCAAATAAGTACACAATTTAGATTAAAAAGCTAATACTCTAAACAAATTAGGGGAGCAATAAATAGTTTATCTGTCAGATTTATGCAAAATGGAGGAATTTATAACCAAACAGGATATATAAAACATTTTGAAATGCAAAATGGATAATTTCGATTGCATTAAATTGAAAATATTCTGCACAAACAAAGCCAATGCAATCAAGATTAGGAGGTAAGCAGAAAACTAGAAGAGGTTTTTTATAACTCATATCTCTGATAAAGGCCTCATTTCTACACTACATAGAGACCTGAATCAAATTTTATAAGAATACAAATCATTCCCCAATTGATAAATGGTCAAAGGATATGAATAGGTAGTTTTCAGAGGAAGAAATTAAAGCTATCTATAGTCATATTAAAAAATGATCTAAATCATTATCAATTAGAGAAACGCAAATTAAAACAACTCTGAGGCACCACATCATATCTATCAGATTGGCTAAGATGACAAAACAGGAAAATGATAAATGTTGGAGGAGATGTGGAAAAGTTGGAACACTAATTCATTGTTGGTGGAGCTGTGAGCTGATCCAACCATTCTGGAGAGCACTGTGGAACTATGCCCAAAGAGTCATAAAAATGTGTGTACCCTTTGACCCAGCAATACCACTTCTAGGGCTGTATCCCAAAGAGATCACAAAAATGGGAAAAGGACCCCTATGTACAAAAATATTTATAGCAGCTCCCTTTGTGATAGCCAAGAACTGGAGATTGAGGGGATACTCTTCAGTTGGAGAATGGTGGAACAAGTTGTAGTATATGAATGTAATGGAATACTATTGTGCTATAAGAAATGATGAACAGGTAGACTTCAGAAAACCTGGAAAGACTCATATGAATTGATGCTGAGTAAAGTGAGCAGAGCCAAGAGAACATTATACACAGCAACAGCTACAGTGTGTCATGATTTATTCTGATAGACTTAGCCCTTCTCAGCAATGCAAGGATCTAAAATAATTCCAAAGGACTCATGATGGAAAATGCCACCCACATCCAGAGAAAGAACTATGGGGTCTGAATGCAGAGCAAAATAGACTATTTTTACTTTTTTTGTTCTATTTTGTTTTCTGTTTAGTTTAGCTCTTTCTTTCTCCTGGTTTCCCCCATTCGTTATAATTCTTCTATACAACATGACTAATGTGAAAATATGTTTAATAGGAATGTATACATAGAACTTATATCAGATTGCAGGTCAGCTTGGGGAGAGAGGGGTAGAAAATTTGAAACTCACAGAAGTTAATGTTGAAAACTAAAAACAAAAAAGACTAATAAAAATTTTAAAAATAAGAATAGAATAAAATTAAAAAAAATATAAGGTCCTTCTTGTAGCTTCCTCTCTGTCAGGGCCCTCCTTGCAGGTTCCTAGTATATCCTTAAATAATAAGTAAAATACAAAATCCCCACGGGTTCTTTACCCATCTGCCCCTGAAGATGTTGCATTTAATTGTAAAGACAAACAACTTTGGAAGACTCAGGAACTCTGATGAAGGCAACAAGTGACCACAATATCCAGAAGATCAGAGAAAAAACTAGCTACCCAAATCCTGCCAGAAGGCATTGGATTCAGGGTGCAGAATAAGACGCTTATTTTGGACTCTGCTGATGTAGATAACATGAATTTCTAATGACTCCAGTCTGTGTCTTTGCAGGCCTTCCTCCAGTTCTGTTCAGCATCACGTGAAGTAAGAATGAAAGAGGTGATGGTGGAAAAATAGAGTATTTGGGTTTGATAAGAAATGCCCAGAGATAAAAAGAAAAGGACTGTAGAATACAAGGGTAGTGTAAGAGTTGGATTTATTTGTGGGGAACAGGGTGTACGTTGGAGGTGAATGGGAAAGAAAGTGCAGAGAGGTAGAGTTAAGGAAGGAGAGAGATTTGGTCTTGAGCAGTTGGAGTGAGTGTTACCAGAATGTGGAGATTCCGAGAGAGGGTAGTGTATGCTGATCATTGGGGGGTCAGTCAAGCAGCAAGCTTTTATTAATTGTCTATTTCGTTACAAATGCCGTGCTAAGTAGAAGCAAAACAGTAAATCCAATCAAACATGATAAAAACAGAGTCAATGGACAGTAACCTTAGTGGGGGTGATACTAGGCAGCATCTTGGGAAAGGCCTCTGGGAAGAGGTGACATTTAAGCCGAGTTTTAAAGGAAGCCAGGGATTCTGAGAGTCAGAAGTGGGGTGGGGGGAAGTCAAGGAAAAAGGACTTTGTTTTTCTCTTTTTTATCCTAATGGACAGGGGAGGTGGAAGGAAGAAAGGTCCCCTCAAAAAGAGAGAGAGAGAGCGAATAGAAAGGCAAAAGGAATCCCAAATAAACAGGGCAGTTTTGAAAGGTACATGTTGAATTTATCATATGCTGCATGTAACACAGACCACCCTGGCCCCTACTACCTGAAGGCCAGAGTAGGTCACATTTCTCTTCTTCCCCAGGGTTCTCTGGTGCACTTGAGAGAATTTGGGGAATATCTTGATTTTCTTCCAATGCCTCCAGCTTCCCAACCCCTAGATAAGGCGTGGTACCCTAGTTCCATTTAGCCACTAACAATTGAATTCATTCTTACAAAGAAATATTTCTTTCTTTCTTTGTTTTTTTGAGGAGGGGGAAGGCAAGACAATTGGGGTTAAATGACTTGCCCAAAGTCACACAGCTAGTAAGTGTGTCAAGTGTCTGAACTCAGGTCCTCCTGACTCCAGAGCCAGTGCTCCATTCACTGAGCCGCCTAGTCACCCCGAGGAATATTTATTTAAAAAGGTATAATCACAAATGCACACACTATAGCCCCGCTTACTCCTTGCGTTGCCTCAGTGTCTCTGGGAGAGGAAAGGGATTAGTGTCATAGTTTAGCTTGTCTCCCACAGAGCATAGTCCCAGCTATCTGCTTAAAAATCCCTCTTTGGGCTTGCGTCCCAGACACCCTGGCTTCTTCGGCTTCTATGCCAGGCTGGCTAAGTGCACCATCCTGCTCCAAAGTCGCCATGGCCCAAACTCCCAGATCCCGTGGGAAGAACCAGTTCTTGAATCCCACAAGGACAAACAACACAGAACAGAAAGAAATGCCTCCACTTCCATTTCTCAGAGCTGGGGTAAGAGAGAGGGAGCAGGGGAAGGAACATCTTTCCCTCTCACCTATTCAGATCATGGCATCATCACTGGATGAACTGGAATCTCCACCTTCTGGACTCAGTTGATGAGGGTGGCCAAAAGGAGAGCAGTGGAAGGAATCAGAAAAGAGAGGGGAGGTCTCAGTCTCAGTCTCTGCAGTTTGAAAGACGCAGAGAGTCAACCATGCGGCAGTGGGTGCTGTAGAGACACAGCGGGCACCCTAGTAGACAAACTAAATGTGCCCAGAGAAGCTCAGCTAACGTTAAAAAGAAAAGTAAGCTCTCCTTCTGCCGCATAATGTAAAGTGAAGCCCTTCTACATCTTGACTTTCCCCACTGGGATTTTGATATATTGCGGGCAGCACAAGAAATTAAATGAGAATTTGGAGGGAGTTTTGTGAATGGGAAGAGCAGCAGACAACATAGGAAAAATTTAGAAACTCAGAAATGCATAAAATATGTGTATAGTATAGTATAATAACATCAGCTTATTTTTTCTCTTAATACCATAATAATTCAGACTATTTCTCTGGTAGGAAGAAAGGGCCATAAAAATTTTTCACAGATTTTCCAGATTGCTGGAGCACTGTGCCCCTAACTCCCATGATGTGGAAGGGATAAATGTGTGTGGGGATGCTTTTTTTTTGGTACTTCGTAAGTTGAGAAGAAAGATGAAATGATAAAATAAACAGGAAAATGGCTAGATGAAAATATAGGGTGTCCCAGTCTGAAGCTGCTATAGCTTACAACTGTACTAAGATTTTTGGTGCAGTGTCTATACCTTTGAGGGGGGCCTTTCCATATACCCTCAGCCTGTACCAGCCTTTTATTCAGGGCTCCTCTTATTCCTGACCTATGATCAGATTTGTTCCTTAGACATAATTCAGGGATCTTGTGAGGATGAAAAGAACAGTTTCTTCCTTTATTCTCTAATTTTGTTGATGATGTGACTTTTTTTTTAATCTGCCATGTAACCATTTGGGGCTTCTCTTAGTACATGGTATGAGAAGTTGGGTCCTAATTTGTGCCAGACTATTATCCCATTTTCCCAGAAATTTTTGTCAAATAGTGACTCTTCTCCCCTCCCCACTATGACTGGGGTCTTTGAGGTCAGCAAACACTATGCTACTGGATTTCTTTGCCTCTTTAATTTCTATCTAATCTGTGCCATTGATCAACCACTGATCACCCCCTTTAGATTGAGCACCTTGAGGACAAGGACTATCTTTTGCCCCTCTTTGTATCCCCAGTGTTTTGCACAATGCCTGGCAGATAGTAGGTGTTTAAAAAATAGTTACTGATTGATTACGAACCAGTGCCAAATTTTTAATGATTTTGTGGTAAAATTTGAGTTTTGGTACTGATAGATACTCTTTCTTCTTATTTTGTTTTCATTATTACTCTTGAGATTCTAGACCTTCTGTTCCTCCAAATAAACAGATACTTAAAATATTTTGAGAACTATTCCAATTTAATTGGTTTCCATTGTGATTCTATATATTTTATCAATTAAATTATGAATTTTATTAATTAGAAACATAATTAGAAGGGTTGGTTGTGTGTACCCAAAAGTTTTGTTAGAATGCCAGAGGTATCTATGACATTAAAAAAAAAGGTTGAGAGCCCTATTTTACAGCAAGGTTAGATTCTTTAGCTATTGACTTTAAGAAGCAGACCCCAAGTGGTCTAGGATGTTAAATAAAAGTCTGTATTGTAGTTTGCCCCTCTGTTTTGCGTCATAGTGACAGGTTGGTTCTTCTCATTTGAGGTGCACATGAACCATCCATGATAAGCAGCTGACTCAAAGGTTGATGTGGTACTAGTCTGATTTTGGTAAAAGACAAAAGGCTTCTTCTGCTCATTGTCTGGAGAGTACAGATCCCATATATTCATATCCTGTGGAGCATGAAGAAAAGAACTTTGAGAGGAGATGGCTTGGGAAAGAGCGGGGACAGGTGGGAACCACATAGATCCATGGTTCAAACTATCCATCCATCCATCCATCCATCTATCTATCTATCTATCTATCTATCTATCTATCTATCTATCCATCCATCCATCCATCCATCCACATATCTCTCTATCCATCTAGCTATCTAGGCATCCATCCATCCATTCATCTATCCATCTATAGTTTATGCCGAGTTAAGGTTTCCACAATATCATGTACAAATATATTCACATGAGATACTAGAACACTGCAGTTCATTCATGCCTTTGCTTTTGTCTGTTAGGGAGAAGTGAATATTTTTCCTAGTTACTTACCTTCAGCTTCAGCATGACCTGCCCTCCACTTTCTTCACAGAACAAACAGAGGCCTTTGCCCTTTATTCCCAGATAGATAGCTGTGCCTTGGTTACTCGCAAGTAATTCTTTGTCTCTACATGGCAGTGATTCCAAAATGACTGGGGACAGAGAGGGAGCAAATGAAGTAAGTCATGATATCTGTCACAATGGAATAGGCACATAGATATGAGTCCAGTATAAGGGAGACGAGGAGAGTGGCGTGGACGCTGCTTTTGGAAAAGCCTTATGCACAGGAGGAAGAAGGGCTTCTTCAGATCATCCTCCTTCCCAAGACTGGTGGCCTGAAAGGAGCTCTCTCAGTGAACACTCATGTGAGACCCAGGCACATAGATAGGTCACAAGGAGCATGCTTCCCATGCTTTCCCCAAATCGTTAGGGTTTCTGTTTTGTGAGGTAAGCATCGATATTTTAGCTGTCTTCTAAATTGAGAATGGACTTCTTAAACTCAAAATGTTCGAAACTGAATTCAATCCCTTTTTCCCAAACCCTCCCCACTTCGTAACTTTCTTGCTGCAACATGAACCCTGTAGAACTCTTAGAACCCTGTAGACTCCTTCTCAGAATCATATATTTAAATGCATAAAATAAAATATACAATCTTATACAAATAACTAATGATATTGAAATATAAGTATCAAATTCTTTTTTAAAAGTTCCCATACCTCAAGTTAAGAACTCCCATGACTGAAATGTTCTCCCTCCTCATCTTAGTCTCCTGGATCAAGTCCCAGCTAAAATCTCACTTTCTAGGAGAGACCTTTCCCAATTCCCAAACCCCACCTACTAATGATTTCCCCTTGAAGAATATCTTCATCTGCTGTGTGTGATAGATAGTTAGATAGTTATAGTCAGTCTCTCCAATTAGTTTGTGAGTTCCTAGAAGGCAGGGACCATGTTTTTGCCTTTCTTTGGCTCCCCAATGCTTACTTAGCACATCAATAAAGGCTGATAGACTAACTAGAAGGGAGCACTATAGGAGTGGCCACACCCCAAGAGGTCATCTGAAGGCAGGCTTACCAGGAGTCACGTGGTCGCTGTATGGTGTTGCTATAAGATTGTTATTCTGCAGGGCCAACACTTGCTGTTTGAGATCGCGGATATGTAAAGAAGTGGTCTCGGCCTTTGACACTGAAAAATAAAATGAAAATTCCATTAATCTAACTTTTAGGGATAAAGCTAAGGCTATTGATGTATCCTCTGATTTCCTAAGGGATAGACTAGGGCTGTAGTAAGGCAGAATGGAAACAATGAATGAAAGGGAGAGAAGAAAAGAGTTTTTCAAAAAATTAAGCACCTTGGTTGACTCTCCATGAAAGTCAAAAGACTCAAGAAATAAAGACTTAGAAAAATCTTTCGGGAGATTATTTTAACAATATTGACATCTCTGTGACAGACTTGGATTGGCCAAGCATTGTCTGATCTGGTTAAGAGGAAGCTAGTGATGGACCCAAATTAATAAGGCACAGGGAGACAACCATAGACTACAACAGGGACAAGGAGAAGGCTGAAAATTTTCAGGTTCCTAGACACAGAGTTAAAAAAAAATTTTGCAAAACAAGTGTTAGATATACAACCGTAGTTCTGCTCAGTCCAGGTCCAGGGCACAGTGGAGGGGAAGAGATATTCTCTGACTTCTCCAGCACCTCCACTCATCCCACATCATCCCTAGTCCTCTTCATGCCAGTCAGTCCATGGCCCAGCCCCAGGCACCCTCTGTATTCTCAATGCTCCTACTTTGGGCTCTCTCTGGTGGAGAAGGCAGAAGGACTTCCTCTTCCTCCACATCCCTTCCACTATTCCCCAATAGTAATGACCAAACTCTTATGCAATTTGAAGGACACTTAGTATAATACATATATAATATAATATATATATATATATAATAATATAATTATAATATTATAGGAATATGTAATTGAGTATCTGGGACAAGTTGGAGGATCAAACAACATGAAAAAAAAACACAACAGGAACATACGTTGTGAGTTGTTTGATCCTAGCCCTCACCATTAACTGGTTCCATTCAGACTTGATTTCTTTGATCTTTTTGTTGACTCAATTCTAGCTCCTTTTCTATGGGAAATTGATGATGACAATGATGGAAGCATTTATATAGCACATAGCGGCTGGCAAATAGTGGGTGCTTAACACTGGCTTGTGAGCTTGACTCATCTCATTTGATTCTCACAACAGCCCTGTAGTAGGTGTTATTATTATGTCCATTTCACAGATGAGAAAACTGAGGGAACTTAAGTGACTTGTTCAGAGTCACACAGCCAGTAGTTATCTAAGGGAAGATTCAAACACAGGTCTTCCTGACTCCAAGGCCAGCATTCTCTCCACCACCAGGTGGATACCTGACTGGGTATCTATACCTCAGCTCTCGGGCATCTCTTTCTCTTGCCTGTCATTCTGGCTGCAGGAGTCCAGGTCCTAGTTAAGGACCAACTTCCCATAAATCAGACATTTCTTGGCTGTGTGACCCTGATCTTTCTTAACTTCTGTCAGTATCAGTTTCTTCATCAATAAAATGGGGATAATAGTACAACACTTTCTCCCTCTCATTGTGAGGATCAAATGAGATAATCTATGTAAAATATTTTCAAACCCTTAATATGCTTTTATTATTACTATAAAATGCCTTGTCCCCTTGGACTAACTGAATCTCTCATTCTGAAGCTGACTCCCTTATGTCCTTACCTTGGCTTCCCACCCATTGACCAAGTTGAGTTGACAGACAGAGCCTAGGACTAAAGGAAACTAGACAATTTCTGATATCGTATGGTGATTCATTGGCCCAGCTACTTACTTTGGTGGTGATCATTTTTGTCCATGGTCGGGTCTTCTCAACACCTGTAGAGACAGGATGGAAGTCATGTCAATAGAGTGCATTCATTTATTCATTGAACATGTATTTAAGTGCCCACTATGTGACAACCACTAGGAATGCAGAGACAAAAAAGGGGAGAAAATGGACCTGCTCTGAAGGAGATTACATTCTCCTAAGGATGTACAACATGTGAATAGATAAGTAATATAAAAATATATACAACCATCATAATAATAACTAGCTTTTATATAGTGCTTTAAGTTTGCAAAATGCTTTACAAATATTGTCTCATTTGTTCCTCACAACAACATTGGGAAGTGCGTTCTATTATTATTATTGCATTTTTATAGATGGGAAAATTGGGGTAGTCAGAGTTTAAGTGACTTGCCAGGTAAGTGTGTGAAGCTGGATTTGAACTCAGGTGTTCCCGACTCCATGTTCATTGTGCCATTTGGTTGCCTCTGATGTAAGTATAAATAGTACTCATATACTCTGACCCCAAAGGCTCCAGAGAACATCATTTGAACCAATAACACTGAATCCCTTAGGTGCCTCACCTAACCCTGCTCCCACCCCTAGGGAATAGGGAAGGGATCAGGCACCTCCTGGGATCCCAGAGGATCTCACAGCAAAGATTGGAGCCCTAGATTCTGACCCTGGACCAGCTTCCATCAGGACCCACAGTCATCATAGAAGCCTGAGGTACAGCAATACAAGGGTAAGTGTGAGGAAGATGGTACCTGCGTGACACCCTTGCCCCTGTGGTCCTGGCTCCGAGCTGTTGTTATGCAAAGTTTCAAAGTCTCTTCTGCAATTCTGTGCCTTTAATAGACAAGCAAAGTGAGAGCCTCAGTACGTCAACAGTGACATCTCCACAGGCTGAAGTCAGCAAGAAATAGTTCTTTCTGGGGGTGGAGCTTTTTTGGGTGGGGAGCTGCCCTAGCAGCAGCATTAGGTGAATCAGTCCAGATATCCCAGGGGACAAGCCCTATTTGAATCAGCAGGAAATGTACAAACTGACATCAGATAAGTTTTCCAAAAGGAAAAACAGACTTTCTGGTTTTCATGAGGCCATAGATTTAGAGCTGGAAGTATCCTTTATGAAAAGATGGAAAGGGCCTTGAAGGTCATTGAGTCCATCCCTTCCACCCCATTTTACAGATGAAGAAAGAGAGGCCCAGAAAATGTAATGATCTGCCCAAGGTCACAAGCATTAGAGCCAGGATCTGAACTCAGTGGCTGCTGACTTTACAGCCACTATTTGCTCAAGGTCACACAGGTAACATAATGATAACAGTTATAATAACAGTTAGCATTTACACAGGGCTTCAAGGTTTGCAGGGCACTGTACGAGTATTATCTCATTTGATCTTCACAACTAACCTGGGATGTAGAGATTCTTATTATCCCAATTTATAGATGAGGAAACTGAGGCAAACAGAAGTTCAGAGACTTGTACCAGGTCATACAGATCCTGAGTGTCTGAGGCTGGGTTTGAACTCAGGCCACTGACTTCAGGTCCAGCACTTTATTTGATGCTGTTGAACCTGACCCTGCCTCCAGAATTATGAGTTTAGTTTGGCATCCAGAGATGAAAAGTTTGAAAAATGAGCCCACTTTTTTCCAGGGACAGTATGTCCTGGAGGCCCTGAACTTTCTATCATAGTTTACTTAGATTACAAAAGAGCTTGGAAAACTAGGAATACACTTCAATATTTCTAGAATCCCTGCTTTCTTCATCATGAGTACCTAGGAACAGAAAGGTGGTTCTAAGGATAAGAATCCTACCTCAGGCACTAGCTGTGTGACCCTGAACAAGTGGCTTGCCCCTGTTTGCCTCAGTTTCTTCATTTGTAAAATGAGCTGGAGAAGGAAATGGTAACCTGCTCCAGTATCTCTGCCAAGAAAACCCCAAATAGGGTCATGAAGAGTCAGACGTGACTGAAATGACCCAATAATAACAACAAATGACCCACCATAAGTGTATATGTGTGCTTCAGCCCTAGCTCTGGATGCTTATGTCCCCGACTCTAACAAAGGCTCCATCCTGAGGCCATCTGTTATAAACTTCTCCATCGCCTTGTTCATATCAAACCCCTGAACATCTTTGCCAATCCTCTCCCACTTCATTCCAATTTCCCTGGATGAGTTGCCTTTTCTTTACCAAGGCTAGTCACCCTAAGAGTGTCCTTGATCTCAGCCTCTGCTCACCGCATATTGTTCATTCATCCTCTCATTTGCAGCCTCTCCCTATGTATTTATTCCTCACCTACTGGTTACAGACATTTTCTGGTCCCACCCATCCTTTTAAAAAAAATAGCCCTTGCTTTGACTTTGTAATGTTTTCAAATTGTCATCCGACATCTCCCACTTCTTTCATTGCTATACCCCAGAAAACTCTAGATGCTGAATATAAGGACATTTCTATGTGAGTGGGTGACACCTGCCCACCCTCCCATTCTAGGGTTACCCATTAATCTACAGTTATTTCTGGGGAAGCAAGGAAGATGAGCCATTTTGCCACAGTCATACTCAGAAGGGGCGCTGCAAACTCTGCCTTGCATCTAGCTGGGTCTGGACTGACACTCCTTCTAGGATGCCAGCCATGTCTATACATGTATGTAGGGGTTTAATGACAAAGGATTCCCCTAGAAATTCCTCTGGAAGGGGCCTAGGGATTCCCCTGCTTTGTGGGAAGAGAGGCTGTTTTGGTGACATTCACATTGTCCCATGCAGTCAGAACCAGATCACTGGACATGGTTGTGGGTGTTTATGCCTACGCTGTGTAATGTGTCTCTCCCTCTAACACTCATTGATTGGATATGTGCTTATGATCTTCCATAATGATTTGTTAGGTATATGGTCAATCTCCAAGTCATAAGCACCAGCCTTATGAATATTAGCATATCCTAATGGCAGGTGGCCAGCTTCTTCTCCTTACTGCTTACCTTGAGGTTATATTACCTATCAAATCCCAAACCCTCCTGCTAATTCCAAGCAGCAAATAGTCTGTTTCCAGGAAGACTAAACTAACTGGTCATACTCCATAGACCAGAAAAGCAGGGACTGTAATTCAGAATAAATGTTGTAACTTTCCCAGGGTCCTGCATTGTCCCCTGCACACAACAGGCACTTATAAGGGTCTGTTCAATAGAATAGAATTGACCAGGCTTCAATTCCCTCTTCCCTACCATTTTTTTCTCTCCCCCCACAGGAGTATGAATCTTTTTTTCTCCATCTTTCATGATTTATCTAATTTTACCATACTCAGATGAACACACACTGACACATAAACACACATATCTCTCCGTTAACTTTCTTCTGTCCTCTCTTTCTTCCAAGTTTTCTCAAATGTATAAATAGTCTCCTCAGTTGGAATATTTCCTACCACCCTTCAGATCACAACCCATCCATGTCTTCCCAACCTGACTTTTACCCACGTTATTTCTGTAAGTTTATCTCAAGGGCTCCACTCAACATGCCAAAGGCCTTCCTTGTTCTCTCCTGACATCTTGAGGAGACCAATGGAGCACTCTGGCTGCCCAGCAGTCAATCTTTCCATGTCCTCACCATGCAACCAGTCCATTCATCTCTTGCTAGCATACATTTCCCAGATGACAATTTTTATCATTGGTCATATGTTTCATCCTGCTCACATTCACCATTTGCCTCTGCATTCCTCTCCATATAACATTAATTTTCAATCTCTCAGAGAAATTACAACTCTTTCCCAAAGACAATCCAATCCAATCCAGGAAACATTTAATGTCAGTGTAACCAGATTAAATGCACTTAGAGAGGTCATCCCAGCATGCATGTGCCCAAAGCTCTTCTGGAAGGACAAAGTGAGTGATTGTTCTGCCCTCTTGTGGTTCATGAACTTCCTAATTTCTTCCAACTATGTGATGTCCCAGAGGTGAAAGGACGTTAGAATTGGGTGATAGACTCTGAATGGCCCCTTAGTCATTCTCCCCATCCCCAATGACAGCAGAAAGGGAACAGGACCATGAACCTGAG
>CM053581.1:31582560-31620711 GCA_028627135.1 Pseudochirops cupreus
TTGCTTAAGTGGCTTAAGTGGCTCTGAGAATCTTCCCTGATTTGAAAATATACTCTGCCTCCTAATGGGCTGAATGTGGTCACATGGAGCCGGTGGTGGGAGGCTTGATTTTCAGGAATGCCCATGTCTTATTGCTTTGTGATTGGGCGGTGGGTCAAGAGGGCTATGATAGTCTCCTATCCAGGAGAAGGCCATAGATACTGCTGATGCGAATTTTTTGCTTTGGGGCTCACTTTGAGAAGAGTTGTGTGATTTGGCCAGATGAGACTCTGGGAAGCCATTGAGCCCCCGGGCTTTGAAAAACCCAGATGTTGGTGCTTCCCTCTCTGATAACTGAATAGGTAACTGATGTAATGGTCAGACAACTGGAAGCCGTCTGCTGATCTGTTTCTTTGTCTGCTTGTAACTTGTGTTTGTACTCTGTTTGTATTCTCTGAAGTTCAGGGTGCTGACTTTTTCCCCTGAACTAGGTAAATGGTATGTGTCTGATTGATGAAAGTGAGACTGTTAACCCATTTTGAGTTGCTTTCCTTCAGAAAAGCAGATCTAAGAACCTGTGCTAGCAGCCACCTTGGGTATGCTGGGGTGCTTGCTGATACAGAAGGCAGAAAGGGGGCTGTGAAGGGAGTTGCCTCCCATGGAGGGAAGGGTACCAAAATGGGGCAGAGAAGCAAGAACAAGAGGAGGAGGATAATTCAGGGACCATGGCCAGCAACTAGAGGAAGAGCAGGGTGAGGGGCTAGGGGCACATGTAGCGGCCAGGTGGACACAGACAGGAGAGGCCAGACAGGTTGTACCAGATGGCAGACAGAGAGGAGGGCAGTTGGGGAAAATGGTGCAAAGATCTACTTTCTCAGCACAGGAGGTCTCAAACTAAGGCTCCATATCTGACCATAGCAGTGGGAGGGACTCTCCTACGTCTGTTCTTATGTTAACTATTGCAGAGTTTCATTTTTAGGGTGGGTGGTGTTTGTTTCTGGTGGGGGCAGTAGGTGAGAGGAGACAGAGCACCCAAGCCAATAGGCAGGAGTGGGGGAGGGGGGAAGGTAAGAGCTCAGAGTACTGTTAGATACAATTAACATAGGGGCTTTTTCTATCAGAATCCTTTGAGAAAATTCAAATTTGAGTGAATTTTATGTAAAGTGAGAATTGCCTGTATAGGAAGATACAGAATATATACAAACTTAATTTAGGGTAGTTTGGGGAGGGAGAGGCACCAGCAGCCAAGGGGAATAGGAAAGGCTCTATCACAGGTGTAGATGAAAATAAAATCTTATGGCACACACAAGTGTCTTCCATGCACTGGTTAGAATTTAGGGGGCTCTCATGTGTTCCCATATGCATGGCTTCTGGATCCTCTAAAACTGGTCTGGGCAGACTTATCACCCCACAGCAACCTTTGGCCTTCTCCTCTCCAGGGTAGATAGAAATCATACATACAAAGCTGCAAAAGATCACAGTCCAACCCATTTTACAACATCCAGCCTCAGACATTTACCAGCTGTGGGACCCTGGGCAAGTCACTTAACCTCTATTTGCCTCAGTTTCCTCAGTCATAAAATCAGGATAATAATAGCACTTACCTCCCAGAGTTGTTGTGAGAATCAAATGAGATACTTGTAAAGCACTTAGCACAAAACCTGGCACATTGTAGGTGCCATGTAAATGCTAGTTGTTTATTATTATTATTATTATTATTAATGAGGAAACAGAGGGCCAAGCATGTTAAATAATTTACCCAAGGGCACACAGGCAGTGAGCATCAGAGCAAGAATCTGAACCAGGTTCACTAACTTCAGAAGCAGTGAGTGCTCTTGGCATTGCCCTCAGCTAACCAGCCTCAGAGCCAAGGTCCGCCATATTGTTCCTTACCCAGCCCATGTATTTTTCGGTTCCTTCTACTCATGATAAGATTCTCTCAGCTCCTGTAAAGGGAGATTGAAGGCAATTGTTTTTTAGGAATCTCTTCAGGGCTAGACCCAGGTATAGCCTCATATTTAACTTAACCTCAGCAGATCTATCCAGAGAGGTGTGGGAGAAGAAGGAAGGAAACACATATTTATCAGGACTCTTAATAAGCAGAGCTTAATAAATGCTTATTCCCTCTCCTCTCTTCCCTACCTACTCTGGGCCAGGCTGAGCACTTTACACATGGTACTGTGGTACCAACGGTACTCTTACAAACATTATCTCGTTTGATCCCTATAATAACCCTTGAAAGTAAGTGCTGTTATCATCCACATTTACAGTTAAGGAAACTGAGGCAGATGGAGATTGAGTGACTTCCTCAAGATCAAATAGTTAATAGTGTTTAGGGTCAGATTTTAACTTGGGTCTTGACTCAGGGCTCAGCACTCCTGGGGTGTCACTTAGCTGTGCTAGGGTGGGGAAACCCCCGGGGCCATGGATCAGCAGGTCATGGCTATTGAACTAAACAGATTCACAGATGGCTCATCTTCCCTGACACCCCTGAGGCTCACCTTCCTTGGCAGGGATCTCCCCCTGACCACAGGCATCATCTCCAAAATCCCCCCAGAGCAACAAGTGGGACAGCAGGGCAGTCCTCAAGAATATTCTTCCACTCAAAGATCCCACCAATGGTGCAACTTTCCCATCTTAGGCAAACATGTCCTTAAGAGTTTCCACACTGAACCTGGCTCATCAGCCATCAGAGCCCACTCCAGGTGACCAGGAAGGGATCTGCCACCCCCATGGCCCATAATGGACCATAGCAAAAGCCAAAACATGCTGGTAATAGAAATACTTAGACTCAGACCCATACCCATCCCTGGAACTTAATGATCAGCAACAAGAGAAAGATCCAGAAACAGATGGTTTTTAACTGCATGAAGAATCAACAAATACATGATCCAGCTGCTCTCTCCAATTTCCAGAGCTCCTAGGCTGTGATGGTTTCTTTAAACTCCAATGAGATGTCTGGGACTGCTCTGCTATTTATTCAGTCAAGAAATGGGTGGTTCTGTAGTTTGGGTGGGGCCACCTCCTACCTTGGAACTTAAGGAGAAGTATCTGGGGCTGCTACCAATGATGCTAGAGAATATTGAAGAGGTAACTGTATAGGGAAGGCTGGGTCAGCAGCAGTAGGAGGAACTAGGCTGGGCATGGAAAGATCTGCCTCAGTTTTGCCTTGAAAAAATTCCCTAGGGTCAGCTAGGTGGGGCAGTAAATAGAGCACCAGCCCTGGAGTCAGGAGGACCAGGAGAAAGAAAAGAAAAAAATCTCTAGATACTTTCATTTCTCTCAGGAAACTATTTTCTTAGCAAGAAAATAGAGGGACTTTTTTACAGCAGTTCCTCCAGTTCCTCCTAGCTCATTTACTAGATGTATAGAGAACTGTGTCAAATTTGCAAGAATGAAAGTAATTTCCCAATTGATAAAAGGTCAAAGGATATGAACAGGAAGTTTTCAGATGAAGAAATCAAAGTTATCTATAACAATATAAAAATATTCTAAATTACTATTTATTAGAGAAATTCAAATTCGAACAACTCTGAGGTATTTCCCTCACACCTATAAGGTTGGCTAATGTGCCAGGAAAGGAAAACAATAATTGTTGGAGGAGATGGTGGAAAATTGGGATACCAATGCAGGGGTGGTTGAGTTGTGAACTGACCAAGCCATTTTGGAGCATGATTTGGAACTATGCCCATGTGTATATCCTTTGATCTAGCAATATTACTACTAGGTATGTATCACAAAAGAAGAACATGAATAGAAAGAGAGGGCAAAGTCCTATATATACAAAAATATTTATAGCAGCTCTTTTTGTGGTTGCAAGATATTGAAAACTCAGGGAAGGTTCATTAATTGGCGAATGATTGAACAAATGATGGTGGATGATTATGATGGAATACTATTTGCTATTAAAAAAATGAAAAGTAGGATGACTTCAGAAAAACTTACATGAACTGATTGCAGAACATTGTACAGAGTAACCGCAATATTGTGCAATGATTGACTGTAAATGACTTAGCTACTCTTAACAATTCAGTGATCCAAGATAATACTTGATTAAAAAAATGTGATCCACCTCCAAAGAAAGAACAGATGGAGTCTGAATGCAGATTGAAGTACACTTTTTAACTTTATTTTTCTTGGTTTATTTTTTTTTTGCCTGTGTTCTCTTTTGCAGCATGACTAATATGTAAATATGTTTTTCATGGCTGCAAATATACAATCTATATCAGAGTGCTTGTTTTCTCCAGGAGGGGTGAGGGAAAGGAGGGAGGAAACTTGGGAAATGAGTGTTAAAATTGTCTTCTGCACTAAAAGAAATCAAAGAAAGAACTTTTGGAAGGAAACATGAAAGAATGAATGAAAAGAATGAATGGCTTGAGTTATGTCAATCACATGGAGACACAGAACTTGGATGGACAAAGTGTACTAGCATCCTCTTTGGGAGGGTGGAGGGTGGAGAATCTTATATGTATGTATATATAGATTGATATCAAGAAGGGAGGGGAACTCTTCAGATCTGACAAAATGTTGAATCTCTTATGGGCTGAGTGCTTCACCACCTCAAGAGTTGCCCTTATGCAGGATACCCCAGAAGTCTATTAAAGCTTAAAATCACACTAATTATTTTGAGTCATTAGATTAGAGTGAAAACTGGTGAATTGCTACTTTACTTCCATGGTGGGAGACATAGGGAAGCCCAGTTTTTAAGAGAAGAAAAGAAAGTTATACAAACACTTGATCCTGCAGGCAACAGGGAATGATAGCCCTTTATTGAGTAAAAGAGTTGCATGGTCAGACCTCCCCTGTAAGGCAATCATTTTGGCAATTGTGTGGAAGATAAGGAGAGCTTAAGGCAAGGAGAAGGAGACTGTTAGTATACATGATGAAAGGTGAGGAGGACCTGAAGTCAATCAATGGCTGTGAGAGCAGAGGGAGAAAAGGAAAGATGTGAGATGGGATGGAGTCTGAAGCAAGCTTTATCCTAAAGGTTGCATGACCATCCAAGAACTCAAAGCAGTCTGATTACAATAGTAATAGCTACCTTACCTGAGGTGATCTCACCAACCCCCCCTCCCAGGTAAGTAATATTAGGTATATTAGATACATATTTAATAGGTGAAGAAAATGAGGTAGACAGAAATTGTGACTTACCCAAAGAATGGCCAGTGACTGAGGAGAAGCGGGGGATGGAAGAGGTTTTGTGGACATAGAAGTGACAGGATGTGAAATGACTAAGAGTGAGGAGCCAGAGATAATATCACTATTGCATACCTGGTGACCAAAAACACAGAAAGAGGGAAGTTCAGAGGGGGAATGCATCTGTTGGGAAAGATAACGAGCTCTTTCTGAACCTGTTAAGTTTGAGATGTCGACAGAACATCCTGTTTGAAATGTACTTGGTAGTTGGTAACACAGGCCTAGAGTTCAAGAGAGTGATGAGGTCTGTATACATGGATCTGGGTATTATCTGCATAGGATGCAGATAAGGATGTGAGCTGATGGGGTTTCTGAGAAAGATGATAGAAGGAGGAAAGAAGAGAGGAGAGGAGAAGGGGAGGAAAGGATAGGAGAGGGAGAAGAAAGGGTAAGACAGGGAGAGGAAAGGACAGGACAGGGGAGGATCTTGGAATATGGCCATGTTCAGAATCTGATGATACAACAAAGAAGACGAGGAGTGGTCAAGCAAGTGGAGGATAACCAACAGACCAATTTCTACCAATACAAACATACTTTTTGTGGATGGAAAGAATGAAGGTAACAAATATGTCTTAAGCCTCAGTCAGGCACTGTGCTAAGTGCTTTCTAAATATTACCTTCTTTGAATTCCACAACCCTAGGGGGTGGGTGCTATTACGATGCTAATTTTACAGTTGATGGAATTGATGCAGACAGGGTCACATACTAAATGTCTGAGGCTATATTTGAACTCATGTGGGATCTTCTCCACCTTGGAGGAGCTGCCTAAGCAGGCCCTGAAATGGAAAGGTCCTTTCCTGATGGACAATGGGAGTAGAGGAAACCCCAAGGGAAAAAGCTGACTCAGAGGAAGAGACAATAGGACCAGGTATGTTACTTATCTGGGATGACACATTTATCTTCAGGAGTCACTGTGAGGTCATTACCTGAAGAAGCCAGACCTGCTGTCCAGTATCATGAATTTCCATACTATCAGGGTTGGGTTTTTTTTGTGTGTGAAAACTGAGCGAAATCAGATAAAATGCCAGTGTGGTTGATGAATGAGGAATTAAGCTGCTCTAATGATGGATTGATGAGTCTGAAAGTGGACAAATATATTACTCTTTTATTCAATGAGCATTTCTTAATCATCTACCTCATGCCAGGTATTGTGAATAAAAACTTTATTTTTTTAGTCCATAAAAACCAAAGCTCAATACCTTCCCTCAAGGACCTTGCATTCTACTGCAATGTAAATAATTGGTACAGTGAAAAGTTATTACAAAATATATGTGTACATATACATTGGTTGGTTGTTGTCTTTTGTTCTAGAAGAGGACCAACATGGCATCATTATGTTAGAGTCAAGTTACACTGTATCCTACTGTGACTGACCAGACCAATACAAGTTCAGAATGTTCTACCACAGGCCGGGCATAAATAGTCCCTGTGAACATTTGGAGTGGATTCTCCAAATTTGTGCATCCCGCATTTTCTTTGAGCTGTTTCAATTCTGCTTCGCTCACAGAGCACAGTACCTTCTCTGATGGGGACACACCGTGCTGAGCAGTCCTGTGCCAGTGTCTCCCATGTCACAAAATCAGCACCAAAGTTCTTAAGAGGGACCTTGAGAGTGTCCTTGTGTCACTTCTTCTGACCATGTATGTTTACACATATACACACACATATATATATATATGGTAATTATGCAGGTCACAGTAGCACCTGGAGGGATCAGAATAGACTGATTTAGGAGGTAGAACTAGAAATGAACCTTACAAGAAGTTAGGGACACAACCTTACAGGTGTGAGGGGGGAATGAATTCCAGACATGGAGGGCAGACTGCTCAAGGGCACTATTAGTCAGTAGACAAGCATTTATTAAATACCTGCTATCTACCAGGCTCTGTACTAAGCAATGGAGATACAAAGAAATGTAAAAGACAGTCCCTGCCCTCAAGAACCTCCCATTCTAATGGTGGAGATTATGTGCCAACAGCTATGGGCAAACAAGCTATAGATGGGATAAACTGAGAGAGGTTCTTAGAGGAAATTCACTAAAATTAAGGAAATGGTTAGTACATTATGTACAGGGAAGAGCAAATCAGCCCGTTTATCTAGACCATTAAGTCCAGTGGAAGGATGCATGATAAAAGTTTGGGAAAGGAATTGGGAGCCACGATGAAGGTCTCTAAATGATACCAAACAGAGGCATTTGTAGTTTATCATAAGAGAAATGGAACTTTCAGAATGAGGAAGTATGGTTAAGCCTGTGCTTTAGGAATATCGATTTTTCGATTGTCTAGATCGGTGGTTCTCAACCTTCCTAATGCCACAACCCTTTAATACAGCTCCTCATGTTGTGGTGACCCCCAACCATAAAATTATTTTCATTGCTACTTCATAACTGTAATTTTGCTACCGTTATGAACCATAATGTAAATATCTGATATGCAGGATGTGTTTAAATTGAACATAACCCACAGGTTGAGAACCGCTGGTCTAGAGGATACATTAGGGAAAGGAGAGGCTGGAGACCAAGTAGTAGATTATTGTAATAAGCAGGAAAGAGGGGATGAGGACTGAACTATGGTGGTAGCCATGTGACTAGAGAGGAGGAAATGAATGAAAGAAATGTTATTGAGGCAAAAATGACAAGGCTTGATTGGATATGGAGAAAGAAAGGCAAGAACTATGGATAATTTCAAGATTGCAAGGATGGAAGGATGTTGGAACCTTTAAGGGAATAGAGAAGCTGGAGAAGGGGGTAGAGTTTTGGAGGAAGGATAATGAATTCTGTTTTGGAGATTCTGAGTTTGAGATGCCTACAGGTCATCCAAATGGAAATGTCCAACAGACAGTTGGTGATGTGACATCTCAATTTAAGTAGAGAGATTGGGGTTGAATATAGAGATCTAGGAGTCATCTGCACAGGAATGAGAACTGAAATCCAAGTGCTAAGGATCTCAACAAAGAAAGAAGGTTGTGGCAGAAGAGGAGTCAAGGGAAACTGTAGAGTATGCACACAGATACAGAGATGAAAAGATAAATGATGATTCAATACAGGACTGGGCAGGTGTGGGCCAGATGGGAGAGTCAGAAGAGATCAAAGTAATGAAAAGCCAGGGTGGAGAGACTGATCCTGTCCAGTCTAGCGACGGGTGGTCAGAAGTGTCGACTACTGTGAAAAAGTCAAGAATGATGAAAGAGCTGGATTTGTGGCAAAGCATTTTCTGGTAGCTTTAGAAAGAGTAGAGTATTGTATTAGGTATTGAGGAACTAGGGTTTGTATAACAAAGATCCTGGGAGGCTCTCTACATGGCCATAGCCTCCACCTGTATCCCTGATTGCAACAATTAGAAAACTGTGACTGTAGAGAAAAAGGATAGTCACCTTGTACTGCCTGCCCAGTCCCTTGACCTGTATAATAATCAACTGAGTTGTAAGTGGGAATTTGGGCACCTGGCACAATTTGGCACAGGTTGAGGGGAGGGTGAGTGAGACAGAGCTAGGGACTGTGAAGGTAGTAAAGCTCCACACCACTTGTGACCCTCTACCCCAGGACTTGGCAAAATTATCCAGCAGACCTGGCATCAGACTCCTGTGCCCTGGCAAAGGGGCATGCCACAAGGCTCCTAACTTTCTATCCTCCCATCTCTCTGGGCTTTACTCCTCCTAAACCTCCTCAACCTTGCCAAGATCTCTACTTCCTCCATACTTCAGTACCCTCTCCCAGGAATCCCTGTAATGGTTTTATTTCCTCCCAAAGCCCTGCTTGAGCAAAGTTGTGACTAGGATTTTCCACACAGAATGCAGTTCATCATCCTAGGTAGGGGATAGACCAACCCATGGACACACCTAGATCTCACACCAAGAAACATCACCTTCCCAGGCCTCCCAGTGTCTGTCTGGGATTCATTCTCCTTCCCAGGAGACAGAAGGGAAAGGGAGAAGCAGGGGAAGGAAAAAACCTTTATTATGGAATTATTATTTTTTAACTATATGCCAGGCATTGTGCAATTATCCCATTTGATGCTCACATCAGTCTTAGGAGCTAGGTGTTATTATCTCCACTTCAAATCGAGCAAATCAAGGGAGATTGAGGTTAAGTGACTTGCCCAGGGTCACATGAATAGTAAGTACCCGAGGATGGATTTGAACTCAATCTTCTTGATTCCAGTTCCAGTGGTTTTTTTCCACTAAGTCATCTACCTATCTGAATAAAGTGGGTATTGACAACTCCTTACTCTAGGCTTAAGGAGAAAGACCTTTCCTGGTAGCAGAAGATACTTTGAAGTCTTCTTTGGGAGAGGGGGAGGAGCGGATTTGGATGGACAGAACATGGAGATAGAGTTGTTATGGGAATGGGAATCAAGGAAGGATGAATCTTTCTTTCATTCAAAGGAATCTTTGGGAATCCCCTGATGCCTGGGTGGCTGTGAAGGATCAGTTCCCCTAATTCCCCTGGTAAGCCGGAGTAGACAAAATTCCCAATGATATTCATGGAGTGTGGAGGGAAAACCAGCAAGTGAGTTCACCATGAAGGGGCAATACTTTCTAGGAGATCTCTGTCACACATCCCTCCATTCTCATCGACTCATCTTACCCTTCCATGCAAGATGGACTTTCCTTTTTTTTTTTTTTTGCTCTTTGGAGGGGGGAAGGCAGGGCAATTGGGGTTAAATGACTTTCTCAAGGTCACATGGCTAGTAAGTGTTAAGTGTCTGAGGTCAAATTTGAACTCAGGTCCTCCTGACTCCAGGGCCAGTGCTCTATTCACTGCACCACCTAGTTGCCCCAAGATGGACTTTCCTAATTCCATATATGTCTGGGAACATCACTCCATGGCTCAAAAATCTTCCAGGCTTCCACATTATCTGCCCTGTGAATTCCAGACTGCTTGGTCAGGCATAGGAGGCCCTCCATATATCATCAACCTACTTGTTCAGTTTGACCTCACTCTATTCTCCCCCCTTCATACCTGCTTCACTCCAGTCAAAATGGACTCCTAGCTGTCTCCTGAACAAGCCCTAAGCCACATAGCCTTTGTTCATGTCATCCCTATATCTTTAAATTCCATACCCCCTCCACTTTACTCTGTAACCCTGAATTCCTGCCCAGCCTAGAAAGCACTTATGTAGAGATGAGAGATTCAAGAGGACGCTAGTCATTCCAGGTTTCATCAGATAATGACATCATTTGAATTTGTCTTTACAGACTTGATATTTTTAGAGCATCCCAAAAGAAAGGGGCCAGGAAAGTTCATTCTCCACCTTATCACATCATCAGTAAGGACTGATTACAGGCCTACTCTATGCCAGGTATTGTGGTTAACTCTGGGGATACAGAGAAAGACAAAAAGAGCCCTTGCTCTCAAGGAACTCAAGATCAAAGTTATCTTGGGGATGGGCAGAACTCATCCTTGCTTCTAATCTCTGGATATCTTTTCCCTGCCCCCACCTTCTAAGACTTCAGTGAGCTATGGATGGAGTGATCAGAGGTTTGAGGTACCAGAGAGACTAAGGAGACCTGGGAGGGATGGGAGATGAGACAATTAAAGCTCAGCACCAGGTCATCCTTACTTCCAGTCCAGAAAAAAGAACCTCATCTAGGTTCTGTATCTCTTCTCTTCCAATGAAGGGGAAGAATCCAAGTGGGAGGAAGCTGATTTAGGACAAGCCTCCAACTTTTTATTGAATTAATTTCACAGTCTTGCTCCAACCTTTCTTTCTGTAGTGATGGCGCTCCTGGGCCACCTATGACCCATTGACTGTGGTTAAACACATATTGTTGCCCTCAAGAGAACATAAGAGCCTGGAGACAGGATCTGTCTCACCTTCTGTCTCTGCAGCTCCAGCACCAAGCACAGTGCTGGGAACACGGTTGGTTAGTTGTTGTCCTTCATTCTGGAAGAGGACCAAAATGGCACCACTATGCTAGAGTCAAGTTACAGTGTGTTAGACTGTGGGTGAGGAGACCAATAGGAGCTTGGAATGTTCTACCACAGGCCAGACACAAATAGCACATGTGAACATTTGGGGTGCACTCTCTAAATTTACGCATCTTGCATTTCTTTTGAGCTACTTGAATTCTGCTTTGCTCATGGAGCACAGCACCTTCTCTGATGAGGGTACACCATGTACTCTCCTTTCTTCCCCCTCCCTTCCTCCACATATCTCTGTCTCTGTCTCTCTGTCAATCTCTGTCTCTCCATCTCTCTGTCTAGGTCTCTCTGTCTCTCTTTCTGTTTCTCTGTTGGTCTCTCTGTCTCTATCTGTCTGTGTCACTGTTGCTCTCTGTCTCTGTTTCTCTGTTGGTCTCATTCAGATTCTCTCAGTCTCCATCTCTCTCTCCCTCCCTCCTTCTCTCTCTTTCTCTCTCTCTCTCTCTCTCTTTCTCCCTTCCCTTCCTCTTTCTCTCTCTTTCCTCTCTTTTTATTCCTCCCTCCCTCTCTCTCTTACTCTCTCTTCCCATTCCCTCCTCCCACTCCTTGCAGCCGTGTTTCCTTATGTAGCTGTGAATGAGAATCACTAAAGGTTCCTGCCTCAGGCCCCTGACCCTTATGACCACTTGCTTTAAGGTCCCTGAAGGAAAAGACTATTTCACTTGTGCCTTTCTCTCCAGCAACTAGAACAGGATCTGGTGCACAGTAGATGGTTAATAAATCCTTGTTTCCCTTGAAATAGTCTAGGTCTCTGCCCCTTGTTCACTGGGATAGGGGAACTTTATGTTAACATAATGACCCTTTCTGTTGCCTCTCCCACAGCTATGGCAGACTGAAAGGGGAGAAAACACATTTCAACCTACAAGAGAGTTTTTCTCTGGAGAGAGATGGGGCTGAGGAATGTTTGGATTGTTGGATTCTACGGTACATGCATATAATGAATACTTCTTAATTTTTACTAATCCAATTAAATGACTGTTTAACTGTGTACTTGAGGGCCAAGGGAATGTTAACCACCTGGATCCCTGGATCCACCAGTTTGAAATGAAAAGGATGGAAATGTGTCTCAGTGCCTGAGAAATGATGATTGACTAATAATTCCTAGACAGAGCCCAGGAGGTAAGAGCAGGGCAGAGTGCTGAGCAAATGGACAGCCTGTCTGCAGTGTGTATCCGGTCTGTCAACCTGGGCAGCTAAGTGGAATTGTGTATAGAGTTCTGGGCCTGGCATCAGAAAGACCTGAACTCAAATCTGGCCTCAAACACTCACTAGCTGTGTGACCCAGGGCAACTCACTTAACCTCTGTTTGCCTTAATTCATTGGAGAAGGAAATGGAAAACTACTCCAGTATGTGTGCCAAGAATACCCCAAACAGATTCATGAGGAGTCAGACACAATTGAAAAACAACAACATTTACAGCAACAAAATAATTTTGCACAAGGAACTAAATATCTCTTATACACTTACCCACCCATACACATGGCTTCACAGAGATGGCAGATGGAGAATATTAGTTCTCACATACAGGTTACAAAATGCACTAAGGTCTATGCAGATAGGTTCTTGGCTCAGGGGTAGTGATCTCTTGGATATGACACTTAGAAATGCAGATGTAAGCCAGGTGCCTCACCAATACCTTTGTCATCAGACTCTGCCCAATCTTTCACAATCTGTTGAATCCTGTTCCAAACCATTCATAACTCAGGGAGGCAGAGAAGTGCTGGAGTGGAGGTGGAGGGAATTTGGAGGTGACAGGTCTAGATTCTCATCCTGGCTCTTTTACAACAAACTCTGTGAGCTGAGGGGATACACAACATCCCTGTGTCTTCATTTCCAAAGTGAGAGGTCCCTCACCCAGTTTTCTCTTTCAATGAGGCTGAACAGCTATCACTCCCCCTGTTTCCTATGAGCCACTGCCAACATCTATTCAGTCTTGGGATGATAAGATCCTGGATTTAGAACTTGAAGGGACCTCAAAGTTCACCTAGTCCAATCTCTCATTTTACAGGTGAGGAGACTAAGACCTGCAGAGATTAATTGACTTGGCCACAGTCACACAAGTGATGAGAGGCACCGTTAGAATTTGAATCCAGATTGTCTGAATCTCATTCAGTGTCTTTATCAACTATTCTCTGCAACCTGATCAAAGTACATATACATTCATGTGTGTTTGTGTGTGTTGTGTAATCCATTAAATACAAGTTTTATGTATAAGATAACTTTAAAATATATCACAAACATATGTAATGATGATTTAAATGTGCAAATATGAATTATATATATATATATATACATTTAGATAGATAGATAGATAGATATACACATTAGTTTAGTCAAGTTATTTCATGCTTGAGTATATGCAAACCTACCTTCTTCCAATAACCCTAACGTTATGACCAACTCATTCAGTTCCTATCCAGAGGTCAATGGGTACAACAACGTCAATATTTTTTTTAAATTCTTCATGATCCTTGTTGCTAATATTTTAGTCTGAGAAACAGCCACAAAACTTCAGCACCTGGGACAGGTCTTGTCTGGAAAGCATCCTCTTCATAACAATTACACAAAACAAAGATTCCCAAGTGTCACCTGGCCACGGCCTTCATGTCTCTGTCAGCCTTCCCCCCAGCTCAGATGGGAGGCTGCTTCCTTTGGGAATGTGAAGGAAACTGGCTGGATGTAGAGCTCGGGAAGCGAGATACTAAAGCCTCAGTGACTCAGGACATCTATATCAATGGCTCCAGTGGTTGACATATAGGTTTATTTAACTCAGTGGTATTGAATCCTAAGTCCCTAGAAGTCAGGAACACATCCTAGTTATATTGCACATCTCCCACCACTGGCACAAGTTTATATATATATATATATATATATATATATATATATATATATATATACATATATGTGTGTGTGTATGTATGTATATATACATGTGTATATAGAGATAGAGATATAGAGATATAGATATGAAAGTGTTTTTGAACATGTGGTATACTATGCAAGCATGGCAGGCTTTTCTTGAACCAAGGCTACTTGGTCCAGGCTAGGCTCAAATCCTGCGATTGAAATAGAAATGTATATTATATTTTCCCACATCCTTGGTCATTATGATGGGTTTCCTCTTCTCCTTTGAACTAGCAATGAACCAGCCAGGGTAGGCAGCAGACTGAAAGGTAGAAATTCTTCCATTTGCATTTTGGTAAAATACAAAAGACTTCTCTGCTTTATGGGTACGATATAATTCCATGAGGTCCCTCTCCTGAAAAAAACAGGAATGAAAAGTCCATCAGATGATGTTACAGAATTTCAGAATTTAGGAATGGGAAGGAATCTCAATGGCCATCGAGTTCAGCACACACACACACACACACACACACACACACACACACACACACATCCCTGCCTTAACCTCCAAGAGCTAGAAACTCATTTTCTCCTGAGGCCACCCATCTAATTCTCAGACAACTCTAATTGTTAGGAAGGATATGCTTATATTAAGCCTAAATATACCTCTTTGCAACCTCTACTGCTTGATCCCAGTTGTGCTCACTAGGACCAAATGGAATGTCAAATTCTTCTTCCAGAAGATAGCCCTTCAAATACTTAAAGACAGGTATAATGTCCCCATCTGACATCCCCAAGTCTTTTCTTACCCAGGCTGAGCATGCCAGGTTCTTTCAATAAATCCTCAAAAGACAAGGAATCACAACCCTCCACAATCTTGGTTACCTTCCTCTGGACCTTCTCCATTTTATCAATGTCCTTTCTAAACCATGGTGCCCAAAACTGAACACAATACTCCAGACGAAGTGGGAAAGACAAGAGTACAACTGAGCTGTCATCCAGCTATTCCTGGAAAGCATTCCTTTTAAATAGTGCCAAAGATTGCATTAGGTCTTTTTTTTTTCCTGATGCTTCTTCTCCTGAGAATTTTCATCAAATTAACCCTCTCACTAGCAGCTAAATTCTGCTGAACTTGGATCAGAAGGGCCTATATTCAAATCCTTCCTCAGATACTTTCTAGTTAGGGGACACTAGGCAAGTTACTAAACCTCTGGTTACCTCAATTTCCACCTCTGTACAATGGGGATGATTAATAGAACCTATCTCACAAGATTGTTGTCAGGATCAAATGAGATAATATCCATAAAATGCTTTGAATGTCTAAAAGTACTATATCAATGGTAGCTATTATTAGCCATTACCATTGCCTCTCAAGGGGCATGCCATGTGACCACTCTATTGCTGAACTCATACCTGTGATTTACCAGAACATAGCTTCCTTTTCTGGATACCACTCCTTTATGTATGGCATCTTCTCAATCAGATAGTAAGCTCATTAAGGGCAGGGACTTTTCTATTTGCATTCTTGGTGCTTAGAAGAGTGTTTGACTCAGCAAACACTCAATTAATGTTTGTCATTCAATCATTTCTGAGCCTCACATTTCAGTAAGAACTTTAAAACTAGAGGATATCCAGAGAAGGGAGACCAGAATGATCAAAGATGATAAGATCATGCCATATAAGAAAGAGATGAAGAAATAGGTGGTATTTGAAGGAGAACAGCTCTAGGGAGGACATGATATCTTTTTCAAGAGTCATATGGTCTTTCATGTAGAAGAATGATTTAAATATTCTCTGGTTGGTCCCACAGAGAAGAAATAGGAAGAAAGTGTGAATATCACAGCAAAGATTCAAGATTAATATAAAGTAAAATAACCTAATAAGTAAAGGTTAATTATTAATAATTAAAGATTCGAGGGGAATCAACTGCTTTGAAAGCCAATGGCAAGAAAGAAGACCCATAAGAATGAAGGAAGGAAAGAAAGAGAAAGAGAGAAAGAAAGAGAGAAAGAAGGAAAAAGAAGGGAGCAATGGAGAAAGGAAAAGAGAAAGGAAGGAAAAATGCATTTATTAAGGTATTATCACATGCCAGATACTGTGAAAAGACTGGGATTACAAATAAGAGCAAATAAGGTAGTCACTGCCCCCAAGGAATTTACATTAAAATGCAATAAGAAAACATAAAACAAAGCTGCGAAGCATAGGGAGAGTAGATGAACTGTGGAAAAGGCCAGGCATGGACATGGCATGATGGTCTGGTTTGAGCAAGACAGGGGAAAAGCTCATTTATCAGAACGCAAGAGCTTTCATTGAAACCTGGATGACCACTATTTGGAGACACTTTCTAAGAGATTCTAATTCAACTATTGGTTGTATTAGGTGACCTCTGAAATCCTTTCCCATTCTGAGATTTCATAAGATGCTCTGAAACTCACCTCCAGCTTCAGTATGGGCTGCCCTCCACTCTCTGCACAGCACAGACACAGTTTATGGTCTGCTATCCCCAGGTAAATAGGATTGCCTCTGCCTTTTTCAAGAGACTCATCTCGGCATGGTGTGGTCTTCATTGAGACTGGGAATATAAGAATCAGTGACCACACAGGGTGAAAAAAATCAAGAATCCATTTCTGGCAAAGAGGAAAGTAATACAGGAGGGAATCATCTATCTAAAGAAAAGAGCAAGGGAACACCACAGCTGGACCTGAATTTGAGGGATATTGATTTGGAAATGCCTCGGGAAGAGAAGGAAACTGAAGTACCAAGGTCTATGGGAATCTTCCATTCATTCCTGGAGGGAGAGCTCATCTGCTCAATGGCCTAGTCCTCATATAGATTCAATTTGTCCCTTGGACTTTGGAATCCCTGGCATGAATTCTAGCTCCTGAACACTAGAACCCCATCTTCACAGGAAGCATCACAGGGGAAGGAACTCTCTGACTTCACACAAGAGCAAACATCCAGACTGTTTCATAAGCCATGCCTGAAATTTGCCTTCTCTGATTTCCCTTCAGGTAACACCCTAACCAGGGAGGCTTGGCAATGTCCTGAAAGATTAACCCTGTGATTCTGTGTCTGGTATACATGATTACTTAATAGCTGAAAAACTTCTGATAGAGAAACAGAGAAAGCAAGAAAGAGAGAAGTGGAATGAGAGAGAAGGCATTGATTTTTGGCAAACAGAAAATGCCCAGGAGGAGCTAGAACCCAAAACATGTATTCATTGATTCCCAGAACCTACACTCCTGAAAGGTACTTACAGGAGACTTCTTGGGTGAGATTGTTCCCTTCGTGATTAAATTGAGATTTCACCTCCCTTCCAAATCACAAAGACGCTTGATTCTTATGAACTTTTTTCTTTTTGGAGGGGGAAAGCAAGGCAATTGGGATTAAGTGACTTGCCCAAGGTCACACAGTAAGTGTTAAGTGTCTTAGAGTGTTTGAACTCAGGTCCTCCTGACTCCAGGGCCAGTGCTCTATTCACTGCGCCACCTAGCCTGACTTATATGTATTCTTGTGACCAGACTGATGTGTATAACTTCCCTAATTACTTTGATAGTAATGTTTGTTCATTATATGTGATTGTCTTTGATGTAATTAGCCTTTAGTGGAAAGGGATACAAGCTGGCTAAGATCACATCAACTTACCCTCTTGTTCTAGGGTAGGACTACTTCATCGCAGAGTGACTAGCCAAAGTCACTTTTATTCTTAGCACCAAAAACACATTGTACTTTTACAGGCAAATATTTGATGTGCAAAAGATAGATGAAATCGTGGCCCCATACTCCTCACAAAGATCGGAGAGCTAGGGAGTAATCACCCTATCATGATCATCCCCCTACTTGCAACAAAGGCAAAAGTGACATAATGCCTAGGACATGTGGAGTGGGGCATTCCATATCCCAGATCCATGCACTGACATACTGCTTGGGGCCTTCAGTTCAACTCAACTTGCTAGAATAAAGTTACAGACTTACACATAGGAAAGTCCTTATGGGTAATCAAATTCAACCCCCTCATTTTAGAGTTGAGGAAAATGAGGCTCATGGAGCCTCACTTATGCCTCATTACTGCCCAAAGTGAAAAAAGTATTAAGGGTCTAACACCATTCTCCCTGATGCCAATTTCTTTGCTCTATCCACTGTAACACCCTGGCTTGACTGTAAAGGAATGCCACATGGAGGAAGACCCCACCTCTGTCTTGAATGTCAGCAAGGAGGAAAAATCCATTTGCTCCATTACTCCTCTCACCCCCATTTTCTCCATAATTCCCTGGCATTAGAACCCTCTAAGTTGGATTGCAAAAGATCAATCAACCTGAATTTCTCCTCCTTCCTCCCTCCTACCTAAGCTTTGTTCTACTGCTCTTTTCTCTCTGTCTTCTGGAAGAGTACAGTTTATTCCTAACAAAGACCAGCCTGCCCCTTCCTTTACCATCTTTCACTGCCTTCGATAAGAATTTCCTCTTCTCCCACCCTTCATGCCCAGTAACTGCCCAGGTCATCCCTGGAATTTCTTGAGCTCCAGGCATCTTGTGGGACACTATAAAGGAAGGGTCAGTCAAAGCATTAGGTTGCATCAGAGAAAGAGAAAATAGGATCAGGGTTCCTACTCACTTGGGTGTACCATTCCATCTTCAGGAACTGCTATGAGGGTCTTCCCTTGAAGGACCAACACTTGCTGATGGATGTCACGAATTTCATCAATGTAAGGCTTATCCAATGCTTTAAAATTAAAATTGTTAGACTGCAAATGTCATTGGCTGATGAGATTAAAAGCTGATCAAATTGTTTGATTTCAAGAAACATTGCTAATTCTCTGTCAGCACATGGAGGAAGATGTACTGATGTTAATAGAATACAGCCCCCACATGAGTCTATCCATGGCCACTTTCGCTCTATATATAAATCCCAACAATGATGACCAAAGAGCTTTGATTGTGAAGGAGGGAACTGCACAATTTCAGAAATGGAAGGGGACTTAGTGTCCTTCTAATCCAACCCCCTCCCAAATATTGAGGATATCTACCAAATAGCCATTTTTAAAAAATAAACAAACCTCTAGTGATGAGGGACCAGCCACCCCAGGAGACAGCCCACTTCTACTTGGGAACAACTCTAAGTGATGGAAATTTTTTCCTGACATTGAGTCTAAATTTACCCCTTTGTGAACTGTACCCTTTACCCTTCTTTTTGTCTTCAGGTACAAACAAGATGGGTTTAATCTTTCTCCCCATGGTTGGCCTTTAAATAATTAAAGACAGTTATTTCCCCACTGAGTCTTCTTTTCTCCAAGCTAAACCTCCTCAGTTTCTGCAAACTGTCCTCATGTAAGGTGGACTTGAGGCCTGTCCCTCATCCAGCTGCCCCCATCTGGCTGCTTTTAGCTTCTCAACATCCCCCCTCATCCCTCAAAAAAAAGACAACTTTCCAGGCATGAGGACAGAGTCATAATCACCTCTTTATTGCTGGAAGCTGTGATTGATTCTCTCAGGGATGTGTATGTGTGCAGGTGTGGGTGTGTGTCTGCCTGTCATTATCTCACTGCTATCAATATCAAGACACTGAATTGACCCTCCCTTCTCTGAGTTCTCTACAGTTTATTCAAGTCCTTACTGAATGAAAGTCTCAGGTCTTTTTCAGGCAAAAGACTAACAGCTCAATCTAGTAGTTTTTAAGTCAATTTTTAAAACCTGAGTGTAGGACTTTGTATTCATCCCTGTATTTTGCATTATTCCAATCTTCTATCCTGCCAAGGTCTATTTGAAACCTGATCTTACACTTCTGGGTATTGACTATCCCCCTTGGCTCTGTTATCATCTGCAAGCTTGACAAGCAACCCATCTGTCATTGATAAATGTTAAACAGCCCAGGGTCAAGAACACATCCCTGGGGCACTCCACTAGAGAGCTCCTTCCAATCCTCTTTTTTTTACATTTTGGATTTTTTGTTACCCAAGTCATGTCTCACTCTTCACAACCCTATGTGAGGTTTTCTTGGCAAAGATACTGGAGTGGTTTGGCATTTCCTTCTGCTCATTTTACAGAGGAGAAAGTGAGGCAAATGGGGTTAACTGACTTGGCCAGTGTCACAATCCAGTAAATGTCTGAGTTGGGATTTGAACTCAGGTCTTCCTGACTCAAGGGATGAGCCTCTATCCAGCTAACCATCAATGAATCCTCTTTTGAGTCCAGTCATCCAACCAATTCTGAATATACCTGCATTCTAATTGTCCTATATTAAAGTCAGCATCTCTCTGTCTTTCCCCCAGGAATCCTTTATTGCTTTACCAAATTCAGTGGAATTTTATCTGTGGCATCTCCATGATGTCAGTTACTCCATCAGACAAGGGAATACATCCAGTCTCACATGACTTGTGTTCTTTATAGCCAAGCTGACAATCTGTGATCGCTGCTTCTTGCTCTACCTGTTCACCAAGGATCTCTTGAATGGTTCTTTCTACAATTTTGTAGAAATCCAAGACAAGTTCACTGGCCTGTAGTTGGCAGAGCAGATCCTATTCTTTTCCCTTTTGAGGGAAATTAGAACATTTGCCCTTCTCCAGGCCCACAGCACCCTGGCCATTCTCCAGGGTCACTGTCAGTGACATCACTTTCTGATGTCACTGACAGTGCCTTCCCCACATCCACCAAGAGGTGGCTCACTTGGACCAGGAAACTTGAATTCAAGAGCAGCTCCCTTAATATCTCTTTACTTACCATGGCTCTCCACTCCCAATTGAGCATTGCTATAGAAATGTGCCATTGGTCCTATCGTGTCTCCATTCACGGAGGGCTTGGTGTCCACAGGGGGCTGCATGATTCTCGGAGAGACTTCTCCCTACCCAATCCTGGTAGCCCAGACAAGCATGTATGAGGGATGGGAGGGGCCACAGCTATGTCTCACCTGGCATTATTACTGGGTTGAATAAACCTGAAAAACAGTGAAAGCAGAGACAAAGAAATATAGACATTTTGTTATTTCCAGGTTAGAGGGGACCTGATATCTTTCAATCAGTAATCAAGCAGCAAGCAGTTCTACATTATGGAAGGCCCCATGCTTGCCCTCAAACAGCTTAAATTCTAACAGAGGATATGATACGTACACATACAGACAGTTCTCTTTGTGTCAGTGGAGTGGTTGGCAGTAATGTGAATTTATCTTGCACTTGGGGAAGGGAAGGATGGAGGCAGAAAGGGGGTGCCTCCTGTGGAGAGAAGGGGACAGGCCACAGTTCAAGGACAGTGACAGAACAGCAAGAACTAGAAAAGAAGAGTGCGGGCATGAGGACCAGAACCTAGTGGAAGAGCAGGGGCAGGGCCTGGGTGCACACGGAGGAGCCAGACCAACCCAGACAGGAGAGTACAAACAGGCTGTACCAGATGGCAGACAGACAGCAGGGTGAGCAGGCAAAGTGGGGCCAAGGTTGTCTCTCTCAGCAGAAGAGCTCTCAAGCCAAGCATCCCATAACACAACAGCTGTGGGCTTTTCTCCTTCCTCCAACTTTATGCTTTCTCTTGGTGGGTCTCAATTTTAGTGGAGTGGGGGGCTTGTTTCTTTTTGGTGGGAGAAGGACACAGAGAAACTAACAGTAACACAGGGTCTTTTTTTTGGAATGCAGATTTCTTTCAAAATTCTTGAAGTAAAGTTAAATTTGAGCACATTTACGTAAAGTGAGAACTGTCAGTATAGGAAAATATAGAATACATACAAACTTAATTTAGCATAGTTTGGGGAGGGAGAGACACCAGCAGCCAAGCAGAATAGGAAAGGCTCTGTCACAGGGGTTGGTGAAAATAAAATGTTATGGGACAAACAAGTGTCTTCCATGCACTGGTTAGAATTTAGGGGGCTCTCATGTGTATGACTTCTGGATCCTCTAAAACAGGTCTGGGCAAGCTTAAGATTCCACGGTTACCTTTGGCCTTCTGTTTTCCAGCGTGGACACAGATCATACATACAAAGATAGAAAGGATCACAGTGACCATCAAGTCCAACCCAGTTTGCAACATCCAGCCTCAGACACTTGCCAGCTGAGGTACCCTGGGCAAGTCACTTAACCTCTATTTGTGTCAATTTCTTCAGTTATTAAAAAAAGGAGAATAACAGCCCCTCCCTTCCAGAGTTGTTGTGGGGATCAAATGAGATAATGTTTGTGAAGTGCTTAGCGCAGGGCCTGGCCCATAGTAGGTGCTATGAAAATGCTAGTTGTTATTATTTTTATTTGAGTAAACTGAGGCCCAGGCATGTTAAATGATTTACCCAAGAGCACGTGGGCAGAGAGCATCAGAGCAAGAATCTGAACCAGGTTCACTGACTTCAGAAGCAGTAAGTGCTCTTGGCATTGCCCCCCAGCTAACCAGCCTCAGAGCCAAGGTCCGCCATATTGTTCCTTACCTGGCCCATGTGGTTGGTGGTCCCTTCTACTCATGACAAGATTCTCTCTGCTCCTGTAAAGGGAGATTGAAGGTAATTGATTTGTAGGACTTTCTTCAGGCCTTGACCCGGGTTATAACCCCATACTTACCTTTACTTCAGCATGTCTATCCAGAGAGGTGTGGGAGAGGAAGGAAGGAAACAAGAATTTATAATAACCTTAATAAAAAGAGCTTAATAAACGCTTGTTCCCTGTCTTCTTGACTCCAGGCTCAGCAGTCCAGTGTGCCACTTAGCTGTGCTAGAGTGAGGAAGCCCCCTGGGATCAGCAGGTCATGGCTACTGGACTAAACAGATTCACAGATGGCTCATCTTCCCGGGCACCTATGGGCACTCTGCTCAGCTTCCTCAGCAGGGATCTCCCCCTGATCATGGGCATCATTTCCATATCTACCAGAGCCACAGGTTGGACAACAGAGCGGCCCTCAAGAATATGCTCCCATTCCAAGATCCTGCCAATGTTGCAACCTTCCCATCTTAGATCAATATGGCATTAAGAGTTACCACACTGAAGCTGGCTCATCAGCCATCAGAGCCCACTCCCAGTGAGCAGGGAAGGGATCTGCCACCTCCATGGCCCATAATGGACCCTATAAGCAAAAACCAAAACAACTTGATAATAGAAATATTTAAGTTCAGATCCACCTTCATCTTTGGAACCCACGAGACAGCAGTGAGAGAAAGATCCAGACAAAGACAGTTTTCACCTGCTGGAGAGATCAAAGGCACCTGATCCAACTGCTCCCTCTAATTTCCAGAGCTCCTGAATTGTGATGAATTCTTTATTCTCCAGTGAGATTTTCTGGGGCTGCTTAGTCTTTCATGCAGTTGAAAAACTGGGTGGTTCTGTAGCTTTGCTGGGGACACCTCCTAACTTGTAGCTTAAGGACTAGTATCTGAGGCTGCTCCTAAGGATGCCAGAGAATGTTGAAGAGGTGGCTGGGTGGGGAGGGCTGGGTCAGCCACAGTGGGAGGAATTGGGCTGAGCCCTAGAGGTTCCACCTTAGTTTAATTTTGAAAAATTCCAAGATACCTGTGTTTCTGTCAAGGAGCTCTTTGCCTTACACGAAATTGGGGACAAAGTTTTATAGCAATTTATCTGAAAAAGGTCTAATTTCACAAACATATAGAGAACTGGGTCAAATTTATAAGGATACAAATAATTTCCCAATTGATAAATGGTCCAAGGATTTGAATAGGCATTTTTCAGATGAAGAGATCAAAGCTATCTATAGTCGTATGAAAAAATGCTCTAAATCATTGTTGATTAGAGAAATGCAAATTAAGACAGCTCTGAGGTACCACCTCAAACCTGTCAGGTTGGCTAATATGACAGAAAAGAAAAATGATAAATGTTGGAGAAGATGGGGGAGGGGGAGCATTGGAATACCAATGCATTGTTGGTGGAGTTGGGAACTGATCCAACAATTTTGGAGATTAATATTTGGAACTGTGCCCATATGTATACTCCAGCAATACCAGATCTGTTTTCCAAAGAGAATAAAAGAGTCCCATATAAACAAAAATATTTATAGATGCTCTGTTTGTGGTCTTGAGAAGTTGAAAATTGAGGGGATGCCCATCAATTGAGGAATGACTGAACAAGTTATGGTGTGTGATTGTGATGAAATATTATAGTGCTGTGTAATAAATTACAAGTAGGAAGATTTCAGAAAAACCTGGAAAAAACTTACATGAACTGCTGCAAAGTAAACTGAGCAGAGCCAGGAGATATTTACACAGTTAGAGTCATGCCATACAATGATCTTAGCTCTTCTTAATGATACAATGATCCAAGACAATTCTTGATGAAAAATGCATATCAAGAGAAAGACCTGATGGAGTCTAAATGCTAATTGAGGTATACTTTTTAACTGTTTTGTTTATTTTTGGTCTGTGTTCTCTTTTGCAACATGGCCAATATGGAAACATGGTTTGCACGACTATAAATGTATAATCTATATCAAAGTGCTTGCATTTTTGTAGAGGGGGGAGAGAATGGAGGGAGGGAACTTGGAACTCAGAAATTGTTTTTTAAAAAGACTGCTAAAATTGTAAGATCACATAGCAGTAAATGTCAAAGGTGGGATTTGAACCCAAGTTCTCTGTCTTTGGAAGCTGTGTTATTCACACCTCCCATCTCCCACATTACCACACTTGCTGAAGGTCACAGAACCTGGGGATGATCAAATCCCTCCTACTCAAATGGAATCCCTCAACTCTATCTATCACCCATCAGAATTCTGAAATCCACTTTCTGGGAGAGTTTGGGTTGTGGACTGGACTTTTGATTTCACTGTTACAGGGAACTCCCAGGGATAAAACACTTGTGAGCTGCACAGATCCACAATTATTTTGGCATATCTGGTCTGGGATCACTTAATTGATGGACCGAAGTCACTTCACCCATACTCGTCCAAGGCAGAATGGTGGGCCATTCAGGAGAGTAAAAATTTGGAGATTTGGAGATCCTTCCCCAGAAGCTCAGCAAGGATAAATCCCTTCACCATTGATTCCTGCCCATTCCTAGGAAAGGTGCCTGATCTAAGGCCCAGGAAGAATCTGCCTGAGTCTCAACGTGAGACACTGGGGGCAGATACTCAGAGATGAGTTGGAGGGAGGGTAAAGGACATTGGCCGCTTTCTGAGCCTATTGGAAAGCCTGAAACTGGGACAGAAGCCCTTACATGCTAATGATCACAGACACATCCTTTGTTAGTTGCTAAATAAAAACCACAAAGCATCAAATTTAAAAGGTATATTCCAGGCACTCTGTAATGTTGTGATTCATTTACACAGCTATTCAGAGGCAACTAGGGGGCTCAGTGGATAGAGCACTGGGCATGAAATTAGGAAGACCTATTTTGTCTTTCAAGGACCAAAGTCTCCCCTGGAGAAGGGTGGGGTGGAACAAGAGCCCAGCTCCTCTGACCCCTAATTCAGTGTTCTTCCATTATGCTACCATGAAGTCATTTGATAATGACCTAGAGAGTGTGGGAGTCTGGAGTCATATCTAGTTCTCCAGATAAATTTCACTAAGACGTCAGTTGGAGAGGCCATTTTGGCTGCCATCCTGCCCCAGTTGTTATGGACTGACAGTTAAGTACTGATATGCATGGGATAAGTATAACTAGGCAGCTATGGTGGTGGAAAGGGTTGAGTTCTAGAGAAGAGGAATGGGTATAAAGAGTACTTTCTCCAAACCCTGGAAGGTTTTCAGAGAGGAAGGGGAAAAGAGAGCTAAAATGGGACCCAATTCCATGAGGGATTCACAAGGTAAAAGTCCTGATAGGAGAGAGACTCAAGACGTGAAGATAGTTGGGGAACAGGATAATAGTGTTTGAGGGTTAGACATCTCTTACCAGAAATCCATTGAAGGAGATGCCCAGAGAGACAGGTTCTCCTCATTCTTCTCTGTCCTGTGGATCTATAGTATATAGCAGGAATTTTGTTCCATATTCATACTGTTTTTTAGAGAGAGATTCTTGGTCCACACCTTTATCCATTCCTCTTTGGGACTGACCTCATCACTGATTTTCTCTCTCCTAACTTTATTCCCAATGACTTTGTGCATCACAAAATGCAGAAATAAGTATTCTCTTGGGGAAAATGCTAACTTCAGAATAAAGGAACACAATTTCTGTCTGTCCTGTGTAGAGTGGAGGGTAGTCTACACTGCAGCTTGTGGTGAATTTCATAGAACTGCAGGTTTGAAAGGGCCCTCAAACATCACCCTGGATCACAGTTTCATTCTTGGGTATCACAATAAGACTATGATACCAAAGGATCCAGACTTGCTGATTAGTGCCTGAATTTTCCCATTATAAGGGCTTTTGAGAACTATAAGAAATATGTAAAGTGAAAATCCAGTTAATCTAGGAAGACTTCCCTTCTTAGACTGACATCTGAGGAACTGGCCAACCTAAAGCAAGGCACTTGCATAAGAATAAGTTGAGAAGAACAGAACTAAGGTGTGGTGAATCTGTCTCCATTTCCTGGACCTATTTCCACACCCTTTACTGGTGGTCCTCCACTTTCCCTAAGCACCAGGCAAAGAAAATTGCACTGTCCTGCTTGGCCCCCTGAAACAGTAGAAGAATCAGGCTAGGAGTATGAGGAGATTCAAGAATCTGTGAAATGTCTAGGAAGAGATCAATGTAAAAAGACCTTGTTGGTGCTGATACCCTGGAGAGCTATCAGTCTGAGAAATGAAGATGGACAAGGAAGCTCACATCCCTAAGAAACTCTATGCTCAAAATACGTGAAGTCTGAAGGCTAAAATTGAAACCAAAGGTGAAAACATTGGGGAATTCCCAAGAAAATACTGAATCTAGGGACTGAGAAGATGGCATGATGAAAAGTGGCAGTATGGGTGTAGCACAGGACTTGAGGTCAGTTACAAATCTTGTCAAATTGAATTTTACTTATTGAAGGTACCAGTGTCTCTCTGAAGGGGTCATAGGGAGTCAGACATGACTAAACAAAAATAACAGATTGGGGAGTTTTAATTGTTATAATAAAGTGTTGCCTAGCTTTCTATGAGAAGTCAGTTTGAAGAAAAAGTTGACAGTGAAAATGTAAGAGAACCTGAAGAGACTGTTTTCCTATTATGGTTGGAAAGAAACTGAGGAAGATGGAAATTCTCTGTTGGTGTCTAACCTTTAGTTTTGAAACAGATGAAGAGAATTCTTGGGCAAATAAGAACTGCTTCCTTACAAACTTGGGTGGGACTCTGAACTATTGACTAATTAGTGAGAGATGTTTCAACTTGCTAAGTAATAAATTGCTAATAATAAAATTCAAATTTGGTTTGTCCTAGAGTTTAGGATGATCAAAATGAACATGTCAGAAAATTAAGCAGCAGGCCAAGAAGTGAGCAGCAAGTGAGTTTTGTTGATACTTGTTATACTAGGTATTCATTAGGTGCTAAATTTTTGTAACTTGTCATGATTGCTATATTTTCTACTATTTTCTTGTAAATTATGTATCAAGCAATAGTCTAGGCTAACAATAATAACAGTAATAGTTGCCCTTATTCCACAGTTGCATTTATCATGGATTTATTAAGAAGTGAGATGTGTTTAGTAACAAAAGTTTGATTTGTGTAAAAGAATATTGAGTTTTATCAGTTTAATAAATGCTCTGTATTGTCTTGGAAGAATAAATCCCCAAGATTGCCACCTGGTGGCCAGTTGTAACTAATGAAATTCCATCAGTTCCTTATTGCATGATCCTAAGATTCGTGTGTGGGGCAGATCATTGTTTGGATTTTGGTGAGTCACAGAGACATAGTGCCTAGAAGGAATCATAGGACTTACCTTGGAAACCCAAACTTGTGAAATATTGGAGGATTGAATCACAGTGTCTGATTATAATACTAAAGTAGCTGAGATAAAGACCTAGGAAGGATCATAGAATCAGAGATTCAGAGCAGAAAAGCACATTAGAAGCCATCTAATTAAGGTCCCCTCACTTTGCGGATGAGGAAGACAAGACAGAGAGAGGTTGTAAGATTTGCCCGAGATCCCACAAATAATAAGTTGCTGAGGTAAGAATTTTAACTGAGGTCTTCATACTCTGAATCCAACATTCCCTGAATGGGTGTTGCCTCACTCAAAATGAGAACCTGGAAAGACCCTAGCCTACAAGGACCAGGTTCTCCCAATGCATCCTGGGGCATCTCCAGTCGACCTGATCTGACCACTGGACCCAGATGGCTTGGGAGGTGAAAGTGAGACTGGTGGCCTTGCAGAGCCCTCCCTCACTTGAAGCCAAGTCAACCACAAGTCTTCTTATCATTTCCCTGATGTCATGGTGCTTTTTGAGAATGAAGGACACATACAACAAAAACAATTCTCATTGCACTGCTCTTCCCCATTCCATGGTCACCTAGTCCAAGTCTTCAAGTTACAGAAGAGTAAATTAGGCCCAGGGTCATAATAAAATCTACTTAGTCCCCTTTCCCCTCTACCTCTCTAACATTTGACTTGACTTTCTTCCACAAAGTATTTGAAACCTCAGAGTGGGGTCTACCCCAAGCATGTGAAGACTTGTCCTGGCAGAATGGGGAAATGAAAACAATTTGTTCAATGATCATGAAGGCAGTGAAGAGCTTAGAGCTTGGTCAGACATCAAAGCTGCCAAAATCATCCATTGCATCATCTGACTTTTGTCTTGCCACTGAACTTTGACAACTCTGGAAGACAGTGAGGTTGACTACTTTATGCAACTCTGCCTCACTTAAATCCAATTCATGTGTGAGACAAGACATCTCTCCTTGATATCCTCCCACGAAGACTGAGCAAGAATAATCCAGACCATCATCTCTGCTGGCAATTTCTCATCCACCCCTGTTTCCCCAAAGCCTCATTCACTGCCCATGGTCCTATGCACAATGACCAAGATGAATTAGGGGAGCAGATAAAGCACAGCCCCTGAGGTCAGAGAGCCCAGATTCAATGTCCATCTCTGATGCTTCCTATTTCAGAAGCCTTAAGTCAGTTACTTAGCTTTGTGGGCCTCAGTTTCATCATCAGTAAAATGGGGGGGAGGGGAATGAAGGGCCAGAGGACTCTAAGGTCTCTTCCAGCTCTAATTCTATATTCCCATGATTCCACATGGATTGTCATTTCACTTCTAAATGGAACAGTTGCATCAAGACCTGTTTTCTTCTCCTCTCTGTCTTTACATGATATGCTTCAAAAGGGCAGGTCTTTTCCTTCCCTTAAAATGTTCTAAGTTCCCCATGGTAGCATAAGGAATAGAAGTTTATGAAACACCATGTAACACTACAATCCTGTTTGCCCTTCAGTAACTCCAAGTCTTCAGTCCATCCCATAGTCAGTGAAAAGGCAGTAGTCCCTGTTAATTAAGCTCAACATTCCATCTCAGGGTCTCACCCTGATTCCGTTATTTCATTATATCACCTTATACTTGACTCTTTTCCCTCCATGCAGAATGTGCTCAAACAAAGTTGTCAGGAAGGTTTCTACCCAGGACACCAACCCCAAAAAGGAAACCATCCCAAATATTTCATAGCATTCAAAATAAATTTGTGAAGACTTAACTATATCAGACACTGCCCATGTGCTAAGGATACAAAGACTGAAAGAAACTGATCCCTGCTTTTAGGGAAGTTACACCATATCAGGGAAACATGGAGGCATATAAGTATATTGAAAATAAGTACAAAGTCCCCTTGAGGCAATGGGAGGAGGAGGAACAAGCTTCCAGGCACAGGGCTTCTCAGTCTGGGGACAATGAGCTTGTTTTCCCTTTTGAATATTTTGATACTGACATTTCAATGTAACTGTTCTCCTTTGTAATTTTACACGTTTCCATATTTTTATGAAATTTTAGGTATTTCTTGATTCCCATGTCTTTTTTCTATTAATTATTCCCCATTTATCCTCTATATAGCTTACGTTTTATATAGTCATTTGCTTGTGGTCCCCCATATTTGATTATAACCTTCTTGAGGGCAGGGACTGTCTTTTGCCTCTTTTTGCATCCTCAGAGCTTAACACAGTGCCTGACATGCTTAAGAAAGGTGTTTTTGATTAATTGATTATACTTCATGCATTTAAAAGTCTGATTGTGAGGAGTTCATAGGCTTCCCCTGACTGCCAGAGGGGGTCATGACACACAAAAAAGGTGCTTGTGCTGTGAGATCACATGGGAGGTGATGCTTCACCTGAACTTGGATGGAAACCAAGGCTCCTGAGAGGCAGAAATCCTAGCAAGAATAGCAAGCTAAGAATTAGAAGAGATTTTTCATTGGAGTCAAGAAGGACTTGCTGAAATTGGGAGCCATCAAGATTTTCAAGTAGAGGCTGAATAATGATTTACCATGGGTGTTATAGTGAGAATTCTTTTGAGATATGGATTAAATAACCAGTGATGACTTATTCTGTAATTTTACAAATGTAAGGTATTAGCATCTCTCTGAAGGTCTAGGACAAAGTAGACAAGTCTCTCTCTTCATCTGTCTTCCTTCCTCCATTTCCCTCTCCATCTCTCTCTCTCCCTCCCCTCCCTTCCACTCTCTCCTCTCTTTCTCTCTCTCTCTCTCTCTTTCACTTCTCTTCCTCTTTCTCTCTCTTTCCTCTTTTTATTCCTCCCTCCCTCTCTCTCTCTCTTACTCTATGTTTTTCTCTTCCATCGTCCCACTCTTTGCACCCTGTTTCCCCATGTTGCTATGAACGAGAATCACTAAAGGTTCCTGCCTCAGGCCCCTGACCCTTATGACCACTTGCTCTTAGGTCCCTGAAGGAAAAGACTATTTCAATTGTTTCTTTCTCTCCAGCAACTAGAATAGGATCTTGTGCACAGTAGATGGTTCATAAATCCTTGTTTTCCTTGAAATAGTCTAGTTCTCCATTCCTCTTCACTGGGATAGGGGAACTTTATGGTAAGATAATGTTGCCTCTCCCACAGCTATGGCAGACTGAAAGGGGAGAAAATACATTTCAACCTACAAAAGAGTTCTTCTCTGGAGAGAGATGGGGCTGAGGAATGTTTGGATTGTTGGATTCTACGGTACATGCATATAATGAATGCTTCTTAATTTTTACTAATCCAATTAAATTACTGTTTAACTGTGTACTTTATGGCCAAGGGAATGTTAACCACCTGGATCCCTGGATCTACCAGTTTGAAATGCAAAGGATGGAGATATGTCTCAGTGCCTGAAAAGTGATGATTGATTGGTAATTCCTAGAAAGAGCCCAGGAGGTAAGAGCAGGACAGAGTACTGTGCAGTTGAAAGCCTGCGTACAGTGTGTATTCCTTTTGTCAACTTAGGCAGCTAGGTAGAATTGTGGATAGAGTGCTGGACCTGGAGTCAGGAAAACCTGAACTCAAACACTCACTAGCTGTGTGACCCAGGGCAACTCGCTTAACCTCTGTTTGCTGTAATTCACTGGAGAAAGAAATGGAAAATGACTCCAGTATGTGTGCCAGGAAAACCTCAAACAGATTCATGAAGACTCAGACACAATTGAAAAACAACATTTACAGCAACAAAAAAATTTTTCACAAGGAACTAAATATCTCTTATACACTTACCCACTCATACACATGACTTCACAGAGATGGCAGATGGAGAATATTAGTTCTTATCTCCAGGTAACAATATGCACTGAGATCTATGCAGACAGGTTCTTGGCTCAAGGCAAGTGATTGCTCTGATTATGACACTTAGATAGAAATGCAGATGTGAACCAGGTGCCTCACCAATACCTTTGTCACCAGACTCTGCCCAGTCTTTCATGATCTGCTGAATGTTGTTTCAAACCATTCATAACTCAGGGAGGCAGAGAAATGCTGGGGTGGAGGTGGAGGGAATTTGGAGGTGACAAGTCTGGATTCTCATCCTAGCTCTTTTACAACAAACTCTGTGAGCTGAGGGGATACACAACATCCCTGTGTCTTCATCTCCAAAGTGAGAGGTCCTTCCTTGTTCTCTCTTTCAATGAGAATGAGCAGCCATCACTCCACCTTTTTCCTATGAGCTACTGCCAACATATGTTCAGTATTGGGATGACAGGACCCTGGATTTAGAACTTGAAGGGACCTCAGAGATCATCTAGTCCAATCCTCTCATTTTACAGGTGAGGAGACTGAGGCCTGGGGAGGTTTATTGACTTGGCCACAGTCATACAGGTAAAAAGTGCTACAGTTGGAATTTGAATCCAAGTTGTCCAAATCTCATTCAGTGTCTTTATCAACTGTACTCTCACATTGGTCAGGATATGCATACATTCATGTGTGTGTGAGAGTGTGTATGTGTGTTCTGTTGGTGCTTTATATAAAAGACAACTATAAAATTTATCATAAACTCATATATAATGATAAATTAAATGTGCAAATGAATTTTATATACATTATTATATTTATACACAGACACAGCCATACACATAAATTTAGTCAGTTTATTTCGTGCTTGAGTATATGCAAACCTATCTTCTTCCAATAACTCTAACATTCTTATCAACTCTTTCAGTTCCTATCCAAAGGCCAGTGGTGACATCATCTTTAATTTTTTCTTTAATTCTTCAAGATCCCTGTTGCTAATGCTTTAGGTCTGAGAAACAGCCACAAAACTTCAGCACCTGGGACAGGTCTCATATGGAAAGCATCATCTTTAGAGCAATTACAAAAGACAAACATTCTCAAGTGCCACCTTGCCGCAGCCTCCGTGTCTCTGTCAACCTTCGCCCCAGCTCGGATGGGAGGCTGCTCCCTTGGAGAATGTGAAGGAAATCAACTATATGTGGATCTCAGGGAGTGAGACACTGAAAGCCTTAGTCACTCAGGACATCCATATCAATGACTCTAGTGGCTGACATATAGGTTTATTTAACTCAGTGGTATTGCATGCTAAGTACCTAGAAGTTAGGAACATATCCCTGTTATATTTCATACCTCCTACAACCGGCACAAGTTTTATATGTATACATATATATGTATATATGTATGTGTGTGTGTGTGTGTGTGTGTGTGTGTGTGTGTGAGTATGAAAGTGTTTTCAAACATGTGGTATACTGTGCAAGCATGGCAGGCTTTTGTTGAACTGAGGCTACTTGGTCCAGACCAGGCTACTTGGTCTGAAATCGAAATAGAAATGAATGTTATATTTTCCCACATCCTTGGTCATTGTGATGGGTTTTCTGTTCTCCTTCGAACTAGAGATGAACCAGCCAGGATAGGCAGCTGACTCAAAGGTAGACATGTTGCCATTTTCATTTCGGTAAAATACAAAAGACTTCTCTGCTTTTGTGGCATGATGTAATTTCATAATGTCCCTGTCCTGAAAAACAAGAAGAAAAAGCCTGTCAGATGATGTCCTTCAAATACTTGAAGACAGATATAGTGTCCTTGTCAGAAATACCCAAGTCTTTTCTTATCCATGCTGAGTATACCAGGTTCTGTCAATAAATCCTCAAAAGACAAGGAATCAAAACCCTCTACCATCTTGGTTGCCCTCCTCTGGACACCCTCCACTTTATCAATGTCCTTTTCAAACCATGGTGCCTAAAATCAAGTACATTAATCCACATGAAGAGGGAAAGCCCAGAGCATAATTGGGACCTCATCCAGCCCTTCCTGGAAAGCATCCCTTTTAAATGCAAAGGTTGCATTAGGTTTTCTTTTCAGTGCTTCTTCTCCTGAAAATTTCAATAAAATTAATCCTCTCACTAGCAGCTATCTGCTGAACTTGGATCAGGAAGATCTAATTCAAATTCTGCCTCAGATACTTGCTAGTTAGGGGACATTAAGCAAATTATTAAAACTCTGGTCACCTCACTTTCTACATCTGTACAATGGGGATGATAATAGAACCTACCTCACAGGATTATCATCAGGATCAAATGAGATAATATCCAAAAAGTACTTTGCAAACCTTAAAGTGCTATCAATGCTACCTACTCTTAGTCATTACCATTGCCTCTCAAAGGGCATGTCAGTTGACTATCCTAGTGTTGAACACAAACCTGAGACTTCTCAGAACATAACTCCCTTTTCTGGCCACCATGCCCTTATGTATGGCATCTTCTTAATTAGATTATAAACTCCTTAAGGGCAGGGGCTTTTCTAATTGCATATGCAGTGTTTAGAAGAGTTTTTGGTACATCACAAATACTCAGTGTTTCTTATTCGATCAGTTCTGAGCCCCATATTTCAGTAAGCGCTTTAAAACTAGAAAATATCCAGAGAAGGGAGATGAGGATTATAAACGATGCTAAGATCATGCCATTTAAGAAGGAGATGAAGAAATAGGTGGTTTATCATGAAGGAGAACAGTTCTATGGAGGACATGACATCTTTTTCTACAGTCAGATGGTCTTACACTTAGAAGAATGATTTAAACATCCTCTGCTTGGTAGCACAGAGAAGAACTAGGAAGAAAGTATGAGTAATGCAGCAAAGATTCAGGATTAATATAAGGTAAAACAAACATATGATTAAAGATTAATAATTAAAGATTAAAGGGGAAACAGCTACTTTGAAAGGCAGTGGCAGGAAGAAAGTTAGAAAAGAAGTAAGGAAAGAAAAAAGGAAGGAAGAAAAGAGAGGAAAAAAGAAGAAATGAAGGGGAAAAGGAAGGGAGGAATGGAGAAAAGAATAGAAAGGAAGGAAAAATGCATTTATTAAGGTATCATCACATGCCAGACACTGTGCAAAGTACTGGATTGCAAAAATTAGCAAGTAAGGTAGTTGCTGTCCTCAAGGTACTTATATTAAAATGCAGGAAAAAGACACATAAAATAAAGCTGGAAAGCATATGGATAGTAGGTGAGGTTCAGAAATGGCCAAGACATGGCATGATGGTCTGGCTTGAGCAAAATAGGGCAAAAGCTCATTTATCAGAAACCAAGAGCTTTCACTGAAACCCCAGTACTTGGTGACACTTTGGAAGAGATTGAATTTAAGTATTGGTTGCATTAGGTGACCTCTGAAATCCTTTCCCATTCTGAGATTCCATGAGAGGCTCTGAAACTCACCTCCAGCTTCAATATGGGCTGCCCTCCACTCTCTGCACAGCACAGACACAGTTTATGGCCTGCTATCCCCAGGTAAATAGGATTGCCTTTGCCTTTTTCAAGAGACTCATCTAGGCATGGTGCACATGTCAGTGTGTCTGGGAATACAAGAATCAGTGACCACACAGGATGAAAAAACGTGATGATCAAGAATCCATTTCTGACAAAGAAGAAGGGAATGGAGATAATAGTCTATCTAAAGAAAAGAGTAGGGGAATACCAGAGCTGGACTTGAACTTGAGGGATATTGATTTAGGAGTGCCTGGAAGGGAAGGAAACCGAAGTACCCCGGTCTATGGGAATCGTCCTTTCACTCCTGGATGGAGAGATCATCTGCTCAATGGCCTAGTCCTCATATTGATTCAATTTGTCCCTTAGACTTTGGAATCCCTGGTATGAATTCTAGCGCCTGAACTCTAGAACCCAGTCTTCACAGGAAGCATCACAGGAGCATGGACTCTCTGACTTCACACAAGAACGATCACCCAGACTGTGGCCTAAGTCATGCCTGAAATTTGCCTTCTCTGATTTCCCTTCGGGTAATACCCTAACCAGGCAGGCTTGGCAGTATCCTGAAAGATAGTCCTGTGGTGCTGTGTATGGTATGCATGAGGGAGATATGATTATTTAATGGCTGAAAAACTTCTGATACAGAAGCAGAGAAAGGGAGAAAGAGAGAAGTGGAATGAGAGAGAAGGCATTGATTTTTGGCAAACAGGAAATGCCCAGGAGGAGCTAGTACCCCAAAAATATGTATTCATTGCTTCCCAGAACTTACACCATCAAAGGCTACTAAGAGCAGACCTCTTGGGTGCTTGGGTGAGATTGTTCCTTCCTTGACTGAGCTGAGATTTCACCTCCCTTCCAAATCCCAAAGATGTCTTATTTGTATTCATCTGACCAAACTGATGGACATAACTTCCCTAATTTCTGTTTTACTTTGATATTAATGTTTGTTCATTATGCATGATTGTCTTTGATATAATTAGCCTTTTGTGGAATAGGATACAAGCTGGCTGAGATCACATCAACTGTTCCTGTTCTAGGGTAGGACTACTTCCTCCCAGAGAGACTTACAAAAGTGGCTTTTATCCTTAGCACCAAAACCACATTGTACTTTTACAGGCAAATATCTGATGTGCAATAGATAGATGAAATCTTTCCCCATACTCCTCATGAAGATTGGAGAGCCAGGGAGTAATCACCCTTTCATGATCATCCCCCTACTTGCAACAAAGGCAAAAGTGACATAATGCCTAGGACATGTGGAGTGGGGCATTCCATATCCCAGATCCATCCACTGACATTCTCCCTGGGGCCTTCAGTTCAGCTCAACTTGCTAGAACAAAGTTACAGACTTACACATAGGAAAGGCCTTGGGATCCATCAAATTCAACCCTCTCATTTTACAGATGAGGAAAAAAAAAGATGGAGCCCCACTTATGCCTCATGATGGCCCAAGGTGACAAAAATATTAAGTGTCTAAGAGAGTAATCTAACACTATTTTCCCTAATACCAAGTTCTTTGCTCTATTCACTGTGCCACCTTATTTTGCCTATAAAGGCATGCCACATGGAGGAAGCCCCCACCTCTATCCTGGATGTCAGCAACCGAGGGCAAATCCCTTTACTCCAGCCTGGTGTTCCATTCTGTTCCTATCTCCCTCCTCCCAGTCCCATTCTTCCTGTAATTCCCTGGCATTTGAACCCTCTCAGGTTGGATTGCAAAATATCAATCAACCTGAATTTCCCCTTCCTCCTCCAACCTCCCTAAGCTTTGTTCTACTGCTCTTTTGACTCTGTCTTCTGAAAGAGCACAGTTTATCTCTAAGAATGACCAGCCTGCCCCTTCCCTTACCATCTTTCATTGCCTACCATAGGAATTACCCTTTCTCCCACCCTTTATGCCCAGTAATGGCCCTTCAGGAATTTGTTGATCTTCAGGCATCCGTCCTGGGGGCCACTACCAAGGGAGGATCAGCCAAAGTGTGAGACTGCCTCAGAGAAAGAGAAAATAGGTTCAAGGTTCCTACTCACCTGAGTGCACCTTTCCATCATTAGGAACTGCTATGAGGGTCTTCTCTTGAAGGACCAACACTTGCTGATGGATGTCACGAATTTCTCCAATGTAAGGCTTACCCAATGCTTTAAAATTAAAATTGTTAGAATGCAAATGTCATTGGCTGATGAGGTTTGAAGCTAATTAAATGGTTTGATTTCAAGAAAAATTGCCAATTCTCTGTCAGCACATGGAGAAGAATGTGCTGATATTGATGGAATACAGCCCCCACCTGAGTCTACCCATGTCCACTTTCTCTCTATATATAAATTCCTCCTGTGATGACCAAAGAGCTGTGATTGTGAAGGAGGGAACTGCACAATTTCAAAAATGGAAGGGAACTTAGAGTCCATCTAATCCAACCCACTCCCAAACATTGAGGATGTCTACCAAATATAGATTCCTTAAAAACAAACAAACCTCTAGTGATGAGAGTCCCACCACCCCAGGAGACAGCCCACTTCTTCTTTAGAACAGCTCAAATTGTTGTAAGGTTTTTCCTGACATTGAGTCTAAATTAACCTCTATGTAAACTGTACCCTTTACTCTTCTTTTTGTCTACAGGGATAAACAAGATGGGTCTAATCTCCCTCCCCAGGGTTGGCCTTTAAATACTTCAAGACAGTTATTTCTCCCACTGAGTCTTCTTTTCTCCAAGCTAAACCTCCCCAGTTTCTGCAAACTGTCCTCATGTAGGACAGACTTGAGGCCTGTCCCTCATCCAGCTGCCCCCATCTGGCTGCTTCCAACTTCTCAACATCCCCCCTCATGCCTCAAAATGAAGCCAACTTTTCAGGCATGAGGACAGAGTCATAATCACCTCTTTATGGCTGGAAGCTGTGATTGATTCTCTTAGGGATCCCCACATCACATCAGGGATGTGTATGTGTGCAGGTGTGGGTGTGTGTCTGCCTGTCATTATCTCACTGCTATCATATCAAGACACTGAATTGACCCTCCCTTCACTGAGTTCTCTACAGTTTATTCAAGTCCTTACTGAATGAAAGTCTCAGGTCTTTTTCAGGCAAAGGACTAATAGCTCAATCTAGTAGTTTTTAAGTCAATTTTTAAAACCTGAGTGTAGGACTTTGTATTCATCCCTATATTTTGCATTATTCCAATCTTCTATCCTGCCAAGGTCTGTTTGAAACCTGATCTTACACTTCTGGGTA
>CM053581.1:31621211-31650276 GCA_028627135.1 Pseudochirops cupreus
GGAGAGAATAGACTGGGGGAGGGGGGAAATACTGGGATGGCTGTTTTGGGGTGGTGGGCGGGGGAAAGACGGGGAGAAAAGATGTAACTCAAAAAAATTTAATAAAGAATCTCATATCAAAAATAAATAAATAAATAAATAAAAATTAAAAAAAAGAATAATAAACAGAAACTAGATTTCCAAAACAAAAAAGATATAGATACAGACCGTTTTCAGCTGCTGGAGGGATCAAAGGAATCTGTTCCACCTGCTCTCTTGAATTTCCAGAGCTCTTGAACTGTGATGGATTCTTTCCCCTCCAGTGAAATTTTTGGGGGCTGCTTGGTCTTTTATCCTGTTGAAAAACTGGGTGGTTCTGTAGTTTTGCTGGGGACACCTCCTAAACTGGAGCTTAAGAAATATCTAGGCTGTTCCTAAGGATGCCAGAGAATGGTGAAGAGGTGATTGGGTGAGGAGGGCTGGGTCAGCCACAGTGGGAGTAATTGGGCTGAGCCCTGTAGGTTCCACCTGTGTTTCTGTCAAGGAGCTCTTTTCCTTACAGGAAATTGGGGAAAAATTTTTATAGTAATTTCTCTGAAATGAACTCATTTCCCAAACATATAGAGAAGTGGGTCAAATTTATTAGAATATGAATAATTTCCCAATTGATAAATGGTCAAATGATGTGAATAGGGATTTTTAAGATGAAGAAATCATAGCTATCTATACTCATATGAAAAAATGCTCTAAATCTTTATTGATTAGAGAAATGCTAATTAAAACAACTGTGAGGTACCACCTCACATCTGTCAGGTTGGCTAATGTGACAGAAAAGAAAAATGATAAATGTTGGAGAAGATGGGGGTGGTGGGCATTGGAATACTAATGCATTGTTGGTGGAGTTGGGAACTAATTCAACAATTTTGGAGAGCTATTTGCAACTGTGCCCATATACATACACACATATGTATATATATATATATATATATATACCCTTTTTTCCAGCAATACCAGATGTGTATTACAAAGATACTAAGTGTCCTATATAAACAAAAATATTTATAGATGCTCTGTTTGTGGTCATAAGAAATTGGAAATTGAGGGGATGCCCATTAATTGAGGAATGACTGAACAAGTTATTGTGTGTGGTTGTGATGAAATATTATAGAGTATAAGAAATTACAAGTAGGAAGATTTCAGAAGAACCTGGAAAAAACTTACATGAACTGCTGCAGAATAAACTGAGCAGAGTCAGGAGATATTTACACATTTCGAGTCAAATAAGTCAATGATCTTAGCTCTTCTTAATGATACAATAATCCAAGACAATTCTTGATGAAAAAAGCTCTCCACTTCCAGAGAAAGACCTGATGGTGTCTGAATACTAATTGAAGTATACTTTTAAACATTTTTTTGTTTATTTTTTTGGTCTGTGTTCTCTTTTGCAACATGGCTAAATGCAAGATTGTGAGGAGTTCATCAGCTTTGCCAGACTACTAAGGGGGCCATTACACACAAAAAAGTGCTTCTGCAGGATGATTACATGGGAGCTGATGCTTCATCTGAACTTTGAAAGAAACCAAGGCTGAGAGGAAGAGATACTGGAAAGAATAGCTGGCTAAGACTTAAAAGGGATTTTTCATTGGAGTCCAAAAAGACTTCCTGAAATTTGAAGCCTTCAAGGTTTTCAAAGAGAGGCTGAATAACCACTTGTCATTGGTGTTAGGGTGGGAATTCATTTGGAATGGATCAAACAGCCACCTAGAACTATCCAGCTCCCACATTATGATTATGTAATCTCTATAATTTTACAAGTGGAAGGTGTTAGTGTCTCTCTACAGAGTTAAGGTTTGGATCTGACCAAGATCAAATGAGACAAGTCTCTCTTCTCATCTCTCTCCCTTCCTCCCTCTCCTGCACTCTGCCCCCTGCCTCTCATCCTCCTTCCTTGCCCATCCCTTCCTCCATCTCTGTCTTTGTCTGTCTCTGTCTCTCTGTCTCCTCTCTCTCTCTCTCTCTCTCTCTCTCTCTCTCTCTCTCTCTCTCTCTCTTTCTTTGTCTTCCCCCTTCCATTTTCTGACACTCACTGAGACTTGTCTCTGTGAAGAAGATATCCCATTGCTGACTGGAGAATGAAATGGCAAACCACTCCAGTATCTTTGTCAAGAAAACCTCAAATGGGGTCATGAAGAATTAGACATGATTAAACAACAACAACAAATTGGAGAGTTTTCATTGTTATTATGAAGTGTTCCCTACCTTTCTTTCAGGAGTTGGTTTGAAGAAAATGTTGACAGTGATAACTTAAGAGAACCTGAAGAGATTCTTTTCCTTTCATAATTTGAAAGAAACTGAGGAACACAGAAAGTCTCTCTTGGTGTCCTAACCTTTATTTTGTAAAACAAGTGAAGATAATTCCTAAGTAGAGACATTGCTTGGTATCTTGAATAAAATGAATGATGGAACTATGTTTCCAGAAATAAGGAGAGGTATTTTGCAAAATGCAGATTATATGAGGTATTTCTGGTTATGTTTTTTCTCATTTGTTCTTTAATACTGAGTTAGTCCTAGAAAATAATGAGTTTTGATATAAGAAATAAGAATGGCTGATTTTTTAAAAAACTGAACTAATTGATGAATTAGTTAGAGATGTTTCAATCTGCTAATGTGTGTTGTCCTAGAATTTAGGATGATAAAAATGAAAATGGCAAGAAATAAAGTAGCAGACTAAGAAGTGACCAGCAAGTGAGGTTTGTTGACACTTGCTATACTAGGATTTCATTAGGTGCTAAATTTTTGTCACTTGTCGTGATTGCTGTATTTCTACCATTTTCTTGTAAACTGTGTATCAAGCAATAGTCTAGGCTAACAATAATAACAGTAATAGTTGCCCTTATTCCACAGTTGTATTTATCATGGATTTGTTAAGAGGTGAGATGTGTTTAATAAATAATAAAAGTTTGATTTGTTTAAAAGAACATTGAGTTTTATCAGTTTAATAAATGTTTTGTATATTCTTGGAGGAATAAATCACCAAGTCTGCCTCCTAGGGGTGAGTTGTAGTTCTTGTCTAATGAAATTCAATCTGTTCTAATTCTATAAGCTTAAGATTCATGTGTAGGGCAGATCACTATATGGGTACTGGTGAGTCACAGAGACATAGTGCATAGGAGGAATCACAGGGCTTATCTTGGGACCTTAAACTTGTAAAATATCATAATGCTGAATCATAAAGAACCTCAGTATCTGGTACTCAGTATCTGGTTATAGTACCAAAGTACCTGAGATCAAGACCCAGAAAGGATCATAGAATCATAGATTCAGAGCAGGAAGGCACATTAGAAGCCATCCAGTGGAGGTCCCCCCATTTTAGAGATGTGGAAGACAAGACACAGAGAGGTTGTATGATTTGCCCACAAATAAGTTGCTGAGGTAAGATTTTTAACTGAATTCCTCAGACTCTGAATCCAACATTATTCTCACAATACTTCTCTCCCTCCTTCCATGGTCATCTAGTCAAAGTATTCATGTTACAGAAAGGGAAAATGAGGACGAGGGCCATGATAAAACTTCTTGCCATTGTTATTTTGGTAAAATACAAAAGACTTCTCTGCTTTCTGACTAAGATATAACCCATCTTCTCCTGAAGTTGTCCATCTAATTCTCAGACAACTCTATTTGTTAGGAAGGGTCTGCCGATTTTAAACCCAAATCTGCCTCTTTGCAACTTCCACTGCTTGATCCCAGTTCTGCCCACTGAGAACAAATGGAATGTCAAGTCCCTCTTCCACGAGATAGCCCTTCAAATACTTGAAGACAGATATAAGACCTCCCTCCAACATCCCCAAGTCTTTTCTGATTCAAGTGGAGCATTCTAGGTACCAGCAACAAATCCACAAATGACAAGGAATCAAGATATTCCACCTTCTTGGTTGCCTTCCGCTGGGCACTCTCTATTTTATCAATGTCCTTTCTAAACCATAGTGCCCAACATTGAATACAATACTACAGATGAGGTGGGACAAAAGCAGAGTAAAATTGGATTGTTATCCAGCCCTTCCTGGAAATTATCCTTTTTTTTTTAATTGATTTGTTTATTTACTTTTAGTTTACAAGATTCAGTTCCACAATCCCTTGAGTTTCAAATTTTCTCCCCTCCCTCTCCCCCACCCTACCCATGGCAGCATGAAATCAAGTATAGGATCTGCAAATACTTTCACATTGGACGTTAGCCTGGTTGTATAGAAGGGTTGTAACCAATGGAGTGAACAATGGGAAAGAAGAAACAAAAGCAAACATGGAAAAGGACGAGAGCACGTGGATAAGCATCCCTTTTAAATGCAGCCAAAGGTAGCATTAGGTTTGTTTTGTGTTTTTTTTTAATTGATTGTTTCTTCTCCTGAGAATTTTAATCAAATTAAGCCTCACTGGCAGCTAAATTCTGCTGAACTTGGATGAGGAAGACCTGAGTTCAAATCCTGCCTCAGATACTTGATAGCGAGGGGACAATAAGAAAGTCATTCAGTGTTTGGTTGACTCAATTTCCACATCTTTAAAATGGGGATGATAATAGCAACTCCCTCATAGGTTTGTTGTCAGGATCAAATGAGGTAACACTCATAAAGTGCTCTGCAAATCTAAAATTGCTATATCAAGGCTAGCAATTATTAGCCATTACTATTGCCTCTTAAAGGGCATGACATTTGACTACTCTGTTGTTTAACTCATCCCTGTGACTTCCCAGAACAAAATCCCCTTTCCTAGCCACCACTCCCTTATGTTTGACATCTTCTCAATTGGAATGTAAGCTCCTTAAGGGCAGGGACTTTTCTATTTGCATTCTCAGTGCTTAGAAGAGCATTTGTCTCCTAGCAAATAATTTCATGTCTCATAGAAAATAAAAAATTAATATTTTTCATCCAATCAATTCTGAGCACCACATTTCAGTAAGAACTTTAAAATTGGAGAATATCCAGAGAAGAGAGACCAGAATGATGAAAGATGTTAAGATCATGCCATCTAAGAAAGAGATGAAGAAAGAGAAGGTGTTTAGCTTGAAGGAGAACAGCTCTATGGAGGACATGATATATTTTTTTCAAGTGTCAAATGATCTTTCGTGCAGAAGAAGAACTTAAATATTCTCTGCTTGGTCCCACAGAACAGAATGAGGAAGAAAGTGTAAATATTGCAGCAAGATTCAGGATTAGTATAAAGCAAAATAATTTAATGATTAAAGACTATTTATCAATAATTAAGGAGAAATTAGCTGCTTTTGAAGGCAATGGAAGAAAGGAAGGAAAGAAGGAAGGAAGGAAGGAAGGAAGGAAGGAAGGAAGGAAGGAAGGAAGGAAGGAAAAGGGAGGAGGGAATGTAGAAAAGAAGACAGAAAGGAAGGAAAGATGCATTTAGTAAAGGATTATCATGTGCCAGACACTGTGCAAAGTACTGTGGTTACAAACATCAGCAAGTCAAGTAGTCACTGCCCAAAAGGAGCTTAAATTAAAACACAGGAAGACAACACATAAAAAAAATGTAGAGCAGGTGGGGTTTGGAAATGGCCACAACATGGCCTGATGGTCTGATCTGAGCAAGACTGGGGAAAAGTTCATTTATCAGAACCCAAGAGTTTTCATTGAAACCTGGATGACCACTACTTGGTGACACTTTCTAAGAGATGCTAATTTAAGTATTGGTTGTATTAGGTGACCTCTGAAATCCTTTTCCATTCTGAGATTCCATGAGATGCTCTGAAACTCACCTCCAGCTTCAGTATGGGCTGCCCTCCACTCTCTACACAGCACAGACACAGTTTATGGTCTGCTATCCCCAGGTAAATAGGATTGCCTTTGCCTTTTTCAAGAGACTCATCTCAGCACAGTGTGTTTGTCAGAGTGACTGCAAATACAAGAATCAGTGACCCCACAGGTTGTACAAAATGTGAGGATCAAGAATCAATTTCTGACAAAGAGGAAGGTAATGGAGGAGGGCAGCATCTGTCTAAAGAAAAGGGCAAGGGAATGCCACAGCTGGACTTGAGTTTGAGGGACATGGATTCGGAAGTGCTGGGTGAAGGGAAGGAAACTAAAGAACCTAGGTCTATGGGAATGTTCTCCTGGATGGAGAGGTCATCTGCTCAGTAGCCTAGTCCTCAGATTGCTTCAATTTGTCCTTTGGACTTTATTCTAGCTCCTGAACTCTGAAGCACAGTCCTCACAGGAAGCAGCCTAGATGGATGGACTCTCCAATCTCACACAAGAACAATCTCCCAGACTGTTGCATCAGCCAGGTCTGCAATTTGCCTTCTCTGATTGCCCTTCAGGTAACACCCAACCAAAGCAGGCTTGGCAGTGTCCTGAAAGATAGTCCTGTGGTGCTGTGTATAGTATCCATAAAGGAAATATGACTCCTGAATAGATGAAAAACTTCTCATAAAGAAGCAGAAAAATGGAGAAGCAGAGGTGGAATGAGAGAGATTGGATTGATTTTTGGCAAACAGGAGATGCCCAGGAGGAGCCAGCACCCTAACATGTGTATTCATTGATTCCCAGAACTAATACTCCCAAAGTCTGCTAAGAGCACACCTCTGGGGTGAGATTGTTCCTTCCTTGGTTACCTGAGATTTCACCTCCCTTCCAAATACCGCAGATCCCTGACACATATGTATTCTTCTAACCAAACTAATTCTCATAACTTCCCTAATTACCGTTTTACTTTCACAGTAATGTTTGCTCTTTATACATGATCATCTTTGATGGAATTAGCATTTTGTGTAAGGGTCGATAAGATGGCATAGATTATATCAACTGTTACCCTTTTGTTCTAGCAGAAGACTATTTACTTCCGGAATGACTAGCAGCAGTGGCTTTTATCCTAAACATCAAGAACACATTGTACTTCTAGAGAGCAAATATCTGATGTGCAATAGACAGATAAAATTGTGACCCTGTACTCCTCATGAAGATTAGAGAGCTAGGGAGTAATCACTCAATCACAATTTTCCCCCTACATTCAACAAAGGCAAAAGTAACATTATTCCTAGGAGATGTGGAGTGGGGTATTTCATATCCCAGATCTATTCACTCCCTGGAGCCTTGAGTCCAGTTCAACTTGCTACAATAAAGTTATTGACTTAGATCTAGAAAAGAATTTATGGATCATCAAATTCAACCCCCTCATTTTACAGATGAGGAAAACAAGGCTCACAAAGCCTCATTTAAGCCTAATGACTGCCCAAGGTTACAAAAGTCTAAGAGAAGTCTAACACAATTCTCCCTGATGCCAAGTTCATTGCTCTATCCTCTGGGCTACCCAGGTTTGCCTGCAAAAGAATGCTCCCATAGAGAAAGCCCCTTCTCTTTCCTGGCTGTCAGTAACCAAGGCCAAATGCATCTGCTCTGTCCTTGTACTCTATTTTGTTCCTCTCCTCCTCTTACCCCCAACTCCATTCTTCCCATAATTCCCTGGCATTAGAATCCAGGTTAGATTATAAAAGATCAACTAACCTGAATTTCCTCTCCCTTCTCCATCATCCCTAAGCATTTCCCTACTGCTCTTTTGTCTCTGTTCTCATGGAAAAGCACAGTTTATCTCTAACAAAGGCCAGCCTGTTCCCTTCCCTTAGCATCTTTCACTGCCTGCCATAGGAATTTCCTCTTCTCCCACCCTTTATGCCTAATAGCTCCCCAAGCCATCTCTGGAATTGGTTGAGCTACAGGCATTTCTCCTGGTGGACACTATAAAGAGAGTGTCACCCAAAGCATGAGACTGCCTCAGAGAAGTAGAAAATAGGGCCAGGGTTCCTACTCACTTGAGCACACCATTCCATCTTCAGGAATTGTTTTGAGGGTTTTCCCTTAAAGGACCAAGACTTTCTGAAAAATGTCATGAATTCCCAGGAAGTAAAGATGTTCTAATACTTTCAAATGAAAATTGTTACAATGCAAATGTCATTGACTGTTGAGGTTTAAAGCTGACTTAATGGGTTGATTTAAAAAAAAATTACCAATTATCTGTCAGCCCACGGAGAAGGAAGGAATGATGTTGATGGAATACAGCCCCCAAATGAATCTACACATGGCCAGTTCTCTCTCTCTATAAATCCCTACAGTGGTCTCCAAAGATCTGTGACTATGAAGGAGGGAAATGCAGAATTCCAGAAATTGAAGGGACCACAGAGTCCATCTAATTCAATCCACTCCCAAACACTGAGCAAAGCTCCATTCTTTTAAAACAAACAAACAAACCTTTAATGAGGAAGTACCCCCACCCCAGGAGTCAGCTCACTTCCACTTGGGAACAACTCTAATTGTTGGAAGATTTTTCCTGAAATTCACTCTAAATTTACCACTTTGTAAACTGTACCCTTTACTCTTCCTTTTGTCTTCAAGGCAAACAAGATGGGCATAAAAACCTTACAATCCAGTGCATAAAGGCAGAGATACTAAATGCATGCTTTTCAGATCATGATGTAATAAAAATTATATGTAATAAAGGACCATGGAAAGATAGACTAAAAACTAATTGGAAACTAAATAATTTAATCCTAAAGAATGAGTGGGTCAAACAAGAAATCATAGAAACAATCAATAATTTCCTTCAAGAGAATGACAATAATGTGACAACACACCAAAACGTGTGGGATGCAGCAAAGGCAGTTCTTAGGGGAAGTTTTCTATCTCTGAATGCTTACGTGAATAAAATAGAGGAAATGGAGCTCAATAAATTGGGCATGTAACTGAAAAAGCTAGAAAAGGAACAAATTGTAAATCCCCAATTAAATACTAAACTAGAAAACCAAAGGGGAGATTAATAAAATTGAAATTAAGAAAACTATTGAACTAATAAATCAAACTAAGAGCTGGTTTTATGGAAAAAAAACGACAATATTGATAGACCTTTAGTCAATTTGATAAAAAAAAAAAAAAAAAAGAAGAAAACCATATTACCAGTATCAAAACTGAATTATACTTTAAACTTTTTTTTTTGGTCTTTGTTCTCTTTTGCCACACAGCTAACATGGAAACATGTTCTGCATGATTGAAGATGTATAATCTATGTCAAAGTGCTAGTCTTCTCAAGGAGTGGGGAGGGCACAGAAGGAGGGATCTTGGAACTCAAAAATTGTTTAAAAAAAAAAGAATGTTAAAAGTTATTTTCAGCAATTAAAAAAATTAAACATCTTAGAAGAAAAAGGAATGAATGAAAGAATGAAATAAATGATGAGTGTGGGTTATTCACAGGGATACCCAGAACAGGGATAGATGAAGTGCACTAACAACCACTTTGGGGGGGAGGCAGAGAGAATATTATATAAACTGGCGTCAAGAAGGGAGGGAGGATCTTCAGATATGACAAACCATTGACTCTCTTGTGGGCTGCTGTCATGGACCTGGGTGCCTCATCATCTCAAGAGCTGTGCTTATACAGGATACCCCCAAAGTAAGCTGAAGATTAAATTTACACTAAGACTTTTGGGACATCCTGTGTATTCTTTCTGAATGTTTCTACTTAATAAAAGGGGACATAGGAAGGGACTGATGGGGTGCACGTTATTCACTTCATCGATTCAACTTATTAATATCTAGAACTTTCACTTGGATCATGTCTATACCTGATCTAAAAAAGACTAGAAATTTTGATTAGGCCAGGATATGAAGAGCTTTTAAAGATCAATAGAAAGTTGTGTGTTATAGTGCATGCCTGAGGCTAAGGAGTTCTGAACTACAATGGCTTAAGCCAATTGGAGGCCACACTAATTATGGCTTTAAAATTGTGAGTCCCTGCATATGTGGGCTACCTAAGGATGGGTAAACCAGCACAGTTCAGGAAAAGTAACATGTGGAAGTTACTGTGCCCATTAAGTTGAAATCTAGTGAATTGCCCCTTTACTTAAATTGCGGGAGAGATAGGGATGCCCAACCTTTAAAAGAAGAAAGCTATCCAAAGGCTTCATCATCTTTAAAATATACTTGGTAGTTGGTAACATAGGCCTAAAGTTCAGGAGAGTGACTAGGTCTGTATATATAGATCTGGGTATTATCTGCATAGAGATGATAATCAAATGATGTGAGCTGATGGGGTCCCTGAGCATGACTATACAAGGAGGAGAGAAGAGGAAAGAGAAGAGGAGAGGAGAGGAGAGGAGGCGAGAGAAGAGGAGAGGAGAGGAGAGGATCTTGGGGTATAACCACAGTTAGTAGGTTTGAAATGGATGAAGATAAAACAAAGAAGATTGAGGAATGGTCAGAGGAGTAGGAGAGTAACAAATAGACCAATTGCTACTAATACAAACATACTCTTTGCTGTTCTAAAGAAAGAGGGAAAAAAATCTTTATTGAAGGATTAGAAAGCTTTGACTGCACAGAAAAAGGATAGTCGCCTTGGATTGCCTGCCTGGCCCCTCAACCTGTATAATAATCACCTAAGGTATAAGTGGGAATTTTGGTACCAAGGACAAGCACGGCACTGGGGGTGAGGGCGGGGAAAAAGGGCAGAGCTTGGTTTTGTGAGAGTGATAAGGCTTCTCAGCACTTGTGGCCCTCCACCTCAGGACTTAGCAAAATTATCCAGTAGACTTGGCATAAGGGCCCTGGGCCCTGGCAAAGGGGCATGCCGCAATTGGGGTGGGGACTCCAAGCTTGCTAGCCTTCTCTCCAAGATCTTTCTCGGTCTCACTCTTCCTAAGCCTCCTGAAGTTTGCCAAGACTTCCACTCCCTCCATCCTTCAGTGTCCTCTCCCAGAAATCCCTCCCATGTTTTTATTTCCCTCCAAAGCCATCCCTGACCAAGTTGTGACTAAGAGTTTCCACACAGTCTCCACACAACAACCTTAAACATCCATACCCTTTGACAGGCAAGGGATAAACTACCTGATGGGCCCAATTGGATCTCACACCAAGAAACACCATCTTCCCAGACTTCCCATACTCTGTCTGGGATTCATTCTGATCCCTGGAGAAAGAAGTATGAGAAGGGTGCATAGAGTGCTTTCCAGTCACAGAGGGGAAAAAAAAAAGATAAAAGGATTCCTGCAACAATCGTTGGTTCCTATGTCCCTGAGGGTCTATACTGGGCACCTTTGCCTCCAGTCATACTGGGGCTCCCTGGTCATTTTTTACAATGGGAAGGGGAAGGAAAGAAGCATTTATTTATTTATTAAGCATTCAGTATTTAACTATGTATCAGGAATTTCTCTCATCTAGAGATGAGAGATTTAAGCAGACACCAGCCATTCCAGGGCTCATCAGATAATGACAACTTTTGAATTTGTCTTTGCAGACTTGATTACAGACAGATCTTATCACATCATCAATAAAGGCTGATTACAGGCCTATTCTGTGCCAGGTACTGTGGCTAATTCTGGGGATACAGAGAAAGGCAAAAAGGGCCCTTGTTCTGCAGGAGCTCAAGATCAAAAGCATCTTGGGGGTGGGCAGAGCTCATTCTTGCTTCTAATCTCTGGGTGCTTTTGCCCTTCCCCCACCTTCTAAGACTTCGGTGAGCTACTGATGGAGTGATCAGAGCTTTGAGGTCCCACAGAGACTACTGAGACCTGGGAGGGATGGGGGATGAGACAATTCCAGTTCAGCACCAGGTACCCCCAATCCAAGCTAATAGTTCTATTAGCTGATGGGCTCATCTAGTTTCTGTCCCTTCTCTTTTCCCAAGAAAAGGAAGAATCCAAGTGGGAGGAAGCTGGTTTAGGACAAGTCTACAGCTTCTTCTTATCAAATGAACTTCCTGGTCTACTTCCAATCTATCTCTCTATAGTGATGACAATCCTGGGCTACCTGTGACCCATTTGCAGTAGTTAAACACACATTGTTCCCTTCAATAGAACATAAGCACCTGGAGATGGCGTCTGTTTCACCTTGATGCTCCAGCACCAAGCACTGTACTCAGAACACAGTAGGAGACTATTAAATGATCGTAGAACTGAACTGAGTGGAGGTAATACCTCCCTGATAAATAGAACTGCCTGTTTCCCAGTTCCAACGTTATAGGAAGGAAGATCCCAATTACAAAGAGCAAGGGGGCATGGGAGATGGGAGTTTGGGGCACAGAGGTTCCAAAAATGGAAGGGCTGCCAGTCAGGAAGAAAGAGGAGGTGGAGAGCAGAGATAGCTTTAAATAGGAACATTAGCCCTGCCACCACCATCCCCCCAAAAGGGGATTTTAAGCTTTTACAAAACGTTAGCTAGGTAGCCCATTGAGCTCTGGGCCTGACAAAAGACAAACTTAAGTGAGAGAGACCTGAGTTCAAGTTCAGCCTTGGATACTTAACAGAATGTGAGACCCTGGGCAAGTCACTCAACCTCTATTTTCCTGAGTTTCCTCAACTGTAAAATGGAGATAACAGCACCTGCCTCTGAGGGTTGTTTTGAGGATAAAATGAGATATTTGTAAAGCACCTAGCACAATAACTGGTATGTAGTAGGTGCCTCATAAATGCTTACTACCTTCTTTCCATGGAAGGGTGGAAAGGGCTCCCTTTCTCATCCCTCTACCTCGATCATTCCTTAATCTGTGATTCCCACAGCTAACTCCCTAGATACCCATAAACAGGAGCATTTCGTCTGTCCTTGAGCCACAATTGCACACACACACACATGCACACACACACAGACATGTGTGGTATATGTGTGTCTCTGCTTCTGTCTCTGTCATTCTCTCTTTCTCTGCCTCTGTCTCTCTCTGTCTCTCTGTCTCTGTCTGTCTGTCTCTCTGTCTCTGTCTCTCTTTCTCTCTCCCTCTCTGTCTCTCTCTCTGTCTCTGTCTCTCTGTCTCACTCTCTGTCTCTCTCTCTGTCTCTCTCTCTGTCTCTGTCTCTCTGTCTCACTCTCTGTCTCTCTCTCTGTCTCTCTCTCTGTCTCTCTGTCTCTCTGTCTCTGTCTCTCTGTCTCTCTCTCTCTCTCTGTCTCTTCCCCTTCCGTTTTCTGACATTTACTGAAACCTGTCTCTGTATAGAAGACACCACATCCCTGGCTGGAAAAGGAAATGGCAAATCACTCCAGTATCTTTGCCAAGAAAATACCAAATGGGATCATGGAGAGTCAGACATAACTGAACAACAGAGATTGGAGAGTTTTCATTGTTATTATGAAGTGTTACCTACTTTTCTTTGAGGAGTCAGTTTGAAGAAAATGTTGACAGTGATAAATTAAGAGAACCTGAAGAGACTCTTTTCCTGTCATGGTTAGAAGAAACTGAGGAACACAGAAATTCTCTCTTGGTGTCTTAACTTTTATTTTGTGAATCAGGTGAAGAGAATTCTTGAGTGGAGACATTGCTTGGTATCTTGAGTAAAATGAATGATAGAACTATGTTTCCAGAAGGAGGGAAAAGTGTTTTGCATCACAGTGGTGATTTGAGGTGATTCTGCTATGGTTTTGCTCTTTTGCTCTTTAATACTGAGTTAGTCCTAGAAAATAATGTGTGTTGATATAAGAAATAAGAACAACCATTTCTTTAAAAACTGGGATAGGACTCTTAACTAATTGACTAGTTAGTGAGAGATGTTTCAACTTGCTAGTTAATGAGGAGGTATTCAAATTTGGGTTGTCCTAGAGTTTAGGATGATCAAAATGAACATGAAGCAAATCGAGTAGTAGACCAAGAAGTGACTGGCAAGTGAGGTTTGTTGAAACTTGCTATACTAGGTATTCCTTAGGTGCTCAATTTTTGTCACTTGCCATGATTGTTCTATTTTCTACCATTTTCTTGTATACTGTATATCAAGCAGTAATCTAGGTTAACAATAATAGTTGCTGTTATTCCACAGTTCTATATAGTAAGAATTTGTTAAGAAGTGAGGTGTATTTAATATCAAAAGTTTGATTTTTTTTTTTAAGTATATTGAGTTTTCTCAGTTTAATACATGCTCTGTACTTTCTTGGAGGAATAAATCCCCAAGGCTGCCACCTAGGGGCCACTTGTAGCTAGAGTCTAACGAAATTCAATCTGTTCTAATTCCATTATGCTCCCCATTCATGTGTGGGGCAGAATATTGTATGGGTATTGGTGAGTCACAGAGATATAGAGCCTAGGAGGAATCACAGGGCTTGCCTTGGAAAAGCAAACCTGTGAAATATTGTAACACTGAATCACAAAGAACCTCAGTGCCTGGTGATAGTACCAAAGTAGCTGAGATCAAGACCTAGAAAGGATCATAGAATCATAGATTCAGAGCAGGAAGGCACATTAGAAGCCCAATAATCAAGGTCCCCTCACTTCATGAATGAGGAAGACAAGACAGAGACAGGTTATATGATTTGCCCATATATAATAATATATTGCTGAGGTAAGATTTTTAACTGAATTCCTCAGACTCTGAATTCAGCATTATTCTCACTACACTGCTCTCCCTCCTTCTATGGCAGTGGTTCTCCACCTTCCTAATGCCGTGACCCTTTAATACTCACATGTGGGCATATCTGGGTGTATCTGCATGTGGACATACCTAGCTGGAGATGGATAGAGAAGCGGTGTCTCAGTTCTTAAGACCATCAGAAATGTGTGTTTTCTGATGGTCTTAGGCACCCCCCTGTGAAAGGGTCGTTCAACCCCCAAAGGGGTCACGACCCACAGGTTGAGAACCGCTGTTCTACGGTCACCTAGTCCAAATCTGCATATTACAGAAGGTGAAAGTGAGGCCCAGGACCATGATAAAATTTGCTTAGTCCCCTTTACTCTCTACCTCCCTAACATGTGACTTGACTTTCCTCCTCAAAGTATTAGCAACCTCAAATCAGACAGTTAGAGTGGGGTCTACCCCAAACATGTGAAGACTTCCCTTGGCAAAATGGGGAAATGAAAACAATTTGTTCTAATGATCATGAAGGCAGTGGAGAGCTTAGAGTTTAGTCAGACATCAAAGATGCCAAAATCATCCATCGCATCATCTGACTTTTGTCTTGCCACTGGAACTTGAAGACTCTAGAAGACAGGGATGCTGACTATTTTATGCAACTCTGCCTCACTCAAGTCCAATTCATGTACAAGTCAAGACATCATTCTTTTTTATCATTGGTCCTATTAAAAACAAAGAACAAACAACCTCTGAAGCCATTACCATCTAAAGATCAGACAGAAATTAGAACAAAACTTCAACCAAATTCCAAATTGCAAAACAGAAGGTAACATTTCAGGGTCATATCTAATTATGTCATTGAAGAAATGTGGAACCAAGGGCTAAATGGAGAGAGTTGTTTATTGTTCTTCTCTTTCTACCTAAAACTCTCACTCAAATGTCTTAAGGACTCTGCCTAAAACTCACTCTTGCCTTATGCATACAGTTCCTTGAAGGGGGAGGCAATATATTCAATTCAATCAACAATAATTTATTAAGCTCAGACACTGAGGTTGGGGCTGGGAATATATGGATAAGAATAAACAGTACCAAAGTCCACTAGAAGAAAATAACTCATACAAAAATAAAGAAAAAAACATTTAGAAAGTACAAATTAATCTTCACTGAGCTTGATGTACAATAAACACATTTCTTTAGACTCACCTCCATTCAGTAATTTGAAAAATAGCCCTTCCTCATAAGTACTTACATTTTCAACAATGAACTTGTTATTATAAGGCTTCTAACCTTGCTGTCTATGTTCTAGCTTGTGAAAGACTCTCTTCTACAAAGATTGAGCAAATATAATTCAGACCATAGTCTCTGCTGTCAGTCTCATTCACTCCCATTTCCCCAAAGCCTCATTTCCTACCTATCCTCTCATGTCCAATGACCAAGATGAATTAGGGGAGCAGATAAAGCATAGCCAACTGTAGCCAGAGGGCCCAGCTACAATGCTGATCTCTGATGCTTAATATTTGTGAGACCTTAAGCAAGTCACTTAGCTTTCTGGGTTTCAGTTTCTTCATCAGTTAAATGGGGAGTGGGATGGGTGACCAGATGACTCTAGTGTCCCTTCTAGGTCTAATTCTATAATCCCATGATTCCACATGTGTTCTCATTTCACTTCTGAATGGAATAGTTGCATCAAGATGTGCTTTCTTCTCCTCTCTATCTTTCCCTGACATGCTTTCAAAGGACAATTCTTCTTCTTTCCTTAGTAAGATCTAAGTTCCCCATGGTTGCATTAGGGATAAAAGTTTAAAAACACCATGTGCCACCACATATCTGCTTGCCATTTAGTAACTCCCAGTTGATTCATTCTCCACCCCATCCAATAGTCAGTTAAAATATGGTAGTCTCTGCTAATTAAGTTCAATATCCCTTCTCAGGATCTCACCCTGATTGCATTATTACATGACATCACCTTATACTTGCTTGTCCTCCCTACATGCAGGGTGTGCCCAAACAAAGTTGTCAGGCAGGTCTCTGCCTGGGACACCAGCCCCCAACAGAACAGCTCCCTAAATTTTGGGCCTTTCTTAATTCCTGTGAGTTTTAATTGTTATTATGAAGGGTGATCTACCTTTCTTTGAGGAGTCAGTTTGAAGAAAATGTTGACAGTAATAAATTAAGAGAACATGAAGAGACTCTTTTCCTATCATGGTTAAAAGAAACTGAGGAACACAGAAATTCCCTCTTGATGTCTTAACCTTTATTTTGTGACTCAGATGAAGAGAATACTTGAGTAGAGACATCGCTTGGTACCTTGAGCAAAATGAATGACAGAAGTATGTTTCCAGAAGGAGGGAAAAGTGTTTTGCATCACAGTGATGATTTGAGGTGATGCTGGCTATGGTTTTGCTCTTTTGCTCTGTAATACTGAGTTAGTCCTAGAAAATAAGGGGGTTTGATGTAAGAAATAAGAATACCTTCTTCTTTAAAAGCAGGGTTTGGGACTCCGAACTAATTAACTAATTAGTAAGAGGTGGTTCAACTTTTTAATTAATGAGGAAATAGTCAAATTGGGATTGTCCTAGCATTTAGGATGATCAAAATGAACATGACACAAATCAAGTAGCAAAACAAGAATTGACTGGCAAGTGAGGTTTGTTGACACTTGCTATACTAGGTATTCCTTAGGTGCTCAATTTTTGTCACTTGTCATGATTGTTCTATTTTCTATCATTTTCTTGTATACTATGTATCAAGCAATAGTCTAGGTTCACAATAATAACAATAATAATTTCTGTTATTCCACAGTTTTATAAGTAAGGATTTGTTAAAAAGTGAGGTGTGTTTAATATCAAAAGCATGATTTGTTTAGAAGAGTTTATCAGTTTAATAAAAGCTCTTTACTTTCTTGGAGGATTAGATCCCCAATATTACCATCTACTGGCCATTTGTAGCTAGTTTCTAAAGAAATTCAATCTGTTTTAATTCCGTGATCCTAACGTTCATGTGTGGGACTGAATATTGTATGGTTATTGGTGAGTCACAAAGACATAGAGCCTAAAAGGCATCACAGGACTTGCCTTAGAAATCCAAACCTGTGAAATATCATAACACTGCATCACAAAGAGCCTCATTGTCTCATTATAGAATGAAAGTAAGTGAGATCAAGACTTAGGAAAGATCATTGAATCATAGATTCAGAGCAGGAGGGCACATTAGAAGCCATCCAGTGGAGGTCCCCTCATTATACAGATGAAGAAGACAAGAGAGAGGTTGCGTGATTTGCCCAAGATCACACAAATAATAAGTTGTTGAGATAAGATTTTCAACTGAAGTCCTCTTCCTCAGAGTAAAAATTTTGAGGTTTGTAGATCTTTCCCTAGAAATTCACCAAGGATAAATTCCTTCACCCTTGATTCCTTCCCTTTCCGGTACCTGATCTAAGACCCAGGAAGAATTTCCCTGAGTCTTTAGCTGAGACACTGGGGGCAAATACTCAGAGGTGAGTTTGAGGGAGGATAAAGGACACTGCCTTCTTTCTGAGCCTATTGGAGGGCTTGCAATGGAGACAGAAGCACTTACATGCTAATGATCACAGACACATCTTTTCTTAGATGGTAAACAAAAACCACAAAAAGTCAAATGAAAAATGTATTTCAGACACTCAGCGACGTGGTTATACACTGAGCAATGTGGTAATCCATTTATAGGCAGTTATTCAGAGGGGGCTAGGTGGCTCAGTGGATAGAGCCTTAGGCATGAAGTTAGGAAGACCCATCTTGCCTTTCAAAAACCAAAGTTTCTCCTGGTGAAGGGTGGAGTGGAAGAAGAGCACAGTTACCCTGCCTCCTAGTTCAGTATTCTTCCATTATGCTACCATGAAGTCATTTGATAATGACCTGGAGAGTGTGGGAGTCTAGAGTCACGTCTAGTTTTCCAGACAAAGCTCACTGAGATGTAGGTGGAGAGGTCATCTTGACTGCCATCCTGCCCCACATGTTATAGAGTGACAGTATTAATTTGCATGATTAGCATGATTTGCTAGACAGCTTTGGTGGTGGAAAGAGTGGATTTCTAGAGAAGAGGAATGGGTATAGAGGCTACTTTCCCTGTCCTTTAGGAGTTATTCAGAGGGGATGGTGAAAAAAAGAGCTAAAATGGGACCCTATTCCAACAGGGATTCACAAGGCAAAAGTCTTGATAACAGAGAGACTCGAGACATGAAGATATGTGGGAATAGGACAGTAATGCCCAAAGACTGGAAGTCTCTACAAAGAGGCTCAATATCAGCAAACTCATCCTAACAATTAGAGATGTCACATAGTGGGATGGACAGCCTCAAGAGGAAATGGATTCCCAGTCCTTTGAGGTTTTCAAGTAGAGTTTTGAAGATCATTTAGATGTATATTATAGTACAGACATCTTTTGTGTATGGGTTGGAGTGGATAACCATTGTGGTACCTTCCTGTTCTCAAGGAGATGCCCGGAGAGATAAGTTCTCCTCGTTCATCTCTGTCCTATGGATCTATAGTTCTTAGCAGGAGTTCTGCTCCATCCTCATCCTCTTTCCTAGAAAGGGATTCTTGGCCCACACCTTTGTTCATTCCTCTTTGGGACTGACATAATCATTGATTTTCTCTCCCCTGACTTTATTCCTAATGACTTCATGTATCACAAAATGCAGAAAAGAGTATTCTCTTGGGCAAAATGATAAGTTCAGAATAAAAGGTCATGACTTCTGTCTGTTCCATGTAGACTGGAGAGTAGTCTACACTATAGCTGGTAGTAAATTTCATAGAACTGCAGGTTTTGAAGGACCCTCAAATGTCACCTGGGATCACAGCTTCATTCTTGGGTATCACAATGAGACTGTTATCCCAAAGGACCCAGACTTGCTCTTGAGTGCCTAAATTTTCCCTTTATAAGGGCTTTTGAGGAATATAAGAAATATGTAAAATGAATATATAGTAACTTCTAGGAAGACTTGGCTTCTTGGACTGATGTCTGAGAAACTGACCAACCTGAAGCTAGATGCTTGGAGAAAGATAGGTTGAGATGTACAGAACTAAGGCTGAGTCAACCTGTCTCTCCATTTCCTGGACCTATTTTCACATTGCGTACTGGTGATCTTCCACTTTCCCCAAGCATTAGACAGATAGAGTCATATTGTTGCTCTTGTCCCCCGAAGCAGTAGAAGAATCAGCCTAGGAGTAGGAGGAGCAAAGAAAAGATGAACAGCTTTTGATATATCACGCAGTATTTAAAATATCTTGAAATGCAAAGTTATTGCTACATATTCTGAATCCTCTCCTATGTTCTGCTATGGACATGGTAGGTTTTTCTTTTCTTATTTGATATTTAAGTTTAAAAAAGTTTCTTTTTCTTTTCTCATCATGCATTTAAGTCTTAGTATTTGTCTGAAACAAAAAAAGATTAAAAAATCTATTTTTATTTCTTCCTCTATCTTGCCCTCCTTCCCTCCATCCCTCCCTCCTTCTGTCTGTTCCTCTCTCCCTCCCTCCATTATGTCCTTCTTTTCTTTTTTTCTTCCTGTCATTGCCTTTTAAAGTAATCCATTACACTTTGGACAACCTCAATCATCAGATTGTTTTGCCTTATATGAATCCCGAAACTTTGCCACAATATTTGCACTTTCTTCCTAGTCCTTGGTCCCTGTGGGACCAAGCAGAGAATATTTAAATCTTTCTTCTACACAACATCTGTCTGCAAGCAGTTGAAGGGCTATCTCATGGAAGTGTGACTTTACATTCCATTTAGTCTCAGTAGGCAGAACTGGGATGAAGCAGTAGAAGTTGCAAAGAGGCTCAATATCAGCAAACTCATCCTAACAATTAGAGATGTCACATAGTGGGATGGACAGCCTCAAGAAGAAATGGATTCCCAGTCCTTTGAGGTTTTCAAGTAGAGTTTTGAAGATCATTTAGACGTATATTATAGTACAGACACCTTTTGTGTATGGGTTGGAGTGGATAACCATTGTGGTACCTTCCTGTTCTCAAATTCTGGAATTCTATAACCTCATCTGATGGGCTTTTTCTTCTTGCTTTTCAGCAGAGGGACATCATGGCATTATATAACACCCACAAAACAGGGAAGACTTTTGTATTTTACCAAAATGTAAATGGAAACATTTCTACCTTAGAGTTGGCTACCTATCCTGGATAGTTCATCTGTAGTAAATTGGAGAAGAGGAAACCCATCACAATGACTGAAGATGTGGGAAAAGACAACACATTCTTCTATTTGGAACCCAAGGCCTGATGCTGGCCTGGGTCAAGTAGCCTCAGTTCAACAAAAACCTGCCCTGCTGGCACAGTATGTCACATGTTCCAAAACACTTTCATGGATATGAATCCTGAGTCAGTTTTGAGAGGCGTGAAATATAACTAGGATGTGTTTAATAACTAGGATGTCTAAGCCTTCTAGGGGCTTAGACTTACTACCACTCAATTATATAAAACTATAGGCCAACTATTGCAGTCACTAACGTACATGTCCTGGGTGACTGAGACTTTTAGTGTCTCAACTCCTCAACTCCGCATCCAGTCAATTTCCCTTATATTTCCATGGGGGCAGCCACCTATCCAAGCAGGGGGAAAGCCTGACAGCAGACATGGGGACCTTGGTCTGGTGACACCTGGGAATGTTCATCTTCTAGAATTGTTCTGAGGATGCTTTCCAGACTAGACCTGTCCCAGGTGCTGAAGTTTTGTGACTGTTTCTCAGACCTAAAGCATTAGCACTGAGGATCATAAGAAATTTTTCAAATGAGATGTGAACTGAATGAGTTGTCAGAATGTTAGGATTTATTTTTAAGAAGATGGGTGTGCATATATTTAATCATGAAAGAACTTGGTTTAATTTATAATATTTATACATGTAATACATTATTATATAATATACATGATCTATTTTAGTTTTATATTACATATAAATTATGAATTTAATGTATTTTACACACACACACACACACACACGCACACACACACACACACGCACGCGCACACACATGGATGTTTGCATACCCTGAATAGTTGCTCTCTTTCCTTCCCCCTTTGACCCTGACAAATCTACAGAATATTGCTCCAGGGTAAAATTCTGAAGTAGTGGAACCAGTGGAGGCTAGGGAGATTCACAAGAAGGGTGTGGCTGAGGCTGTGCTGTGACTGAAGGGTACCAATGCAGGACAGGAATCACCCCAGTGGAAGATCCTGATCCCCAGGGGATGGAGCCAGCAAGTACCAACACCAGAACCCCAGTCGTACCTTTGCACAGTCAGAGGAACTGGCAAACACCAGTGTGGAGTCAGCCACCAGTGTCTGAGACTGCCTGAGCTCTAGCCCAGAGTCAAGGAGGAGACCTGTAGCAGCCAGACCACCCCTCCCCCATGTCTCACACTGTGAGCTTCAGTGTAACCCTAGGGAGACACAGAAAGTCCTGGCCTCACCCTCTCTGCACAGTGTATGGTCTGCTATCCCCAGGTAAATAGGATTGCCTTTGCCTTTTTTAAGAGACTCATCCTGGCATGGTTTGGACGGCAGTGTGACTGGGAATAAAAGAATCTATGACCACACAGGGTGAAAAAAAATGGTGTGCATACAAGAAGACCAAGAACCAATTTCTGAGAAAAAGAATGCTGATGGAGGAGGGCATTATCTACCTAAAGAAAAGAACAGGGTCAACTAGGTAGCACAGTGAATGGACCATTGACCCTGGAGTCAGGAGGACCAGAGTTCAAATCCAGCCTCACACACTTAACACTTACTATCTGTGTGAACTCGAGCAAGTCGCTTAACCTCAACTACCCTGCCTTTCCCCCTCCATAGAAAAGAAAAGAGCAGGGGAATGCCACAGTTGAACTTGAAATTTTGGGGTATTTATTTAGAAGTGCCTAGGGGAGGGAAGGAAAGTGAAGTAGCTAGGTCTATGGGAATCTTCCATTCACTCCTGTATGGAGAGGTCATCTACTCAATGGCCTAGTCCTCATATTGATTCCATTTGTCCCTTGGACTTTGGAATCCCTGATAGGTATTCTAGATCCTAAACTCTGGAGCTCCCAAGAAGCATCACAGGTGGAGGGCCTCTTTGACCTCACAAAAGAGCAACTCCCTTACTGTTGCTTCAGCCAGGCTTGCAATTTGCTTCTCTGATTTCCTTTCAGGTAACACCCTAAACAGGCAGGCTTTGGTAGTGTCCTGTGATGATGTGTATGGTACACATGAGGGAAATATGACTCCTGAATAGATGAAAAACTTCTGATAGAAAAACAGAGAAAGGGAGAAACAAAGAGGTGGAATGAGAGAAAAGGGATTGATTTTTGGCAAATAGATGGCCAGGAGGAGCAAGGAGCCCAACATATGTATTCATTGATTCTCAGAACCTGAAATCCCAAAGGTTATTCCCAGAGTAGACCTCTTGGTTGAGATTGTTCCTTCCCTGGCTGAGCTGAGATTTCACCTCCCTCCAAATCCCAGAGACCCTGACACATATGTAAGCTTCTGCCTTGGCTAATTGGTCCAACTTCCCTATTTACTATTCTACTGTTTGCTTTCATAATTATATTTGTTTATTGTACACGATCATCTTTTATGTAATTAGCATTTTGTGGAACAGAATATAAACTGAGAATGCATTAACTGTTACCCTCTTGTTCTAGGGTAGGACTACTTACTCCCAGAGTGACTAGCAAAAATGGCTTTTACCCTGAACACCAAGAAAACATTGTACTGCTAGGTGGCAGTTATCTGATATGCAATAGATAAATATAATTCTGGCTCCATAGCCCTCTTGAAGATTGGAGAGCTAGGGAGTAATCAAGCAATCACAGTGATCCCTCAACTTGCCACAAAGGCAAAAGTGGTAATATTCCTAGAAGACATGGAGTGGGGCATTCCATATCCCAGATCCATCCACTCTACTCACTCCCTGGGGGCTTCAGATCCAGTTCAACTTGCTACCAGGAACTTATAGACTTGCACCTAGAAAGAACTTGATGGGTCATCAAATCCAACCTGCTCATTGAACAGATGAGGAAAATGAGGCTCAGAGAGCCTCACTTATACCTAATGACTGCCCAAGGTGACAAAACTATGAGCTATCTAAGGGAGGAGTCTGCCACAGGTTTCCCTAATGCCAAGTTCGTTACTCTATCCACTGTGCCACCCTAGTTTGCCTATGAAGGAATGCTACATGGACAGAGACCCCACCTCTTTCCGGGATGTCAGCAACCTAGACCAAATCCCTTTACGCCATCTTGGTGTTCCATTCTGTTCCTCCTCCCCATTATCCCCTCCCCCTAGCCCCATTCTTCCCAAAATTCCCTGGCATTAGAACCCTCCCAGGTTGGATTGCAAAAGATCAACAAACCTGAATTTCCCTTCCTTCCTCCATCCTCCCTAAGCATTGTTATACTGCTCTTTTATCTCTGTCTTCATGGAATAGCACAGTTAATATCTAACAAAGATCAACCTGCCCCTTTTCTTACCATCTTTTACTGCCTGGTATAAGACTTTCCACTTCTCCCACCCTTTATGCCTAATAACTGCCCAAGTTATCCCTGGAATTGGTTGAGCTTCAGGCATCCATCCTGGCAGACACTATAAAGAGAGGGTCAACCAAAGCATGAGACTGCCTCAGAGAAAGGGAAAATAGGGCCAAGGTTCCCACTCACTTGGGGTCACATTTCTATCCTCAGGAACTACTGTGAGGGTCTTCCCTTGAAGGACTAAAACTTGCTGATAGATGCCATGAATTCTCCTGAAGTTAAGCTGATTTTTGGCTTCTAAATGAAAATTGTTACAATGCAAATGTCATTGGCTTATGAGGATTAAAGCTGATTTAATGGGTTGGTTTCTGGGAAATTGCCAGTTCTCTATCCATACATGGAGAAGGATGGACTGATATTGATGGAATACAGCCCCAACTGAATCTACACATGGCCACTTTCTCTCTATATGTAAAGCCCTACTATGATGACCAAGAGCTGTGACTGTGAAGGAAGGGAACTGCAGAATTTCGGAAATGGAAGGGAACTTAGAGTCCATTTAATCCAACCCACTCCCAGACACTGAGGATGTCTAGCAAATAGCCATTCTTTTAAAAAGAAACAAACAAACAAACCTTTGGTGATGGGGGACCCACCACCCCAGGAGGCAGCCCACTTTTACTTGGGGACAGCTCTAATTGTTGGAAGGCTTTTCCTGACATTGAGTTCAAATTTACCTCTTTGTCAATGACATACATTGCCCTTTTTTGTCTTTGGGGCAAACCTCTCTCCCAGGGTTGGCTTTAAATGCTTAAAGACAGTTATTTCCCCAGGGAGTCTTCTTTTCTCCAAGCTAAACCTCCTCAGTCTCTACAAACCATCCCTCATCAAGCTGCCTCCATTTGGCTGCTTCCAGCTTCTCAGTGTTGTCCCTCATGCCTCAAAAGGAACCCAACCTTCCAGGTGTGAGGACAGAGTCATAATCACTTCCTTGTTTTTTGAAGCTGTGATCGATTCTCTTAAAGCATCCCCATATCATGTGTGGGAGGAGGGGTGTTCATGTGTGTGTCTGTGTGTATATGAGTGTGAGTACGTATGTGTACGTGTGTGGAGGGATTGTGTGTTTGCCTGTCATAATCTCACTATTTCAATATCAAGACGCTGAAGTGGACCTCCCCTCTGAGAACTCTCCTGTTATTACAATCGTTACTGAACAAAAACCCCAGACCTTTTTCAGGCACCACAATCTGGTACTAATTAAGTCAATTTTTTAAAACTAACTGTAGGACCCTGAATTTATCCCTCTTATATTTAGTATTATTTGTAGGGCACCAATACCTGAGTCTTTCAAGATCTATTTGAAACCTGATTTATACTTCTGGGCATTGCATCTCTCCCTTGGCTCTTTCATCATCTGCAACCTTGAGAAGGACCCCATCTGTCATTGATAAAATTGCTAAACAGCCCAGGGTCTAGAACAGATCCCTGGGGCACTCCACTAGAGGGCTCCATCCAAGTCTATTTTGGGGGGGATTTGTTGTTCAGTCACATCTGACTCTTCCTGGCCTCATTTGGCATTTTCTTGCCAAAGACACTGGAATGGTTTGCTACTTGCTTCTCCAGCTCATTTTACAGATGAGGAAAATGAAGCAAACAAGGTTAAGTGACTTGGCCAGGGTCACAAAACTAGTAAATGTCTGATGCTGGATTTGAATTCAGTTCTTTCTGACTCCAGACCAGGCCCTCTATTCATCTAACCATTTATGAATCAGGCCTGTATAGCATATGGCCTACAGGCCCCTTGAGGCCCACCAAAGTGGCCTACAGGTGATATGTTGTACATGCCTGTTTTAAATCCTCTATTTTTTTTGCAGATTGTCTGAAATCCTTTGATGGACTGCAAGCAGTCTGTGGTCTGAGTGTTGTGCAGGCATGCTTTAGATTCCATTTGCCCTGTACTATAGGTAGCATCTCTCTATCTTTCCCCTCAAGAAGAACATGAGATCCATGGTTCCATTGGCTCTAATTCTTCTATACAACATGACTAATGTGAAAATATGTTTGATAGGAATGTATATGTATCAGAATGCAAGCCATCTTGGAGACAGAGGGGTGGAGGGAGGGGAAGAAAATTTATAACTTATGGAAGTGAATGTTGAAAACTAAAAATAAATAAATTAACTTAAAAAGAAGAGCATGAGATCCTTTATTGCTTTGCCAAATTCAGCTGAATTTCATCTGTGGCATCTCCCTGATGTCAGTTACTCCATCGAACTAGGAAATAAATTCAGTCTCATATGACCTGTGTTCTTTATAGCCAAGCTAACAATCTGTGATCACTGCTTCTTGCTCTGCCTGTTCACCAAGGATCGCTTGAATGGTTCTTTCTACAATTTTGTAGAAATCCAAACAAGTTCACTGGCCTGTAGTTGGCAGAGCAGATCCTATTCTTTTCCTTTTGGGGGAAATTAGGCTACTTGCCTTTCTCCAGGCCCACAGCACCCTGGCCATTCTCCAGGATCTTTCCGATGTCACTGACAGTGCCTTTCCCAAATCCATCAAGAGGTGGCTCACTTGGACCAGGAAATTTGAATTCAAGAGCAGCTCCCTTAATACCTCTTTACTTACCTGAGGGAGGGGCTAGGGGGACATGTAGGGACCAGACAGACATAGACAGGAAAGAACAGACATGGCAAACTAGAAGGAAGACAGATGGGGGGGGCAAACAAAGTGGGGTAAACGTCTTCTTTCTCAGCACAGGAATGCTCAAGTCAAGCCCACCATCCCTCCATAACCGTGGGGGTCTCTACTATCTACAAACTTATGCTTTCTCTTGGAGGGTTCTGTTTTTAGGGGGGGTGTTTCTTTTTGGTGTGGGAGGGAGTGTGAGAGGCCACCAAACACTGAAGCCAACAGGCAGGAGAAGGGATAGGAAGAGCTGAGTATTGTGTGGTAAAGTTAACATAGGCTCTTTTTTTGGAATGCCGATTTCTTTCAGAATTCTTTGAGAAAAGTCAAATTTGAGTAAATTTATGTAAAGTGAGAACTGTCAGTATAGGAAGATACAGCATATATACAAACTTAATTTAGGGTAGTTTGTGGAGGGAGACACACCAGGTGCCAGTGGGAGTAAAAGAGCCTCTGCTTATAGGTGTAGATGAAAATAAAATGTTATGGGACACACAAGTGTCTTACATACACTGGTTAGCATTTAGGGGGCTCTCATGTGTTACCATATGTTCCCATATGGATCCTCTATAACTGGTGTTATATATTTATATATATATAAATATAAATTTATGACCCCACAGTGACCTTTAGGCTTCTCCTCTCCTGCGTGGACACAAATCATAAATACAGAGTTGGAAAAGATCATGGTGAACATCAAGTCCAAATCAATTTGGAAAATATAGCCTCAGATACTTACCAGCTGTGGAACCCTGGGAAAGTCACTTAACCTCTATTTGTCTCAGTTTCCAGGATAATAACAGCACCTCCCTTCCAGAGTTGTTGTGAGGATCAAATGAGATAATATTTGTAAAGTGCTTAGCACAGAGCCCGGCACATAGTAGGCGCTATGGAAATGCTAGTTCTTATGATTGTTAAGTGAGGAAACTGAGATACAGGGATATTAAATGATTTACCCAAGAGCACACAGGCAGTGAGCCTCAGAGAGAGAATCTGAAACCAGGTTCCCTGACTTCAGAAGCAGTGAGTGCTCTTGGCATTGCCCCTCCAGCTAAGCAGACTCAGAGCCAAGGTCTACCATATTGCTGCTTACCTGGCCCAAATGTATTGTTGTTCCTTCTACTCATGATAAAATTCTCTCTGCTCCTGTAAAGGGAGATTGAAAGTAATTGATTTGTAGGACTTTCTTCAGGGCTAGATCCAGGGATAGCCCCATACTTACCTTTACTTCAGCACCTCTATCCAGAGAGATATGAGAGGGGAAGGGAAGAAATAAGCATTTATTAGGAAATTTAATAAATAGAACTTAATTAATGCTTGTTCCCTGTCCTCTCCTCCCCACCTACTCTGGGTCAGGTTAAGCAATTTACAAATGTTACTGTACTAAGCCTCTTATGAAATATTATCTCATTTCATTCTTATAACCGTTGGAGGTAAGTGCTGTTATCATCCCCAGTTTTCAGTTAAGGAAATTAAGGGAGACAGAGATTAAGTGACCTCCTCAAGGTCAAACAGCTAATCACTTTTAAGGTCAAATTTGAACTTGGGTGTTGACTCCAGACTCAGCACTTCAATGTGCCACTTAGCTATGCTAGGGTGAGGAAGGCCTCTGGGCCATGACTCAGCAGGCATGGCTACTGGACTAAACAGATTCGCAGGTGGTTCATCTTCCCTGACTTCCCTGGGCAATCTGCTTAGCTTCCTCAGCAAAGATCTCCCCCAACCACAGGCATCATCTCCCCTACCCCTTAGACCCACAGATGGTGGGACAGCAGACCAGCTCTCAAGAACATGCTTCCACTCAAAGACTCCACCAATGTTGCAGCTTCCCCATCTTAGGCAAACATGTCCCTAAGAGTTTCTACACTGAACCTGGCTCATCAGCCATCAGTGCCCACTCCCAGTGATCAGGGAAGGGATTTGCCACCACCATGGCCCATAACAGACCCTATAGTACAAACTAAAACATCCTAATAATAGAAATACTTAGGCTAGACCAACACCCATCCTTGGAACCCAAGGGACAGCAGGGAGAGAAAGATCCAGAGACACATGGTTCTCAGCTGCAGGAAAGATCAAAGGTACCTGATTCAACTGCTCTCTCCAGTTTTCGTGAGCTCCTGGACTGTAATGGTTTCTTTAAGCTCCATTGAGACTTTCTTGTGCTGCTTGGCCTTTTATTCAGTTGAAAACCTGGGTGCTTCTATAGTTTGGATGAGGACACTTCGCTAACTTGCAGCTTAAGGAGAAGTATCTGAGGCTGCAACCAGTGATGCCAGAGAATGTTGAAGAGGTGCCTGACTCAGCAGCAGTAGGAAGAAATGGGCTGGGCCATGAAGGTTCCACCTTAGTTTTATCCAGAAAAATCATAGATACTTGTGATATTGTCAAGAAGCTCTTTTCCTAGCAGGAAAGTGGAGAGAAAAATTTATATCAATTTCTCTGACAAAGACCCCTCTCTATATATAGATAGATAGATCAATAGATAGATAGAGATATAGATAGAGACATAGATATAGATATGTAGTCCTGTATATATAGATATATATATATAGATAGATAGATATTCTTATATTTATGTAGTCCCATAT
>CM053581.1:31650776-31679425 GCA_028627135.1 Pseudochirops cupreus
GAGAGAGAGAGAGCAGCTCTTTTTGTCTTGGCAAGGAGCTAAGTACTTCTTTGCTTGCCATTACAGCTCCCAGCCCAGAATGCACTGATGTAGAGATAAGAGATTCAAGCAGATGCCAGCCATTCCAGGGTTCATCAGATAATGACATCATTTGAATTTGTCTTTACAGACTTGATATTTTTAGAGCATCCCAGAAGAAAGAGGCCAGGAAATTTCATTCTCCACCTTATCACATCAGTAAGGGCTGACTGCAGGCCTACTCTGTGCCAGGTACTGTGGCTAACTCTGGGGATATAGAGAAAAGCAAAAAGAGCCCTTGCTTTCCAGGAGCTCAAGATCAAAGTTATCTTGGGGGTGGACAGAACTGATTCTTGCTTCTAATCTCTGGATGCCTTTGCCCTGCCCCCACCTTCTAAGACTTCAGTGAGCTATGGATGGTGATGGATGGAGGTACCAGAGAGACTACTGAGACCTGGGAGGGATGGGAGATGAGACAATTCAAGCTCAGCACCAGGTCATCCTTACCTCCAATCCAGAAAAAAAAAAAAACAAAACCTCATCTAGGTTCTGTCTCTCCTCTCTTCCTATGAAGGGGAAGAATATAAGTAGGAGGAAGCTAATTTGGGACAAGTATCCAACTTCTTATTGAATTAATTTCACAGTCTTGCTCCAACCTTTCTTTCTGTAGTGATGGCACTCCTGGGCCACCTATGACCCATTGACTGTGGTTAAACACATATTGTTGCCCTCAAAAGAACATAAGGGCCTGGAGACAGGATCTGTCTCACCTTCTGTCTCTGCAGCTCCAGCACCAAGCACAGTGCTGGGAACACGGTTGGTTAGTTGTTGTCCTTCATTCTGGAAGAGGACCAAAATGGCATTACTATGCTAGAGTCAAGTTACAGTGTGTTCTACTGTGGGTGAGGAGACCAATAGGAGCTTGGAATGTTCTACCACAGGCCAGACACAAATAGTATAGGTGAACATTTGGGGTGCATTATCTAAATTTATGCATCTTGTGTTTCTTTTGAGCTACTTGAATTCTGCTTTGCTCATAGAGCACAGCACCTTCTCTGATGAGGGTATACCATGTTAAGTGGTCCTGGGCCAGTGTCTCCTATGTCACTGAATCAATTCTAAAGTTCTTCAGAAAGACCTTGAGAGTGTCCTAGTATTGCTTCTTCTGACCTCCACATGAACACTTGTCTCCTGTGAGCTGTCCATAAAATAGTCTTTTTGGTAAGCTGATGAACAGCATGGCCAGCATATCAGAGTTTGAGTGCCTGGCAGTGTACTTCAAGAAAGGACCTCAAAGACCATAGGGAGATGGACTGAACACTTCCACATTGTTCTCAACAGAACATCATCAATCAATGCTGAAGCCATTGATCACTTACCAAAGGTTGACATCATTTCCTTCCTAGCTGAAGTTCCAACTGAAGAAGAGGTTTTGAATGCAATTAGGCTCCTTTCATGTGGCAAAGCACCTGATGATGATTCTATTCCAGTTCAGATTTACAAGATAGGGCATCCACATACAAAAGCTAACTGAAATTTTCCAGGTTATATGGCAAGAGGAGGTTATCCCTCAGGAGTTCAAGGATGCCTCCATTGTCCATCTCAATGAAAAGAAAGGAAATGGATTGTCCTGTGACAATCACAAGGAGGTCTTTTTCTTAGTCATTATTGCAAGATTCTTGCCAGAGCCCTCTGTAATAGGCTGATCCTTCACTTAGAAGATGTTCATCTACCTGAGAGCCAGTGTGGCTTCAGAAAATGCCAATGACATGGTGTTTGTCTTTCAGGTGTGCTGGATTTTGTGTTGTCTATAAGTGTGCACACATTCCATGTACCAATGGTGACTGGAATCATCTTTGCAGATGTTTTTGTATATTTTGTGTGTTTTGACCTCAGGGTGGGATCCTCACCTGCTGTGGTAATCAGGCCATGGTTGGGTAAGCAGATAATTTTTAGGGCACCTTCTCTATCCCCTACCTCACACCAGGAAATGAGAAGTGTGATCCTTTAAACTGGCTTCTTAGATACCCAGGAGGCTGCCAAATCCAACTGCTGTTTCCAGTGAGAAACGACCATATGGCCTGAGCTGCCTGGGACCAAGGAAGAGATCAATGTGAATAGGAACTTGTTGGTGCTGATACCCTGGAACACTGTCAGTCTGAGAAATGCAGATGGACAAGGAAGCTCATACCCCTAAGAAACTCTATGCTCAAAAAACATGAAGGCTGAAGGCTAAAACTGGAACCAAAGGTGAGAACATAGGGGAATCCACAAGCAGATGCTGAATCTAGGGAATGATAAGAAGGCATGATGAAAGTAGCACGAAGGGTGGAGACATGGACTTGAAGTCAGTTTCAAATACTGTCCTTTGCATTTACAAATGGAAGGTGCCAGTGTCTCTCTAAAGGTTTAAGGTTTGGGTCTGACCTAGGTCAAAGTAGATAAGTTTCTCTCTTCATTTCTCTCCCTTCCTCCCTTTCCCTCCCTCTACTCCCTGCCTCTTACCCCCCTTTCTTCCCCCTCCCTTCCTCTATATCTTTCTGTCTCTGTCTCTGTCTCTACCTCTCAGTCAAGCTCTGTCTCTGTGTCTCTGTCTCTGTTTCTCTTTCAGTCTCTGTCTCTCAGTCTCTGTCTCTGTCTTCCTCCCCCCCCTCCCTCCCTCCCCCCCTCTCTCTCTCTTTCTCTCTTTCTCTCTGTGTGTGTCTCTCCACTCTTCTGTTTTTGGACACTCACTGAGACCTGGCTCTGTCCAAAAGACGCCACATGACTGGCTGGAGAAGAAATGGCAAAGCACTCCAGTATCTTTGCCAAGGAAATCCCAAACGGGGTTAGGAAGACTCAAATATGACTAAAAAAACAACAAATTGAAGAGTTTTAATTGTTATTATAAAATGTTGCCTAATTTTCTATGAGAAGTCAGTTTGAAGAAAGTGTTGCCAGTGATAACTTAAGAAGACCTGAAGAGACTCTTTTCCTATCATGGTTAGAAAGAAACAAAGAAAAAGCAAAGTTTGAAGTCACTGCTATCTAAAGATCAGACATACCTTAGGATGAAACCTCAACCAAATTGCAAATCAGCAGAAAGAGAAGATAACATTTCAGGGTAATATCTAATTATGTCACTGAAGGAATGTGGAACCAAAGGGTGAAATGAGAGAGATGGTTATTAGTTCTTCTCTTTCTGCATAAACCTCTCACTCAAAGGATTCCAAGGCTCTGCCTAAAACTCACACTTACCTCACAATTCCTTGGAGGGAGAGGCAATGTATACAATTCAGTGAACAATAATTTATTAATCCCAGATGCTGAGCTTGGGGCTGGAAATACATGGATAAGAATAAACAGCACCAAAGTCTGTTGAAGAAAACAACTCATAAAAAGATGAAGAAAAAATATTTAGAAAGTATAAAAAAATTTCTACTGAGCTTGATGTAGAATCATCACATTTCTTTAGACTCACCTCCATTCAGTAATTTGGAAAATGCCCCTTCTTTGCAAGTACTTACGTGTTGAACAAACAATGAACTTTTCATGAAAAGGCTTCTAACCTTGCTGGCTATGTTCTTGCTTGTGAAAGGCTCTCTCCTGCAAAGACGGACCAAGCAAAATCCAGACCACGATCTCGGCTGGCAATCCCTCACCCACGCCTATTTCCCTAAAGCCTCATTCCCTACCCATGCTCCCATGCCCAATGACCAAGATGAATTAGGGAAGCAGATAAAGCACAGCCTCAGCAGTAAGAGAGTCCAGCTACAATGCCCCTCTCTGATGCTTATTTATTGTGAGACCTTAAGTAAATCACAGTTTTGTGGTCCTCATTTTCTTCGTCAGTAAAATGATGGGTGGGAAACTGATCCCTGCTTTCAGGGAAGTTGCACTGTATCAGGAAGACATGGAGGCCAATAAGAATATTGAAAATTAGTACATAGTCCCCTCAAGGCAATGAGAGGAGGAGGAACAAGCTTCTGGGCACAGGGCTTCCCAGTCTGGGGTCAACGAGCTTGTTTTCCCTCTTTAATATTTTGATGCTAACATTTCAATGTAATTGCTCTCCTTTGTAATTTTACACATTTCCATATTTTTATGAAATTTTAGGCATTTCTTCATTCCCATGTCTTCTCTCTATTAATTACTCCCCACTTATCCTCTATATAGCTTGCATTTTATATAGTCATTTACTTGTAGTCCGCCATATTTGATTATAACCTCTTTGAGGGCAAGGACTGTCTTTTGCCTCTTTTTGTATCCTCAGAGTTTAGCACAGTACCTGACATATGGTAGGTGCTTAAGAAAGGTGGTTTTCATTAAATTATTATACTTCATGCATTTAAAAACCTGATCAAAGGCTTTGCCTGACTGTCAGAAGAGGTCATGACACACACAAAAAAGGTGTTTGTGCTGGAAGATCACATGGGAGGTGATGCTTCACCCGAACTTGGAAGGAAACCAAGGCTCCTGAGAGGCAGAAATCCTAAAAAGAATAGTGGGCTAAGAGTTCGAAGGGATTTTTCATTGGAGTCAAGAAAGACTTACTGAAATTTGGAGCCATCAAGATTTTCAAATAGAGGCTGAATAATGACTTACCATGGGTGTTACAGTGGGAATTCTTTTGGGATATGGATTAAATAACCACTGACAACTTACCAACTTTCTCCTTATGGTTATGTGAGCTCTGTAATTTTACAAATGTAAAGTATTATTAGTGTCTCTCTAAAGGTCTAAAGTTTGGGTCTGACCTAGGACGAAGTAGACAAGTCTCTCTCTTCATCTCTCCCTCTTCCACCATTTCTCTTTCCTTCTCTCCCTCTCCCTCCCCTCCCTTCCACTCTCTCCTCTCTCTCTGCCTCTCTCTCTCTGTCTCTCTCTCTCTCTGTCTTTCTCTCTCTCTGTCTCTCTCTCTCTTTCTCCCCTCCCTTTCTCTTTGTCTCTTTCCTCTTTTTATTCCTCCCTCCCTCTTTCTCTTACTCTCTCTTTTCCCATTCTCTCCTCCCACTCTTTGCACCCTGTTTCCCCATGTACTGTGAATGAGAATCGCTAAAGGTTCCTGCCTCACTCCCCTGACCCTTATGACCACTTGCTTTAAGGTACCTGAAGGAAAAGACTATTTCAATTGTGTCTTTCTCTCCAGCAACTGGAACAGGATCTGGTGCACAGTAAATGTTAATAAATCCTTGTTTTCCTTGAAACAGTCTAGGTCTCTGTCCCTCTTCACTGAGATAAGGGAGCTTAATGGTAAGATAATAACCCTGTCTGTTGCCTCTCCCACAACTATGGCAGACTGAAAGGGGAGAAAACATATTTCAATGTACAAGAGAGTTTTCCTCTGGAGAGAGAGATGGAGCTGAGGAATGTTTGGAATGTAGGATTCTATGGTACATGCATATAATGCTTCTTAATTTTTACTAATCCAATTAAATGACTGTTTAACTGTGTACTTGAGGTCAAAGTGAATGTTAATGCCTGGATCCCTGGATCCACCAGTTTGAGATGTAAAGGGTGGAGCTATGTCTCAGTGCCTGAAAAGTGATGATTGATTGGTAATTCCTAGACAGAGCCCAGGTAAGAGTAGGGCAGAGTGTTGTGCAATTGACAATCTGCCTGTAGTGTGTACCCCTTTTGTCAACCTGGGCAGTTAGGTGGAATTGTGCATAGAGTGTTGGGAATGGAATCAGGAAGACCTGAATTCAAATCTGGTCTTGAACACTCCCTAGCTGTGTGACCCAGGGAACTCACTTAACCTCTGTTTGCCTTAATTCACTGCAGAAGGAAATAGAAAGTGACTATATCATGTGTGCCAATTAAACCCCACACAGATTCATGGAGTCAGACAATTGAACAACAACATTTATAGCAACAAAATACTTTCGCCCAAGGAACTAAATATCTCTCATAACTCTACCGACCCATACGCATGGCACAGAGATGACAGATGGTGAATATTAGTTCTCACATCCAGGTTACAAAATGCACTGAGATCTATGCAGATGGGCTCTTGGCTCAAGGAAAGTGATTGCTCTGATTGCAACACTTAGATAAAAATGCAGATGTGAACCAGGTGCCTCACCAATACTTTTGTCACCAGACTCTGCCCAATCTTTCATGATCTGTTGAATCCTCTTTCAAACCATTCATAACTCAGGGAGGCAGAGAAATGCTGGGGTGGAGGTGGAGGGAATTTGGAGGTGACAGATCTGAATTCTCATCCTAGCTCTTTTACAACAAACTCTGTGAGCTGAGGGGATACACACCATCCCTGTGTCTTCATCTCCAAAGTGAGAGGTCCCTCCCAGTTCTCTCTTTCAATGAGACTGAGCAGCCATCACTCCACCTGTTTTGTATGAGCCACTGCCAACATTTATTCAGTACTGGGATGATAGAACCCTGGATTTAGAACTTGAAGGAACCTCAGAGGCCATTGAGTCCAATCCTCTCATTTTACAGCTGAGGAGACTGAGACTTTCAGAGGTTAAGTGACTTGGCACAGTCATATGTGTAATATAAGACGCTCAGTTAGAATTTGAATCCAGGTTGTCCAAATCTCATTCAGTGTCTTTATCAACTGTACTCTACACTCTGGTCAGGTATGCATACATTCATGTGTGTGTGTGTGTGTGTGTGTGTGTGAGTGTGTGTGTCTGTTGTGTAATCCATTAAATATATGATTTATATAAAAGTTGACCATAAAATATATCACAAACTCATATATAATAATGAATTAAATGTGCAAATATGAATTCTATATATATAACACACACACACATACATTTAGTCAGGTTATTTTGTGCTTGAGTAAACATAAATCTATCTCCTTCTAATAACTAACACTCTTATGAACCCATTCAGTTCCTATCCACAGGTCAGTGGGGACAGCATCTTCAATTAAAAAAAAAATTCTTCATGATCCTTGTTGCTAATGCTTTAGGTCTGAGAAATAGCCACAAAACTTCAGCACCTGGGACAGGTCTTGTCTGGAAAGCATAATATTCAGAGCAATTACAGAAGACAAACATTCCAAAGTGCCACCTGGCCATGGCCTCCATTGTCTCTGTCAACCTTCCCCCTAGTTCAGATGGGAGAATGCTCCCTTGGAGAATGTGAAGGAAATCAACTATATATGGATCTCAGGAATTGAGATACTAAAAGCCTTAGTCACCCAGGACATCTATATCAATGACTCTAGTGGCTGACATATAGGTTTATTTAATTCAGTGGTATTGCATGCTAAGTCTCTAGAAGTTAGGAACACATCCCCATTATATTTCATACCACCTACCACAGGCACAAGTTATATATACATATATAATATATATACATATATAAAAATATACACATAGAAATATATATACATATACACAGATGTGGGTGTGTCAAAGTGTTTTCAAACATGGTATACTGTGTGAGCATGGCAGGCTTTTGTTGAACTGAGGCTACTTGGTCCAGGCCAGGCTACTTGGACTGAAATTGGAATAGAAATGAATATTATATTTTCCCATATCCTTGGTCATTGTGATGTGATTTCTGTTCTCCTCTGAACTAGAGATGAACCAGTCAGGACAGGCCACTGAATCAAAGGTAGATAAGTTGCCATTTGCATTATGGTAAAATACAAAAGACATCTCTGCTTTCAGGGTATGATGTAATTTCATAATGTCTCTGTCCTGAAAAACAAGAAGAAAAAGCCCATAAGATGATATTATAGAATTTCAGAATTTGAGAATGGGAAGGAATCTCAATGGCCATCGAGTTCAACACACACAGAAAAATCCCTGATTTAATCTCCAAGAGCTAGGAACCCATCTTTTTCTGAAGCCATCCATCTAATTCTGAGACAACTTGAATTATGCCTATATTAAGCCCAAATATGCCTCTTCGAAACTTCCGCTGCTGGATCCCAGTTGTGCCCACTGGGAACAAATGGAATGTCAAGTCCCTCTTCCAGGAGATAGTCCTTCAAATACTTGAAGATAGATATAATGTCATTTTCAGAGACACCCAAGTCTTTTCTTATCCAGGCTGAGCATACCAGGTTTTGTCGTCAAATCCTCAAAAGACAAGGAATCAAGACCCTCCACCATCTTGGTTGCCCTCCTCTGGACACTCTCCATTTTATCAATGCCCTTTTCAAACCATGGTGCCCAAAATCAAGTACAATAATCCACATGAAGATGGAAATCCCAGAGTACAATTGGGTAGTCATCCAGCCCTTCCTGGAAAGCATCCCTTTTAAATGCAGTCAAAGGTTGTATTAGGTTTTTTTCCCCAATGCTTCTTCTCCTGAGAATTTTTATCAAATCAGTCCTCTCACAGGCAGCTAAATTCTGCTGAACTTGGATCAGGAAGACCTAAATTCAAATCCTGCCTCAGATACTTGCTAGTTAGGGGACATTAAGCAAGTTATTAAACCTCTGGACACCCACTTTCCACATCTGTACAATGGGGATGATACTAGAACCTACCCCACAGGATTATTGTCAGGATTAAATGAGATAATAAACAAAAAGTACTTTGCAAACCATGGAGTGCTATCAATGCCACCTATTCTTAGCCATTACCACTGCCTCTCAAAGGGCATGCTAGCTGACTATCCTAGTGTTGAACTCAAACCTGAGACTTCTCAGAACATAACTCCCTTTTCTGTCCACCATGCCCTTATGTATGGCATCTTCTCAATTAGATTGTAAGCTCTTTAAGAGCAGGGACTTTTCTAATTGCATACTCAATGTTTAGAAGAGTGGTTCATAGGAAATACTCAACTAATGTTTCTCATTCAATCAATTCTGAGCCCCACATTTCAGTAAGAACTTTAAAACTAGAGAATATCCAGAGAAGGGAGACCAAGATGATAAAAGATGCTAAGATCATGCCGTTTAAGAAGGAGATGAAGAAATAGGTGGTTTAGCTTAAAGGAGAACAATTCTATGCAGGACATGATATCTTTTTCAAGAGCCAGATGGTATTACATGTAGAAGAATGACTTAAACATTCTCTGCTGCATAGCACAGAGAAGAACTAGGAAGAAAGTATGACTAATGCAGCAAAGATTCAAGATTAATATAAGGTAAAACAACCTAATTATTAAAGATTATTTACTAATAATTAAAGATTGAAGGGAAATCAGCTCCTTTGAAAGGCAATGGCAGTAAGAATGGTATAATAGAGGTAAAGACAGACAGAGAAAGAGAGGAAGGAAGGAAGAAAGAAGGAAGGGAGGAAGGAAGGAAGAAAGGAAGGAAGGAGGAAAAGAAAGAAAAAAGAAAGAAAGAAGGAAAAATAGAGGTAGGAATGGAGAAAGGAAAAGAGAAAGGAAGGAAAAATGCATTTATTAAGGTATCATCACATGCCAGATACTGTGAAAAGTAATGGGCTATGAAAATTAGCAAATAAGGTAGTTGCTGCCCTTATGGTACTTATACTAAAATGCAGGAATAAAACACTGGAATAAAAAAGCTGGAAAGCATATGGATAGTAGGTGAGGTTCGGAAATGGCCAAGACATGGCATGATGGTCTGGCTTGAGCAAGATATGGCAAAAGCTCATTTATCAGAACCCAAGAGCTTTCATTGAAATCCCAGTACTTGGTGACACTTGGGAAGAGATTGAATTCAAGTATTGGTTGTATTAGGTGACATCTGAAATACTTTACCTTAATGAAATTCTTTGAGATGCTATGAAACTCACCTCCAGCTTCATTATGGGCTGCCCTCCACTTTCTGCACAGCACAGACAGTTTGTGGTCTGCTATCCCCAGGTAAATAGGATACCTTTGCCTTTTTCAAGAGACTCATCAAGTCATAGTGTGCATGTCAGAGTGTCTGGGAATACAAGAAGCAGTGACCACACAGGGTGAAAAAAATGTCAGGATCAAGAATCCATTTATGACAAAGAAGAATGTAATACAGGAGGTAATCATCTATCTAAAGAAAAGAACATGGGAATACCAGAGCTGGACTTGAACTTAAGGGATATTGATTTGGAAGTGCCTAGGGAATGAAAAGAAACTGAAGTACTGTGGTCTTTGGGAATGTTTCATTCATTCTTGGATGGAGATGTCATCTGCTCAATCGCCTAGTCCTCATGTTGATTTAATTTGTCCCTTGGACTTTGGAATCCCTGGCATGAATTCTAGCTCCTGAACTCTAGAACCCAGTCTAGGAAGCATCACAGGGGGAGGGACTCTCTGAGTTCACACAAGTATAATCTCCCAGACTGTTGCTTAAGCCATGCCTGAAATTTGCCTTCTCTGATTCCCTTCAGGTAACACCCTAACCAGGCAGGCTTGGAAGTGTCCTGAAAGATAGTCCTGTGATGCTGTATATGGCATGCATGAGGGAGACATGATTTACTTAACGGCTGAAAAATTTCTGATACAGAAGCAGAGAAAGGGAGAAAGACAGAAGTGGAAGGCATTGATTTTTGGCAAACAGGAAATGCCCAGGAGGAGCTAGTACCCCAAAAATATGTATTCGTTGCTTCCCAGAACTTATACTCTCATAGGCTACTAAGAGCAGACCTCTTGGGTGCTTGGATAAGATTGTTCCTTCCTTGACTGAGCTGAGATTTCACCTCCCTTCCAAATCCCAAAGATGTCTTATTTGTATTCTTCTGACCAAACTGATGGGTATAACTTCCCTAATTTCTGTTTTACTTTGATAGTAATGTTTGTTCATTATGCATGATTATCTTTGATGTGATTAGCCTTTTGTGGAATGGGATACAAGCTGGCTGAGATCACATCAACTGTTCTCATTCTACGGTAGGACTACTTCCTCCCAGAGCGACTCGCAAAAGTTGCTTTTATCCTTAGCACCAAAAGCACATTGTACTTATACGGGCAAATATCTGATGTACAAAAGACAGATGAAATCATGGCCCCATACTCCACAGGATTGGAGAGCTAGGGAGTAATCACCCTATCACGATCATTCCTCATACTTCCAACAAAGGCAAAAGTGACATAATGCCTAGGATTTGGAGCAGGGCATTCCATAGCCCAGATCCATCCACTGACATACTCCCTGGGGCCTTCAGTTCAACTTGACTTGCTAGAATAAAGTCACAGACTTACACAGAGGAAAGGCCTTGGGGTCCATCAGATTCAACCCCCTCATTTTACAGATGAGGAAAATAAGGGTCATGGAGCCCCACTTATGCCTCATGATGGCCCAAGGCGACAAAAGTACTAAGTGTCTAAGGGAGGAGTCTACTACCACTCTCTCTAATACCAAGTTCTTTGTTCTATTCACTGTGCCACCCTAGTTTGCCTATAAAGGCATACCACATGGAGGAAGCCCCCACCTCTATCCTGGATATCAGCAACCTAGGAAAAATCCATATGCTCCAGCCTGGTGTTCCATTCTGTTCCAATGTCCCTCCTCCCAGGCCCATTCTTCACATTATTCCCTGGCATTAGAACCCTCCCAGCTTGGATTGCAAAAGATCAATCAACCTGAATTTCCCCTTCCTCCTCCAACCTCCCTAAGCTTTGTTCTACTGTTCTTTTGCCTCTGTCTTCTGAAAGAGAACAGTTTATCTCTAAGAATGACCAGCCTGCCCCTTCCCTTACCATCTTTCACTGCCTACCATAGGAATTACCCTTTCTCCCACCCATTATGCCCAGTAACGGCCCAAATCATCCCAGGAATTTGTTGACCTTCAGGCATTCGTCCTGGGGGCCAATACCAAGGGAGGATCAGCCAAAGCATGAGACTGCTTCAGAGAAAGGGAAAATAGGTTCAAGGTTCCTACTCACTTGGGTGCACCTTTCCATCATTAGGAACTGCTATGAGGGTCTTGCCTTGAAAGACCCACACTTGCTGATGGATGTCATGAATTTCTCCAATGTAAGGCTTATCTAATGCTCTAAAATTAAAATTGTTACAATGCAAATGTCACTGGCTGATGAGGTTTGAAGCTAATTAAATGGTTTGATTTCAAGAAACATTGCCAATTCTGTCAACACACAGAGAAGGATGTGCTGATATTGATGGAATACAGCCCCCACCTGAGTCTACCCATGGCCACTTTCTCTCTACATATAAATCCCTACAGTGATGACCAAAGAGCTTTGATTGTGAAGGAGGGAACTGCACAATTTCAGAAATGGAAGGGAACTTAGAGTCCATCTAATTGAACCCACTCCCAAATATTGAGGATATCTACCAAATAGCCATTCTTTAAAAATAAACAAACCTCTAGACCCACCACTCCAGAAGACACCCCACTTCTACTTGGGAGCAGCTCAAATTGTTGTAAGGTTTTTCCTGACATTGAGTCTAAATTAACCTCTATGTAAACTGTACCCTTTATTCTTTTTGTCTTCAGGGATAAACAAGATGGGTCTAATCTCCCTCCCCAGGGTTGGCCTTTAAATACTTCAAGACAGTTATTTCCCCACTGAGTCTTCTTTTCTCCAAGCTAAACCTCCCCAGTTTCTGCAAACTGTCCTCATGTAGGACAGACTTGAGGCCTGTGCCTCATCTAGCTCCCCCCATCTGGCTGCTTCCAACTTCTCAACATCCTCCCTCATCCCTCAAAAATGAAGACAACCTTCCAGGTGTGAGGACAGAGTCACTATCACCTCCTTGTTTCTGGAAACAATGATTGATTCTCTTAGGGATCCCTATATTACATAACGGGATGTGTATGTGTGCAGGTGTGGGTGTGTGTCTGCCTGTCATTATCTCACTGCTATCATATCAAGACACTGAATTGACCCTCCCTTCTCTGAGTTCTCTACAGTTTATTCAAGTCCTTACTGAATGAAAGTCTCAGGTCTTTTTCAGGCAAAGGACTAACAGCTCAATCTAGTAGTTTTTAAGTCAATTTTTAAAACCTGAGTGTAGGACTTTATATTCATCCCTATATTTTGCATTATTACAATATTCTAGCCTGCCAGGGTCTATTTGAAACCTGATCTTATACTTCTGTGTATTGACTATTCCCCTTGGCTCTCTTATCATCTGCAAGCTTAACAAGCATCCCATCTGTCATTGATACAAATGTTAAACAGCCCAGGGTCAAGAACACATCCCTGGGGCACTCCACTAGAGAGCTCCTTCCAATTCTCTTTTTTTTACATTTTGGTTTTGTTGTTACCCCTGTTGTGTTTGACTATTCACAGCCCTATGTGAGGTTTTCTTGGCAAAGATACTGGAGTGGTTTGGCATTTCCTTCTCCAGCTCATTTTACAGAGGAGAAACTGAGGCAAATGGGGTTAACTGACTTGGCCAATGTCACAATCCGGTAAATGTCTGAGTTGGGATTTGAACTCAGGTCTTCCTGACTCAAGAGATGAGCCTCCATCCAGCTAACCATTAATAAATCCTCTTTTGAGTCCAGTCATCCAACCAATCCTGAATCCATCTGAATTCTAATTGTCCTATATTAAAGGCAGCATCTCTCTGTCTTTCCCCACAGGAACAGCATGAGATCCTTTATTGCTTTACCAAATTCAGTGGAATTTTATTTGTGGCATCTCCCTGATGTCAGTTACTCCATCAAACAAGCGAATACATTCAGTTTCACATGATTTGTGTTCTTTATAGTCACGCTAACAATCTGTGATCACTGCTTCTTGCCCTACCTGTTCACCAAGGATCGCGTGAGTGGTTCTTTCAACAATTTCATAGAAATCCAAGACAAGTTCACTGGCCTGTAGCTGGCAGAGCAGATCCTATTCTCTTCCCTTTTGGGGGAAATTAGGCCACTTGCCTTTCTCCAGGCCCACAGCACCCTGGCCATTCTGATGTCACTGACAGTGCTTTCCCCACATCCACCAAGAGGTGGCTCACTTGGACCAGGAAACTTGAATCCAAGACCAGTTGGTCTTAATATATCTGTACTTGCCTTGGCTCTCCACTCCCAATTGAGCATTGCTATAGAAATGGACAATTGGACTTATCACGTCTCTCTTCCTGGACAACTTGGTGTCAGCAGGGAGCTGCATGATTCTCGGAGAGACTTCCTTCTAGCCCACCCTGGGAGCCCAGAAAATCATGTATGAGGGATGGGAGAGGCCACAGCTATGTCTCACCATGTGATCTCATTGGTATTGAGAAACCTGAAAAACAGTGAAAACAGAAACAAAGAAATCTAGACACTGTGTTATTTCCAGGTTAGAGGGGACATGATAGCCTTCAATCAGTAAAACAACAAGCAGTTCTACAATATGAGAGGCCATGTGCCTGCCCTCAAATAGCTTAAATTCTAACAGAGGATATAACACGTACACATATAGACAGTTCTCTTTGTGACAGTGGACTGGGTGAAACTATTGAAACCAACAGGCAGGAGTGAGAGAGAGAAAGAAGAGCACTGCACAGTAAAGTTAACACAGGGTCTTTTTTTGGGAATGCAGATTTCTTTCAGAATTCTTTAAGTAATGTCAAATTTGAGTACATTTATGTAAAGTGAGAACTGTCAATATAGGAAGATACAGAATATATAGAAACTTAATTTAGGGTAGTTTGGGGAGAAGGAGACACCAGCAGCCAGAGGGAATAAGAAAGGCTCTATCACAGGCGTAGATGAAAATAAAATGTTATGGCACACACAAGTGTCTTCCATGCACTGGTTAGAACTTAGGCAGCTCTCATGTGCTCCCATATGCATGACTTCTGGATCCTCTAAAACTGGTCTGGGCAGATTTATGACCCCACAGTGACATTTGACCTTCTCCTCTCCAGGGTGGACACAGATCATATAAACAAAGCTGCAAAAGGTCACAGTGACCATCAAGTCCAACCCATTTTGCAACATCCAGCCTCAGACACTTACCAGCTGAGGGACCCTGGGCAAGTCACTTAACCTCTATTTACCTCAATTTCTTCAGTTATTAAAAAAAGGGTGATAACAGCCCCTCCCTTCCAGAGTTGTTGTGAGGATCAAATGAGATAATGTTTGTAAAGTGCTTAGCGCAGGGCCCGGCCCATAGTAGGTGCCATGTAAATGCTAACTGTTATCATTATGTGAGGAAACTGAGGCCCAGGCATGTTAAACGATTTACCCAAGAGCACATGGGCAGTGAGCATCAGAGCAAGAATCTGAACCAGGTTCACTGACTTCAGAAGCAGTGAGTGCTCTTGGCATTGCCCCCCAGCTAGCCAGCCTCAAAGCCAAGGTCCGCCATATTGCTGCTTGCCTGTCATATGTGCATTGCTGTTGATTCTCTTCATGATAAGATTCTCTCTGCTCCTGTAAAAGGAGATTGAAGGTAATTGATTTATAGGATTTTCTTTAGGGCTTGACCTACGTGGTGTTTTTTATTCATTTATTTATAGAAATTTTTTTAGTGACTTTCTCAAAGTCAAATAGCTAATAGTATTTGAGGTCAGATTTGAACTTGAGTCTTGACTCCAGGCTCAGCACTCCAGTGTGCCACTTAGCTGTGCTAGAGTGATGTAGCCCCCTGGTCTTGGCTCAGCAGGTCATAGCTACTGGACTAAACAGATCCACAGATGGCTCATCTTCTCTGACATCCCTGGGGCTCACCTGCCTCAGCAGAGGTCTCCCCTTGACCACAGGCATCATCTCCTATATACTGCAGAGTAACAGGAGGGGACAGCAGAGCAGCTCTCAAGAATGTACTCCTACTCAAAGATTCTGCCAATGTTGCAGCTTTCCCATCATAGGCAAACATGTCCTTAAGAGTTTCCACACTGAGCCTGGATCATCAGCTATCAGTGCCCACTCCCAGTGACCAGGAAAGGATCTGCAACCCCCGTGGGCCATAAAGGACCCTGCAAGCAAAAACCAAAACATCCTGATAATAGAAATACTTAGGCTCAGACCCACACCCATCCTTGGAAAAAAAGGGACAGCAGTGAGAGAAGGATCCCAACACAGACACTTCTCTTTGTGAGGGATCAAAGGTACCTGATCCTCTGGCTCCCTTCAATTTCCAGAGCTCCTGGGCTGTGATGGATTCTTTACTCTCCAGTGAGATTTTCTGGGGCTATTTGGCCCTTTATGCAGTTGAAAAACTGGGTGGTTCTGTAGCTTGGGTGGGAACACCACCTAACCTGGAGTTTGAGTAATATCTGAGGCTGCTCCCAAGGATGTCGGAGAATGTTGAAGAGATAGTTGGGTGGGGAGGGGTGGATCAGCAGAAGTGGAAGAAATTGAGCTGGGCCCTGAAGGTTCCACCTTAGTTTAATTTTGAAAAAAATCCCAATATACTTATGTTTCTGTCAAAAAGCTCTTTTCCTTACAGGAAATTGGGGACAAATTTTTACAGCAATTTCTCTGAAAAAGACCTCATTTTCAAAATATATAAAGAACTGGGTCAAATTTATAACAATACAAATAATTTCCCACTTGATAAATGGCAAAAGGATATGAACGGGCAGTTTTCAGGTGAAGAAATCAAAGCTTTCTATAGTCATATAAAAATGTTGTAAATATTTATAGATTAGAGAAATGCAAATTAAAACAACTCTGAGCCACCACCTTACACCTGTCAGGTTGCCTAATAGGACAAAAAAGGAAAACAATCAATGTTGGAGAATATGGGGGGGCAGAGATGGAATACTAATGCATTGTTGGTGGAGTTGGGAACTAATCCAACAATCTTGGAGAGCAATTTGAAACTATGCCCATATGTACCCTTTAATCTAGCCATATCACTGCTGGATCTATATTCCAAAGAGAAATAAAGAAAAGAGTCCTATATAAATGAAAATACTTATAGGGACTGTTCTTGTGGTGGTAAGGAATTTAAATTTTTAACTTTTTTTTTTTGTTTATTTTTTGGTCTCTGTTCTCTTTTGCAACATGGCCAAATGGAAACACGGTTTGCATGACTACTATAAATGTATAATCTGTATGAAAGTGCTTGCTTTCTTGTAGAGGAAGGAGAGTATGGACGGAGAAAACTTGGAACTCAAAAATTATTTTTTAAAAAGATCGTTAAAATCATTTTCTGCAATCAAAAAAATAAAGCACTTTGGAAGCAAAAATGAATGAATGAAATGATGTATGTTATGTTATTCACATGGAGATCCAGAACAGAGATACATAAAGTGCTCTGATGACCACTTTGGGAGGTTGGGAAGACAAGCAGAGAATCTTATAGAAAGTTGTATCAGGAAAGGAAGGGAGCTCTGCAGATGTGACAAAGGGCTGAATCTCTTGAGGGCTGATTTAATTCACCTGGTTGCCTCATCATATCCAGAACTGCCCCTACACAGCACAGCCATAAGGTGTACTGAAGATGAAATTTACACTAAGACTTTTGAGACATCCTGTGAATTTTTGCTGACTGTTTCTATGACTTTGTTTAGTGTTTATCTCTATTTAGTAAAAGGGGGCATGGGAAAGGAGTGATGGGGGAGGCGTTACTCCTTTCACTGATTCAACATATTTATATCCAAAACTGTCATTTGGATCCTGTCTATACCTGCTCTAAAATAAGACTAGAAATTTACATTAGGCCAGGATGTGAAGGCCTTTAAAAGCCAAATAGAAAGCCAGGTGTCGTGGTGCAAGCCTATATTCCCAGTTCCCTGTGTGGCTTGGGACTTCTGAACTAGAATGGCTTGGGCCAATTGAAGACCACACTAATTACGGTTTTAAAATTGTGAGTCCCTGCATATGGGATGGGGTGGGGGGGCTGCCTAAGGATGGGTGAACCAGTCCAGATGAGGAAAAGTAACAGGTGGAAGTTTCTGTGACCATTAGAGTGGAACCTGGTGAACAGCCCCTTACTTCCCTTTTGGGAGAGATGGGGGACCCAATTTTTAAGAAAAGAAAGCTATACAAAGATTTGATCCTGCTTTAAATGTACTTGGTAGTTGCTAATATAGGTCTAGAGGTCAGGAGAGTGACTAGGTCTGTATATATAGATCTGGGTATTATCTGGATAAAGGTGATAATCAAAGGATGTGAGCTGACGGGCTTCCTGAGAAAGATGATAGAAAGAGGGGAAGAGAGGAGAGGAGGGAAGGGGAGTAGAGGGGATGGGAGGAGAGGGGAGGGGAGGGCAGAGGAGAGGAGAGAACAGAGAGGACAGTACAGGACAGCAGAGGATCTTGGGATATGACCAAAGTTGTTAGAAGGTTTTAAACAGATGATGACAGAACAAAGAACCCTGAGGAGAGGTCAGAGAAGTAAGTGGATAATCAGTAGACCAATTTCTACCAATACAAATCTTCTCTTTGTTGATGAAAAGAAAGAAGGAAAAAGTATTTATTATATTATCAGAAAGTTTTGGCTGTACGGAAAAAGAATAGTCACCTTGTACTGCCCACTTGGCCCCTCAACCTGTAAAATAATCAACTGAAATGTTAGTGGGAATATTGGCACCAGGGACAATCATGGCATTGGGGGAGGAGAGGAAAGGGGTAGTGGTAGGGATTGTGAGAGCTGAGGCTCCTCAGCACATGTGACCCTCTACCTCAGGACTTGACAAAACTATCCTGCAGACTTGTCATCAGATCCCTGGGCCCTGTCAAAGGGACCACAATTGGGGTGGGGACTCCTAGCTTTCTATTCTTCAATCTCTCAGCCTCAATCCTCCTTTAGAAGGACCTTCACTCTCTCCATCCTTCAGTGCTCTCTCCCAGACATCCCTCCCATGTTTTTATTTCCCACCAAAGCCATCCCTGATCAAATTGTAACTAGAAGTTTCCACACAGTTTCCACACAGCAACCTTAGATGCCCATAGCCTGCGGCACACAAGGGATCCACTACCCAGTATGTCCAACTGGATCTTATACCCAGAAACACCATCTTCCGAGGTTTCCCAGAGTCTGTCTGGGATTCATTCTGAACCCTGGGAACGGAAGTGTGAGAAGGGTGCATAGATAGAATGGTTTCAACCACAGAGGAAAAAAATATGCAAGGGTTCCTGCCCCAGTCCTAGCTTCCTACATCCCTGAGGGCCAATGCTGGGCACCTGTACCTCCAGTCATTCTAGGCCTCCCTGGTCATTTTTACAATGGGAAGGGGAAGGAAAGAAGCATTTATTTATTTATTAATCATTATTAAGCAATTCTTAAGCATAGGAAGCATTTATTTATTAAGTTTTTCACTATGGGCCAGAAATTCATCTCATCTAGAGATGAGAGATTAAAGCAGACTCCAGCCATTCCAGGGTGTATCAGATAATGACTTCTTTTGAATTTGTCTCTATAGAATTTTTAAAGCATCCCAGAAGAAAGGAGCCAGGAAAGTTCATTCTCCACCTTATCACATCATCAGGCTTATTAGAGGCCTGCTCTGTGCCAGGTACTGCAGCTAACTCTGGGAATACTTGTTCTTCAGCAGCTCAAGATCAAAGTTATCTTGGGAATGGGCAGAGCTGATCTTTCCTTCTAATTTCTGGGTGCCTTTGCCCTACCCCTAACTTCTAAGACTTTGGTGAGCCACAGATGGAGAGATCAGAGCTTCAAGGTCCCACAGAGACTACTGAGACCTGGGAGGGATGGGGGATGAGGTAATTCCAGTTCTGCACCAGGGTATCCCCACCTCCAATGCAGGAAAAAGAGCCAGTCCTATTGGCTGATGGCCTCATCTAGGTTCTGTCTCACCTCTCTTCCCATGAAGGGGACAAATCCAGGTGGGAGGAAACTGTTTTAGAACAAGCCTACAGCTTCTCATTGAATGAACTTTCAATCTAATTCCAACCTATCTTTCTGTGATGATGGCACTCCTGGGCCACCTGTGACCCATCTGTGTGGTTAAATGCATGTCATTCCCTTCAATAGAATGTGAGCGCCTGGAGATGGGGCCTGCTTCATCTTCTGTCTCTGCAGCTCCAGCACCAGGCACAGTGCTCAGAACACAATAAGAGCCTACTAAATGCTGGTAGAAGTGAACTGGGTGGAGGCGACACCTCTCTGACAAAGTACAACTGCTTGTTTCCCTTTTCTGGTGTTATAGGAAGGGAGACCCCAATCACAATTAGCAAGGGGGCGTGGGAGATGGGCTTCTGGGACACAGAGTTTCCAATAAGTGGAAGGGATGCCAGTCAGAGAGAAGGGGAGGTGTAAAACAGAGATGGCCTTTCCTAGCAACATTAGATCTGCCCCCCACAAAAAAGGGTGTTTTAGACCTTGACAGCATGGCAGGTAGGGAGCACAGTGAGCTCTGGGCCTGACACAGGGCAAACTTAAGTCTGCAAGACCTGACTTCTAATCCAGTCTTGGATACTAACAGACTGTGAGATGCTGGACGAGTCATTCGACCCCTACTTTCCTGTTTGCTCAACTGTAAAGTGGGGATAATAGCACCAGCCTCTTAGGGATATTTTGAAGATAAAATGAGATATTTGCAAACCACCTAGCAGGTGCCTCATAAATTCTTGCTTTCTTCTTTCCATAGTAGGATAAAAAGAGCTCCCTTTCTCATCCCTCTACCTGCATCTCGCCATAATCAGTGACTCCCAGGAACTAACTCCCTGAATGCCTTTAAACAGGAGCATTTCCTCTGTCCTTCAGTCTCAGTTTTGCATACACACACACACACACACACACACACACACACACACACAAACACACAGACTCTCTGTCTCTTTGTCTCTGTCTCCATCTCTCTCTGTCTCTCCGTCTCTCTCTGTCTCTGTCTCTCTGTCTCTGTCTCTCTCTCTGTCTCTGTCTCTGTCTCTCTCTCTCGCTCTCTCTCTCTCCCTCTCTTTCTGTCTTCCCCCTTCCATTTTCTGGCACTCACTGAGACCTGTCTCTGTGCAGAAGACACCCAATTGCTGACTGGAGAATGAAATGGAAAACCACTCCAGTATCTTTGTCAAGAAAACCTCAAACAGGGTCATGAAGAATTAGACATGACTAAACAACAACAACAAATTGGAGAGTTTTCATTGTTGTTATGAAGTGTTCCCTACCTTTCTTTCAGGAGTCAGTTTGAAGAAAATGTTGACAGTGATAACTTAAGAGAACCTGAAGAGACTCTTTTCCTTTCATGGGTTAGACAGTTAGAAAGAAAATGAGGAAGACAGACATTCTCTCTTAGTGTCTTAACCTTTATTTTGTGAAACAGGTGAAGAGAATTCTTGAGTGCAGACATTGCTTGGTATCTGGAATAAAATGATGGAACTATGTTTCCAGAAGCAAGGAGAGGTATTTTGCAAAGCAGGGATGGTTTGAGGTCTTTCTGGCTATGTTGTTTTTTTCTCTTTTGTTATTTAATACTGAGTTGGTCCTAGAAAATAATGAGTTTTGATATAAGAAATAAGAACAACTGCTTCTTTAAAAACTGAACTAATTGACTAATTGGTTAGAGAAGCTTCAGTCTGCTAATTAGTGAAGACACGTTCATATCTGTATTGTCCTAGAATTTAGGATGATAAAAATGAACATAGCAACAAATCAAGTAGCACACCAAGAAGTGACCAGTAAGCGAGGCTCGTTGACACTTGCTGTACTAGGTATTCTTTAGGTGCTAAATTTTTGTCACTTGTCCTGGTGGTTGTATTTTCTACCATTTTCTTGTATACTATGTATCAAGCTATTAAGAGTCTAGGCTAACAGTAATAGTTGCCATGATTCCATGATTCTGTAGAGTAAGGATATGTTAAGAAAGGAAATGTGTTTGATATCAAAAGTTTTATTTGTTTAAAAGAATATTGAGTTTTATCAGTTTAATAAATGTTCTGTATATTCTTGGAGGAATAAATCGCCAAGACTGCCACCTAGGGAAGGAATAAATCGCCAAGACTGCCACCTGTTGTATTTATTGTCTAATGAAATTCAATCTCTTCTAATTCCATGATCTTGAGATTCATATGTAGGGCAGATCATTGTATGGGTATTGGTGAGTCACAGAGACATAGTGCATAGGAGCAATCACAGGACATGCCTTGGAACCTCAAATCTGTGAAACATAAAGAAATATAAAGAACCTCAGTATTTGGTTATAGTACCAAAATACCTGAGATCAAGACCAAGAAAGGATCACAGAATCATAGATTCAGAGTAGGAAGGCACATTAGAAGCCATCCAGTGGAGGTTGCCTCATTTTAGAGATGAGGAAGACAAGACACAGAGAGGTTGTATGTATATTATATTATAATCTCCTTGAGGGCAGTGACTGTCTTTCACCTCTTTTTGTAACCCCAGAACTTAGCACAGTGCCTGACAGATGATAGGTTTATTGACTGACTGGTTATACTTTATGTATTTAAAAGCATGACTATGAGGTGTTCATAGACTTCTCCAGACTGCCTGTGGGGCACAATGGATTTTTATACTTAAAGGAGTATGTTATTCCCTCCTTGAACCCAAACCAATGAGAGTAAATTTCATACAATGCTCCTCTCCCTCTATTGTACTGAGTTTTTGTGTCTTTTCACATTAGAATCCTAAACTTAACTGATTATGTTGATCCCTCTTTGAACCAGAACCAATGAGAATAAAGTTCATATGATGTACATCTCCCTCTCTCCTTCCCCTCTACTATGGTATGTTTTTATGCCTCTTCTTGTGGCATAGTTTACCTTTTTCTGCCTCATCCTTTTCTTTTCCCCCATTACAATTGCTTTGTACCCCTTAATAAGTTTTTTATCATCAGATTAGTTCATTTATACCCACGCCCTCTATTTATGTACATCCCTTTTAAATGTCACAATAATTATATAAATTTCAATATTGGCAGGTATACATTTCTCATATAGGGATATAAACAGTTTGCTCTTTTTGAATTCTAAGTTATGTGCATGTGTGTGCATGCATGCATGTATGTGTGTATGTGTTTTCCTTGTTTGTCTTTTTATGTCTTTCTTGAGTCTTGTAATTGGAGATCAAACTTTCCATTGAGCTCTGGCTTTTTCATCAGGAAAGTTTGGAAGTCCTTTATTTCATTAAATGACCATCTCCTTGCCTGAAAGATTATGCTCAGTTTTGCTGGGTAGTTTGATCCTTGGTTGCAGTCCTAGCTCTTTGCCTTATGAAATATCAAATTCCAATCCCTCTGATCTTTTAATGTAGAAGCTGCTAGGTCCTGTGTAATCTTGACTGTAGTTCCACGATATTTGAATTGTTTGTTTTTGGCTGCTTGCAGTATTTTCTTCTTGACCTTGTAGCACTGGAATTTGGCTACTATATTTCTTGGAGTTTTCAATTTGGGATCTCTTTCCAGAGGGGTCTGGTGAATTCTTTCAACAACTATTTTACCCTCTGATTCTAGGATGTCAGGACAGTTTTCTTTGACAATCTCTTGGAGGATGTTGTCCAGGCTACTTTTTTCATCATGGCTTTCTGGTAGACCAATACTTCTTAGGTTATCTCTCCTGAATCTGTTCTCCAGGTCAGTTGTTTTTCCAGCGAGATATTTTACACTTCTAATTTTTCAATCTTTATGTTTTGCTTGACTGACTCTTGATGCATCATAGAGTCCTTAGCTTCGATTTGACTGATTCTAATTTTTAGTGAATTATTTTCCTCAGTTAGTTTTTGAAGCTCCTTTTCCATATGTTCAGTTTTCATTTTTAGGATGGTATTTTCTCCAGTTAGATTTTGAACTTCCCATCTCACCAATTTTACTAAGGATTTGTTTTCTTCAGTGCAATTTTTTTTTTCCAGTTTGGTCACTGTAGATTTAAATTTATCTTCTACCTCTCTAATTTGGCTTCTAAAATTTTTCTTGAGCTCCTGCAAGAATGATTTTTTGGGCTTGAGAGCAGTTCATATTTCCTTCTGCTGTCTCAGGTGTGAGTATACAGTGTATGTTGTCCTCTGAATTTGGTTGTTCTTGCTCACTACAATAGGATTGTATCATTCTTGATTTCACAGATTCCTTCTTGCTCATTATGATTGCCTATGTCCTGGATTTTTAGAGTGGATATCTGCTTCTAGGGCACAGATGTACCATGCTTCTCAGGCTGGGAGGTATGGGTTTGGTTGTTAACTTTTTGTGTTGTAGCCTCTGGGTGTCTAGACAGAGGCCAAAGTCAGGACTCTCAGTGTTTCCCCTGAGTTACCCTGAGGCTCACAGAGTAACCTGTGGGGAAGGGGTGGTCTAGCCACTTCAGGTTTCTACCTGTGTGCATCTGGGCTACAGTTCAGGCAGGCTCAGCACTGGTGTCTGCAGATTCCCCTGGTGGTGCTAAGGCACACCTGGGCTTGTGTTGTTAGTGCTTACTGGTTCCACACACACACATAGCCCGGGCTTTGGGAGCTCCTGCTGGTCAGCTGAGGTGGGGCTTGTTGGGACACCTCCCACCCTTCACTTCAGACTCTGTGCTGCTTCAGTTACACACTTCCTCAATGTCTCCCAAGCCTGAGGCTGTTTCCTCTAATTCAGGATTTTACTCTGGGTGGGATATTTATCTCTGGGTTTTCCGGCCAGGGAGGGGGAATCAGAGCAGCTAGAGTTTACTCCGCTATCCTGGCTCCTGAAAGAATAGGTAGGTGATTTTTAAACACCCAGGCTGTGGGCTGGTGGCCCCAAGAGAAGCTGCTGTTGCTGCTGCAGGCGCTGTGCTTTGTCTTGCCCAACTCTGACCGATCCTCCGTCCTGTGGTGAGACAGCTGGGAATCATCCTTGGGACAGGTGAGTTTGCCGGCTGGGGTTCCTTCTCACTCTGCTCTCAGCTGCACCCTGGTGCAGCCCCACATGCTCCAGGCCCCCTGCCCAGGCCTGTGTGGACACTTTCCTGGGCTGGGAATCTGCCACTCCGTCTCCCAATGGGTTCTGTTGCTCTAAAATCTGTTCAGATTCTCTTTTTAAAGTTTAGTGACAGAATTCACGGAGGAGCTTAGAAAAGTTTCTGCCTCCATTCTGCGATCTTGGCTCTACCCCTGAGAAAACGTATTTCAGTCTATGACAGAGTGTTTCTCCAGAGAGAGGTGGAACTAAGGGGTGTTTGAAACGTTGGGTTCTGTGGTACATTCATATAATTAATGCTTCCTGATTTTTGCTAATCCAATAAACTGACTGTTTAACTTCGTACTTGACATCAAGTGAATATTAAGCACCTGGATCTCTGGTACACCAGTTTGAGATGCAAAGGATAAAGATATGTCTCAGTGCCTGAGAAGTGATGATTGGTTGCTAATTCCTAGACAGAGCCCAGGAGGTAAAAGCAGAGCAGGCTGTTGTGCCTATAGTATGTATCCCTTTTGTCAACTTGGGCAGTTAGGTGGAACTGTGGGTAGAGTGCTTGGCTTGGACACAGGAAGACCTGAATTCAAATCTGGCCTCAAACACTCACTAGCTGTGTGACCCAGAGCAATTCACTTAATCTCTGATTGAATTAAGTCATTAGAGAAGGAAATGGAAAACTACTCCAATATCTGTCCCAAGAAAACCCCAAACAGATTGATGAAGAGTCAGACACAACTGAACACCATTTATAGCAGCAAAATAATTTAGTGCATGGAACTAAATATCTCTTAGACACCTACCCTTCCATTCATTCATACACATGCCTTCACAGAGATGGCAGATGGTGAATATTAGTTCTCATATCCAGGTAACAAATTGCACAGAGATCTACTCAGATGTGCTTTTGACTCAAGGCTAACGATCACTCTGATTATGACACTTAGATAGAAATGCAGATGTGAGCTGGGTGCCTCACCAACGCCTTTTCATCTGACTCTGCCCAATCTTTCATGATCTGTTGAATCCTGTTTCAAACCACTCATAACTCAGGGAGGCAGAGAAGTGCTTGGGTGGAGGTGGAGGGAATCTGGAGTTGGCAGATCTGGATTCTCATCCTAGCTCTTTCACAACAAAATGTGTGAGCTAAGGATATACAAAACATCTCTGTATCTTCATCTCCAAAATGAGAGGTCCTTCCTGTCTCTCTTTCAATGAGACTGAGCAGCCATCACTCCACCTATTTCATATGAGCCACTGCCAACATTTTTCAACCTTAGGGTTATAGAACCCTGAATTTAGAAATGGAAGGGACCTCAGAGGCCATCTAGTTGGATCCTCTCATTTAACATGTGAGGAGACTGAAGCCTGGGGAGGTTAAGTGACTTGGCCACAGTCATACAGGTAATATAAGAGGCTCAGTCAGAATTTGAATCTAGGTTCTCTAAATCTCATTCAGTGTCTTTATCAACTATACTCTGAAAGCTGGTCAGGGTGTGTGTACAATTGTGAGGTGTGTGCGTAGGTATGGGTGTGTGGGTGTGGGTGTGCATGTTGTGTGTAATCCATTACATACATGCTTCATATATGATAGCTGTAAAATATGTCACATGCTCATATATAATGATGAATTAAATGTCAAAATATAAAATATATATATAGAAATTTAGTCAGGTTATTTTGTACTTGAGTATATGCAAAACTATCTTCTTCCAATGACCCTAACATTCTGATGAACTCATTCATTTCCTATCCAGAGATCAGTGGGAACAATACCTTTAATATTTTTTAAATACTTCACGATCCTTGTTGCTAATGCTTTAGGTCTGAGAAACAGCCAAAACCTTCAGCACCTGACACAGGTCTTGTCCAAGAAAGCATCCTCCTCAGAGGAATTCCAGAAGACAAACATTCCCAAGTGCCACCTAGTCAAGGCCCACATGTCTCTGTTAGTCCTCCCCCCAGCACAAATGGGTGATTGCTCTCTTGGAGAATGTGAAGTAAATTGATTGGATAGAGAATTCAGGAGTTGAGATACTAAAAATCTTAATCACCCAGGACATTTATATCAATGACTCCAGGGGTAGACATATAGGTTTATTTAACTCAGTGGTAATAAATGTTAAGCCCCTAGAAGGCAGGAACACGTCCTAGTTATATTTCATATCTCCCAACACAGGCACAAGTTTAATGTATACAAAAGTGTTTTCAAACTTGCGGTATACTGTGCAAGCAGGGCAGGCTTTTCTTGAACTGAGTCTACTTGGTCCAGGCCAGGCTTAATTCCTGGAAGTGAAATAGAAATTTATGCCATCTTTGCTGTTATCATTGGTCATCATGATGGGTTTCCCATTCTCCCTTGAACTACAGGTGAACCAGCCAGGATAGACAGCTGATTCAAAGGTAGAAAACATGCCATTTTTGTTATGGTAAAATACAAAAGACTTCTCTGTATTCTGAGTAAGATATAATTCCATGATGTCCCTCTCCTAAAAAAGAAGAAGAAAAAGCCCATCAGATGGTGCTAGAGAATTTCAGAATTGGGGAATGGGAAGTCATCTCAATGGTCATCAAGTTCAACACATACACACAAAACTTCCTCCCAAGTCCTCCAAGGACTAGGAAGCCATCTCCTCCTGAGGCCATCCATCTAATTCTGAGACAACTCTAATTGTTAGGAAGGGTATGCTGATAGTAAGCCCAAATTTGCCTCTTTGCAACCTCCACTGCTTGATCCCAGTTGTGCCCACTGGGACTAAATGGAATGTCAAGTCTCTCTTCTAGGAGAAAGCCCTTCAAATACTTGAACACAGATAAAAGACCTTCCTCCAACACCCCCAAGTCTTTTCTAATCCAGGCTGAGCATTCTAGGTTCCATCAACAAATCCACAAATGAAAAGGAATGAAGACCCTCCACGATCTTGGTTGCCTTCCCCTGGGCACTCTCTATTTTACCAATGTCCTTTTTAAACCATGGTGCCCAACATTGAATACAATACTCCAGATGAAGTGGGACAAAAGCAGAGTAAAATTGGACTGTTATCCAGCCCTTTCTGGAAAGCATTCCTTTTAAATGCAGCCAAAGGTAGCATTAGGTTGGGGGGAGGGGTATTTTTTTCTTGGCTGCTTCTTCTCCTCAGAATTTTAATCAAATTAAGCCTCATACTGGTAGCTAAATTCTGCTGAACCTGGAGACCTGAGTTCAAATCTTGCCTCAGATACTCACTAGCTAGGGGGCACTAGGCAAGTCACTCAATGTATGGTTGCCTCAATTTCCACATCTTTAAAATGGAGATGATAATAGCAACTACCTCATAGGGTTGTTGTCAGGATCAAATGAGGTAACACTCATAAAGTGCTCTGCAAATCTAAAATTGCTATATCAATGCTAGCAATTATTAGCCACTACCATTGCCTCTTAAAGAGCATGTCTTTTGACTACTCTGTTGTTTAACTCATCCCTGTGACTTTCTAGAACATAACCCCCTTTCCTAGCCACCACTCCCTTATGTGTGACATCTTCTCAATTGGAATGTAAGCTCCTTAAGGGCAGGGACTTTTCTATTTGCATTCTCAGTGCTTAGAAGATAATTTATCTCATAGCAAATAAAAAAAATTGTTTTTCATCCAATCAGTTCTGAGCACCACATTTCAGTAAGAACTTTAAAACTGGAGACTATCCAAAGAAGAGCGATCGGGATGACAAAAGATGTTAAGATCATGCCATCTAAGAAAGAGATGAAGAAACAGATGGTGTTTAGCTTGAAGCAGAACAGCTCTATGGAGGACATGATATATTTTTTCAAGTGTCAGATGGTCTTTCGTGCAGAAGAAGGGCTTAAGGATTCTCCTCTTGATCCCATAGAGCAGAATGAGGAAGAAAGTGTGAATATTGCAGCAAACATTCAGGATTAGTATAAAGCAAAAGAATCTAATGATTAAAGACTATTTATCAATAATTAAAGAGGAAATTAGCTGCTTTGGAAGGCAATGGCAGGAAGAAATGCAGAAAAGAAAAGAAGGGAAGGGAAGGGAAGGGAAGGGAAGGGAAGGGAAGGGAAGGGAAGGGAAGGGAAGG
>CM053581.1:31679925-31755051 GCA_028627135.1 Pseudochirops cupreus
TATCATCTATCTATCTATCTCTATATCTATCTATCATCTATCTATCTATCATCTATCTATCTATCTCTATATCTATCAATCTATCATCTATCTATGTATCTACATATACACACATATATATTTATTATTTGTTTTTGTTATTCAGTCATTTCAGTTGTATTTGACTCTTTCTGACCCCATTCAGGGTTTTCTTGGCAAAGATACTGGATCAGTTTGCCATTTCATTCTCCAGCTCATTTGACAGATGAGAAACTGAGGTAGAGTTAAGTGACTTGCCCAGGGTCACACAGCTAGTAAATGCTTGAGACCAGATTTTAATTCAGAAAGAGGAGTCTACCAGACTGATGCTCTATGCAGTATGGCGCCACCTACCTGCCTGCAAACTTACTGTCCCTACTTACTGTCCCTTATCTATGATATTCCATCTCCTTTTCCAGGCTGCATCTCATGCCTGGAACGCATCACTCCTCACTTCTATCTCTTCAGATACTTAGCCTGCTCTAATGCTCAGCCCAAGCACTGCCTCCTGAATAAGGTCTTTCCCAGTTCCCCTAGCTGTGTGTGTCTTCCCTTTCTGAAATTACCTTGGGTTTATTTTATCAATATTTTGTATTTCACTTTGAAATTTTTTTGTAGCTACTTTTTGAAAATTTGTGTTGTTTTTTTCTGATAGACTATAAGTTCTTCGACAGTATGAACTGTTTGGTTTTTGTCACTTTTCCGACAGTGACTAGAACAAATGACATTTAATAAATAAATAAATAGGCAAATAAATGTTGATTGATTGGCTACTGGGTACAAGCAAAATAATTTAAATTTCTCTTTCATATGATGACACTTCAGATCCTTGAAAACGAGTATCAAAGAACTCACCTTCCCCCTATTTTATCCCTTAGTCTTCTTTTTGCTGGACTAAACATCCCCTCTTCCTTTCATCTCCTATGAAATGCTCCTTCTCCTCCTCCTTCTCATTCTTCATCATCATCATCATCATCATCATCATCACCAACTTCTTCTTCTCCTCCTCTTCCTCCTCCTCCTCCTCCTTCTTCTTTTCCTTCTCTTCCTCCTCTTTCTCCTTCTCCTTCTTCTTTGTAAGATCTGGCACTTAGAATTGAATACAACACTTTAGATGTATTCTCACCAGGGCAGAATATTATCTCATTTTGGGCCTCTTTACCTATAATCCTCACTTTTTAAATGGTGGAAACTTGTGGAAATGGAATGATTTGCCAACTAGTTAACAGTAGAACTAAAACCCAGCTCTCTTGACTGCTAGTCCACAGCTCTTCCTGACAGGATCTTGGTAATTTTCTACAGAGGGCTACGTCTGAAGGCCAAAAAGTTCTTAGAAGGGCTAATTCTGGGGAGGAGACATTCAAGCAGGAATGGCCATGTGCCAATTGCCCATGACATAATAGCCTCATTGGCGGTACTATTTCCGTTTCTGGTGCTATGGTTTGGGTCCACTGCCCATCCCCCACTCCCTCTTCTGTTTCCAGAAGTGAAACCAGTGTAACCAAGCAGATTACACAAACTTCTGGGCAAGGATATGAGGTAGGACTGCCTCTGATCACAGAGCGGCTGGGACCTGCCCCTTCTGAGATAGTGGAAAAATCTTGGCACAGGAAGAGCAGTGTCTAAGAGCCTTGAGGGAGTGGAAGTAGGTAAGGCTAAATTGTCTAGGTGGGGATTGAAGTACTCTCCTTTTCCCACCTTTCTGACCTCTGCATCACTACTGTTAGCTCTGAAGCATCCCAAGACCTTGGCTAGTGGAGAGTTCTTTCATAGGATGGAGTCATCTTTGGGTGTGTGGAGACCTGGCCTCCATGGAGTCACTCAAAGGATTTAGCTAGAAGTTTAGTGAATAGGATATGGCAATAAGTCTACCAACAGTATTCCTGTATCTACTGTGTGCAAGGTATTGTGGGTGATACAGAGATGAACAAGCAGTTTCTGGTTTGCTAACACTCAGCTAACAAACAGCCCAAACATCAGCAGGTACCTGGCCTTTTTCCTTCCTTTCCCCAAGCTTGATTACTTGTTGCTTTTTTAGTGATTAAGAAAAGTGAGAAACTGAAAAATGGACATTCTAGGGGAATGTATCCAAAACACAGACCCCAAGGCAAAGTTTTTTGGCTTAAGGTGGGGTTCTACCTGTCTCTCTAAAACAACTTTCTCCATGCTGTCTCCATTTTCAATTCACTTGCTACATTATTTGAAATTTCACAATTTAGATATTCATTTTGGTCAAAAAGGAGAATATCTTTTTTACAGCTATGTTAAATTTAAAATCTAGCAGCATATTAGAGAAGCCCATAGTTTCAAATACAACCTCCTATTTTCATGTATAGAAATATTCATGTTAAATTTGTAATAAAACAAATAAATCATGGTCTAGCCTGGGAACTTGATAATCATTTGTAACATCATTTTGGTGGGAAGACATGATCCAAATTCCAAATGACCAATTTACAAATGAAAATTAAAAAAAAATAATCCATATTTTCTGTGATTGTTGACATGGCAATGGGGAGAAAGTATTTATAAAGACCTATTATTTGCCAGGAGCTGTGCTAAGTGCCTTACACATATTATCTCATTTGATCTTTCCAACAGCCATGAAATGTAGGTTCTATTATGAGCCCCATTTTCCAGTTGAGGAAATGGAAGCAGACTTGCCCAGGGTCACAAGCTAGTTAATGGCTGAAGTCAGATTTTCATTTCTTTCTGACTCCAGGTCTAACACTCTATCCACTGCACCACCTAGCTGCTTCAGAAGCAGGAAAGAGTACCCAATTAATCTATAGTGATGATGACTTTTGGTGATGAATGACTAGATATGGAAATGGAAGTGCTAAAAGATGAGTAGCTGGAAGTGTCTCTGTGGCCTGGACTAGAGTCATGAAATCTCAAAGACAAAAGAGTTAGTATAAACTAGTACCAGAACAAGAATACCCTCTCTGATATAATCTTTAGGTGGTCGCTTAGATTCCTCTTGAAGACTTCTAGCAATGAAGAACCCATTACTTTCTGAGGTACAATCTTTCTACTTTTTAACACCTCTATTACTATCTATATGTTATCTGCCTATCTATCTATCTATCTATCTATCCATCTATCTATCATCCATCCATCCATCCATCTATCTATCTATCTATCTATCTATCTATCTATCTATCCATCTATCTGTATGTCTCTCTATTGTCTGAATCTGCATGGTACAATGGAAAGGATACTGGATTTGGAATCGAAAACTTTTGTTCAAATTCTGCCTTCGATACTTATTTGTGACAAGTCAATACACCTCTGTTTGCCCATATAGAAAAGGAGAGAGCTGGTCCGGATGTCTTCTCTTGGAAGTCCCTCATAATTCTAAATATGTGATACTAAGATCCTCTCTAGACCTTTGAAACAAATATTTCCTCAAAAGAGAAGCAGAATGAAGCTAGGCTTTCTTGCACACAGCAGCCCTTCAAATACTTGAATAGAACCCGTCCATTGTCCCCTACCCCAAAAGAATCTCCAAACTTTTCTAGGCTAAATAGCCTTAATTCGGTTAACTGATCCTTACACTGTATGGTCTCTTGGTGTCCTGTTTGCTCTCCTCTGGTTACACTCTAGTTTGGGAATGCCCCTCCTAATATGTGATGCCTAGAACTGAGCTCAATACCCCAGAGATGGCCCAACTTTTGAAGAGTAGAAGAAGACTCTCATTTTCCTCATTCTGGATGCTTGGTTGCCCTTGGAGAAGCCTAAGATTGCATTAACCTGGTAGTCACACTGTTGACTCATCTGGAGCTCGCACGCTATCAAAATCCCCAAATCTTTCCTACTTGAACTGTGGTCTGGCCACGCCTCCCCATCCTGTTCACAGATGGATGATTTCAAAGAAATCCAAAGATTCTCTCATTCTGTCCCTTCCTGTGTATTTTCCCAGTTTTCTTTAGTCTGTCAGTCATCTCCTTTTACAAGTCAGTGAGAGTGGGAAGAGGAAGAGACCAGGAAAGAGGGAGAGATAGTATAGCTCCAGCTATCCTACCATTTGCTTCTTTTCTAAAAAAGTTCTTTTTGATTGTAAACTTAAATAACAAATAGAAACATTTTAATATGAAAAAGAGGGATATATAAGAAACTGTGAACTTTTATTAGGCACAGTTTGTTTTTAAGAAGTAAATACATATTCATCTATAACCACACACATGTATATGTACAACATGTATATTCATACACATGATATATATTTTGAATATATATGCATATTCATAAGTTTATATGAGAGGCATATTTATATCATAACATATTCATGTACTGCATAATTTATATTTGCTATGTGTATATTTGTACATACTTACATTTTGTGTATATTGCATACATGTATATCTAGATGTACCATTTATATACATGTATACCTATATGGTATATATTTATGTATATATATATGTGCACATTCACACAGGTTTATATCTTTGTATATGTATAATGTATTTAGGTACAGCATAATATATATTTGTACCTGGATATTGATGCGTATATTTATATGTTGATGTATATATGCGTACATACACATATTCATAGGCATTATTCATGTATATTTGGTATATATGCACATATATTTCTGTAGATGTGTGTGTATGTATGTATATATCTCATAATGAGAAGATGAGGTCTGAGGATCTAACTAACACAATGGGAGGGGCTTCATGGAGGAGGGCTTTGACTGTGCCTTGAAAATGTGTAGGGTTTGGATTGCAGAGAGGACACAGAGCATTCCAGCCTAGAGAAATGTTATCTGTAAAGACTGAGGGGTGGGAATGAGCATGATGCTGTGTGGTTAACAAAGAGCCTATTGGTATGATGAGAATGGGAACATTGGGAATGTTGGGAATTAGTGGGCCACATGGGGCTAGTTAGATATGGAAGGGAGAGAGGTCCTTGTGTTTTAGGAGCACAAGGTCTACACTTAACTGACTTGACATTAGGGACCAATGGTAGGTTTCTGAGCAGGAGAGAGCTGTGATAAAGGTAGTATTGTAGGAAGACTACATCATGCTAGTGAGGGATTGTGGTGGGAAGAGTCTGGAGGCAAGAAAATCAGTTCTGGAACAATCAAGGAGTGAAGTAATGAGGACCTAGGAAAGTTTTGTTAACAAGGGAAAGGAGTTGGAAAAGATGGAGATGAAATACATTTGGAAGAAAGAAACGATTGGACTCTATGGTGAGGTAAGGTGTTATGAGGTGGGTCAATCTATCTCAAAGTCTACACCCAAGAAGAATCTTTCAACATAGTCATAGTTGGGGAAAAACCAATGAATACATTTTGGAGAATAGAGGGTTATTATATTACAGATCTCTGCCCAAATGGCATACATCACATGTTGTCTTGTCTTGTGTTGCAGTTATGTCCCCCAAGTTAGTTGTATAGTCTGGGATTGTTAGGGTTATGTTTTATGCTCTCACTTAGGGCCCTATCGCTTACCAGTGCTCAGCAAGCATTTGTTGATGCAATGTAGGACCCATGAATGGAACAAATGAATAAATTAAGGAAACAGACTAACTGAATGAATGAATATACTAACAGAAACCAAGGAAAATGAGTGTGGTCAGAGGGGTATGTTGCTTCCCTTTTTCAATCAACCAGTAAACATTTATTAAGTACCTACTATGTGCCAGACATTGTGCGTAGGACACAAAAAGAGGCAAAAGACAATCCCTACACTTAAGGAGCTTACTGAATGGGGGAGATGATGTGCAAACAAATGTTTCCTCATATCCTTGTTGTTCCTTGAACATGACTCTCCCTCTGTCTTTTGCCTATGGGCGTTTTCACTGGCTGGCTGCCATGCCTAGAATGCTCTACTTCCTCACCTCTCCCTTCTGACTTCCCATGCAGGCTTCCTTCAACCCTTAGCTCAAATCTCTACTTCCGCAGAAAGCCTTTTCTGACCCTTCTTAATTCTGGTGACTCCCCTCTGTTGATCATTCACAATTTATCTTGTCTCTAGCCTTTTGGTACATTATTGTTCACATGCTGTGTCCCCCATAAGGTTGTGAGCTCTTCAAGAGTAGGGACTGTCTTCTGTCTTTATGTGTATCCCCAGAGTTCAGCACAATGCCTGCCATGTAGTAGGCACTTAACTGTTTATTGACTGACAGATTAATGTGCACTTGTGACTTTCCTCCAGTTGTTCCTCTATTCAAATCAGAGAAGATCTTAACAAGGATCTCAAACCAAGTGGGAGTGGGAAGATAGAAGAGTGACTAACATCATTTGCATATTTGACATGCCACTGCAATTGTCACTGGAAAATCCCATTGCATTTTGCAGGACTAAGAGCTTATTGACTGACTGACTGACTGACTGACTGATTGCTTTTATGTTTCACATTTTTGTGACATCACGCCTGAAATCGAATCTTTCCTCACACTACATGTCCCAGGTTTACTTGTCTTTTGCTGGAGTTTCTCAGCCATCATTGATTCTGTTTCCTGCTGTTTATAATATTTTGAAGGGGAAGGGACTTTGGAGGTCATCTGGTCCAACACTCTCAGTTAACAGATAAGGAAACTGAAAGTCGGAAAAGTTAAGGGATTTGCTCTAGTTCATACAGATAAATTGTTTGAATGAGTGGTAATAGATCAAAGAGACAGGTTATGCTGAGGGAAAAGAATAGGTTTAATGTGAGTGAGTGAGAGGATTGAAAGGACTGGAATGGAATCTTAATGTTCAGGATCTTAGAGGTGGGTCACTTTCAGGAGAGGTCAAGGTCAGAAGAGTGCAATGACTATGTGTGGCTATAGAGGGGGAAAGAAAGAGATAGTATGATATAGTGGAAAGGGTATTGGATTTGGAGTCAGTAAGACATGAATCAGACACTTACTAGCTGTGTGATCTTTGGCAATCCACACAACCTCTCTGTGCCTCAGTTTTCTCACTATCTAATGAGGGGGTTGATGGCATTGATGGTCTCTCTTAGCTCTAAATATATGATCCCATGAGCCTAAGAAGGACTATTATTTAAGACACCTGCTCCCAATATTACAGGGACAATCTGGATAACCTCTTGTGTCTCTGTGTGAAAAATAGAGGAAGGTTGGACTAGCTCGACCTGGGTTCTGAACCATGGAGGGGGCGTGGATGCCACGGGGAGGTCTGTGAGTATATTTCAGGAGAGTCTGTGAACTTGAATGGGGAAAATATTACATCTTTAATTCAAGATAATTGTTTTCATTTGTAATTTTATGTTTTATCTTGTGCCTTGAAAAACATTATTCTGAAGAGGGGTCCATAGACTTCACCAGATGGTTGCCAAGAGAGTCCATGACACAAACAAGGTGAAAAGCCCCTGGACTAAATGATCTCTTGGGTCCCCTTCAAGTCCAACACTCTATGATTCTATAGAGGGAGACTCACTGAGGTTGGACAGCCCTGGAATGGGGACAAGTTCTTGCTGGTACCAGGCGTGCTTTTGGGAATCTGAGGAAGCAGAGGAACCAGACCAATTTCTATTTTTATTAAGGGTAGTATCATCTTCCCAATTAACCGTGAATATAACTTCAAAAGTACCCTTGATGTTTCCCTCATCCCTCATGAATGAATGGATGCATAAAGCATTTATTAAACTCTTACCATGTGCAAAGCACTCTGCTAAGTGATGGAGATGTAAATAAAAGAGTAAGATAGTTTTGGCTCTCAAAGAGCTCACAGTCTAGTGGAAAAGATAACACCTATGGAATACTAACTAACAGCTAAGTCCTATTGATTCACATCTCTCTCTCTCTGGTTTTTTTTTTTTTAGCTTTTCGGAGGAACTATTGGGGTTAGGTGACTTGCCCAAGGTCACACAGCTAGTAAGTGGTTAAATATTTGAGGTTGGATTTGAACTCAGGTCCTCCTGACTCCAGGACCAGTGCTCTATTCACTGCACCACCTAGCTGCCCCAATTCACATCTCTTTTATCTCTCCCCTTCTTTCCATTAACACAAACACCTTAGTTCAGGCCCTTAGCATCTGTTGCCTTGACCATTGTAATAGTGTCCTGATTAAACTTAGCTTCTAGTCTCTTCATGATCCGATCTATCCTTCATTCAGTTGTCAAAATCATCTTCCAAAGGCACAGGTCTGACCATGTCACTTTCTTGCTGCTCAAAAACTATCCATGGCTCCCCATTGCCAATAGGCTAAAGTATAAACCCTTAGCCTGGTATTTAAAATCTTCCACAATCTGACACTCATCGCCAGTTTCAGTCTCAGTGCATACATTCATGACTTCTTTGTTGCAGTCAGAATGGACCACTATTCGTTCCCTGAATTCAGTGCTGGATTCTGCTCTTCCTTGTTAATGCAAGTTACAACCTATGCATTGAAAAGAAAGTTAACTAGCAAGCTGGTAGTCACGTAGAGTTGGGGAAGACACACTTTCAAACCTGCCTTGTAATTGGAAGGCTTCCTGGTTGACTGAGAGTGAACCTGGTATTATGAAATGAATCAATGAATGGGATTCCCCTAGACAGATGAATTAAAATTGACTTGGGGGCATTGAGGGGAGGAAGATAGAAGCCTCTTTAGGGGCCTAGAGAAGATCATGGGCTAAGCCAGATCTGGGTAACTTTGATTAAGTATTGGGTAAACCAGTTAAAATTGTTCACTTGTTTCAGTGGTGTCTGACTCTTCATGACCCCATTTGGGGTATTCTTGGTGAAGATACTGGAGCAGTTTGCCATTTCTTTCTCCGGCTCATTTTACTGAAGCAAACAGGGTTTAGTGACTTTCCCAGGATCACACAATTAGTAAGTGTCTGAGGCCAGATTAGAAATCAGACACTTACTGTGTGACAAATCATTTCACCATTCTAAACCTCAATTTCCTCATCTGTACGATGGGAATAATAACACTTATTCTAAATACCTCACGGGTTGTCATGAGGAACCAGTGAAAGCATTTACATAAAATGCTATGCAAACTCTAAAGTGCTACATATTTCTATCATCATCATCAATCATCATTGTTGTTGTCATTACTCAACTACTTCCTTGGATATGACTTGTATCTTGGCTTTCCAACTGACAAAGACCTAACGTTTGCAAACAGAACCCTCCCCCCTCTCCCTCCCCTTTCCCTTCCCCCTCCCCCTCCCCCCTGCTGATGCCACACAAGCTCCTGAATGACTGTCCTCCAAGAGGCACATAGAGGGTCGCATACAGAGATAAGAGGGAGGCAAGTAGGGGAAAATTCTAGCCCACTATGGCCCAGCTACTGTAGATTTCTTGGAGTCTTACCTAGTGTTCACTCTCTCCTCCACCACCCAGAATCACTCCCAAGGGGGTGATTCTGGCCATTGTACACCAGTTCTGAAGATGGGTTGAGTAACTTCTTCCTTTAGTCTTTTTTTTTTTTTGCTTTTTTTGGAGAGGGGAAGGTAGGGCAGTTGGGGTTAAGTGACTTGCCCAAGATCACACGGCTAGTTTTTGTGTTAAGTGTCTGAGGCCAGATTTGAACTCAGGTTCTCCTGACTCCAGGGCCAGTGCTCTATTCACTGCGCCACCTAGCCACTCCGATCCCTTAGTCTTCTTCATAGGTGATACATGCACCAGTATTGGTTTCACAATGTTGAACAATGAGTCTTGGGCATTAATACTATTTTGGGATGGATTTCTCTTGGTTCTGGAGATAAGCTCTCTCACATCACTGTATGTCAATAAGCCATCTCCTCCAGTGTTCTTGAAGACTTAGGAGCCCCCATAGGCTGGGGCACATGTCTCTAGCTCAAGAAAGCATTTCCACACTTAAGGTTAGACTTTGAGGCAGCTAAAGTTAAGATGCTTAGTAGCTTCAGATGTAAATTCCTGTTGTCTGAGAGGAAACCCATGATTCTGTAAATATGCATTTATAAAACCTCTGATTGACTTTTCTAAGTAACTCAAAGTTGTCAAACAGAGAGTGAAATTGAGAGATAGCAGTTAACCAATCAATCAGTAATAATTTATTAAGCACCTATTATGCTCCAGGCACTGTGATGAGTGCTGTTAGGTCAGGGTAGACAATCTATTCAGCTTTGGCAATAAAAAATATCCTTAGAAGGACCTTAACTGAACTGAGGGCTATCTTAGGATAGGGGAGAGGGCTTTTGAGAAGTCAAAAGGAGGGGAAAACCCCTTCAAACCTGTTTATGGGCAAACTTATGAGACTAAATGGCTGTACTTCAAAGAAAACTATGGACTCTCAACACATCAAAAAAGGTTACGATAAACCACACTTACTACCAGTGTTTTTTCTGTTCAGGAAAGAAGTGTCTTAGAATGGGGGTTGAACTTCCCGTTTTAGTGTATAATAAGCAATAGTCATGGTAACCGTAGCAACAACAACAACAATTCTGACTTGACGCATCACTCAGCATATTATCTATGGGAAGAAATTCCTATTTCTAGTACCTCAAACCACAAGGTAGGGGCACAACCAGGGATGTGCTAGTAAATGCTTAACAAACGATTTTTTGTTTTGCTTTTTGGAGGGGGGAAGGCAGGGCAATTGAGGTTAAGTGACTTGCCCATGTATGTCAAGTGTCTGAGGCTGGATCTGAACTCAGGTCCTTCTGACTCTAGGGCCGGTGCTCTATTCACTGCGTCAACAAATGATTTTCTAAAGACTCACGACATTTTTTTGAATAATATTTTTTCTGATTACATTTAAGAACAATTTTTAACATTCATTTAAAAAAATCTGAGCTCCAAATTCTCTCCTTTGCTCTCCCTGCTGAGATAGCAAGCAATTTAATATCGGTTATATATGTGCAGTCATACAAAACATATTTCTATATTGGTCATGTCACAACACATTTTAAAGTTTAATCTGCTGCTAAATATTTAATGACTGATTCTGAAAAAGTCCAATATACTTTAAAATTTAATCTGATTTATTAATATTTCCTGCATCATTTTCTTAATCTAGATCATCAACAAAACAATAAATCGAGCCTCGGTTTGTAGCTTTTGTCATTTTCCAGGGTTGAATGCTCACAGTGAAATTTTAATAATTAGCTCTCTTGAGCTTGCGTGATTTGCCTCCAGAACACTGCTGGTCACAAACATCAAAATAAGCCACCTGGGACACAAATCCTGGACACAAAACTCCTCTTTAATGCTGATATTCTTCTGGTGACATTGTATGGGTCTTACTAGAACACTATAGTCTCCAAAGAATTCAAATTCAGGGTTCCAAAGAAGCCAATGGGAAAGCACCCAATAGCCAAGAGCAGAATGCAGAGGTGGGGTTGTTTAGGTGTTTCCATATAACCCCATTTGATGTTGGTGGAGATACTGGAATGGTTTGCCATTTTCTTCTGAGCTCATTTTAGAGAGGAGAAAACTGAGGCAAACAAGGTTAAGCGACTTGCCCAGGGTCACACAGCTAATGAGCATCTGAGGCTAGATTTGAACTCAGGTCTTCCTGACTCCAGGTCTGGCACTCTACCTGCTGTGCCACCCAGCTGCACCTTTACAAACAAAGAATTATTCAGGAAGAAGGGTGCAAGAGATGTTATTGAAGAAATGGAAGAATGAAGAAGATGAACTTGTCATGTAGCAAGGGCAAGGAATAACCTTATGGACTTAGAGACTGATGGATGTGAGCTTTATTGGTGAAAAATAGAGGAAGACCTTCAAGGTCTTCACCCCATATAGTAAAGACATGGGAGGACACGTTTTGCCAGGCAATGGTGGCCGTGATATATGATGTAGTTACATTGTTGAGACCACAGATGCATTGAAGTATTTGAATATGTTTGCTGAATAGTCTATTTAGCAGAATACATGCAGCCTGTACTATATGTAGCAGAAATAAGAATTTTCAGAGCAACTAGTATTATTTGGTAGAAATTTAATGACATATTTTTCATCTCTTCTAAGGATCCTTACAGATACTTCAAGCTGCGTCAACCCTAACTGGAAAAAGTGCTGGCTATGTTTATGTTTTCCCTAAGAAATATTCTTATCAACTAACCTTTTTGTTTGCTGTTATTGTTCCTTAGTGTAACTCATTGTTGTATTATCTTTGAAGAGTAAACTTTGAGACAGAAGAGGATCTTAAGGGATCACAGAGCTCCTGTATTTTAGAAATCAGAAAACTGAGTCCCAGAGAAAGCCATAGCTAGGTGGTTCAGCGTAGAGAGTCCTAGACTCGGACTCAGGAAGATTTGGGTTTGAAGCACTTACTAGCTCTATGACTCTGGGCAGGTCACTTAATCCATCATTTAACAGTATTTATTAAATGCCCACTGTATGCCAGACACTGTACCAGGAGCTGGGGATGAAAGAATAAAGAATGAAACAATCCCTGTTTTCAAGGAGCTAACATTCTCATGGGGGAGATGACAGATGTTTAAAAATATGTATAAGTTATACAGAGTAGTTAGAATACAAGGTAGTTTGGGAAGGGAGATAACATGGACATAAAGTATATAAAGCATAAATATAAAAAGCCTATTTCAAACATTCAAATAAGTTTAAATATAACATATTTTCAGATGGAAGACTAGCAGTTGGGGAGATCAAGAAAGGTTTCACATAGAACATGGTGCCTGAGATGCATCTTAAAGGAAGAAGGGGTCTCCATGATGTGTAGGTAAAGAGGAAGTGTGTTTCAGGAACAGAGAATGGCCAGGGCAAAGGCACAAAGATGGGAAATGAAGGGTTTTGTGTGAGGATTATAGAGTGTGGTCTAGGGGCAGAGCTGGGCAGTGGGACAGCAATGTTCAATGAGGCTGGAAAGATAGATGGGGGCTAGGTTTTGGAAAATTCTAAAAGTTACATCAAGGTTTCCTGATCCATAAAATGGGGGCATTTCCTACTTTACAGTTTTGTTAGTGAGGTGCTTCACAATCCTTAATATGCCATATAAATTGAAGCTGTTATTATACTTAGTGATATTTTATGGGGAAGCAGTTTTTGAGAAAGGCTTCTGAGGCAAAAGTTCAGAGCTTGGTCATATAGGTTTTTGGAGCATGTAGTTTTTAAGGAGATAGCATTGACATCCTTCTTCCTAGGAAGAGACTAGAGAACTCAAAAGAGTGGATGGAGAAAAATTAATGGGAGTCTCGGTGCCTACATTCCTAGCAACCAAGGAATGGTGGATAGAACAGGAGACTAGAAATTGGAAAATCTAAGTACCGAGGCACCTTATCTGCCCCCAAGGTCACTGACTGAGCCCAGAGCCCATAGTACTGTGATTATCTCTACTTTCAGTGGCCTGAATGGTGTCTGAGTCAATGACTTTTCATTTGGGAGAACGGGTACCAAATGGACTGTTTCTGGTCCTACCTTCTTGCTGCCTTCAATGGCAGATATTTACTCCAAAGTTGTTTTTTTTCTGTCCTTTCAAGGTATTTTTATACCTTCTGTCTTGATTATCACCAAAGCTTGTTTTCTCTAGATATGAAAAGAATAGTCTTAACTTCTTTTGGATCATGTTCTTAATTACAACTTGGAGACTGCCAGGGAAATAGGAACATTGTTAGCAGTATTGGTATACAGAAATGTTGACAGAAGCCTGACTCCTCCTGCTAAAACAATAGGGCTTTTAAATTTAGCTAGGGGCTAACAATTAGCAAGAATATTATGAGTTTGATTAATCATAATTTCTTGGACCAACTTCCCAAAAGGCAGAACTAAAACAGAAATGGAGTTTCTCTGTCCTCAAGCTAAAATGAACCGGAGTACAATTTTGTTATCTGGGACAAGACTGGGCTGTTGGGTCTGGTTGTCTCATTTACTCTTCCTGCTCCCTTCCTCTGCCCACTAGACACAAAGTACTTTGCAGAGGTGGAATTCAGGGCAATGACTAGGGAGTAGGAACTACCTGATAGAAGGAAAAAAAAGTTGTGTCTGGCGCTGTCCATCAATGTCCATATTCCAAAGACGGGAGCCAGAGGATCAAGTAGGATTTTTTCCTTTTTGGCTTAATCTGTACCCAGACAAGCATATGAAGACTACATATGAACATCACAGATTTAATATATTCTTTGAATAGGGCAATAACCTATTCAATATGAACCAAAAAAGTGAGAAATGCTTGTAAAATAGTTCTATTTTTTAATCTTCTTGGGAACTTATTTGTCTCTCTTTACAGAAAAAGTCCTTAATTATAAAACACTGGTTTGACAGTCAGCCTAGTTAAAAAAACTTGTATCTGCATTCATTGCCTGTATGATCTTAAACAAATCACTTGACCTCAGTGGGTCTTAGTTTTCTCTTCCAGAAAAAGAAGTCTTTCCAAGTTTTTTTTCTGAAAGGTTTCTCTGAAAGCTTGTAATTTCTTATAGCACAATAATATTCCATTACAATCATATACCACAACTTGTTTAGTCATTCCCCAACTGATGGGTATCCCTTTGGTCTCCAATTCTTAGCCACCATAAAAAGAGCTGCTATAATTATTTTTGTACAAATAGATCCTTTTCCCTTTTTTTTCGGTATGTCTTTTGGATATAGACCTAGCACTGATATCTCTGGATCAAAGGGGATGCACAGTTTTATAGCGCTTTGGGCATAGTTTCAAATTGCTCTTCAGAATGGTTGGATCAGTTCACAACTCCACCAACAACATCCTGTTTTATAGTACATTTTGAGGTGTGGTATGGCTAAACCTCCTTTTGCATTTTTTTTATTGATTCCCTTGATATCCTTGAGCTTTTGTCTTTTCTACATTAATTGTATTTTTTTTCCAGTTCATTTTATAGAGGAGGAACTCAGATAAACAGGGTTAAGTGATTTTCCCAGGGTCACATAGCTAATGTGTCTGAGGTTAGATTTGAACTCACAAAGATGAGTCTTTCTGACTCTTGGCTGGGTGCTCTATCCACTGCACCACTTAGATGTCCTTGGTTACCTTAGTGTAAAATGCAGGGATTAGATTAGATGGCCTCCCAGGTCCCTTCCAGCTCTAGAATTCAATGATTTTCTGTACACTCCACACTCCCTTTTAAAAAAAAATTGTGTTACTAAAGCAATCAGGACCAAACAAATGGGGGTGCTAAACCAAAGCCAGTGACTTGCTCTGCACAAATGAGCATGGAATATTCTCCCTGGGTTCTGAACAAGAAACAGAAATCTTTGAATAAGGAAAGAATGTAGAGGTTGGCAAACTTGAAAGAGGAACTCACTATTTAACATGTCAGATTTTCTGGTGATAAATGACTGACTGCCTGAATAGGCAGCTGGTGAGGGATTCATTTGTGAGATGATGAGCTCGGGAAAAGAGCCTCCTGGCTGCCTGGGGGCAGCTCAAGGCTGTTTGTTGTGCTTTGTATTGGAAGAAAATCAAAATGCCATCACAGTGCTGAGGTCAAGGTACAGCATGTCCTACTGCTCACACCAATCTGAGCTCAGAAGGCTCTACCACAGGTCAGGCACAAATAGTCCATATGAATGCCTGGAGGGGGGATGGCTCTAAATCTGGGCATCTCCTGTTTCTTTTGAACTGCTACAGTTCTGCTTCGTTCACAGAGCACAACTCCATCTTTGGTTCAGGCATGCCATGCTGGGTGGTCCTGCCCCAGTGTCTCCCATGTCATGAAATCAATTCTAAAGTTCTTCAGAGAGACCAGGAGAGTGTTTTTGTGTCTTTTCTTTTGACCTCCATGTGAGTGCTTGCCTTGTGTGAGTTCTCTAAAATAATCCTTTAGGCAAGCATATTGTTAGCATTCAGACAAGGTGGTCAGTCCATTGGAGTCGCACTCTCCGCCATAGAGTCTGAATGCTTGGCAGTTCAGCTCCAGGAAGGACCTCAATGTCTGGGACCTTCTCCTGTCAGGTGACCTTCAGAATCTTCCTGAGACAATTCAAATGGAAGCGATTCAGTTTCCTGGCATGGCACTGGTAGGTTGTCCAGGTTTCACAAGCATACAACAATGAGGTCAGATCTGTAGACCTTCAGTTTGGTGGGCAGTCTGATACATCTTCTCTCCCACACCTTCCTTTGGAGCCTGAACCGATGCCGGCAATTTGTGAATCAACCTCAACAACTATGTGGACATCCGTGGAAAGTATACAGCCAAGGTACATGAGCTTATCCATAGCATTCATTGTAACCAGTGGTTCTGTGTATGGATGGTTTGGTACTGCCTGGTGGAGAACTTTGGAAGGCTTGGGTTCAAATCCTGCCTCAGGCACTTACTAGCTATGTGATCTCGGACAAATTGCTCAAACTCTCTGTGTCTCAGTGTTCTCATCTGCAAAGTGACTTGATGATCTCTAACTCTGATGGCCTTTGAGCCAGGAGTATGCTGCTAAATGTTTAACAATGGGCTCTTCAACAACAGATTAAAGTTTAATCCACAATACTAACATTTTCTTCATCATTTTCTTAAGTCTAGACAAGGGCGACTAAGTGTGTAGCCTCTATTACATGCCAGGCCCTGCTCTAAGTATTTTTAAAGAAATAAATATCTCATTTGATCTTCATAACAATCCCAAGAGGTAAGTATTATTATTGTTCCCATTTTAAGGTTGAGGAAACTGGGGTTAAATGACTTGCCCAGGGTCACATAGCAAATTTCTGAGGACAAATTTTAATTCAGGTCTTCCTGAATCCATTCTAGCTACTACACCACCAGCTACCTCATCTATCTTTAGGCTTGAAGTCTAAGGAAGGAATATTCTGCTCTGCACTAGAGGCTCTCCACACCCAAGTTGGGAGTTTGGTCTGGCAGAAGGAGATATTAATTATCTTATGCTGGTACATATGGAAGTAGTTGCTTTGAGGCAGATGGAAGATGTCCAGCCTTTCCTCGGGGGCGGAGGGAGCACTCTGTACCCAGCAGGAGATGAAAGGCTGGAGGCATTGGCACACATGTAGTCTGAGGTCTTTCTACCTAAGGAGCCTGGCAATGAGGTGGCAGCAGGAAATGGTGGACTCCCTCCAAAGATGGGAGATGCCCCACCTACTTCATGAAGTTTGCAAAGCCTACCAATGAGGATTTCTTACTACTCTTTTGGAAATGACTGTCCTTTCCCTCTGTGGCTTCTAAGGATTCATGCCAGAAGCAGCCTTAGGTTAGAAGACTGAGCCACTTCCCAGGCATAAGCTATTTCCCTGGGTTTCTAGGTCGGAGCTTGTGGCTAGGGGATTAGGGCATTCTACCCCTGCCATGTCTGCAGCTTAGAGCACTCATGTCTTTGGAGACCAAGGACTGAGCAGCAAAGGACAGGGCAGATACAGAGAGGCAGATCTTGACTCAATATAAAGGACTCATTAACAATTATCTGGGCATGTCACCTAGCCTGTTAATAACAGCAAGAACTCATCATTGGAAAGGACCAGAGATGGCATGATGCAACCATCTTATTTTACTTACAGATCCACCAAGGCTCACAAAGGTAAGGTGACTTGTTCGCACAGTGAATTAGGGTCCAACCCAAATCTCTTCTCTTCTAGCCTAGTAATTGTTTCGTGATAAAACCTTGCCTTTCCTTCGCATGACTCTAAAAGCACCGGGGTTCTGATCAGTACTCACAGGAGGCAGCATTTGGAGCCGCATCTTTTCAACTCAAAATTAAACCCAGAATATAAAACAGTAATTAGCACCCAAGTCATGAGTGGAAAAATCTTGCCTAGGCTTGAAGCAGATCATGAAGATGGGGATAATTCTGGCACTGTTCTTAAAAAAAATTGTTGATATCCTTTGCCTTTATGTCGCTATTTCTGATTATATCCTTCCTTGCCCAGGGAGCCCCTCCTTGTAACAAAGGATAAAAAAGGAAGAGGGAAAAAAACCAGTTCAGCAAGCTGAGCAATATAGCAACTGTTTCTAAAAGTGCATGCAATGTTCCACGCTTGGAGTCACCTGTGCACAGAGGAGAGGAGAGTTGCATTGTCTCAACTCTTCCCTCAGCTTGGTTGTTATGATTATATTTGGTGGCACTCTAATTTGAGTCAGGGGAACTCTTCTGACCAAGGTGCTTCTCTCCAAGACCCTGAACACAACCATTGCCAAAAGGCCTGCACTTCATCTTTCTTCCTTCAAAACCTCAAGGTCCAGTTGTCCTGATCCATATCTGGCCACTGGACCCAAATGGCTCCAGAGGGGAAAGTGAGGCTTGTGACTTTGCATAGCCCTCCTTCACTTAAATCCAATTCATTTGGATGTCTTGGTATCACCTCCCTCATGTCATGGTCCTCTTTGAGAACAAAGGACAAAAAGGTCTGTGAGTAGAGAAGGAGCTGCCCACTAGGCAGCTGAGCAACTGGAAATTGGGCAATATGGCTTCTTCCTTCCTCCCTCCATCCATCCCTCCCTCCCTCCCTTACTTCCTTCCTTCCTCCCATCCTTCCTTCTTTCTTTCCTTACTTCCTTCTTCCTTCCTTCCCCCCCTCCTTTTTTTCTTCTCTCGCCACATAGGGTATCACACCCTTACCTTCAGGTGCTCTGTCCAAAGGGAATGTAAATTTTCATCTCCGATGTTTGTTTTGTTTTATTGTTTCTGTTAAAGCCCAGCTTTAACTCCAAAACACTGGTCCCAGACTGAGCCCTGCCTGGTCACTGTTTGGTCCCTGATTGGCTCAGAATGAATGTAAATAACGATTGTTTCTATTTTGGCCGGAAAACTTCAGGGTCTTCCCCTCCCAGATCTTTTTTTTTTTAAAAGTCATTCTTTGTCTCATTTTTTCTTAAGCCTTAACCAGTGAATGGGTGCTGCCTCAGTCAAACTGAGACCTGTTGAAGACCTCAACTTGAAAAAGCCAAGGTCCCTTACTACATCTTGGGCCGTTTCCATGTGTCCTTATCTATATCTTGCCACTGGACCCAGGTGGCCCTGGAGGACAAAGCGAGGCTGGTGCCTTAGCACAGCCCTTCCTCACTTAAATCCAATTCACTTGCATGCCATGGCACCACCTCCCAGATGTCATGGTCCTCTTTGAGGATGAAGGAGGAACATCAGCAGCATCTTCCCTGTGGCTCAGCAGGTGGTGAATTAAAAGGGTTCTCTATTCTGCAATTAAGTTAGATGGATTCTGGAACAACATCCATACCCTCTTTCACTGGGCCCACAGGGGAAATGTTTGATATCGTGTCTTTCACTCCCCACCCCTCTGACTTGGAATGCTCACTTTCCTCATCTCTGCCTCTTGGAGCCCCTAACTCCCTTCACAGCCCATCTCAAATGCTCCCTCCTTCAAGAAATCCTTCTTGATTCCTGTGATTGTTAGTGCCCCTCCCACTGAAATTATATAGGTTACAGATCTAGCTCTGGAATAGACTCAGAGACTATGCTGGGTGATGCAGTGGTTAGAGCAGTGAACCTGGGCTCAGTCAGAAAGTCCTCAGTTTTAATTTGGTTTAATGTGGTTTCAGATCCTTACTAGTTATGAGATCCTGAGCAAATCACTCAACCTTTGCTTCAGTTTCCTCATATGTAAAGTGGGGAAAATAAAAGCACTGAACTTCCAGGGCGCTTGTTAGACTAGGATGAGACATTTGCAAAGCACATGCTTAAAGTGTTATAGAAATAGGAACTTTGGTGTTTCTGTTGCTGTTACTCCCATACAGTAACAGAGATATTGGAAGAAGACTTTACTGGAGTCACATCTTTGTAAGATATTAGCATTGGTGCCATCTCAATTGGGTCAGTGAGGTTTTGCTGTGAACATTATTTCAGAATAGGATTCAGTCTAGAAGAGGGCACAGCTTAATTCAAGGAGTTGTATTCTTTTTAATTGGTTTCTCCCAGGCAGTTGTGAGTGAAAGATTAATGGGTGCCATAACTACTGATCAGGTGATAAAATGCCAGCTGCCTGAGCCATGATGGGGCATGCACCTGAGCATTGTTGGATCAGAGGGCAGAGGAAGTTTTTGCTCAGACTTGTCAGGGGCTCCCTTCCACCATCTTAATGAGGTCACATATTTCCCTCTGGCTTGAAAACATGTCCTACAGAACTCAGGGTGCTGAATTTCCTTTCCTATAATTTGAGATTTATTTCACCTTTAATAAGCTCGACCTCTGTGCAAGGCTATAGTGGGCACTGGGAGCAGAAAGTTGGTTCATCTGTAAAATGGAGACAAGATTAACCATAGAATTGACTTCTCAGGTCTGTTGTGGGGATCCAATGAAATAAGATACATAAAAGATGCCTCTGTCTATAAAAATGCTCTGGTTTCCCCTGTACTCAAAACTTTCCTCCATTTTATAATCCACTCAAACTACTGTCCTAGAGCCCTACCCTCCCGAATCACAGTGCTGGGACAGAGTAAACACTTGTTGACTGATTGATAGAATGGGTGCAGCTTTCTGATCCTGATCGTATCTGGTGCCTGATACCAGCGTGGCTTCATTGGCACAGTTTGAGGGCTGCCCAGCCTCTACTTCCTCTCCCTCTCAGCTATGTCTGGGGAGCTCCAGTTCCCATTTAGAAGACATGGATATATGACGATGCTTTTTTTCCTTTTTTAATTTTGTATTTAAATTTTAATATTTAAGTTTAAAAAATGAGACATCCATGTAGTCACCCAGAAACTGAGTGTCCTTTTCACCACTAAACTTTTGGAAATAATCATGTACTTTTAACTGTCAATTCACCCTGAGTTAGTCACTCATTAGCTCCTCCCAATCTGGCTAGCGAGTCTGTAACACTATAGAAACTGTTTTTTCAAAGGTCACTGATGCTTTCAAAACAAGATTTAATGATGCCTTTTGTATTTATTCCATAGTTACTTCTGGATGTAGCAAATTCTCCCTTCCCTCTTTTTTTTTTTTTTGCCTTTTGGAGGGGGGAGGGCAGGACAATTGGGGTTAAGTGACTTGCCCAAGGTCACATGGCCAGTAAGTGGTAAGTGTCTGAGGCTGCGTTTGAACTCAGGTTCCTCCTGACTCCAGGGCTCTATTCTCTGTGACACTTAGCTGTCTCCTCCCTCTTTTTTTTTTTTAGCTTTAAAAAAAATTTATTTGGCATTTCATTTCCCCCCAGTTACATGAAAAACAATTTTTAACATTTGTTTTGAAAACTTTAAGTTCCAAATTCTTTCCCTTCTTAGCTCCCCTCATTGAGAAGGCAAGCAATTTGATATAGGTTATACATGTGTAGTTATGCAAAACATATCCATAATAGTCATGTTGTGAAAGAAAACGTAGACAAAAAAAACCTCAAAGAAAAGTATGCTTCAGTCTGTATTTTTTCCTCCCTCTTTTGTAAAAAAAAAAAGTTAAACAAAACCAAATGATACATAACTAACAAAATATGCAGCATTGTGCATACATACATAGTCCTCTACCTCTTTACCAAGTAAAACACAAATCCAGATTTGAAATGGAGCTTAGAAGTAATCTAGACCAGAGGTGCTGAACATCCAGTGACCCCCAACTCTCCCTAGTGCAGCCCAAACCAGATTAAAATTTAATTGGGAAATAGTTAACAAAAGAAGTCAAAATGCAATAGGACACAGATGATGTTAATATGAGGTTTTCTAAATCAATATGCAGCCTGCAGGCTCCTTGTGTACAATTTAGTGACTCTTGTTCCTATTTGCTTTTGACACCACTTATCCAGTCTACTCTCCCATAGAGGAAACTGAGCCCCAGGGAGGCTAGGCGACTTCTCACCCGAGTGACAACAGAACCAGGATTTGGTCCCATTTCTTCTGTCTCTGAATTCAGCAGTCCTGTCTCTACTCCATGCTGGGCGGGGGGGGGGAATATTTCATCATCTGAGGCTAAAATAGCATTTAGCTAACTTGAAGTTCTTTCTACTTATATTACTGTAGCCATCACCAATGATCTTTCATTGAAAAAGGAACTTTTATTGGAAATGTTACATTAAACATCGATACAATTAAACTTGCTTAGAAACTCTTTACATTTTAAAATGAATTAACTCCCACTAGTGACCGGTAGTCTGCTAATTCTGATGACCTTTTCTCAGTCTTCACTGCCCTGACCCCTCTGAAGCTTTGGACGCTGGTGGCTACCCTCTCTTCTGACTCTTCTCCCCTCCCTTGGCTTCCATGACCCTTCTTTCTTTTAGTTCTCCCCCAGTTTGCCTGTTCCTCCACCCTCGCCTTTGCTAACTAATCCTCTGCATTGGATCCCATTCATTTCCTGTCTTTCATACTCTAAATTTGTGAGGGGATGACGATCCATTAATAGAACAACTTCCATTTCTATAACCCAATGTTTACATAACTACTAAGTACAGGAGTCAGGATTTGAACTCAGGTTTCTTGACCCCACATCTACCACTCCATGTTACCTTCTTTACAAAGACACAAGTGATGCTGGGAAAAGAGGGAAGGCAGAGACTTCCATGAGCCCATGCTCTCAGCGTTATTAGGAAGACATTTTCAATCTTCTCAAGTCAAGGGAAATTCCTGAGAGAAAGTTAGAGCTTAATCATAAAGAATTAGCATGAGTGCTTGAGATCAGCAGTGACAAGCTGACTCAGAATCTGCCCAGACAGACGAAATCTGGCTAGAGAGGAGGCAAAGCCATGAAGCAAGCTTCTGGCTGACACTGTGTTTCTTGAAACGCTCCTTGCGAAATGCTCCCAACGATTTATCTTTGGAGAATGAGAAGTAGGTAAAAGGCCCCCAAGGCACAAGCTAGCAGTGGGGAATTATGCTCAAGGCTATTTTAGAGAGCCCTAACACATTGAGTTGAGGGAGGGGCTTTTGTGGTAGGTGTCACTGAGCTGAGGAGCATCATGATACAGCAGGAAGGGCACTGGAAGATCCAGGTTCAGATTCTGCCAGCCTTTTACCACTTGTGAGAGCTTGGGCAAATCCTTATGGTCTCTGAGCCTCACTCTTCTCATCTATAAAATGGAAGAGTTGGATTACATGCCTCTGAGGTCCTTTCCAGTTCTCAATGTGTGATTCTATAACCTTGGACAAATCACTGAAGACTCAGGACTCTCTTTCCTCAGCAGTAAAATGAAGGGGTTGGCTCTAGAGTCCTTTACATAGCCTTTCAGCTCCAAATCTATGATTTTATGACTTCTTCCCAATAACTCGAGGGATTATGGTTGTCCCGAGGCTCAAAAAGGAGTTCTTAACCTTGTTTGTGTTGTGGACCCCTTGGGGCAGTCTGATGATTCCCTTCTCAGAGTCATGTTTTTAAATGCATAAAATAAAAGACATAGCATTATAAAGGACATGAATTATATTGAAATAATTGTCAAAGTATTTTTCAAAAACACAAATGTTTAGACCTCAGGTTTGAAAACCTTCATGGGGGAGGCTAGGTGGTGCAGTGAATGGAGCACCAGTCCTGGAGTCAGGAGGCCCTGAGTTCAAATGTGGCCTCAGACACTTAACACTTACTAGTTGAGTGACCTTGGGTAAGTCACTTAACCCCAATTGCCCTGTCTTCCCCCCTTCAAAAAGCAAAAAAAGCAAACAAACAAACAAACAAACCTAAAAAAAGCCCTTCATCCTAGAATAACCTCAGGGAGAACTCTCTCCTCACCTAACCCCTTCTCCCCTATCTTATGTAACAAGCCTGTTCTCCACATGTATCATGATAATGCCATTGTGTGCCTGGAGGCAGAAAAGACATCTCTAACCTCTTTTCCCACCCTTCTCCAGATAAGCCTTTTTTCCCTGCCAGAAGGGGAAGCAGGAGGACACTGCTCTGTTCTCCTCAGAGAGAGTGATTACTGGACTAGAATTATATATGTCTGCTTCCTTAAATAGTACTAGTCTGACTCTCAGGGATGTGGTTTTCAGGTTTAAGCTAAACGTCTGGTTCCTGCTTATTAGTGGAGAAAGGAGGATCCAGGTTTTCTATTCAAGACTTGACTTCCTTCCCACCAAATACCTGTTCCATGGTGAAAACATACAGTAAGCAGTGTTTAATCCGCTTGTCCAAGCTGATAGCAAAACAGAAACCAGAGAAAGTAGTCATAGGGGAATATATATCAGACACCTCAGAGTAAAGGAGATCTCCTATCGAGAGCAAAGTAACTCAGCTCAACCAAGAGTGAGTTCAAAATCTCATCCGAGGGGGAATGTCTTGAAGCCTCGCCTTGAGTAGAGCAAGCTGGGGACAGGAACATGGTAGAGACTGCTGACTCCTCTCATGCCAGATTCTTTCCAGAATCTTTTTTTTCACTTTCAGTAATCTGAAGTAGGGTCGGCATCATCCAGCTTTCCCTCTCCCTCTCTTCGGTCTCCCCTCTAAAGGAAAGTAAATCATGATGGCTGAAAGCTGCCTAAGTAACTAGTTTACTGGCTATATTTGTCAAAGACCAAACCTTAAACCCATTTCACTAGGGAACTTGTATATTGGACGATAGGGCCCGGTCCAAGGACCACTTAACGACTATTTATTGGGCCCTCTTGGCTCAGAGTGCATGTAAATGGTAACTGTTTCTCCTTTGGCCAGCAATTCAGAGGCTCTTCCCCTCCCAGTTTGAATTTTTTTTTTAATTAAGGGGGCCATCCCTGAACTCACTTCTTAAAGAGACTTATTCTTTGAATGGGCATTACCTCAGTCAAAGTGAGAACCTGAAAAGACCTTAGCCTAAAAGGGCCAGGTTCTCTCCTTGCATCCTGGGCCATCTCCAGTTGTCCTGATGAATATTTGGTCACCAGACCCAGATGGCTCTGGAGGTGAAAGTGAGGCTGGTGACCTTGCACAGTCCTCCCTCACTCAAATCCATGTCAACTGCAAGTCATGTCATCATCTCCCTGATGTCATGGTCCTCTTCAAAAATGAAGGACAAACATGACAGCCTGAAGCTGGAGGCCAAAAGAGCCCAAAGTGAATCAAGAGACTCAAAGAAAGTGAAGAGACTGGAGCTCTGCTCTCTTCACTCCTGACAATTCTGCCTATGACACCCTCACGTGGTTACAGGGCATTGATCGCCATCAATGAGGAAAGAGTCTCTTACCAATGGGCTTTGGGACTCAGGTTACATTCCTAAGTAAATGGTCATGATAAAGACAGTCTTGTTTTAGCTGCTTCTCCCTCAGCCACTGTGGCCCCCTTCTCCCATAGAGAAATTATTCCTGGGTCCCTTCAGTCTCTGAATCACAAGATAGGCCTCCCTCTCTCCACTCCCTCCAGCTCCCTTGTACATGTTATCTCCTATTAGAATATAGGCTCCTTGTGGGCAAGGACTGTTCTTTTGCTTGGATTTGTATCTTCAGCTCTGGGAAATACACACACACACACACACACACAGAGCAAAAGAGAGAAAATGAGAAGGTCATTCAGTTAATGGGAATAATTCTAGCAGACTATGGAGGTAACCTTGGGTTTTTGAAGGCTGTATTAATGATATGCAAAATTTGAGGACAGGCCCTGCTTGTTTAATCTCCTCATTCACCCTTAAGCCATGATACTAAGAGGGTGTGTACACCTTCTTCTTCCTTTCTATATCTGTCTTCATCCCTTGCTCCCTTATATATCTTTCCTTGTTCTGCTAGAATGTAAGCTCCCTGAAGACACAGGGAATGTGTCACTTACATTTGTATCCCCAGTGATTTGTACAGTATCTATCATCTAATAAGTGCTTAGTAACCACCTTTCCAGTCATTCATACTTTCTTTGTTCACTAATGTTTGCAGACAGACAGAGAGTTTGTCCATCATAGGATCACAGCTTCAGAGCTGGAAGGGACCTCAGAGGCCATCTGATCCAACCTTCTTCATTTTACAGATGAAGAAACAGATGCAAAGAGTCAGATGACTTATCAAGGGTCACACAGGTTCTAAGTGATAGAACTGGGATTCCAATCTAGGTTCTCCAACTCCAAATTCACCCCTCTTTTCACTGTGCCACAGTATCTCTCCATACAGCAAAAGTATTCATTAAGGACCTACTATGTACATACTAGGCACTGGAGATACAAAGAAAGGAGTGAAAAAGTCCCTGCCCTCAAGTAGCTTACCTTTTATTAATGACCCCATCCTTTTTTTTGCTGTAGAAACTCCTCCAGATCATTTATTAAAGGTTGTTCTTGGCATATGTTGGTGGAAGGATTCCCCACATCAATAAAAAATGACTCTTTGAAGTCCTGGAGGATTCCAGCTACAGAAACCACTTGGAAACAGGAGTGAGGAGGGTGGAAAGCTGTTGTTGCTGAAGCATTTGGTTTTAGCAAGGGAATGGGTCGGGGGAGAAGCAATCCATTGGCGGGAAAGCAAAGCAAAGTGCACAAGAATTGGAACATTTTGTCTGCACCATGACCAGGTTCTTTGGGCTGGAGCTGGTGGTCTGGAATCCTTCTTTCTCAAGGTTTCTTTCAGTGAGAAGCTCTTGGTGGGCTCAGATGGGTCTCCCCTGGTGTGTTGCCTGTGGTACACTACATTAAGGAACTCACTGGAAATAATTGTCACTTGGTGACAACGGGGAATAACAGCATCCAATTTCAAGGTCAAATTTGAGCTTAGGGTAGGATAGATTTGAAATCAAATCCAAATAGATGGTCAGTGTCATGCAAGGAAGACCCAAGTTCAAATCCTGCTTCTGAAACTTACCCTGGGCAAATCTCTCAGCTTCTTTGAACCTCAGAAAATGGGGATAATCTGGGTAATGCATCTCTCACAGGGTAGTTGTGAAGCTCAAATGGGATAATGTATGCAAAGGGATTTGCATGCTCGTAAGTGCTGTGTAAATGTCAGCTATTACCAGATCATGATTTAAATGACTAGTCAGGAAGACTCAATTTGATTCTGCAGAGGATGAATTCCTGTTGCTTGATAGAACCTTTGTACATATGCTTCAGGAGGCAGTCACAGATGCAGGCTTCATTTTTAGAAGCTACTGACTATACATCTTGAAGCAGAGAATGACTTCTGGTATTTTCTCAGATTAATTCTGTCATTACACCAGCAAGCAGAATTCTAATCTGACTATCTGATTTACCAAATCAAAGTAAACTCTTGGAGAATTAAAATAATGAAGTGTCAGAAGTATGAGGGGTCCTTAGTTGGCCTCCAATTCAATCCCTTCATTTTATAGACGAGAGACATGTATCCCAGAGAGGAGAAATGACTGATTCAGAGTCACAGGTAGTAAGTGTTAGAGATAGCATTCAAAATTATTTCTCCTGACTTCCCATGGGCTCTTTAGACTCCACCATGTTGACCAGCAAGGTGGTAAAAGGGGAACTAGGTGGCACAATAGAGCCCTGCACCTGGAGTCAGAAATACTCATCTTCTTGAGTTCAGATTCAGACACTTACTACCTGTGTGACCCTGGGCAAGCCACTTAATCCCTCTTTGCCTCAGTTTCCTCATCTGTAAAATGAGCTACAGAAGGAAATGGCAAACCACCCCATTATTTTTGCTAAGAAGACCCCAAATGGGGTCATGAAGAGTCAGGCATGACTGATACAACTGAACAACAACAACAAAATGTGATCACAGGTAATCCTCCATATGGATGTTCATATTTCACGGCACAATGAATCCATAGCTTTTGTGGGTTTTCACATTGAGTTCTTTTAAAAAAAAATATTATATTTATTTTATTTTCAAGTTATGGAATAAAATGAGCATTTCTGCAACATGGAATAATAAAAACATTGAGTTCTTATAGGATTGCAGCATCTATGTGATCAGCAAGTACTTGCACACTGCCTTGTTGAGCGACCCAGTTCAGAGGAGGGGAAATTAAATGATCAGCTTCATAAATTTTGGTCTTGGTCTTGAATTTTCTGCTTCTCAGATTCTTTAATGGAAAAGACTGTTTAGTTGTTTTCTTTGCACCTCTATTGCCTGACCCAATGCCTTGACCATAACAATCACATGAAATGTCTGATTAAATGAAATGATCAGGAGATAGAAAAGTAAAGAAATTTACACCAAAGGATGAAGCCCATAACTTACAGGTTGGTTGCTATAGATTTACTCTATCAGAGTTGTACCTAGGAATTCTTGTTCCTAGGGCATAATGAGTTGTTGTCTTTCAGAGGGTAGGAAGGGTTGGTAGCCTTAGCCTAGAGGATGGTTAAACCACAGAGTCACTTGGTAGAGGGGGTGACCTGTCTTCTCAACACATTCCAGCCTTTAGCCCTGCAGAGTCTGAGGAAGAAGATGGATACTGGGAGAAGAGCTCCATGGAGACACAATCTTGAAAATGGTGACCAGAGGGAGTTGTGCTCACTGCAGAGGCACTCAGGGAATGCTAGACCTGGAATCAGGAAGAGCTGAGTTCAGATCTAGCACATACTGTGAGTCACTTAACTTCTTCCAGTCTCAATTTTCTCATTTATAACATAGGGATAACCATAGCACCAAGTTCCCAGGGTTATTGTGAGAATCAAATGAGATAATAATTGTAAAGTGCTTTTCACATCTTAAAAAGTTATAGAAATGCTAGTTCTTACTATTGTAGACTGAGAAAGGACCATAAGATAAAGTGCTAGACCTGTGATTACCCTGGTTAGGAAGCAGACTCTCCTGAATATCAGTGTCCTGGGACAAAGTCTTATTCCCCCTGCACTAGGTATGTCTGCTGTTAGGTGAAGAAGGCCAAGCCTTGCCTATTTGAATAGTTATTGGGGTGTTCATTTAACAAACATGCATTAAGTACATTTTACATGCAGAACACCATAATATGCAGTGAGGAAGACACAAAGATAAATATTGGGAATGAAAAGATAAGAAAAACCCAACAGAGTAACTTTCCTCTAGGAACTTACAATTTACTAAAAAATATATATATAGCATGCACACATAAACAGTATGATAAGAGCAAAGAAAAGAACCTCATGCTGCTCAAGGAACATTTTGATTGAAGATGATTCAAAGGGTATGTGTCTGGAAGCCTGGAAGGACAGTGACGTCATCAGAAAAAGAGAAGGCAGGAGAAAGGACAAGTTTCAAAGTGGGAAGAAGAAGAGTTCAGCTTTAGACATCTTTGAATCTCCCCCTTCTCTCACATTGCATGTTAAATTAGTTGCCAATCCTTGTTTCTACTTCAGCCATATTCATCATATCTGGCCTCTATTTTCTACTCCCACTTAGACCATTCTACCTCAATCTTAGCTCTTCTCACTTAGGCCATTAAGAGCCTCCTAATTGGTCTTCCTGTCTTCAGGCTATCTTCTCCCTGATCCATTTTCCTCATTGCTACTAGAATAATCTTCTTAACACACTACTTGGTACAAAAAGAAAATTAACCCAAACTTCAGTGCCTCCTGAATATGTCCTACCTTCTGTTGTCTGAATAAGCTCTTGAATGGTCTCAAGAAAACCTATAGTTTGAAATAAACCTACCTACCTGTCCAGCTTTAGTACTTAGACCTGTTATGTGTTCTAGTCAAAGTGGACTGCAATTATGCCCTGCTCTTTCCCAGATTTGAGATTCCTTTGGAAACTTGCTTTCCACGTCAGTATCCTGTAGTGTTTTTATGGGACTATTCCAATAAGCTAAAAGTGAGGCAAGTGTGCTAACTAGGAAAGTCCATACTCCCTTATTATAAGTGCTGTTATGTGTCCATGCTAAATCCATCTGCTGGATCTGGGAAGTGGGAATTAGAGGATTGTTGTAGGCAAAAATGGCTTTTGTGGAATCCCTAAGTCCTAACAGATCAGCACCTTGGACAGCTTCAAACTACACTATTTTCAGTACTGAGCAAAATTAACCAGAAGATACCATTCCTCAAGTACTTGCATTTATCAAGACATAAATATAGTATATGTATATGTATATGTCTATATATGCTTTGATGAGTATCTAGATCTATGCACATAGGTATACATGCATATATATGCATATGTGTGCATCTATTTGGAATCAGGAAGACCTGAGTTCAAATCCAGCCTCCGATACGTGTGACCTTGGGCAAGTCATTTAACCTCTGTTTTTCTTAATTTCCTCATCTGTAAAATAAGGATGATGATAGCACCTATCTCCCAGGGTTGTTGTAAGGAACAAATGAAATAAGTATTTAATGTGTTTACTACAGTTCCTAGCACAGAGTAAGAACTATATACATGCTGATTATTCCTAGTACTGAGTGTGTATTTACTTCTTGTTTTATCAGTTGATTTTGATTGACCATTGGCTTAGAAGAAGGGTTCCCAGATCATATCTAGGAACTGAAAAGGACATTGAGAGGTATAGAGAAGGATGAATGATGAGGAAGAAGGGAAGTTAGACATTTCAGGGAGCTAGCAGGTTGTAGGGGGGCAGGTAGAAAATAATAGCTGGTATGGGCCAAGAGATGTTTGTACCAAGGTGCTGGTGGATGTGGGACCTAGGTGGTAGAGATTATGAGGTGTCCAGGAAGGCATAATATTTACAAATCATTATGTGACTTATAAATAAAGAGTGGAACCAAGGAACCGGAGAAAAGGCACAAGGTGTGGTTATGAGGGGCAAGGTCTGTTGGTCAAAAGACATTGGCTTTTTCCCTCCCTCAGTCCTTTCTTTCTCTTGTTTGCACTGGATATCTGTGCCTCATATTCACTCTCTGGTATCTGATATCTTTCTCATTTAGCGAAAATGTTTTTTGTTACTACAATTTTGCATATTGTATTTTGGAGACCTATAATTTAACAGTTGTAAGGGACCCAAATGGTTGTCTAGTCCAAATCATATACAAAAGGATTCCCCACCATAACATGGTGGCAAGTTGTTATCTAGCCTTTTCTTGAAGACTTCCTAGCCCCAACTTGAGGTAAGCTACTCATATCTACTCATGGACAACTTTATTTGTTAGAAAGATTTTCCTGAGAGCAATTCTACATTGACTTCTTTGCAACTTTGACTCCATTACTCCTTGTTCTGACCTCTGAGGTCAAATGGAATATCTAAGTGTCATGTAATCTTCCCACATACCCGTATGTAGCTGTCATAGCCCCATTGAATCTTCTGTCCTTCAGGATAAACATGACTATTTCCTTCAATTGAACCTGATATGACATGAACTCATCTTGGGTGCCCTCCTCTGGACACTCTCCAGCTTATCAATATCCTTCTTAAAGCGTGGTAACCAGATCTGAACATGGTACTCTAGGTTTGGTCTGACGAATACAGAATACAATGGAACCATTTCTGCAGATTATTGTTGTTCAGTAATTTTTCAATCATGTCCAGTTTTTCATGATTCCATTTTTGGTTTTCTTGGCAAAGATGTTGGAGTGGTTTGCCATTTTCCTTCTTCAGCTCATTTTACAGAAAAGGCAATCAGGGTCAAGTGTCTGAGATCAGATTTGAACTCAGAAAGATGAATCTTTTCAACTCCAGGTCTAGCACTCTATCTGCTTTGCTACCTGGCTGCTCTTCTGCAAGTTATTCCCCTTTTAGTACAGCTCAGGATCACATTTCCTTTTTTGACTGCCTGCACATATTGAGCTTGTAGTCCACTAGACCTCCAGACCCTTTTCAGAATAGCTGCTGACTAACCATTTCTTCCTCTGATACTTGTGCAGTTGATTTTTTTGTACCCAAGTGCAAAACTTAACATTTTTCCTTACTGAATTTCATCTGATAAGACTTGCTCCAGTGATGAAGTCTAGGTAAATTCTATTGGTAGCATTCCCCTTATCTATTAGTTTGGTAATCCTGTAAAAAAAAATAAAAGAGGAAGTGATATTTGTCTGAGATGATCTGTTTTTGATGAAGCCAGGCTGGCTCTTTGATATCATTACTCCCTTTTCCGCTTTTTATCAACCATATCTTTATTGATCTGTTCTAGGCTATTGAGATGAATCATAGTACAGCTCTCTGTCCTTTAATTTGCTGTCTCTGTCCTCCTTCCTTCTTTGAAATTAGGATATTTGTACTTAAAATGTAATAAAAATGTTAAATAAATTCCTTCCCTAAAATCCTATTCTGATCTTTCATTGTGGCATGAAGGTGACTCTGGATTAGAAATGATCTCAAATACTCTATTATTATATGCTATAATCACTGTACTTTAATAATATATTTGAGCTTTAATGGACCTTAGCCTTCTACTGAAATTTGACTCTGATGCCTCATTGTGGCATGGAGATGACTTTGGGTTTGCTAAGGCTTTGGTAAATAAACACAAGCCCTGAAAGATCCTCTCAAGCTGCCAGAGCCTCATGTATAGCCTCTTGATAGATTATGTGTTTGTTTTCTGGGGACCAACTCAATGGAGCTTGCAGTTGTTATCAGTTTGCCAATAGACTGATAAATTTTTGACTACACCACCTCTCACAGGAGACAGCATGACATAATTAATAGAAAATTGTCCTTGGAACCAAGAAGACCTGAGTTCAAGTCATGCCCTTGTCATATACTAGCTGAACAAGTCACTTAACCTCTAAGTGCCCTAGACAACTCTCAGGGTTTCAGAGAAGATGCTGACCTGACTCAGTAAATGAAACTTCCTCCCCTGAAAATTTCTTATACCAATGAGACCATAAGTATTTATTGTCTCTATCTCTATATAACTCTTAAAGACTATCTATTAAGTTGTAGAAAGGCTATTGTGTGTGTGTGTGTGTGTGTATCTATCTTTATATCTCAGTGGGGGAAATATCCATGTTAAAATCACAGGTTCTTTAAGTATTGATGAAATACTTCTTAATTTAAAAGGTGGGTGAGTTGGACCTCTTAATTTTCCTTCTGCCTAAGTACTTTTTACTTGTGTCTAGGCTTGTGATGTTTTCTAACTTTTTAAATTTTAGCTTCACAGATTCAGCTTTCAAAGGATTAATTTGACCCAAAACTTGATTATGACATCAGAGCATGCTGCCAGTATGTTGGCAGTAGTGTCTAGATCATGATCATGTGGCACAAACATTAAAGTTTCTGTCACTGGTGTGTACTGGTTTATATTGAGCTCTATGTGAATAGCATTTGGGAAGTACTTTCTAGCTCAAAGAGTGAATCCCCCCAAATAAGATTACCTCAGTTTTAAGGAATTGTGTGGCACTATATCTCTTCAGAACCATAGGTCATGAGCCCCCACCAATATGTTTACCTTTTATCTATCAGTAAGATAACTTAATTACTTCAAAGCAAAGGCATTTAATGCAATGTAAGAACAGTAGAAATAACACTTATCTCCTGTCAACATGTGGTCTGCTCCTCCATGTATCCATTCACCGTCAAATGGAAACATTCCTGATGAGGCATACAGATAGGGAAATCATATGGAACAGCACGCATATAGCAAGGCATATGTGTAGATGACATGTGTCCTAAAAATTACATGGAGGGACAACTCATGCCTTCAACTTCTCTATTAGACTGTCAGATCTCTGCCAGAGATTGCTTTGCTGGCTGTGGAGGCTTTGCTGGACACAGAGTATCTGGCAGATGAAATTTCAATAGATACAATTTCATTGTTTTCACTTCTGGCTATACAGTATTATCTCTTTCTCATGAGGAGAGTGGTCTCTGCCATGCTCTTTCAGTTTGGACTTTTGAGGCTTTCCATAACTGAAATGGCACTGACCCTAAGCCCTGACACAGTAGAACATTTTCTGGGAAAAAGAATCCTTATTACTTTTTTTTTTCCTCTGCTTCAAGGAGTGGCATAGAGGTCTTTGGCTCAAAGAAACTTTTTATTTCTAACATTCGATTCTTTGCCCCAGTCACTAAGCTCTTTAGAACATAGATCACAATAATTTCTAACTAAAGAGCTAAAATCTTTAGGCTTAAAGCTTTTTGGAACTGAATTCAACTTCCTGGTCACCAGGCCTGTCCTTTCTAGACCTTAATCTGGCTTGGGTTAGATTATGCCTCCCCATTTTAACCTCTGATTGCAAAACTCCACCTGGTCATTACCCCTTAAGGGATCACTCTCCTAATGAGCCTTTATTTATTTTAGCAGGGGCAATGGAAAAGTTGATTAGTTAATAAATTCTTATTATTAATCGTGTACTATATGTCAGGCACCATGCTAAGCACTGAGGCTAAAAGGAAAGGTAAAAGTTTCTTCTCTTGAAGAGCTCACCCAGGAGAGACAATATAAAAGCAACTGTGCACAAATGAGCTCTACACAGGATTAACCTGAAAGAAGCCAGGAAAGTTGGGAGGCAGAGATTAGGAGGGAGAGCATGGCAGCCATGGAGAACAGCCAGAAAAAATACCCCAAGTTGGGATATGGAGTGTCTAGTGTGAGCAAGGGCAAAGAGGCCAGTGTCACTGAATTGAAGAACACAACACAGGGAACAAAACACTGGTAAGATAGGGATGGACTAGTTTATGAAGGGCTTTAAAAACCAAAAGTATTTTATAAATAAAAGGTACCAGATCTGGTGTCAAAGGACCTGCATCAGAATCTAGCTTCTGATACTTGCTTCCTGTGTCACCAGGAACAAACCATGATTCTCTGGGCCTCTGTTTTCTTATCTGGAAAATGAAAGGTTTGTATTACATGATTCTAAAGGTTGCTTTTAAGCTCTTGATCTATATCAAAACAATTTAAATAAGATTTTTACATCTAGATTGAAAATGTTTCTAATTACATATTATCCCAATACTATATAACTTTTGTTGTTCAGTTGTTTTGGTCATGTCTGACTCTTTATGACCCCTGAGGCATAAAAAAAGGAAGATGATCACAGCAGGACAAATTTCTTCCCTAACTGTTTCACATTTGGGTCCTGCCACTTAATACCTCTGTGCTTTTGTTGTTCAATCACTTCAGTCCTGTCTGACTCTTCATGGCCCCGTTTAGGGTTTTCTTGGAAAGACACTGGAGTGATTTGCCATTTCCTTCTCCAGCTCATTTTATAGATGAGGAAACTGAGGCAAACAGGTTTAGGTGACTTGTCCAGGGTCACACAGTTAGCAAGTGTCTGAGGTCAGATTTGAACTCAAGTCTTTCTGACTCCAGGCCCTGACAATCTATATACTATACCACTTAGTTGCCTAAGGTATCTCAGGCTATCCCTAAAAGTCCTCTGTTGACTCCATAAAAAGAAATTGGCCCCAGATCCTTGAAGGCAACGCCAGTGGTATGTACATGCTCTGGTCCATCAGTTGGGCTGGAAAGGCTTCAAAGAGAGATCTGGCAGTGGACTAGACCCCTGCTCTCAAAGGACCAACTTAGCTAAATTTAGAGAGGTTCCTCTTGAGGTTGGGCCTCATAGTTTCTTGACTCTGGTGCCAGTTGCTGATGTAGAAAGAAATGAGAAAACTCACCTTCCAATCTCCAGAGTCTTATTAGGGATCTGCAAAGATGTAGCTGGAAATAGGCTCACATCAAAACAAGGCATATAGGTCCATGGGGTGTTGTAAGTTGCCAAAACAAAGGAGGTTACAAGAAAAGAATTATACAGCCTTTGTCAAATAAGTGTGTAGTTATATGGTAATGAAAACATGGGATGGAATGTATGCTCCTTGAGGGCAGGGTTGATTTTATTTTTGTCTTTGTGTCTCCAGGGGAAAATTCCAAGCACCTACCACAGTGCCCCATTCAGAGCAAATGTTTAATAAACACATGTTGATTGATAGCTGTATCTCATTTGTTTTGTAAAGTGGTTGCTCTGGAGTCTGGGCTGGTGGTCTTTCTCTTAGTCGGTGCTTGGCTGTAGAATTCCAAAACAGATGTCCTGAACCCCAGCTGTTTGAGACACGTAGTGGTATAATGGAGAGTTGCTGCTAATGACTGCCCTCTGCCTGTATAGATTTACAAGTCCATTTTTTTGCACATTGTCTCCCACGTTAGGGGAGCTTTTCGATGGTTTTTGTTGTTTCTGTTCAGTTGTGTCCAACTCTGTCACCCAATTTGGGACTTTCTTGGCAAAGATACCACAGTGGTTTGCCATTTCCTTCTGTAGCTCATTTTATAGATGAGGAAAGTAAGGCAAACAGGGTTTAGTGACTTGTCCAGGGTCACACAGCTAGTAAGTGTCTGATGCTGGATTTGAACTCATAAAGGTGAGTCTTGTTGATTCCCAGTACAATGCTCTATACACTATAGTGCCACTTAGCTGCCTTGTCTTTGAGGGCAGAGACCATGTTTTCACCTTTATTCCTTAGCACTTAGCATAGTGCCTGGAATACAGTAAGCTTTTCTTCTTTCTTTTTGGAGGGGGGAATGAAGGGCAATTGGGGTTAAGTGACTTGCCCAAAGTCACATGGCTAGTTTTGTGTTAAGTATCTGAAACCGGATTTGAACTCAGGACCTCCTGACTCCAGGGCAAGTGCTCTATTCACGGCATCACCTATCCGCCCCAACATAGTAAGCTTTTAATAAATGCTTGTCAACTGACCAACTGATTAAAGAAGGTAGAGAATAAGCATTTATTAAGTGCCTACTATATACTAAAGTATGAAGTCCTCTTTTGGTCCCACAAAAAGAAATTGACCCCGGATTCTCGAAGGCAATGCCAGTGGTGTGCATAAGCTCTGGCCTATCAACTGGGCTGGAAATGCTTCAAGGAGAGATCTGGCAGTGAACTAGTTGCCTGCTGTTAAAGGACCAGCTTAGCTAACTTTAGAGAGGTTCCTCTTCAGCAGTGGTTCTCAACCTCCTAATGCCACGACCCTTTAATACTTGTATGTGGGAGTACTTGCATGTGGGTGCACCCACCTGGAGATGGATAGAGGAGTGGTGTCTCGGTTCCTAAGACCATCGGAAATATGTGTTTTCCTGTGAAAGGGTCATTCAACCCCCAAAGGGGTCACGACCCACAGGTTGAGAACCACTGCTCTTGAGGTTGTACAATGTACAACTAAGTGCATTGTACTAAGCACTTTACAAACATTATCTCATTTGAGATACTGGTCATGGAATCAGAAAGACAGGTTCAATCTTGCCTCAGATATTTACTTGCTCTGTAATCTTGGGTAAGTGACTTACTCTCTTCCTTTATCTGTAAAATGAAGGTACTCAATAGCCTCTAAGGCCCTTTTCAGTTCTAAATCTACTATCCTGTGGTCTATGCACCTACCTATTCCTGGGTAGCTAGGTGGCACAGTGGATAGAGTGCTGGGCCTAGAGTTAGAAAGACCCAAGTTCAAATTTGACCTCACTTACTAGCCATATCACCCTGGGCAAGTCACTTAAGCCTGTTTGCCTCAGTTTCCTCACCTGTAAAATGAACTGGAGAAGGAAATTGCAAACTGTTCTAGTATCTTTGCCAAGAAAACTTCAAATGGGGTCACAAAGAGTCTGTTGTGATTGAAACTACTGAACAACAACAATTCCTGGAGATGCTTTCAGCTTTGGATTAATTAAGATTCAATATAAGACATCACATGGTTCAGTGATTAGTAGCTGATCAGCTTCACTGTGCTTCTGGAAACGATCAATTTGCTCTTCCAATTTTGTGTTTTACCATTTAACATAACATTAGGCTACGCCTAATGGAGTAGCCCTTTTGAAATAATTCTAAGCAGTCATCTGAGTGAATGCTGGTGTTAGCCCTGGTCAAATGATGGTGATGGTGGTGGTAGTGATGGGAAAAGGGTTAGAAAATGCTTAGGTGGAAATTCCCCATTGGTTAAACTGAATATGTGAATGTCACAAGTAACAAAACAATAGAATTATGTGATAATCTGAGTATATTACACATTAGACTAATTTACCTACCCAACAGAGGTGGGCTGGATTTGACAAAGACTTAACAGCAGCAACTCTCAAAGACCACCTACTAATTTGTAGAGGGATTATCTCCATTGATTGAAGGAGTACCCAAATAAAGAGAAGCACAGATTCTTAAAGTATGGAAGCATAAAATAACTTAGATATTGTATAGGTGTTTTTATCACCAGAATTTTAACAAGAGTCCTTAAAACTTCTCATTTAAGCTAGAAAAAATTAGTTTTTAATTTTATCTTAGCGTCAAGTAAAATTATCAAGCAAATCCTATTTATTCAGCCTGATTTCCATCTTGTCTAGACCTATTGCATGGATTTGGGAAAGCTTTTTAAGTGATTAGGGAAATGAGGAGACAGGTTTTTGGAGACAAGTCAATGAGTTAGGTTTGTTCAAGATGAAGCCAAAGGATGAGTCAGAAGGAATAATTATATGGTGATAGATGTTAGAAATGGAAGGAGCCTTGGAGATGATCAGGTCTGACCTGTTTATCTTCCAGCTAAGGAAACTGAGTCATGGTGAGGTTAAGGCACTTGTTCAAGGTCTGTATGAATAGTCTCAGAGACAAATTTGCACGTGACATTTGTAATATTTGTTACAAATTTCTGCTGTTGGTTTGATATTTGTATATTATAAGCTGGGATGGAAGCTAATTCTCAGGTGATGATGAGGCTATTCATAGGTTGAGATGATGGTCTAGACTGAAAAGAAATTCCGTGGAGAAAAATATAAGATCCTGCATTTAGATTTTTAAAAAATCAACACAAGTGCAGAACAAGGAAGATATGACTGGGACCAAGGAGCATGACGGGAAAAACACCTGAACTGGAGCCAGAAGACTCAAGTAGACTCAGCTTTGACAACGCATTAGTTGTGTGACCTTGGGAAAGTCACTTAAGCCTGAACTTGTTTCCTCCTTTGAAAAATGGGGATAATAATACTAGAATTGCCTATCCCTCAGAGAGTTGTAGGAAAATGCCTTTGTAAACCATATGGCCAAATACAAATGGGAGTTATCATTATTATAATGATTAGTCAGCAACAGTTCATGGGAAAATGAGCTGGGTGTTTTAATTGACTGAAAGCTCAATCTGAGTCAGTAGTGGGATACGAGTGCTTCAACAACAGCAACAGAAACAAGAGCAGAAACAACAGCAGCAGAAACAACAGCAGAAACAACAGCAACAGAAACAACAGCAACAGAAACAACAGCAGAAACAACAGCAACAGAAACAACAGCAGAAACAACAGCAACAGAAACAACAGAAGCAACAACAGCAGCAACAAGAAACTAGCGTGACCTCGGGGTGTAGCAATAAAAACAAAGTGTCCAAAAAAAGGCTGTAAATCGCTCCACAGATTCTTCGTATTCCTTGCTCCTTAGACTGAAGAGTGAAACTGGGAATGTGAGCCCCTTGAACTCAGGGACTAATATTTTTCTATCTGTCTCCCTGGTGCTCATCCTAGTGCTTTGCTTAAGATACAAACGCTTTTTAAATCATTCCTTCATTCCTTCACGCATTCTGCTCTGGGAACCAGCCAACAAACTGGAGAAGTTTCAGAGGATGGCTTTTTGACCGTTTTTTGTATCCCTAGCATTTAGCACAGTCCTTGGCAGGCAGCAAGTGTTTAATAAATATTCATTGACTTGATTTAATGTGATCAGAAAAATCGTGCCGCTCAAAACTGTATGTTAAGAGTTATTGTTGCAATTTTGTGATATTGTATTGTTAATAATTGTATATTAAAAGTTGTTATTGTCATTTCTAGTTGTGCCTGATGCTTCATGATCCCTTTTAGGGTTTTCTTTTTTTTTCTTTTCTTTCTTTTCTTGAAGGGGGAGGGCAGGGCAATTGGGATTAAGTGACTCTCCCAAGGTCACATGGCTAGTAAGTGTTAAGTGTCTGAGGCCGAATTTGAACTCAGGTCCTCCTGATTCTGGGGCTGGTGCTGTATTCACTGCACCACCTAGCTGCCCCTTAGGGTTTTCTTGGTAAAGATACTAGAGTGGTTTGTCATTTCCTTCTCCAGTTCATTTTACAGATGAGGAAACTGAGGCAAACAGGGTTAAGTGACTTGTTCGGAGTCACAGCTAGAAAGTATCTGAGGCCAGATTTGAACTCAGGAAGATGAGTCTTCCTGACCTTAGGCACAGCACCTTATCCGCTACACCACCTAGCTGCCCTATATTAAAAGTGGCAGTCTTAAACTGGAATCTACATACCTCTGAGAGGATCTGTGAATAGATTTCATGGGATATAGAGAAAAAAATTGCACCTTTATTTTTGATATAATTGGTTTCCCTTGTAATCCTATGCATTGAAAAACATTATTCTGAGAAAGGGACCATAGGTTTTACCTGATTAGCAAAGGGGTTCATGGCACAAAAAAGGTTAAGATCCCCTGTATTAAGAACAGCCAAAAGAATCAAGGATGTTTAGCTTGATGGAGCCAATATGAACCAATGTATGTGTGTAGATACGTGATGCAAGTATATGAAGGGCTGTGTGTGGGAGAAGAATTCTCATCTACACTGGACTTCACAGTTTAGCAAATGTGATGGTTGTGATGGTTTTGTTGGGGTAGGTTCATGGGATTGCAGAGCTAAGGCTACAAGGGACTGGAGAAGTCATCTAGCCCAACCCACTTAGTTCATGAACAAGGAAACTGAGGCCAGATGGTACTTGCCCAAGGTCATTTGAAGCCAAGGTCATTGACTCCAGAACCAGTGCTTGTTTATTAGGGTAGGATTTTTAATAGGAAGAGAGGCAGGGGAGTGTTCAAATTAGAGATAATGGCATAAGCAGGCATAAAGATTTGTGATCTGTTCAGGTGGCAGAGGCTTACAAGGAGGGCCTAGGAAATTCTGCCTGTTTTCTCTTCCATGTCTCAGATGGTCACAGTGGAAAGTAACCCAGAGAATCGATCAGTCACTGTGTTAAGTTCTGGGAATGCAAATAAAGGCAAAAAACAAGGAGCCCTTTTCCTCAAGGAGCTTATAAGCTAATAGGGGAGACAAGTTTATGTATATGTAAATGTATATGCATACGTATGTGTATGTGTATATGTATGTGTATGTGCATGTGCACATGTACATGTACACATGTGCCTGTATGTGTATATGTATGAGTGCATGTGTACATGTATGTACATGTGTGTGTATATGTATATATACACTTTTTATAGATAGATAGATATAGATAAAGATATATACATATACATATATAGTGAAAAGAATTTGGGCCCTGCAGTCCAGAAGAGCTTGGTTCATATCATGCCTCTGACATTTATTAGTTCTGTAACCATTGGTTAGTGTATATATGTATGCACACATATATACACATACATATATACATATATAATTAGGTACATGCAAGATACACGCAGAGTAGATGCAATAAGGCAGGTAATTATGGGAACTCAGCAGAAGAGTCTTTATTGTTTTTCAGGGCATAAAACAAAATGCATAGGATTACAAGGGAAACCAATTATATCAAAATAAAGAGATCCATTTCACTGTATTTACCTTCCCTCCTTTTCTCACTTCTTTGGAGGAGCTCTCCAGACTTTCATCACTTCTCAGGAAAAGCTTCCTGAAATGAATACCGAAGTCATTCTTTGTTTTTGTTTTTGTTTTTCTTTTGCTTCCATCCTGTGAGCCAGGTGGCTCCCCCTCCCCCAATTTTCTTTATAAAATGCATCTTGGAGGCTATTCAGAAATTGGCCTTGAACAAGATGCTTGACTTCTGTGTGTTCTCTAAGTGAATATTATGGTAACAATCTTTTAGAGGGACCCACTGCTTTGGAGTCCTTTATCTGCATGCTGGCTTGTTTGAGAGCAGATCTGTGGTTTCTTGGGTATAGGAAACTCCCCGGTGAGCAGACTCCCAGAGAGGTCTGCAATTTATGGTTTCAGAGTCACCTTAGGGGTGCAGAGTGTCTCTACGATCTTCAAAGCATTTTCGTTTTCTCACTGGATCCTTGAAGTAACTGGGCCATGTAAGCAGATACTATTATTCTCATTTGGCAGATTAATTAACACAGGTTGAGAGAGATCAAGTGATTTGCCCAAAGCCGTACAGCTGTTATCTCATTGAATTCTCACAACTCTGAGAGATAGATTGTGCAGGGATTATAATCTTCCCATTTCACAGATGAAGAAACTGAAAGCAGTTGTATTTCTTATGTTCTAGTCTGCATTATAGTTATTTGTGTAGGTCTCATATTTCTCCTATTAGACTAAGTAGAAAGAGACAGTGTTTTATTTATCTTGGCTCCTCTTTCCAGGCTGTACTAGCAGCCAAGAAAACTCAAATTCAGTGGCTATGCAACTTGGGCAAATCACTTTACACCTGAGTCATCCAAGCAACTCCAGAGGACTACCATTTACTAAGAGGTGCTAACCTGTATAGGTGGAGGGAGGCTCCTCATCTGGAAGTTCCCTGTATTACTGAAATCACAGATCCAATCTCTCTCCTCAGAATCTCTGGGGTATTATTAGGTACAATGGTTGCTTAATAAATATTTGTTATAACCATATGTTGAATCAAGTGACTAACCAATGGTTACTGACCTAATAAAATGTCAGAGGCAGGATTCGAAGCCTGCTCTTCCTGACTACAGGGCCCAAACTCTCTCCCCTATGCTAGAGTATCTCCACATTGAAGGCACTGGACTAAGTGCCTTGTAAATAAATATATAGGGCTCCAACACTTAAGAACATCAGAATCCAAAGATCTGAATCTCTACTTAAAATTTTTTTGCAATATTAATCTCCTTGTCTATAAAATGGTAAATATATCCATTGTGTTTACGTCATAAGCTTGCATGGGGTTCAGATGAGATAATATACGTAAAGACTTTTATTAGTTGTTATGAAAAGTCAAGTATTATTACTGAATGATTGTTGAATAGAACTGAATTTTTTCTGAGTTTCCCGATCTGTAAAATGAGATGGTAGGGTCTTCTACTATGGACTCTGAGATTCCTCCTTACTAGTCAATCAGTCCGTAAATGTTTATTCAGCACCTTTTATATGTTGGGCACTGTGCTAAGCCCAGACGTACAAAGAAAGGTAAAAGACAGTACCTGCCCTCAAGGAGCTCACGGTCTAATAAGAGAGATGACATGCAAACAAATACGTAGAAATAAGCAGTAGACAGGATAGACTGGAAATAGCCAAGAGGGGGAAGGTGCTGGGATGAATGGGGACTAGGTGTGGCTTTTGGTAGGAAATAGGATTTTAGCTGGGATTTGAAGGAAGCCAGGAAAGGTGAGGAGGTGGGGACGAGGAGGGAGAGAATTCTAGGCGTGAAGGACAGCCAGAGAAAAATGCCTTCAGCTCCGTGCTCTTTCAGCTGGGCTTAGCACCGTGCCTCACACATAGTAGGCATGTGATAAATGTTTGTTGGATGACTGACTAAGCCATACTGCTCTTCCAAGGGGTATGAGTTGATACATGTCAATGTCCCAAACTGAAATCTCTTTGTAGCAAAGGCAGAGGGGTATAGAACCAAGACTTCTTTCTCCAGAGGGACCTTCTTGCCATGAGGCATCAGTTGAAGGGGGAGAGTTGGACCTCTGTCCAGCTCCCTGTGCTAGACCCCAGCAGCACTGGCTCCAGAGACTTGGACTCTCATAGTCAGTTATTTCTCTGTGTCCCAAACCTGTCTCAGGGGACCTATTGACCTCAGATACAGAACTTGAGAGATGGAAGGGTCTGAGCATGGCAGGTCCAGTGGGATCAGCACCTCCCAAGTCCTGGAAGCTAGGCCTTTCCCCCCTCTGAACACCCTTATTGACGTGGATTCCTAATCCTGGGACATGAGAGCTACCTCAGAGAGCTGCCTTTGGTCTCTCCTTCCTCTCTTCTTCTAGGTTTTCTTTCGGGCTTCCTTCCTGACAGACCAGACTGCTGGGCTCAGGTCTGTCTGCCTCCCGCCAGGCAGACCAGACTGTGGGCTTGCCAGGCCTCGGTCCTCATGCGATGTCTGAAGAGCTCTCGAACTGGAGGGCAGACAGAGGGGGAAGTTCTGAGTTTGGGCTCAGCTTCTGGGAGTCATGCCAGGAGCCGTTGCCAGAGTTTGAGTCAGAGAAATGTGACTGTCTCCTTGGTATTTCTCTGCCTGCTTCCATCATACCCAGAGGAGCTACTGGGCCCAAGAGATCCAACCCTCCAGTAGGATTTAGGTAATGCTTCATTGATCACTAAACACAATTTAATCTTGACTGGATGACTCAGGATCATTGTCGTGAAAGGGCTGTTATGGCATGCCCCTGTAATTCAGGGACACCTTCAGGACAGCTGAGGACAGGGCAAGGCTGCTTGCTTCTATCATAGGAACATGACTTTGGGGCTGGAAGGAACCACTAAGGCCCACTCCATCACCTTATTGATGGAGAAACTGAGGCACAGAAAGCTTCAATGAATTGCTTTTCATCACATAGCTAGTAAGTGTCTGAGGCAGGATTTAAACTCAGGTCTTCCTGACTGAGTCAATGCACTACATTGATTATTATTTATGTGCATGTATACATAATATTAAAAAAATTTTTTTTTTACTTTTTGGAGGGCAATTGGGGTTAAGTGACTTGCCCAAGGTCATACGGCTAGTTTTTGTGTTAAATGTCTGAGGCCGGATTTGAACTCAAGTCCTCCTGACTCCAGGGCCGGTGTTCTGTTCACTGTGCCACCTAGCCGCCCCTGCATATATACATAATAACAACTAATACTTACATAATGCTTTAAAATCTTCCTATTTCAAAGTAGATACCCTATCAACTGTACCACTTAGTGACCAGTATATTCATACATGTACAGATATGTGTATATAGAGATATATGGGCATGTACATACATATGCATGCACATAGAAATATGACTGTACATACACTTGGGTATATACATATATTTAAACATTGCAGCTGTTCAGAAGTGGTTGTTGGTATTAGCCAGACTGGCATGGATTCTGAGTGTAATCTAAGCCACTCTTCAAACTGTTGCCGTGTTCACATGTAGGGATGTGTGTGTATATGTGTAGGTATACATACCCATACATATATGTATAAATATACACACACATCACAATATGCATTATGCAGATGTCTATACACACATATGTTTTGTACACAAGAACTCATATATTCATATGTTTGAGAACTCAATCTGGGACCATTGGATATAGAAATAAGTAGCCTCTCTCTCATGAATATATACATATTCATATATCACATATGTTCATATAATCACACATATAAAATGCATATGCATATACATGTATACATATGTACACATATACATCCACATCCATCCATCCGTTGATCCATCCATCCATCCATCCCTATACAAATATACTGGCTTTTGAGACTGAAGCTTTTGGATGGGGATAAGTGTCCAGAGGCTGGGCTGTGTGGGGATCTGGGAGGTGCAGTACTAGATAGATCTTGGTTTTTGTCCCATTCTGGGAGGGGCTGAAATGAGCTTTGAACTGTAACAAGTCCTGTTTGGAGGAGCTTAAGTGGCAGAAGGACTTCTGCCATACCAGGAATTTTCCATCCAGGTGCTTTATCAGGGGCAGGGTTAGCTAAGTAAATTTGGTCAATTTACATATTTTTTAACTGTGTTTTCTTATTTGTGAATGGGCGGCAGGGAGAGGGGGGGCAGTAGAGAGGATCAGAGCTTGGTGTTCACATACAGAGATACAGGAAAGACAAAAATTGGAACCCTTGTCCCTGAAAGTGCTAAGCCTTCTCCTGACTAGAGGCTGAATCAAGTCGAGAGAAGATCTTGTGATTTAATTAATTAATCTTTTGATTTATTACTTTTTAAATTAATTTTTAACAACTTTCTAATTTTCCAATCCATAAGAAGATCTGAAGTTTTCCTTTCTTTGCTTTAGGCTAAAAACAAGTTCAAGAATAATTTTCTTTTTCTATCTGAGGCAAGGCTGGATTGTTGGGACATAGAACATTCAATTCTTCCCACTTGTCCTGCCACAAATTCACAGAGAAAACTCTGCAAACTCTGCAAGGGTGGAGTTGAGGGTGATAACAAGGGAGCAAGAACTGCCCAAAAGGAAGAGAAAAGATGTGACTGACAAGACCTACATTCCAAAGGTGGGGGCCAGAAGTGGGAAAGGGATACTTTTTTTCCCCTTTCAAGTTCACCTGCTACCTCAAGCAGTTAGGTGGAGCGGTAGATAAAGTGCTGGTCCTGGAATTCGGGAAAGACCTGGGCTCAAATTCAGCATCTGCCACTTACTATATCTGTGAGCCTGGACAAGTCACTCAACCTCTGTCTGTTTCAGCTGTGAAATGGGAAGAATAACAGCACTTACCTCCCAGGGTGACTATAAGGATTAGATGAGATAATATTTATAAAGTGCTTAGCATAGTGTCTAGTATATAGAAGGTGATACGTAAATGCTTATTACTTTTCCTTCTCTACTTTGAGCCTATGCCCAGATACATGAAGAATGTCCCACAAGTGACACGTAGATTTTAGCTGCTATGTGCTCATAGCTGCTATGGGGTCAAGGTGGGTGCAACTCAGCAACTTCCTCCTCAATCATCTAGGAATGAGCTTGAAATGTTCTGACAAAATCTAAAGATGGGAATCAAAGAGAGAAATCTTGGCCAAGAGAACCCCAAATGGGGTCACAAAGAGTCAGACACAACTGAAAATGACTGAACAAAAACCAGAGGGGAAGGTCATTCTCTTTCATGGATCTATTGTGTCTTTGGCTGCTTTTCCTCAGTGACCAGTAATGTGATTGCTTCATTATCTCAAACATCAAATCTTCAGAGCTTCAATCTGAAAGGTGTCAGATGAATGATGGCACATTCATATGTGACTCAATGGAATAGCACCTACACATCTACTCTCATACATTTTTCGCGGTGCTGCAAACTCTGTTATACATACATTATCTTAAAAGCTCACAGCATGTATTAGTTATGATGTAGGCCATACATGTATGAATATCTCCATTTTGTGGATTAGGGAATCAAGGTTGAGAAAAGCTAAGTGAGTGACTTATGTGCCATTGGCCACATAGCTAGTAAATGTAAGGAAAGGACCAAATCCCAGGCTTCCTGATTTCAAGGCCAATGTTCCTTCCATTGTACTCATAGTAATACCTTTCTTTCTTTATTTATTCAGAGGCTAGACATCTATCAACCCAACAATCCAGAACCCACCTAAGGACCTAGTAAGTAAGTGAGAAAAAGCCTTTGAGCAATTGAAATAGCTATCATCAATTCCATGTAATAAAAACAATGCAACTCTTTGTAACTTAGTTTGCACAGCATAGTATAGTACTATGTAATTTAGTTTTCATGCTACAATTCAAAGTGAGGATGGGTACTTCTAGAGGCAAGCAGCTAAAGTAACAGCATCTATGAAAAGCAGATTGGCAAAATGAATAGAGAACTCACCCAAAAGAGAGGATGACCTGGGTTCAATTCCCACTTCTGATACATATTGATTGTGTGACCCTGAGCAAGTCACTTAACCACTCAAGGAAACTTTCTGAGGTTTTAAGTTACAGAGAAGGTACTGACCTGTATTGGTCAATGGAGTTTTCTCACTTGGGAGCTCCCTATGCTGATGAAATCACAAGTCCAGTTCCTGTTCCTATCCTATGTATGCATTTCTCTTTCTCTCTCTCTCTCTCTCTCTCTCTCTCTCTCTCTCTCTCTCTCTCTCTCTCTGTCTCTCTGTCTCTCTCTCACTTTCCCTCTCCTTCTTGCTCTACCTTTCCTCTCTCATCTCCCCTTTCCCCATCATCTCTCTCTCCTCTTCCTCCTCTCTTTCTCTATCATCTATCTGTCTGTCTGTCTGTCTATCTATGTGTGTATCTGTCTGTCATCTGGTATCTATCTATACATCATCTATTTATGTTGTCTGTCATTTCTGTTTGTCATTTATATAACTATCACCTATATCTATCTGTTATATAACTTTCTTTTTCTTTTTTCTTTCTTTCTCAGGGGTCTATTTCAAAAGACAGTTACACTTAGGCAAGATTAAGATTGGTTGTCACAGTCCTAGCTGCAGAAGACTATTTTATATTTCTTACCTGAGTATACGTGACTGAACAACCAATCTAAGATAAATTCAGTTGAATTTAGAGGCTATCTTGTGATTTTGAGAACTCTGGATATTCTCAGAACTCTGGTGAGGGGGATGAGGTGATTGAGGTCTCTACATCAACTACAACACTTCTTGAAGGAATAAGTAACAACCAGACAGATGATGAATTTCTGGCCTGATTTGCCAGAAAACATGGATCTGGAGGGAATTGTTTGGATAGTGCAGAGCTGAGGTGAAATGCAAAATGCTTATGTAGCAGTCTTGCAAAGTGTTTCATATTATTATGTTTAAGTCTTAACCTTCCAGTAGAGTAGAATCCTAGGTCTAAGCTACTGTATCTTGTTTTAAGTCTTTGTCAGTGTGAACTGTGAATCTTTGTGTTGTTTGTAGCATTATTATTTTTTTTTTTTTGGTATGTGAAAGAAATAGATAACTACCCTATACCAGATTTATACTGTGTGTTGAATACCTTCTACTCTCCTTTTTATGGAGATCCTAGACATAAGCCAAACCTAAACTTTAAATAATTTTTCCTTTGGAGCTCCAGAGTGGGAGTGTAAAGGGGTGAAAAGCACAAGAAAAAGAACCTGATTCTTCTTTTAGATGGTCAGCCTCACCTAGGACTAAACCTGGTTTATTTATGTGAATCCAGAGCTGAGAGAAAGCCTTTAGAGGACAGAGAGAGGGTGCAATGCCCAAGTCTCCAAGGTTTAGCAACAGATTTTTTTTTAACATAGTTATTTTATACACTGTGAAACTACACACATGGCAGTTGCTGCTGCTTTTGCTGCTATTATCATCAACATTTTTCAGGTTCACTATTTTGGATCAAGTGAGGAAACATTTAGTCTGAATCAATGAGAATTTGCCATTAAAGATGCATTTGAAACAGATTTAGTTTTCTTACTTTAAATTATAGAGTTTTCAAATCTATAATTCCCACCTGTCTTGGGGTCCAACCAGGCTGGGCTTAAAATGGCAAGACCATGGAACTTCTGAGAGGGGGAGTCACCTTTCAAGGGTCTGGGGAATCCCCTTGTTTCCTGGTTTGGAGGATGCCCATGGCTCAGGCTGCCTTGCTAGCAGCTTGGTATAGTGGGAAGAACTCTGGACTTGGAATCTGATGCATTAGGTTGGAATCCTGGCTTAGTTACTTCTGTTTCCTGTGTGACTAGTAGGTCTTCTGGGTCTCATTTTTTCTCACCTGTAAAATTCATTCTCTCCCCATTTCTGCCTGGTAGAATCACCAGCTTCCTTCAAAGCATAGCTTAGATGCTGCTTCCTAATGATAATAATAATAATAATAATAATAATAATAATAATAAGCAGGAGGAGGAGGAGGATAAATAGAAGCAGCAGCAGCATTTATATGTTTCATTAAAGTTTGCAAAGTACTTTTACAAACATTATCTCATTTTATCCTTACACCAAAGCTGGGAGGTAGGTGTTATTACTATTATCTTCATTTTATAGAAGAGGAAACCGAGACAGACAGTGGTTAAGTGACTTGACCATGGTCACACATCTAGGAAGTGTCTCAGGTTGGATTTGAATTCAGGTCTTCTTGATTCCAAGCCTAGTCTTCTAGCTGCTGTTTCATACATGAATCCTTTCCTGATCTTCTAGTAATTCACTCATCCCTTCTTGAAATTACTGTCTACTGCTTTGTATTTACTTACTTTTGTACTTGTGGTTTTCTAAGTTACTATGTGGCCCATAGGGATCCTTATATAGGTGGCCCTTATTTGGTGGCCCCTAATTTCCATTTGATACCCTTGGTAAGGACTAATTGTTTTTGTCTTTGTCCTTCTCATAGCAGATGCTTATTAAATGTTTGTCTCATTGAATTGAATCAAATAAGGTGGTTGGATTAAATGACTTTTTAGTTATCAGCTTTGTGAACTTGTGATTCTAGAATGATAGATTTATAGCCAGAAATACTTATATTTATTTTTATTTATACCCAGAGGGTATCAAGTCAGAACAGAAAAGGAAACTGAGTCTCAGAGAGGTTAAAAGACTCACTCAGATAACACAGCTAGTAAATATCCAAGGTACATTCTTGCCTTTCTGATTGCAAGTCCAATGCTTTAACTACAACACTATGACCTTGAGGGACTGGAGGATGAGTGATCTCTTTAAGATCAAACTGATTAGGGACAACTCTCCCAGTGTCCGGGCATAGCTCTGTCAAATCCCTGCAATGCTAGGCAGATGCCCTTGGCAGTAATGTGTTCACCTTGCAGGGCTCTGCAGATTTCTCTTGGCCTTGGCCCAACACTGTTCTACCACATCCCAGCTCTCTGCTCTTATAGGCTTAGACTCTGCCTTCCTTAGCTGACTCACTGTCTCCTGATTCAGACAGGTTTGAACCACATCTCAACAAGGTCTGTTTGCCTTGTCACTCTCTGGTATGTATGCCCTTGCCTAGCCTTGCCTGCTTGGCCCTTGCTACAGCTGGCTCCATAGGTGCCTTCCAGCCTGGCCATCTAGCCTTGGCCTCTTGTTCCTGAGGCTGGGAGGGGGATCTGCTGCTGTCATCAGGTTACCTGCTGGGCTGTTACACCTGCCTCTGCCTGGTGCCTGACGCAGTACCTGGAGCCAGGATGAAAAAGTGTAGCTCAGAGAAGGTACGTAAGCAGAGGTGTTCTAATGATTTGCAATCAGCCCATGGAATGTTTGGATTTGATTTGTAAATCGTCATTGAACAAACACCCACTTGAATATAGAGAGTCCTTGAAAATAGTATATTCTCCCAAGAAGTTTAGGCTCTTCCCACCACCAATCTTTTCCACAGTTCATTTTTAATTACCCCACCTTCTTTTGGTGCTTATCTTTAAAACTAATAGTCCTCCCAGCCCAGCCCCTATTTGAATTATTTAATAGAATCCAACTGGGTGGGTTGCCATCCAAATGCTGTTCCAGGGAAGTTGTCAGGACCAAGACCAGGTGGCTGCTTTGAGGCAATCATCTCAGGCAGCTCTCTCTAGTGTTTTTCTCTTACAGCATTGCAGCCAGGAGCATGAACTTCCCACCCCTTGAATGTAAGCATCAATATTCTCTGCCCCCACCTTCCTAGATCCAATTTCTATGCCTTTCAATGTAGCCTAAGACCTCACAAGTTTTTTTTTTGAACTGCCAATATCATGCACAGATCCCTGGGACACTCCCTTAGAGACTGCCTTCCAAATTTTTTGTTGTTCAGTCATGTCCAACTAACTCTTTGTGACTCCATTTGAGGTTTTCTTGGCAAAGATACTGAAGTGGTTTGCCATTTCCTTCTCCAGCTTATTTTACAGATGAGGAAACTGAGGTAAAGAGGGTTAAGTGACTTGCCCAGGATCACATAGTTACTAAATGTCTGAAGACAGATAAGTCTTCCTGACTTCAGACCCAGGACTGTGACACCTAGCTTGTCCTTCCAAGTTGACACTGGACAATTGATGAGCACTCTTTGGGTCTGGCCATTCAATTAGTTTTGACTCTATCCCCATCCTACTATTGCCTAGCCTCTATCTTTCAATCTTTTCTACAAGACAGCAGGAATGATTTTGTTAAATGATTTGCTAAAATATGGATAAGGTACTATCCACATAATTTCCGTGATATGCCAGTCTACTAACCCTGTCCAGGAAAGGACATGGTCATAGCTGCCCTCTTGTTCTCTGACCTTCCCCCATTGCTTGGATCTGTGAAGCTTTGACTGTGGGTATAGAATGAGTAAAGAACCATGCAACAGGAAGTGAAGAGATTCCACAGCCAACAGAAATCCTGCGGTCAAGGTCGAAGCACTTAGCAGAGCGATTGGTATATGTAGGCACTTAATAAATACATCTCCCCCTTGTTTCCTTTTTAAAAATTGGGACAATTGTCTTTTCCAGCTCTTTCAAAATCTCTTTTTTTTCCAGCAGCTTTCAAAGTTCACTCACTGTAGAAAAGAAAGCACATCTGCCAATCCTTTCAATTCCCAAGAATGACGTTCACCTGGACCCAGAGACTTGAGGGCAGCAAGAATGAATGGAAGACTGGGTGTATAGAAGGAGTTTGAGGAGGGAGAGAATGGAGGCTGGGATACTGTCTGAGAACTATAGCAATAGCCCAAGAGAGAGGAATTAGTGTGCTCCAGCAGAAAAGGCACTGGCTTATGAGTCACAGGTCCTGGATTCAAAAGCTGCCTTTGATACTACTTGTTTAACCTTGGGCAAGTCATTTAACTTTTTGAGTCTTAGCTTTCTCAGCTATAATAACAGAAGTAATACTAGCTAACATTTATAGAGTGCTTTAAATTTTTGCAAAGTGTTTGCATGTATTATCTCATTTGATCTTCACAACAATTCTGGCAGAATATTCCCTCTACCAATGCAGGTATGGGCTGCTTAGAATATTAGAGTCATCTAGAGAACAAGGAGACCAAGTGACTTGCTCAGAGACATACAGCCAGTAGGTGTCTGAGGTGGAACTTGAACCCAGGCCTTCCTGGCTTCAAGGCTACCTCTCTATCCACTACATCATGCTGCTGAAAGATGGGCTTTGGAAAGCAGACAGCATCACTGGCATAAATGCTTCCCAAGGGTCGTCTTCTCAATCCAGTCCAATGCACTGTCCAAGGCTATGAACTTAGTGCTGGGGATCCAAAAAGAGATCCCACAGATGTGCTGCTCTCTGGGAGCTAATTAAAGGAAAAGAGTTCAAACACAACTAGCTGTGATACAAGTGAGGGTACAGGAAATGTGAAGAATCCAGGCCAAATGCTATGAGAAACTGGAAGCAGGGGAGATCGTGTTCACCTGGTGACAGGGGTAAGGTCAGGGATGAAGTAAACAAACCAACATTTAGTAAGCAGTCTACCATGTGTCAGGTATTGTGCTAAGTGCTTTACTCTTCCATGGATCAGGTGGCACCTGGGTTGAGCCTTGAAAGAAAAAGAGTCGTTTTATTAGCTAGACACTGGTAGGAAATCCATTCCAGGTATGAGCAAAGGCATAGAGATGAGGGAGAATGAGTGAGAATGGGAAAGTGAGTAGTTGAATTTGGCCTGACCATAGAGTACGTATAAATTAGCAGTATGAGATAAAACTGGAAATATAGGTTAGACCAGGGAATCTTAATTGGCAGTTATCAAGGAGCAAGGGAGAGACACATGAACTTGGTTAGGAAAAAATTTACAGCTTTATTTTCTCTAATTTCTTTAACATTTCCTTCAATTATGAATTAAAAAACAACAACAACATTATTTTGAGAAGAGGCATCATCTGATTACCAAAGGGATTCATGACACCAAAAATGTTAACCCCTGAGTTAGAATGAGACTAGGGCAGGCCGTGAATGCCAGAATCAGGAATCGATAGACTTTTTGGTAGATAATGGAAAGCTGTTACAGGTTTCTGAGTAGTTGAGTGATGTATTCTTAGCACTTAAGAAAGATGACTGGCGGCAGTATGAAGGATCGCTCACTCAATCAGCAGCTATTAATTAAATGTCATTTATGTGTTTGGCACCATCATGGATTAGAGAGAGGACAGACTTGGAAGGAATGGGACCAGTTATAAGTAGCTCTTTCAGGAATACAATCACGATAATAAGGGTTCATATTCAGGTGGTTGCAGTAAGAGTGGAGAGAAGGAAGACAGGTGCAAGAGATGGTGTCAAGGTAAAATTGGATGGAAGTGAAGAGGGAAGAGTCAGAGATGATTCAGAGGTTTTGACTCAGAAGATGATTTGTGCCATAGACACAAATAGAAAACAACTACCAGATATCAGACTATATCATAAAGCCTTGATCATCAAAATAATTCAGTATTGGTTCATAAACAGACTCATTCATGGAGCAGATTGGCTATCTGGTATACAAAAGCAAATATGGTGGCTTGACATTTGATAATTTGATAATAAACATTATCAAAGCAGGCACCAAAACCAAAATTGAGGGAAAGCCATCTAAATTAGTCTAGGTAGTAGATTATCAAGGAATAAATGGACCCTGTGATTAGAGAGTGAGGTCAAATCTCAGCTGTCCCAAGGAGAAGAATTTCATCCAAGAAGTTTGCTTTGAGATATTTCTGGGGGTTCAGGTGCTGGGTATTGAGGGATATGGTGGAGTGCTGGCTTTGGCTCCATTCATGGGGTTCTGGGCCATTTTTCTTTTCATCCCTTGTCTCTTTAATTCCTTCTCTGAAGTCTCCTTTCCTAGGAGTCTATCAATGAAGAGTCAAGTCCTGAATTCAGTTTGGACATTAGTTGCATAACTCTAGACTTAATGGCTCTCACCCTCAGTTTCCTCATCTGTAAAATGGAGAAAAAAATCTATCTCCTAGGGTTGTGGTGAAGATCAAATGAAACTATAATTGCAAAGTTCTTGGTGCATTGCCTGTCACTTAGTAAGTGCTATATAAGTATTACTATTGAATAAATGGGAATTATAATAACACCTGCCTTCCAGGGTTGTTGTAAAGATCAAATGAAATGATGATTGCAAAGTGCATAGAGCGCAGTAAGCACCATGTAAGCAATAACTGTTATTATTAGTATTGTAAATGTTATTGTGAGAATCAAATGTGATAATATTTACAAAGTGCATAGCAAACCTAAAAGTGCTATATAGAAGCAGGCTATTACTGTTATTTCTTCTTCTTATTATATTACTTATAAAATCCACTTAAGAGTGAAAGATGCCAGCCCTCCTCACCGGGGTCCTTCATTCAGAACCCCAGGACCAGCTTTCCTCTCTCTCCACTGGGTGTGTCCTTCTCCCCAGCCTCCTTGCTGAGCTCTCCCAGAAACCCAAGGGTTATGACTAGGGCGGGAGATTGTTTCATTCTTTTTATTTGCATGCCCAGCACTTAGCATGGTGCCTGGAACACTGTAGGTGATTGATAATTGCTCTTTGAGTGCTAAGATGTGAGATTGAACACCCTGATTAGATAGATATGGGAGGGAGTCAAAAATAGAGATCTACACCTTCCCTTGGTGTCTGGCTAGGCATCTTCTCTCATGCCTTTTATGCTTTGTAGTAGATGGGCTTCTAGCCCTCCTCCTAAATGGATATTGGGGCATGTGATGGGGCTGGAATGGGGAATTCTGGCTCTAAGGTAGCTATAGGATTATAGGATCTGAGTTTCATTTAGAAGTGAGCTTAGAAGTCATCTAGTCTAATCCCCTTACTTTCTAGATGAGGAAGTTGAAGTCACAAGACAGTAATTGACCTTCCCAAAGTGATGCAAATGAAAGAATGGCAGAGCTGGGATTGGAATCAGTTCTTGTGGTCTCTCTCCATTGCCCTGCACTGCCTTATCGGGAAACATCTTCTCTTTGGACCTTGGTTTCTTGACCTGTAAAATGACAGGTTCTGTCCTGCTCTAGCATTCTCTGAATCTGCCTCATGGTGCCATCTTTAGGAAGCTCAACATGGCCTTAGGCACATGTAGTGTATCTACTCTATGCAAGGTGTCCTATCAGCACAGGTCCCTTCATCTTCTCCAGGGGAACCACCATGCTTCCTCTGAAGCCATAACAATATCAAATCAATGACTCATGGAAAGTCACCATTAGAAGGGACACCAGAAATTATGTAGTCCATAAATGGAGGCCTGTTGAGATCAAGTAACTTTTCCAAATTGAAAAGAAGGAGGGAAGGGTGCTGGCAATGTCAGACCCTTGGGGAATCGAGAAGGTTGTTCACTTCAAGAGGATGAGAAGGACAAATGCTGTACTTTCCCAGTACCTCAGAGGCAGGAAATGGTGACATTAAAACTACTTCCTGATTCTTCTGCCAGTCAATGGATCATGGTAGAAGAAGGAAGAGGAAGAAGCTTCCCACCTCCAGGCCCACCACAGTCCTTGAGCTTTGCCCAAGATAATTTATCCTTTTTCCACCAGTCCAAGGTACCCTTTCTGACTCAAGCAATCCCAGAACATTAGAGCCAGAAGAGAATTTAGAGAACAAAGGATCAGGGTCAAATTAAGTCAACAAGCATTTATTAAGTTCCTACTCTATGCCAGCCACTATGCTAAGCTCTGGGGATACAAAGACAGGTAAAAACAGTCTCTGACCTCAGGGAGAGCCTTCTAATGGGGAAGATGACATATAAAAATCTCTGTATGTATAAGATATATACAGGGTAAAATGGAGGGAAGGGAAGACACCAGCAGCAGGAGAAGGACCAGAAAAATTCCCTTGCAGAAGGTAGAATTTGAACTGAGTCTTGAAGGAAGCCAAGAGGTTGAGTGATGGAGGAGAACACTGCAGGAATGGGGGATAGCCTGGGAAAAGGTACAGAACTGGGAGATAGGGTAGCATGTGTGAGGAAGAACAAGCAGGTCAGTGTTGCTGGGGTAAGTGAAGGGGATTAAAGTCCAGGATTTAGAACTGGAGGGAACATGTTATAAATGAGAAATTGAAGGCTAGAAAGGCTAGGTTACTTATCCAAAGTCACACAGATAGCTGAGATTTAAACCTTGGTCTGCTAACTTGTTCAACATGCTCTGAAAATAGAAGGGCTTTTTGGCAATTTGGTGCCTTATGTCTAACAATGATGCTTGATCCCTAATTTGTACCATTTCTAGTCCCAAATGGTTCTGCTAGAGAAGGTCATATTGCTTTTACTGTTATTGACTTGTGTCTTGGTCTTCTGAAGCTGCCAAGGAAAACATTAAATTGCTTTGGTTTTCCATTTTTTTCAACATCTTTCATCATCGGAGGGTCATTGAGCTAGACTGGGAAGAAACCTTGGAGGTCATCTAATTCAATCTCCTAATTTTAAAGAGGAGAGAAAACCAAGGCCCAATTAGGTTAAGTGACTTGTCCAAGGTCACACAAAGAGGAAACATCCTAGGCAGGATTTGACTGACCAAGGCTTTTTCCATTGGGCCAGTGGTGGAAAGGGTCTTCAAAATGGCCTTGTAATTTGGCTCAAGGAACCCTATCCTGGGTTTTGTTGGAGCAGGTACAGATAACAGACAGTTATTCCCAGTGGGATTTGGCCTCTATGTGTTGGAATGCCTACAACAAATGTGGGTGTAAGGATGCAGGTAGATGTTTTCCTAGGTTTAAGTGTTGTGTTAATGTACATTGTTGATACATGTATTTTAACTGTGTTTTGGTTTCTAACATGATAATGATAACTAACATTTATATAGAACCTACTATGTGCTGGACACCATGCTAAGTGTTTTACAATTATTGTCTCATTTGATCCTCACAACAACCCTGGGCGGAAGGTGCTATTATTATTCCCACTTTATAGATCAGGAAAATGGGGCAAACAGTTTAGGTGACTTGTCCAGCGACTACCCAGCTAGGAAGTATCCCAGAATCAGGTCTTCCTAACTCCAGGTCCAGCATTTTACCCACTGTGCAACATAGCCCCACCTTGCATTGGGTGTTTATGGAGTGAGTGGAAAAGGAAGCCTTAAAATGAGTCTAGAATAGATATTAATTGGGTGGTAGTGTATTCCGAGTATTTACCTATAGTACAGTCAATATCATGTTTTATATTTATCTGTCCATCTCTGTACAAGCATCAGTCATTAGCCTAGGCATTATTAAATCAATGACTAAGCTCTGGTACTAATGGATATTGTGCAATCACAGCAAGTAGGGTTAGGTTCCCCATCTATGATCCACCTACCTCTGGGGCAGAACATTCCTCAATGGTACCCTCTTTCTCATGCCCTGAAAATGCCTCTGGCTAGCCCTCCCCACTCAGGATGTATCTTTCAGGGCAAGACCAGGGGAGGTCTTGGCCACTCTGCCTGAGGCTCTTCTTGACATGAAATTGACTTTCAACTGGTTTTTGCCACAAATTATGCCTCCGAGGCTTTTTTCACTGTCTGGGTCATCACTGTAGTCAGCAAAAGCCACAATGGTGCCTCGGGCCCTAGTAGACAATGCTGGAGAAGGGACCATGCCGTGAGAAGGTTGGTATGTCCAACAAATGGTGGGGCAGGTATGGCTGTGAAGAGTACCCTGGATGTGTGTGTGAGTGAAAATGTTTGTGAGTGGATGTACATGGCATGTGTGTCTCTTAGGTGTACTGAGTCACAGGGTCCAAGAGGCCATCTTATCCAATTCATACCTGACCATGAATCAGTATGGCCAAACTCTCAGACAGAGATTCTTAGCTTTTTGTGTGTCAGGGCTAGAGGTGGCTAAGGTGACCTGGCATCAGGAAGACCTGATCATATTTCTTAAGCACCTTAAAACTTTAGTGCTACATAGATATAAAGTTATCATCATTATCTCACCTCCACACAATGCTGAAGCCTTGCAATTATTTTGGTCTTCTTCATCCACTGGCATTTCTCTTAGGGCTCATTGGTTCTACATTGTAGATGAAGGGCTGAACCCAGGTGCAGTGTCTATCATAGCATCACATATGAGCTTCCTAGAATTATAGGGTCATAGGGTTGGAAGAGTTCTTACACATCACATAGTCTAACTTCTCTTTGAAGCAAGAATCTTCTCTGCAACAGCTCTATCAAATTTTCAGTCACTGGTTCATTGAATATCTCTGAGGATGGCTGACTTACTATCTACTCTAAATATGGAGGGACTTGGTTTAAGATTCTAATAATGGATTTTTTTTTCTGATTCTCATCATCTAGATGACAACAGGAGTCTTCCTTATTCATCAGTGTCCCCAAGATAGTATTTCTGGCTAAGTTGTCATTTGAGAGGACCTTTGGGTATCATTGAAGTGAAATGATTGGAGGTGAGAACTGTTAGGGCAGGATAGACATCAATAATGGAGTCGTAGACCCCAGAGACCCTTCTTCCTGCTCCCTTTGCCTGGGGAGAAATGACAATGGTGCCTCAGGCAGTCTCTCCTCCACCCCTGCTAAGGGGGGTGAAGTTGGGGCATCCTTGGCATTTTTGAGACTCCTCATGGTCTGAAACTAGATTCATCATCTTTCCCTCCTAATGACATTCTACTTTCTGCCAGTTCTCTCTGGTTGAAAATCAGAGTCATTTTTTTAGTCTTTCCTCTCCTTCATGCTCCACATTAGTCAATCAGCAAACATTTATTAAATGCTTACTGCATGCCAGGCACTGTCTTAAGCACTGGGGATGCAAAGGAAGTCAAAGAACAGAAACTCACATTCTAATGAGGGAGACAATGTTCTGTGCTTATAAAACATATACAAGATCAAATGGAGGTAACCTCAAAGAGAAGGCACCAACATTAAGGGAGGCTGGGAAAGGCTTCCTGCAGAAGACAGGATTTAAACTGAGACTTAAAAGAACCCAGGGAAGCAAGGAGATGGGAATGAGGAAGGAGAGAATTCTAGGAATGGTAGACAGCCAGTGAAAATGCTTGGAATTTGATATGTAGTGAGTTGGGTGGGGAATAGTAGGGAGGTCAGTGTCATTGAATCATAGAGTGTGTGGAGGGAAGTATAAGAAGACTTGGAAAGGTAAGAAGGAGTCAGGGTCTGAAAGAATTCAATTATTTAATTAATTATTTTAAAATATAATTTTATTTTACCCCAATTGCATGTAAAAACTATTTTTGAAATTTTTTGTTTAAGTTTTGAGTTCCAAATTCTATCTCTTTTATATTTGATCCTAGAGGTGATAGGGAACCATTGGAGTTCACATAATGAGGCAGGGTGCAAAGTAATAATATATAGGTAGGAAGATAGGTAGAGAGCATTCACATAGGACTTTAAGAATTGCAGTAAGCTTTATGTGACGTGATCAGACCTGTGCTTTAAGAAGATCACTTTGGTGGCTGAATGGAAGATGGACGGGGGTGGGAAAAACTTTGACGCAGGTAGATTTCCAGAAAGCATGGCATTTAAATCCTTTTGCAGAGGTATTTCAAATTCAACATGCTCAAATTGCTCATTAACTTTCCCCCTAAACCCAGGCTTCCTTCTAACTTTCACGTTTCTGTTGAGGTCACCCCTCTTTTCCATCACCCGAGTTTCTAGCAAAGGATTTACCCTTGCCTCTTGGATCTCTCTCATCCATTATCCAATTAGCCAAGTGTCCTTGGTTCTTGTTCCGTTATCTTCTGCATTTGTCCCTTTCTCTCCACCCACAGGGCCATCACCCTAGTTCAAGATCTTCTCACCTCTCACCTGGAGTATAGCAATAGTTTCATAATTGGTCTCTCTACATTCAGTATCTCCTATCTCCAATTCAGCCTCCACACACTTGCCAAATTAATATTCCTAAATTAGCTCTGACTACATCACTATGAAGCTCAAGAAGCTCGATGGATTCCCTATTGTCTCCTCTAGCAACAAATATATACTCTTCTCTTTGGCATTTAAAGCCCTTCGTCTTTGGGTTCCAACCAAGTTTCAAGACTTACTACACATTCTTTTTCCTCGACCTACTAACTACTCTAGCTACCATTGCCATGACTTTGTTTAGGATGTTGCCCATGCCTGGAGTGTTCCCCCTCTTTAATTTCACCTCTTGGAACTCTTAGCTTCCTTCATAGAGAAGCTTGGGTGACACCTCCTATTTTTCTTTTGATCTAGTTTTCCTCCCAGAAAAATTAATCTGTGCATATTTATCATAAATATTTATATTTTATATTGACTTAAGGGGAATAGAAATTCTGGAAGGTCAGGTGCTATCCCCTTTTGTACTTATATTCCTAGTGCCCAGTATGATGTTTCACACATAGTAGGCACTTAAGAAATAGTTATTCATTGGTCTGTTTTCTTCTTAAGGGAAAGAAACTTTTCATACTTGTATTTGTGTTTCCAATGCTAGCACAATATAATATGATGCCTGGTATATGGTAGTGCTACCTAATTCATGTTGAATTGAGTTGGACTGAATCAGTTGCTCAACTGTATCCCTGACCCCTTTGAAATATCTAAGTCATCTATTTTCTCTTTATCATTTGTACTATTTTAATACTTGGATTTGACAAAGGTTTGAGTTCTAATCCTTCCTCAGTCTTTTACTAGTGTGAGAAATGACTATTAATAACCAATAATTTGGGGGGAGATTCACAGCTCTTCCCTCTTTCTAAATTCCTCCTTTTAAAAAGTTCAGTTCTTTTGAAAGATATTACTGATAATGACATTGCATTAACTCTCCTCAATCTTGGTCAGACCAGACCCAACCTTACAAGGGATTTAATCTAAGGTGGGGAAGCCCATTGTGTTCTACTTTGGCTTGGGTGGAGAAAGATCCTTCTGTCTAGATCAGCGGTTTTCAACCTGTGGGTTATGTTCAGTTTGTAACAATGAAAATACATCCTGCATATCAGATATTTACATTACAATTCATGACAGTAGCAAAATTACAGTTATGAAGTAGCAACGACAATAATTTTATGGTTGGGGGGTCACCACAATGAGGAATTGTATTAAAGGGTCTTGGCATTAGGAAGATTGAGAACCACTGTGCTAGATGGCCCCATGCTGGGGGTGACATGATGATGGATATCATCAGCCCCTTGTGAGCCATGATTGACTCTGGTCTGAGAGAGATGGTCAAATGGCCATCCTTTTTTTTTTTTATTAAGATTAATAAAATGATTAAGAAACAATGTCTCCTGAACCTTTTAAAACATCACCGTGACTGTGTGCCACCTAACTGTGTGCCTACCATGTGCCAAACATTGTGTGACTGGCAAGTCATTTAATTTGTCTGCCTCAGTTTGCTCAAATGTAAAATGGGATAATAGACGCACCTACCTCCCATGGCTATTGTGAGGGTCCAGTGAGATAATAAATATAAAGTACTTTGCAAACCTTAAAATTTAATATAAATGTTAGCTATGATGATGATGATGGCCACCCTATCCCAAGGTCTTGTTATCTCTTCTCTAGCCTAGCCCCTCTGCTTCCAGTCCCTGCCCTCTTGAATTCCTCTTTTCTGTGGCTGCTGGCGTAATCTTCCTAATATACTGCCCCTCTTCTATCTTTCACTTCCCCAGTGTGACTTCCCCACAGTCCAGATGGTGGGGTTCTCCAGCCTAATAACTCCAAAATCCTCATACCACTTACATTAAATTTTTTTTCCTGAAACAGGACATGTCATTTATATTCATCCTTGGGAACTGCTGATGTAAAGATAGATCACGTCCCTTGTTCCTGAATGTGAGGAGAATATATGTGGTGGGGGATTCCACACTGCCTTGTCCTCCTTGTACAGATGATGTAAAGCCTGGAGAACTTGGCTGACTTTCCTGAGATGTGTGCAGTTAGCTTCTGCCTGAAGATGTCAAATGAGGGGCAGCCCTTACCCACAAAAGCAACTCCTTTCCCTCTGGGATGGTACTCATTATAGGTGATTTTTCCTGACATTAAACTTAAACTTGTCTCTGTACCTTTTGCCCATTCTGTTCACTGCTCCTAGTTCTGTACACTGGGGCTAAGCAGAATGAGATTAAGCCTTCTTCCATATGAAAGCCCTTTAATACTTCAAGACTGTTACCATGGACCTCAGTTTTCTCCAGGCTAAATATTCCTAGGGGATGAATTTCCATGAAGATTGAAAAAGTAGCCTTGGGCCCAGGAGGGTTCAAGAATGAGCCCTTGTGGGACTAGATCATCCAAAGTAGTTCTACACTGAATTTTCCCTAGACCTGATCTGATAGCCCACTTCACCAGAGGAACTATGGGCACTTAATCTCCTTGAATTGCCTATGACGGACCCCATAAACAATGGAAACCACATCATCCTTGGTACCCTCAGCTCCACCATCTGATCCCCTACCCCAGTGAGACACCGCACTCATTCAGGGTTGGGTTCAACCAGACACAGTAGAGTTTAGAAGTACATAGGTGTAAGAAAGGTCCAGATCCTCCTCTGACAATCCCAGTTATGGCTGCAGGAACCAGGAAGCCATGGCAGAAGGGAAATTGATTCCAATGTCCAGAAAATGTTCTTGTAGTCCACTGCTCATAAAGGAGCCTGTCGAGTGTTGGACATTCTGGGAGGATGGATATGCTTTTGTTCTAGACATCCTACATCAACCATCACAGCTCTTGGGGGCTCCCATCTTACATTTTACAGTTCACAGGGTGGGTGGGTAGGGGCTATATTTGCATACTTTCTGGGACACATGTTCTAGGTCCATAGACTAGCTGATCTCCCACCAGCTCAAATGACTAAGTGAAGATACAACATTCCATTCCTCTAGACATTGTAACTATTGAGAATAATGGATATTCAAGGGCAGTTTTATAAGATCCAAGGTTTGGGAAAAATCAACAATTTCCAATACCTTAATTACTGCCCTCCTCCTCCTCTTCCTTCTCCTCCTCCTCCTCTTCTTCTTATCTTCTTCTTTCCTTCTTCTTCTTCTTCTTCTTCTTCTTCTTCTTCTTCTTCTTCTTCTTCTTCTTCTTCTTCTTTTCTCTCTCTCTCTCTCTCTCTCTCTCTCTCTCTCTCTCTCTCTCTCTCGGGCACGCACACATGCGTGCGCGCACATAGGAAAAGTCTTACCCCTAGGCAGACTAGTTGGCTGCCTTCCCACAACAATCTGATAGGCACTTACCTGACTATTTTCACCCCTCCTTTGGTTTCTGTTGTGGTTTGGAAGGCCTTGGCCTGTCAAGTTAAGTCCAGGGTTATTCCCATATTCCTAGGAATTCAGTTTTAGAAGATAATTGGGTGCTCAGTCTAACTTCTTTGCATCTGTGGGAGCCACCTTCATCCTTCCAGTATGTTAGATTCATAACCTTGGCATTATTCTCAACTCCCCACTCTCCCTCACCCCACAGAGTCAGTCGGTTATAAAATCTTGCTCTTTCTGTCCCCATTATATCTTTTGCATCAAGTCTTTCTTCCCACTCCTATATCTGCCCCCTTGGTTTAGGTCCTCATCACCTCTAGCCTAGATTATTGCAACAATGTTATAATTCTCCGTGTCTTAAGTCTCTCCCCATTCTAGTCCATCCTACACATGGCTATCAAAATAATTTTCCTTAAGCACACAATGACTGAATCACTCCCCTATTCAACCAACTCCAGGGCTTCCCTCTGCCTCTAGGATAAAATAGGAATTCCTCTGTTTAGCATTTAAAATTCTTCACCACTTGTTTCCACTCTGTCTTTCCAAATGTCATTGGACATTTAAACCCACTTCTCTCATGTCGAGATCCAGGTAAACTGACCTTCTTTGTTCCTCACATGTATTACTCTACCTCTTGTCTCTTTGTCTTTACCCTGGCCAGCCTCCAAGCCTGGAATATTCTCCCTCTTTAACTCATCCTTACAGAATCCCCCCTTCCTTTAAATGCAGCTGAGGCACCATCTTTTCACATGAAGTCCCCAAACCTCTAGTGCCCTCCCTCCCAAACTCCTTTGGATTTAACCACTTTCTGCTTTTTAGATTTGTGTGTATGTATAGATCTGTGTATATCTATATCAGCTTTCTATCATGCTGTGTATATTTTTATGTCTGTTGTCTTCTTCATTGAAATGTAAGCTCAGGGCCTGCTGGGATTGCATCATTCGTTGTATTTGCATCCCCAGTCCCTAGTTTAATACCTGGCATATAGTAGGCATTTAATAAATGCTGATTGGTTGATAGGAGGAGTCAGGAGTTAGACCAGGAACGAGGTGTCAAGGAAATTCAGACCTGAAGGAAGAACACCTTAATGGACAGTAGGGGACCAAATCAGGGTGTCAGGTCAAGAGGATCCGGAGAATGGGCAAGTAAATCCAAACGAAGAAGCCAGATGGGCAGGTAGGTGGTACAGTGGATAGAGTGCTGGGCCTGGGACTCCTCACTATGAGTTCAAATCCAGCCTCAGATTCTTACTATTGAGTGACCCTGAGCAAGTCACTTAACCTTGTTTGCCTCAGTCTCCCCATCTGTAAAATGATCTGGAGAAAGAAATGGTAAACCACACCAGTATCTTTGCCAAGAAAACCCAAATGAGGTCACGAAGAGTTGGACCTGACTGAAAAATGACTCATGTACCAGTCACTACTCTAAGCTGAATAGAAAACTCAAACATGGAATTTTTGAAGGGAGAACCCTTCCAGCAGGGTTCTAAATCACCAGGGCCCTGAGGTTCTGGTGATCAATCTGTATGCCGAGCTTTTCTTGGTCAATATTCCATTTTGATAGTCCATTTCCCCTTCTTCTCCCCCCACTGTTTAGGGAATACCAGCTGTGGAGAGGCCATACTAATGGCCCTATTGAAATGTCAAATGTTACCTGAATGGGAATAACACAATCCATCAGCAAACATTTAACACCTAAATTTTGATTATGTGGAGCCAGAGTCCAAGAAAGCTTGGGGCACAGTAGGGGGAGGGAAGGCCTGGGTAATCCTAGGCATCATGAGGGCATTGGGCAATGAAGGGAAAGAGAGGAGGGAGATGATGAAAAGAGGATATAGAACTACCTCTTGGCACCTCCCCCTCTCCACATCACAAAGTCCAACCTACAGGCTTCCCTGCGGCCGGGTTGGGAAGTCACCTTTCTACCACAATTACTGGAATTTCTCCCTCCCCACTGCTGCTGGGTAACCCAGAACTCTCCTTGCTACCACCATACTTTCATTTCCATTGCTATGAGTGAATACAGTTCTGATGGGAGTTTCTACTCCCTAGGTGACCTTGGTGATACCCTCCCTCTATCACCAAGAAATAAGTCCTTGGAATTGTGAATTGAAACTTGGAAGGCATTTTCTCATGGAAACAATGGAGCCCAAGGTGGTTAATTGCTTAACTACTTTCCTATGCTTTGGCTACACTGTGGGTTAAATGGACTTTTGAGGGATGGGATAGGCACCTAACCAATGTTTAAAGCATCATTTCCATGGAAAAATAGTTTCAAGTTCCAAACCACTGATTTACAAATGAACTGTTGGAACACCACCTGTTTGGAGGTTGGAGATTTACCTATACATTTTGATTTTTCCCACGACCAACTCTAGTGGTTAGCCAATACTCTGCACATGTAGGCAAGTATTCAGGGGGCCCTTTGATGCAAAAATGGTAGGACTGATCAGATATAGCATGTTTTTGCTCAGGACAAAAATAATGCTTTATATTTCTAAAATACCTCTATTCTTCCACACTTCTTACTCTCCCCTGCCAACAAAATTTAAAGCAATCTAGAGAGGAACGTCAGGAAAACAATATTACTCATATAATCCTATCTCCAGCTACTATCTACCCCCATACCTTACCACTATCTCAAATTCAATATGTCAAAAGCAGAACTCATTGACTAACTTCTCCAAACTGCCCTGTTTCCGTGGAGGACCCAACCACTCTCCCAGTATCCCAGGTTTGGAACTTCAAAGTTATTTCTGACCCTTCCCTTACGCTCTCTCCCCTCCCCATATTCAATCACTGGCTATGTCTCCCTTGTCTCCACTCCTACAGCCACCAGTCTGATTCATACCCTCTTCACCACTGTAATAACCTCCAGCTGATCTCTTTGCCTCCATTCTCTTTCCTGTCCAAATCCAACCTTGAGACAGCTGTCAATGTAATTTTCCTAAGGCACAGATCTAATCATGTTATGCCCCTGATACAAATCCATCCCTCATTCCCTACTTATTTTATTATAAAATACAAACTCCTTAGCCTGGCATTTGATTCTCTCCAAACTACGGCTCGCCCTTGCCTTTGGAGGCTGATTTTATATTACTTCCCTTCCTGTAGGTTATGCTTTATGACTTTACTCCATGAGGACTCTTAGCTGTTCCTTCAAATCAGCAGAATGATCTTGGGGCTTGTTATTATTTCTTCATTCACTTATTTATTTATGTTGACTCCTTCATTCATTCATTAACTCATTCTTTCATTGTTTCTTCATTATTTATTTAGGAAGTGTGGGCTATGGGTCACATCTGGAATGCATTTTCTGTCCATTTACACCTTTCTGATCCTATTTCTTTCTAGCCTCAACTCTGTTGCCCTTCCCTGTGAAGCTTTCTCTGACCGCCATCCCTGGCGGTCAATTCTTTCTCATTTCTTACTTTTTTTTAGAACTTGTTTGATTTTTTTTGTTCCCCTAATTTGCATGAACACTTAGAACAGTTCCAGGAACATAGTAGGCACTTAATACATGGTTATTGATTCCACACATGACTGAATGAATTAAAAAGGATGCACTAAGTGGAATATATTAATTATGAGCTAGGCAGAGAGCACACAAATATGAAGAAGCCAGACCATACTTGTTCATACCCATGCCACATCCCCCCGTAGAAAGTATTCCTCCAAGGCAGAACCTATTTCAATTTGGCCTTTAGATTCCCGAGCACCTACCCCTGACTCACTCACTCACTACAAATGTTTGTTGTCAGACTGAACTTGACAGATGAGGAAACTGAGGCAGAGAGCTCAAGTCAGGAATGAACAGAGATTGGAATCTAGAGCTTCGCACAGTGTCTTACCACTGACAGGTGCTTAAGAAATGGTTTTTGAAGAATGAATGGATACACCAATCAATGAAAGAACTCTTGACTCCAACCGTAGCTGTTTCCACTGCGTCAGGTAAGACACATTTTCAGGATTTCTGAGAATTAACTGGCATTTGGGCTTGCAACGGGACTCTGCTTTGCCTTCCAGACCTGTTTTCCTTATGCCGTTGTGCCCTCTGCTGGTCAGAGGAGGCACTGCATTGGTTCCACAGTACGGTTTCCAGGAGATGGATGCCATGATTCCACAGCGTAGGGAAGAAGGAGGGTCAGAAGGAGACCCTTAAAGGTATCACTGCCTATTTTTCTTAATGCTAACAGCCTAGACAGAGTTTCACAGTTGCTGTCCTCGATCAATCTCCCTGGCCTGACCAAAGGCAGAAACAGGACAAAAGAGAAAAGTGAGATGTTGGAGCAGGCAAAGGGATTTTTAAAGTTGAATTTTGGTGTTCAGTCTTTTCAGTCGTGTCTGACTCTTCGTGACCCCATTGGGAATTTTCTTGGCAGAGATACCTGAGCTGTTTGCCATTTTCTCTTCCAGCTCTTTTTACAGATGAGGAAACTGAGGCAAGCAGGAGAAGTGACTTGCCCAGGGTCATATAGCTAGTGAGTGTCTGAGGCCAGATTTAAACTCAGGAAGAGGAGTCTTCCTGATTCCAAAGTTCAGTGCGCTATCCACTCGCCACCTAGCTACCAAAAAAAATCAAATAGGAGATTTAAAAAAAAATCACAATCAGACCAGAACCAGCCAGCCTGCCTGTCCAGCGTCCTTTCTTTGGTAATGTCTTAACAGTGAGACAGCGCCTTCCCTTCCCTTCCCTTCCCTTCCCCTCCCCTCCCCTTCCTTTTCTTAAAGACTGGGTCTCCCCATCTCTCCCACAAAGGAAGTAAGGGGCTATTCACCAAGTTCCCCTCTAATGGTCACAAGAACTTCCACCTGTTAGTTTTCCTCACCTGGGCTCATTCACCCATCCTTAGGCATCCCTCATATGCAGGGACTCAAAATTTTAAACCCATAATAAGTGTGGCCTCCAATTGGCCTAAGCCATTATAATTCTGAACTCCCGAGGCACCCAGGGAGCTGGGATAATAGGTATGCACCATAACACCTGGCTTTCTACTTGACTTTAAAGATCTTCGTGTACTGGCCTAATCTAAATTTCTAGCCTTTTTTAAAAACAGTATAGACAGGATCCAAATGACAATTTTCAATGAAGGGAACGACCAACAGCCTCACTCGCTTCTCATGCCCCCTTTTACTAAAAAGTAATAAATGCCAAACAAAATCATGGAAACATACAGCAAAAACTACGCAGGATGTCCCAAAAGTCTTAGTGCAGATGTAATCTTCAGCCTGCTTTTGGGGTATCCTGTGCAAGGGCAGTTCTTGAGGAGGTGAGGCACCCAGTTAATTGCACTAGTCCACAAGAGACTCAACCCTTTGTCACATCTGCAGAGCTGCCTTCCTTTCCTGATACGAGTTCATATACGATTCTCTCCTTCCCTCCCCAACACCCCAAAGTGGTTGTTAGTGCACTTTATCCCTGTTTTCGGTCTCCATGTGAATACCACACCACACATCATTCATTTCATTCATTCATTTTTGCTTCCAAAGTAGTTTATTTTTTTTGATTGCAGAAAACAATTTTAGCAGTCTTTTTAAAAAACAATTTCTGAGTTCCAAGTTCCCTCCCTCCATTCTCCCCCCCCTCTCCAAGAATGCAAGCACTTTGATATAGATTATACATTTATAGTCGTGCAAACCATGTTTCCATATTGGCCATGTTGCAAAAGAGAACACAGACCAAAAATAAACAAAAAAGTTAAAAAGTATACCTCAATTAGCATTTAGACTCCATCAGGTCTTTCTCTTGATATGCATTTTTCATCAAGAATCGTCTTGGATCATTGTATCATTAAGAAGAGCTAAGATCATTGTATGGCATGACTCTAACTGTGTAAATATCTCCTGGCTCTGCTCAGTTTACTTTGCAGCAGTTCATGTAAGTTTTTTCCAGGATTTTCTGAAATCTTCCTACTTGTATTTCCTTACAGCCCTATAATATTTCACCACAATCACACACCATAACTTGTTCAGTCATTCCTCAATTGATGGGCATCCTGTCAATTTCCAATTTCTTACCACCACAAAAAGAGCCTCTATAAATATTTTTTGTTTATATAGGACTCTTTTATTCTATTTGGAGTACAGATCTGGTATTGCTGGATAAAAGGGTATACATATGGGTACAGTTCCAAATATTAACTGTTGGATCAGTTTTTCAAAATTAAACTAAGGTGGAACCTCTAGGGCCCAGCCCAATTCCTCCCACTGTGGCCGACCCAGCCCTCCCCACCCAGCCACCTCTTCAACATTCTCTGGCATCCTTAGGAATAGCCTTGGATACTTCTTAAGCTCCAAGTTAGGAGGTGTCTCCAGCAAAACTACAGAACCACCAAGTTTTTCAATGGGATAAAAGACCAAGCAGCCTCAGAAAATCTCACTGGAAGGTAAAGAATCCATCACAGCTTAGGAGTTCTGGAAATTCAGAAGTGCAGATGGATCAGGTACCTTTGATCCCTATAGCAGCTAAAAACTGTTTGTATCTGTATCTCTCACTGCTGGCCCTTTTTTCCAAGGATGGGTGTGGATCTGAGCCTAAGTATTTCTAGTATCAGGATGTTTTGGTTTTTGCTTATAGGGTCCATTATGGGACATGGGGGTGGCAGATCCCTTCCCTGCTCACGGGGAGTGAGGTCTGATGGCTGATGATCCAGGCTCAGTGTGGAAACTCTTAGGAACATGTTTGCCTATGATGGGAAAGTTGCAACATTGGCGGGATATTTGAATGGGAATACATTCTTGAGGGTTGCTCTGTTGTCCCATCCTGTTACTCTGCTGTATACGGGAGATGATGCCTGTGGTCAGGGGGAGACCTCTGCTGAGGAAGGTGAGCCGTAGGGTTGTCAGAGAACATGAACCATCTGTGAATCTGTTTAGTCCAGTAGCCATGACCTGCTGAGCCATGACCAGGGGGCTTCCTCACTGTAGCACAGCTAAGTGGCACACTGGAGTGCTGAGCCTGGAGTCAAGAGGACAGGGAACAAGCATTTATTAAGCTCTTTTTATTAAGGTTGTTGTAAATTCTTGTTTCCTTCCTTCCTCTCCCACACCTCTCTGGATATAAACTCCACACTGCTGAGCTAAAGTTAAGTACGGGGCTATACTTGGGTCAAGGCTTGAAGAAAGTCCTACAAATCAATTGCCTTCAATCTCCCTTTACAGGAGCAGAGAGAATCTTGTCATGAGTATATATATAAAACTTGTGCCAGTGGTAGGAGGTATGAAATATAACTAGAATGTGTTCCTGACTTCTAGGGACTTAGTATTCAATACTACTAAGTTAAATAAACTTATATGTCACCCATTGGAGTCATTGATATAGATGTCCTGAGTGACTGAGGCTTTTAGTATCTCAATCCCTGAGATCCACATCCAGCCGATTTCCCTGACATTCTCCAAGGGAGCAGCCTCCCATCCGAGCTGGGGGGAAGGCTGACAGAGACATGGAACCTGGGGCCAGGTGACACTTGGGCATGTTTGTCTTCCATAATTATTCTGAAGAGGATGCTTTCCAGACAAGACCTGTCCCAAGTGCTGAAGTTTTGTGGCTGTTTCTCAGACTAAAGTATTAGCAACAAGGATGATGAAGAATTAAAAAAAAATATTAAAGTTGTTGTACCCACTGTCCTCTGGATAGGAACTGAAAGAGTTGGTCATAACATTAGGGTTATTGGAAGAAGATAGGTTTGCATACACTCAAGCATGAAATAACCTGACTAAATTTATGTGCATGTGTGTGTCTGTGTATATATCTATAATAAATATATAAAATTCATATTTGCACATTTAATTCATCATTATATATGAGTTTGTGATAAATTTTGTAGTTATCTTCTATATAAATCACAAACACAACACACAAACACACTCACATACACACACTCACATACAAGAATGTATGCATACCCTGACCAGCGTACAGAGTACAGTTGATAAAGACACTGAATGAGATTCAGACAACTTGGATTCAAATTACAACTGTTGCACCTATTACCTGTGTGATTGTGGCCAAGTCACTTAACTTCCCCAGGCCTCAGTCTCCTCACCTGTAAAATGAGAGGATTGGACTAGATGACCTCGGAGGCTCCTTCCGGTTCTAAATCGAGGGTCCTGGCATCACAAGACTGAATAGACATTGGCAGTGGCTCATAGGAAGCAGGGGGAGTGATGGCTTCTCAGTCTCATTGAAAGAGAGAATTAGGAGGGACCTCTCACTTTGGAGATGAAGACACAGGGACGTTGTGTATCCCCTCAGCTCACAGGATGAGAATCCAGACCTGTCACCTCCAACTTCCCTCCACCTCCACTCCAGCACTTCTCTGCCTCTCTGAGTTATGGATGGTTTGAAACAAGATTCAGCAGATCGTGAAAGACTGGGCAGAGTCTGGTGACAAAGGTATTGGTTGACGCATTGGGCTCACATCTGCATTTCTATCTAAGTGTCACAATCAGAGCTATCATTACCCCTCAGCCAAGATCCTGTCTCTGTAGATCTCAGCGAATTTTGTCACCTGGATGTGAGGACTAGTATTCGCCATCTGCCATCTCTGTGAAGCCATGTGTATGAGTGGGTAAGTGTATAAGAGATATTTAGTTCCTTGTGCAAAATTATTTTGTTGCTGTAGATGTTGTTGTCTTTTAATTGTGTCTGACTCCTCATGAATCTGTTTGGGGTATTCTTGGCACACATACTGGAGTCATTTTCCATTTCCTTCTCCAGTGAATTAAGGCAAACAGAGGTTAAGTGAGTTGCCCTGGGTCACTCAACTAGTAAGTCTTTGAGGTCAGATTTGAGTTCAGGTCTTCCTGGGTTCAGGTCTTCCTGACTCCAGGTCTGGCACTCTATCCGCTATTCTACCCGGCTGCCCAAGTTGACAAAAGGAATACACACTACAGGCAGGTTGTCAATTGCACAACACTCTGCCCTGCTCTTATCTCCTGGGCTCTGCCTAGGAATTACCAACCAATCATCACTTTTCAGGCACTGAGACATATCTCCATCCTTTGCATTTCAAACTGGTGGATCCAGGGATCCAGGCATTAACATTCCCTTTGCCCTCAAGTACACAGTTAAACAATCATTTAATTGGATTAGTAAAAATTAAGAAGCATTCAATATATGCATGTACCGTAGAATCCAACAATCCAAACATTCCTCAGCCCCATCTCTCTCCAGAGAAAAACTCTCTTGTAGGTTGAAATGTATTTTCTCCCCTTTCAGTCTGCCATAGCTGTGGGAGAGGCAACATTATCTTACCATAAAGTTCCCCTATCCCAGTGAAGAAGGACGGAGACCTAGACTGTTTCTAGGGAAACAAGGATTTATGAACCATCTACTATGCACAAGATCCTATTCTAGTTGCTGGAGAGAAAGACAGTTGAAATAGTCTTTTCCTTCAGGGACCTTAAAGCAAGTGGTCATAAGGGTCAGGGGCCTGAGGCAGGAACCTTTAGTGATTCTCATTCACAGTACATGGGGAAACAGGGTGCAAAGAGTGGGAGGAGAGAATGGGAAAAGCGAGAGTAAGAGAAAGAGGGAGGGAGGAATAAAAAGAGGAAAGAGAGAGAAAGAGGAAAGGAGAGAGAGAGAAAAGGAGAGAGAGAAGGAGAGAGTGGAAGGGAGGGGAGAGAGAGAGAGAGAAGGAAAGTGGGTGAGATGGAGGGGGCAGAGGGAGGAAGATGGAGGAAGGGAGAGAAATGAAGAAAGAGACTTGTCTACTTTGTGCTAGGTCAGACCCAAACCTTAGACCTTCAGAGAGCCACTAGGCACCTTACATTTGTAAAATTACATTGTTCACATAACGATGAGGAGAAAGTTAATGGGTCATCAGTGGTTTTTTAATCCATATCCCAAAAGAATTCACACTGTAACACCCATGGTAAGTCGTTATTCAGCCTCTATTTGAAAATCTTGATGGCTCCAAATTTCAGTAAGTCTTTCTTGACTCCAATGAAAAATCCCTTCGAACTCTTAGCCCACTATTCTTTTTAGGATTTCTGCCTCTCAGGAGCCTTGGTTTCCTTCCAAGTTCAGGCGAAGCATCACCTCCCATGTGATCTTCCAGTAAAAGCACCTTTTTGTGTGTGTCATGACTCTCTCTGGCAGTCAGACAAAGCCTTTGAATTCCTTACAATCAGGCTTTTAAATGCATGAAGTATAATAATTTAATGAAAAACGCCTTTCTTAAGCACCTATCATATGTCAGGCACTGTGCTAAGCTCTGAGTATAGAAAAAGAGGCAAAAGACAGTCCCTGCCCTCAAGGAGGTTATAATCAAATATGGGAGACCACAAGCAAATGACCATATAAAATGTAAGCTATATGGAGGATAAATGGGGAATAATTAATAGAGAGAAGACATGGGAATGAAGAAATGCCTAAAATTTCATAAAAGTATGGAAATGTGTAAAATTACAAAGAAGAGCAATTACATTGAAATGTCAGCATCAAAATATTAAAGAGGTAAAACAAGCTCATTGTCCCCAGGCTGAGAAGCCCTGTTTCCAGAAGCTCTTTCCTCCTCCTCCCATTGCCTCAAGGGGGCTTTGTACTTATTTTCAATGTACTTATATGCCTCCATGTATCCCTGATATGGTGCAACTTTCCTAAAAGCAGGGATCAGTTTCTTTCAGTCTTTATATCCCTAGCACATGGGCAGTATCTGATATAGTTAAGTCTTCATAAATTCATTTTGCATGCTACAAAATATTTGGGGTGGTTCCCTGTTAGGCGTTGGTGTCCCAGGTAGAGACCTTCTTGAAAACTTTGTTTGGGCACACCCTGCGTGGAGGGAGGAGTGTCAAGTATAAGGTGATGTAATGAAATAATGGAATCAGGGTGAGACCCTAAGATGGAATATTGAACTTAATTAACAGGGACTACTGTTTTTTCACTGACTGTGGGATGGGCTGAAGACTTGGAGTTACTGAAGGGCCAACAGGACTGTAGTGGTACGTGGTGTTTCATAAACGTCTATTCCTAACGCTACCATGGGGAACTTAGAACATTTTAAGGGAGAGAAAAGACCTGCCCTTTTGAAGTATATCAGGTAAAGACAGAGAGGAGAAGAAAGCACATCTTGATGCAACTATTCCATTCAGAAGTGAAATGAGAATCCATGTGGAATCATGGGATTATAGAATTAGAGCTGGAAGGGACCTTAGAGTCCTCTGGCCCCACGTCCCCCTCCCATTTTACTGATGAAGAAACTGAGGCCCCAAAAGCTAAGTGATTTGCTTAAGGTGTCCGAAATAGTAAGCATCAGAGATGGACATTGAATCTGGGTTCTCTGACTTCAGGGGCTATGCTTTATCTGTCCCTGTAATTCATCTTGGTCATTGGGCATGGGAGCATGGGTAGGGAATGAGGCTTTGGGGAAATAGGAGTGGATGAGATATTGCCAGCAGAGATCATGGTCTGGATTATGCTTGCTCAGTCTTTGTGGGAGAGAGCCTCTCACAAGCAAGAACATAGGCAGCAAGGTTAGAAGCCTTATCATGCATGACAAGTTCATTGATTGTTCAACATGTAAGTACTCACAAGGAAGGAGTATTTTCCAAATTACTGAATAGAGGAGAGTCTAAAGAAATGTGATGATTCTACATGAAGTTCAGTAGAAATTATTTTATACTTTCTAAGTATTTTTTCTTTATCTTTTTATAAGTTGTTTTCTTCAATAGACTTTGGTACCGTTTATCTTTATCCATGTATTTCCAGCTCCAAGCTCAGCATCTGGGATTAATAAATTGTTGTCCACTGTGTAAGGGTGTTTGACGTCATCAGCCAGTGGGGGCGCACCACGACAGTCTGGGGACGGGGTAGAGGCCCGCGCATGTCTCAATGAAGAAGACGTGATCACGCGAGATGTCTCCTTATCTTCGGGGCTGTACGTGAGTGGCTCACGGGGCGATGACGGCACTCTGAGGTGGGAATCAAAAGCTAGGGTATAAAAAGGGGAAACCGCGTGCGTGTAGCTCTCTCTGTTCCTGTATATGCTGCAATAAACATCCTTACCGTTTGCCCGAGTCCTGAGTTGCTCTGTGGGGGGGTAGTTCTTCAAGCGGGTCTTGAAGCCGGTGACGA
>CM053581.1:31755551-31774905 GCA_028627135.1 Pseudochirops cupreus
GATAGATTGATAGATATAGAGATAGATAGATATAGAGATAGATAGATGATAGATAGATAGATAGATAGATAGATAGATAGATAGATAGATAAATAGATACTGTGCTCATCATCTTTGCAGACAACACAAATTGGGAGGGATAGCTAACACATTGGATGACAGTCAGGACCCAAAATGATCTTGGTTCAGGAGAGCATTTGGTTTAAATCTAAAAAGATGAAAGTCCGTGGGATAAATGCATCTTGTCAGTTACTTTAATTGGTGTTGGGCTCTTTGAATGACTCAATCATTTGACCCCCACTTATGAAATAGCATCTCTTGATCACAGATATAGAGTTAGAAGGCATTTCAGGCTTATTTAGATGTAAAAGCCGATGCTGTGGGAGCTTAAGTGAGTGCCCTGAGGTCACACAGGTAGAAAGCATGTGAAGTGGGACTTCTACTTAAATCCTTTGATTCCACCTTTTCCCAGACCCAAGTTTTACATCATTAAAACGTCAATAACTCACTCCTTTATTAAAGGGAGTCTTGCATCTTTTGTAAAGGAGACATTTTGTAAAATAGACTATCATCTCCTAATAGGCCTCTTTGGTGAATCTGGATTTTCTTGTATCAGGCACCTCTAATTCCTGAAGAGAAGAAATGGACATATCTCAGAGATCTACGGCATAGGAAATCAGACGTCAATAATTGATCAAATCAATTAATAAGCGATGTATGAAGTGTCTAGTATGCGGCACTTAATGCCCAGGCTAACATACTAAGTTTCTGAGGCCAGATTTAAACTCCTGAAGATGAATCTTCCTGATTTCAAGACCAGCATTCTATCCACTGTGCCACTTAGCTGATACAGATATTGATATGCACACTGTGTATGTATGTGTGTATATACAATGTCTATATTATAAAATATGCATTATACACATAATGTTTTGTGTGTTTTATTGTATATAATATAATTTTATGTGCATTGTATTATGGATTAGATACATATATATATATATATATGCCTTTATCCAAATAACTGATTAAAATGTTAAATAACACAAGACTGTTTATTTAAGTACAAATTTCTGAGCTACCCCCACTGGAAATTAATTGACATTGAACCATTAGGAACTAGTCTTTGGCTCTGCTCATTCAACTAGATATGGATCCATCTGATGGCATATAGCTTATTTATTCATAGTCATTCTCAAGTTATCTCCCCCCTTAGACCATGAGCTCCTTGAGAGCAGGGATGGTCTTTTGTTCTTTTTTATGGCCCCAGCTCTTAGGCGTAGTGACTGGCATAGAGTAGGCACTTAATAAATGCTTATTGACTGTATTATCATCTAATACATGCCTCTCCATCTTTTTCACAAGAGCAACCTATTTTATCAAAAACTTGGTTAAAAATCTATGTAAACCACATTCACAGCATTCCCTTTATTAACCATCTTAGTAACCCTCTCAGAGAAGGAATTGAGGTTAGTCTCAATGGAAGCAGGCTAAGTTTTTATAATCCCTCTTTCTCTCTGTGTTCACCAACCATCTCTTTAATAATCCATTCTAGAATTCCTCCAGGAAATCAAGTCAAATTCACTATTCTATAGTTGCCAAATGCTGTTCTCTTCCTTTTTTTGAAAATAATGACATTTGTCCTTGTCCAACCTAGTGGTGCCTCTTCTGTTTCCATGACATTTCAGATATTCCTGAAAGTGGCTCAACAATCTGAGACCACTCATAACCTCCCCTATGGACTATTCCAATAGCCTCCTAATGAATTGCCTTCCTCCTAATCTCTTTCTTCTCCAAAGAGTCCTCAACACAGCTTCTAAAACAATTATTCTAAAGCACAAGTGTAACTATAACATTCTCCTGATCAGGAACATTGACTGCTCTTCACACACTGGCTTCCATATATCTCTCTTATATACTACCATTCACAAACTCTATGATAGCCCAACTGGCCTCTGACCTATTCTCTGGATACAACATTCCAACTCCTGTCTCTGTGCCTTTACCCAGGTGATTTCCCCCAAGTCAAGATCCTCCCTACTTACTCTTAGGGTCCCTAAATTCATTCAAAGTTCAGTTGATGTGCCTCTGGCCATGGGAAGCCTCCACAGATCCAGCTGATCACTAGGGCTCCCTCGCTCCTGAGATTATTATGTCTCTATCAAGCAAACACTTATTAAGCACCTGTTGTATGACAGGAAATGTGTACACTTAAGAGACACTTAAAAATGGCTGTCGAATTGAATTGGATGTAGTGAACAGTAGATATGCCACAAATGAAAAAGCAGTGTTTATCTTTCACAAGTATGACAAGGAGGGGTACTTTGACTGAGCAGGAGATAGACGTGACCATGGGAATTTCAATGGATAGTTTTAATTACAAAATTGAGAAGTTTTTGCACATGCAAAATGGGTGCAGTTTGAATTAGAAGGCTTGACAGCTGAACTAATTAGGAAAGAAGTTTCATAGCTCATTTCTCTGATAATGGTCTGATATTCCAAATATGGAGCAAACTGGTAATAATATATAAGAGCAATCTATGGGTGGAGAGATGCTAACACTCCACTGGCGAAGCTATGGCTTGATCCAATCATTCTGGCAAACAATTTAGAACCAGGCCAAAAAGCTACTAATCTATGATATACCCTTTGATCCATTGACTCCTCTATTAGGCATATGCTCTGATAATCATTAAATATCATGTTTGACCCTTAATAAGGTCCAAAGTCTGAAATAATCAACCAGATTGCTTTGTTTTGCTTTTTAAAAATCCTCTTTCTTGTGTTTGTAATCTGAAAGACCGGATAATGTCAACAATGGGTATTTAACCATTTATGACAGGAGGCCTGGAAATTCAGAATCATGGAATTTCTCTTATCTTGGGGGCATTCTTTGGGGGGGAGGGGGAGAAACACAGACATCCTGAGATCATAAATTCCAACTGACACTACTTTGTCAATTTTGTTGTCAATCTGTATTTAGAACTAAGAAACTTCCTTTCTCATGGTATGGAGGAAAAAATATATGGAGACCATAAATCTGAGGGACACAGATGTCCTGGGATTGTCCTATGGAATATAAAATAACATTGTCATTCTTATATCAGGCAGTCAGAACTTAGATTCTGGCTCCATGCAGCACGTCATCTGCTAGCTTTAAGGGAATAAATGATAAAAATGTATATCACCTAGCCTGTCTCCTTTAACCAAACTTTCAGGTTGACAGCCCTAAGGAGGTCAAAGACAGAGGGAAAGGACTCATCTGTACAAAAATATATAGCAGCAAAGAGATGAGAGCAAAATAGAGACATGTGAATGAATGGAATATCCTTGTGCCATAAGCAGTGATGGTTATGATAGATTCACTTGTATGAACTCATAGAGAGTGATATTAGTGGAAATACAAGAATTATTTACCTGATGTTCACATTAATGTCAAAGAAGACCACTTTGAAAGGCCTCAGGACTCTCATCTAAGAAGGAATGACTTGAGAAGATTGAGAAAGAAGCATACCTCTGGCTCTTAGCATAAAAGACTGGAGATGCAGAACAAGACATATAATCTCAAAATCTGTTTATCCATTTTGCTTGACTCTTCTGATTTGTGTAAAGATTGGGGTGAATATAAACATGGAAAGCCCGGGTTTCTCAAATGATGCCACATGGGAACCATTTTGTGATTGGTTTAAGAGAATCAGTCATACTATATGAGACTGTACAACATGGCAGTCTGGGAATTTGGTTGGTCTATCAGTGAGGCACCAGGATTTTCTAGACCAGGAGCACCTTGAAGAGATAGAACTTAAGCCTAGAGAAAATGGCAGCCAGGAGGGTAGGGGATAAACCCAGATTTATCCCCACCCCCAACACCGACCATTTGACAACTTTGTGAACTTCAAAGAGTCAGAAAAGCTGAAGTTCCCATCTGAATATAGCAGAGCTGCTAGCAGAGAGCCCAGACAGTACCAGTATAGGGAGACACAGAAAACAAACCAGATCCAGCTTCAGGCTCTACAAGGATGCCAGACTTTGGAGGCCAGCATAGAGCTACACTTAAGGGAAATGTCAGGAGAATGCCACAAAAATAGAATAGGACTTCCTACAATCAAAAACTGTGTTTGTTCTTTTACCATATGTGCTGTCTAGGTTTGAGCCCACTTTCTCCAGAAACAGTGTGTGTGCAAAAGGAAAAGATACCACTGGCAGGAAGAGGTAGGGGCAGAGGCAGGGGGCATTGTTTAGTAACTGCTGTTCTTTGCTGTATCTTCTCAAGAAATACCTCTTTTGGAGAAACTAATTGATATCAACTGAGCAAAGTGAATGGGCTTCATGAGTGACAGTAATAGCTCTCCCTGAATGAACTAAGTAGCATTTGCCCTCTTGACACTCCAACCTACCAGTGATAGCGCAAGTTGGGGGAGTGAATCCAGAGAGGGCATTCCATTTGTTAGAAGAGAGGACAGGGAGCGGGGCTGGTGGGTAATAATACATAAAATTTAGAGAGAAATGAGCATCAATAAGATAATTTTAAAAATACACAGTTACAAACAGAAAGAAGTTCAGAAGGGATACAGTTTACTGAATTATTTTATATATTTTTTAAGTTTATAGTTTCTTATATAAATCTTTCTTATCCTTCATATATTGAAATATTTATGTTTGTTATTGAAAATATTCATAATAAAAAGGAAGTTTTGAAAAAGAAAGTATATTATTCATATTTTTGTTCCCTGCAATCCTACAAATCCCAAATTACATCCTACAAATCTAATGAAGTCTAATCATTCATTTACATTGTAATCCAGAACAGGATTGCTATTAGAAGTACCACAGTATTCATTGCAACCATACTTGAGAAGGGTTACTTCGTCACAGAATCCAAAGTGTCTCTTCTTTTCCTGAAATTCTAAAGTGTCATTTCCAGTTGCCCCTCAGAGTTCCCTTTGAGGCTATTCCCTTTTCTTAGTTTTACAAAATTGTGCAATTAGTTGACTAAAAGGGAAATTTCATTGCACCTTACTTCTGCTTTTGACAGTGAATAAAACGGCCCAGATGGCAGCAGAGAAATCATTTCTCCGCTTGACAGCTGAAACTGACGGAAGGCTCTTATCACTCCTACCAGCAAAGGTACCATTTTTCTGAATTCTTCCCAATCCTACTGCCTGGGAGAGCTTCTCTATCTATTCCAGTTTAGGGGAAGGGGTCCAGGAGTTAGGGTAATGGGTTCTATAATTAAATGCCATTTTAATATGTGAAAATAACTTTCTATCCAGTAACTCTTGACACTTTACTAGTTTTTTGGTTTTGGTTCATATTTGTTTTATTTTCAGAACCAATGCTCTTTTGGTCCTCTAAAGACTTGGTGTGCATGTAGTTAAGTTGGAGCAATGCTCTTGAATGGGGCATCATAGGGTTACAGATACAGATCCCAGAAAAGACGTCAAAAACCTTTTTTGTCCTCACTTCACAAGTGAGGAGAGTAAGGAACAGAAAGAAAAAGTAAGCTGCCCTAGGTCAGACCAGTGGTAAAAATCAATCATTTGAATCTATGCCCTTGAACTCCAAAATCTGTGCTCTTTCCCCTGTTCCTGATTGAGTCTTTGAGCTATATGATAGCATCCATTCAGAGAAGAACCTATTTGGCATCCCTTTGACTGTCCCAATTGGATAGGGGTTGCCTCTTTGACTGTAAGTATCCAATCTAACATAACTTACCAAAAAGAGAACAGGAGACATTGTGTGACAGATGTTTTATTTCATGCTGCCACCATCACTAAGATTGCAATAGGACGGTGCATTTGGTTGAAGGAACCAGAGTTTTTAGCCTGGGAAAATGAATTTATATGAAGAATATGATAGCAACTTTCAGGCATTTGAAGGGCTGTCCCATGAATAAGAGATTCAAGTTGAATTATTTGGCTCTAGGAAACAGAGCCAGGAGCAATGGTTGAAGTTGAAATGAGATAAATTTGGGCTTAATGACAGGAAACAGTTTTCTGACAATTGGAGCTTTCTATGAAGGGATTGAGTTGCCACTTGGGGTGGTTGGTCCCCTCAGATTCTTGAAGCAAACACTGGATGATCAGTTCTTGGGCATGCTATGATATGGGTTCCTTCTTGGTTGTGGGTTGGACTTGATCCGGGGCTCTTCCTCTTTCTGTGTCATGGATGTTTTGGACAACAGTCTGGAGAAGTCTATGGATCCCTTCTCAGACTAAAGTTTTTAAATGCATAGAATGAAATGCATAGGATTACAAAGGAAACCAAAGGTTAGTGAAAATAAAGATAGAATATTTTCCCATAAAAAGACCACAAAGTCCCCAACCTCCCAGCCCCCAAAACCAATCCATGAACTTCTTAAGAATCTATGGACTTGGTTAAGATCTTTTCAACTAGATGGACACTAAGGTCCCTTCCAATTATGAAATTCTTTGATTCACTTAATCATTCAATGAATGTGCAAGTCAAGACACTAGGGAAGGGTCTTGAGGTTATAAAAATGAGTAAGATATGATCTCTGCCCTCAAGGAGCTTGTAGTCATTAGGGAGTAGTAACTTCATAGGGAGTGATATTTGCCCAGCCACCTGCAGCTAGTGACTCTCTCTATTTTCTTTGTCCAAGAATATAAAGTGATCATGGCAATGGTACCTGAAATGACTTGTGAAGAGGTGGATTTTTATGGGTAAGTAGAAATACTGAGCTGAATGACAAGTGGTGGTCAACTGAAGGGTCATCCTATGCCAGCAAAGCAGACCAGGATCAAAGATTTAGAAAGTTGTATAGGATCTTTAAAAAAAAAATTAAGTCTTCCCATGGTGAAAGGCAATCAAAAATTAATATTGCCTCAGTTTCTTCATCTGTAAAGTAAGGGGATTGCATAAGGTGATCTCTGTGGTCCTTTCCAGATCAAAAATTCTAACCCAGTGGTCCTCTGCTTCTTTTTACCTGCCAAAATAACCAGTTATAGCCATGGACATTGTCAATTGGGCATCAGGCCATCTACTACAGAGCTCAGGGGAAAAGGCTGGGGGAAAACAGGTTGGGATAGTGGGATTAAGTTGGGAAGGGAACAAAAGGAAGAGATGGGGAGCCAGGTAGTGGATTGTAGAGGGACTCCTTTGCAAAGACTAGCTTAGAAGTCTGGACTTTGATTTCATTGCACTGGCTATTCCTTAGTATCCTTGAGTCTGATGCAGGATTTAGTCACTAGATCTTTCCCCTCCCTGATATATACTTCCCAGTCCCTACTTAACATGGCCAAAGTCAGTAGCAAAGGGCTTTCCCACAGCCTGGCTGAGGTACAATGCCCACTGACCACTCCTTACTCAAACTGGCTCACAGATCAGTCACCCTTTAGAGCATATTGTGCCTGTTCTAATGGAGCTTGTCAGAAAGATCTCAGGGACTTGATCATAAGTTCTCTTTTAATATTAGAAGCTTTTGCACAAGGAGAAAGGCCCCCACTTAGGAGGAATAACCTAACAATTTCTTTGGTTTTGTTTACAGGGACAATGATGACAGCCAATTTTATGAAGCTGATGGTCCCAACCAAAAGAAGGTAAGGCTCTTGGCTAGCTTCTTTTATGGTCTAAGTTCTGGGTCAAGGGGTATAGGAATATAGGGAGTGGGAGGATTTTGACATGGTGAAAGCCCAGGCTCTACTACTCTGAGCTCACAGGACAAGTCTGTAAGCTGCGTTCTTTTTCATCTCCTCGTGAGAGCTACCATGTGGCATCAGGGACTAGGTTTGAATCCTAGTTCTGTGACTATAATCAAGTCACTTAACCTCTCTCCAGTTGTTTTCTCATCTACAGAATAGAGAGGAAGGAGTCAGATAGACTGGGTGGTTTCTGAGGTCCAGTCCAACTCTAGATCTGTGGTCATATGTCATAAATGGGACCCAGAAAAATTCAGAGGTGGTGTGTACAAGCCTTGTACTCACCTTAATTACTTCTATCTTCCTAGAAAATATATTTATCATTATGGGGCAGCAGACTAGATCATAGCAGACCTTGTATAACCAGATTCATGCTATATATTGATTATGACATTGGAAATAGAAACCTGGGACTGGAAAAAGGACCAGCAGAAAAAGAGCAGATCTGGATTCTAACTCTTCCCAACCCAATTAAATCCCTAAAGGGGGTGATTGCTAAGAGAAGAAAGAAACAAGAGCTCAACAACCCTAAACCACCAACTCCATTGTTTTTCTGCAGGGTTACTTCCAGTATCCTGATCTTTGCTCCAGAGAAAGTCTTCTGGGGGAGGATGACATCCAACTGAAATTCACCACTCATTCCCACCAGTTCCATCGAACTGTGATGGTAATTGTTGCAATTGAGAAGATGAGGCATCTGAATAGACTCTGCTCCCAGTTCTTCCAGGATAATGACTTGATGTCTATTTTTACAAGCATCTTTCAAGAAGGTAAGAAAACTGAGAGACAGATGCTGGGTCTTTCCTATTCCCAGCCCCTCCCCAACACTAATCAACACATTTCTCTTTTTCCTAATATTTTGGGCAAACATTTATATTGTGCTTTGAGGTTTAGAAAGTATTTCACAAACATTAAAATATATAATAATAATATAATAATATATAATAAAATAATAAATATAAATAAATAAGTAATGAAATGACCAGTGGTTCCATAATGTTTTAAGGTCTGCAAAACACTTTGCAAGTAACATCTCAGTTGATCTTCGTAACAGCCCTGGGAGTTAGGCGCTATTATTGCCCCCTTTTTTGTAGATGAAAACTGAGGTAGACAGAGCTTGAGTGACCTTCCCTCAGTCACAGAGCTAATAAGTACTGAAGATAGGATTTAGTTGTTGGTTTCCCAGATTCAGTACTTTTCCCAATCAGCCGATCTCAAGTTGTTTTGAAAGGGAACTTCCTATGAAGAGTTAGGACAAGAAAAGGAGCAAAAAAAATAGTGGATTGAGCCAAAGGCAGAGTTTCCAGATGAAGCCATACTTCACAGAAAGGTCCTAGGAAGTGAGCTTAGGTGGTTCTTCATGACCTGAAGGGACAATCTTGGCAGATTGCCACCTCTGATTCAATGCTTCTAAATAGTATACACATTCTACTTTTCAGAACCCATCACCTTCTCGAGCTGTGGTACTTATGAGTCTGACTCCACCTTTCGGTTGGTATCCTCCCGGGATTGCACCATTCAGGACATAAATCAAAAATGCCTGGCCTTGTCCAATGCCAGTGAACTACAAGCTGTCCATCTCAATGGACGCAACATAAGCCAACAAGGTAACTTCTGACATTTTGTCTTTCCTTCTTGAAGTTCATAACTCTTGATCTCTATAGGTGGTCTCTCAATGTAGCCTAATGCTCACTGCCTCTACCCATATAGCTATCTAACTATCCTCCAGTGATACAAGACATTGTGCTAGGTCCCATAGAAAGTGATTGTTTGAATTCAGATTGGTTCAAATGACAGTCAGTTTGAGGTCTTACTGGTTACTTCTTCATTTCATTTGGTTCAATTTGAGTGAGCAGAACATTTGTTGTTAGAAAAATCATTGTAAATCATCTCCTCATTCCTCTTCCAGAAATTAAGTTTCTGTCCCAAAGATCTAAATTTCCAAAGGAAACTAGTTATAAGATTGAAAGCAGGCAAAGTTCTTGAAGGTTTCAAACTTGGACTCTACATTCCTGGCTTTCTTTGTTATGAGCTATCTCTAAAATTTCTAAGTCTAATCATATCAAATTGGAAGAAAAGAAAGAAGGAAAACATGACTATTAGTGATCCAAATTGGAAAACCTACCACAATGGACTGAATTTTTATTCTAAAAAGTTTTTCCCCATCATAGAAGTTACTAAGTACTAACCATATCCACTCTACCCTACTCCTCAGCAAGTAAAAGCCAAGGATAGAAGCAGGTATGTTGGCAGAGGGAGTCAGTAAGAGGAGTGAGTGACCTACTTCTCTTCTGAGCCTCTACCTTCCTTGGAAGTCAGTCATTTGAGCAAAGAAGCTTCCTACTTTCTACATTCATTTGGAAATAGGAAAGTGTGGTATATTTCCCACTAAGGAGTAAAAGTGATCTTGGAGCTTCTGATTGTGATATCTTTGACTCAAAAGCCTCAGAAATGTGAGCTCATTAACCTAACACACTCAATTGAACCACCACCCCTCCCCCATTTCTCAATTTTACGCTTCATCTGTCCATACCCATTTATGACCCATACTCTCAGAAATGTGGTCTTCCTGGGTTGCTCACCTTGCCCAACACCTTCTCTAGAAAGAGGTTCTTAACCTGGGCTCCATGAACTTTTTAAAAATTTAGTTAATAACTGATCTCACTAGAATTGGTTTCCTTTGTAATCTTACATGTTTTATTCTACACATTTAAGAACATTATTTTGAGAAGAGATCTTTAGACCTCATCAGACTACCCAAGAGGTCCACGATACAAGCAAGATTAAGAACACCTGCTCTGGGATTTTCATTCACCACACTGTTCCTATTTTTTCCTTTTTTAGTAATTTTCAGCATGAAGAACCTTCTTGGTCAAATAGGCTCTCAGAAAACACATGTTGTCCTGTGTATCAAGAAAAATAATCTCTATCTGTCTTGTGTGAAGCGTGGTGAGAAGCCCATCCTGCAGCTGGAGGTGAGCATACTAGGAATAAAGACCACTTTATTTCCCACAGCCAGGTAGTTTGAGATACTCAAATTTTCCCCCAATAAATTGATGGAGTACCTGGATTGACTCATTTGCATAAATTTCCTAAGCTTCTGATTCCAAATGAGGAAATAATATTGGCTCATTCATGTTATCTTCCAGACTTATATTTAATCCTTACTTGAATAAATGTTTATTAAGCTTCTACTTTGTACAAAGCTCAAAGTAGGATGTCCCTAGATATTTGGGACTTAGCCACAAAGAAGAATGAAGTTCTCCTTTCAATCATCCCAAAATGCAAACCTATAAACAGAACCTAGGGATTACGACTTCTAGCTCATTTTCTTACCTATATCCCATTGTGACATCAGTTTCTTCTCTGGCCAACCTAAGGATTTCTCAACTCTTTCCTATTCAAGTAACAGAGATGAAGTTTGGGAGCTGGAAGAGACCTTAGAAGCTATCTAGTCCAAAGCCTTCATTTTATAGAGTAGGAATCTGAGGTCCAATGCAGATAAGTAGCCTGCCCAAGTTTATATAGGGAGTAAGTGTCAAAGATAGGATTTGAATTCAACCTCAGCATTCTAGCCCTTATGCTTTTTGAAAATACACTTCTGAAGTTCCCTTGTTCCTTTTCTCATGGGGGAAATCTGTCTTAATCATTTACAGCAAATCGCCAATTTCCCCACCAATAACGTGGAAAAGCGATTCATCTTCAACAAGATGGAAATCAATAATACAACCGAATTTGAGTCTGCGGAATACCCCAACTGGTACATCAGCACCTCCCAAATGGATGACCAGCCTGTCTTCCTGGGGAACAGCAGAGGGGGCAAGGATATAACTGACTTCATTTTGGAAGATCTCTCCTAAGCAGCAAGTCCATGTATACTGTGCACTCTAGAACTTTGGCAGAGGGGAGAAGAAAAGGAATCTGGGAGTTAATATGTTATACATATGACATGTATTCAACTTGGCCCTTAATATGTTCTTTGGAAATTCTTATTGCTACCATCCAGATGCTGGCTTTGCTCGGGGAAAGCCCACATGGCCCATTTACATGCCTGACTGAGTAGAATCTGGGGAAATCATGACGTTAGTTTGCTATTCAAGGTGAAGGTTTGAGCACTGGAAGGTTGCCAGGCAGGGAGCATTAGGAAAAGAGGATTTGGAGAAAGAAAAGATGACCATGGAGTAGGGGAGTAAAAGAGGGCTCTGGCCTGTGAAGTTTAGACAGGGTATGAAATAGGAGGTACTGTGGAATCACTAACTCAAGGCTCTCCTGCATTGCTGATTCTAAATGGTCCAGGCTATGATTGAGCCCTGTCAGCTGTGACTGTTACCTCCCAGAGACAAAAGCAAATAACCTCTGCCAAGACGGGGCCTCTCACCAAGTCTGGGTTATTTCCAAACTCCTCCAATGTTGTTCTCTCAGATCTTTGTCTGTTTGTTTATTTATTTATTGTGTGGCCTGTTTGTGGATGCTCGTGTCTATTTAATTCTCTGAATGAAAAGGTCCAGATGAGCCAATGTCAGAAAGAGAGTAAAGCTTTTGGTGTCTGTGAAACTGAATTAATTTATATTGTTGTGGTCTACTTGGAGGACTTAGGAATGTACCCATGTGTTCTTGAAGGGTAAATATTTATGATAAGGGAAGCATGACCTGATAATCTCAGGGTTTCCACAATAAACTTAGATTGAATATGGATGCATTTGCCTATTTATTCATTGTCTATATCTGGTCTTCTGAGGTATGAGTGAAAGTGAAAGAATAATCTATCTTCCCTGCTACAAGGAATGGGAGAAGTGGGAAGGGAGTACTTTTGAGCCCACTATGACATGTCTGTGGATTAAACTGAGATTAACTCTCATTAGTTGCTATCAAATCCTGGTAAAGTGACTTATTTGGGATCCACCTCCAAATCCCTCCAACCCCCTAGGGATCCACAGACAAGGGAAGATTTATAAGAACTCTTCTTTCCCAGGGACATAAAATTCCATTCTGGTCCCAACCCCTACCCCTGCCCCAAATTCAAAATGATGTCCCAAGAAGAAAAGTGAGAGGTGACAGGACTAGCCTCTAGATGCTGCAGGGGAGTTCTAGGATGAAGGGATCTCAGCATCTTTAGCACTTTTTCTTAGAGGCAGGATTCTATAAAGTTTCCTGCAGGATTAAGAAGATATTGGTTTTCTCTAACAAATATCAAAAAAGCATCTTGCACTAGTGTCTCTAATCCCTACGTAATTAGAGAGGACCAGCCCATAGGAGCCAGTTCTTGGAACATAACCCAATATTCCCTGCCTGGCTCCAGTCCAAGTCATCATATGGAAGCCTAGAGTGAGCTGTCTTCTGGACATAACAACTCAGGAGCTTGCGCTATACGATGACAAAGAGTTGTCTAATCTGCTGCTGATGCCAAGACAACTAAAGACTCTGAGCCAGGACTCTGAAATATGAAAAAGGAACCACCCACTCCTAACTTGCCCTCTTTCCTTTGTAGCTGCCATGAAGCAGGAGTCCTTTTAACTGCTACCAAGACCCTGATGGGGAGAAGGGCAGCTGTCCTATCTACCACTTGGCCATGGAAGCCATAAATCCATGGTCATCGCTGTCTCTTTGTGATTGCTCTTTCTTCATCTTAGGTAAATGAGTATTTGAGAGAGTGGGTCCAGGTGACCTTCTTAGTGCAGATCCAGAGGTCCAATCAGAAGCCGTGCTATCAGTCAGACTTGAATAGCAGCCATCACAGTGCCCACGGAAGCAGTAACGGCTGGCAGCAACAGACTGCTACATCAGGGATCAATAAACACGCTAAAGACAAAACTACAGAGAATAGTCACTTGAGGAAAGGCAGCTTCCAAAGAGTGACCACTATGACTCTGGAAAAGTACTGTTCCTCAGAGTTCAGCAGAGAGCCGTACCTCAAGTAAACTTCATGAGAATTCTACTAAGGGAAAAGAGTACTTCCAGAATAGGAGCTGTAAATTTCCCCTTTACCAGACACATTCTCTAAGTATGTTTCTCGCTACTGTCATATTCTTAAGTTTAAACCCATTCTGCCTATAGACATAGTATGAGAAAGAGAAACATAGGATCTGAGGGGAATATTTTATACTAACTATTCTTACTGTATCACCTTAGAAAATATCCTTTCTAAAGACTAATTAAAGTCTGGAAGACTGATTGTTAATGGGGATCACACTGATGGGGGCTCAGGAACAACTGTGCTAGAAATATAATTCCTCAGGGTTACTCCTAGAACCCTGAAAATATTAAGCAGCAGCCACTTCTCTGAGTCCTCAGAGACTTGTAAATACAAGTGTAAGCTATCAGAAAGAGTCCAAAGGTAGTGCTACACCTGTAATGCCTATGATGCTATGATTTCTATATTTAGATATAAGACAAGAAAAGTTACAGAAGAGCTATGGCCTCCATGGAACTCAGATATCTCCTCTGCCTTTATAGGAATTATAGCAATCCCATTTCCATATTACTGGGAAGGGATCCCATTATTTTTTTGTTTGCTTGAATCTCATCCCCAACCTCTACTGCTAAACAGTGTGACCAACCTGGGAACAAAGTTTCTTAATCATTAATGTTATTACTGGCATGCTCATCTCAAGAAAACTTACTTTTGTCCATCTGTCAGTATCTTTCACTTCATGAGCTCCCTCCCTCACTCTAAACCAGGCTGTGTCTCAGAACCACTATTTCAGGTAGTACATCAACCAAATTACCAACTAGGACTCTTTGGTCCTGCTAAGGAGAACCACCTTCAGGCAGTGAGACAGTTATATTTATTAAGTGCCCTGCTGTGTGCTAGACAATAATTGTGCTAAATCTTGGGAATAAAATACAAGGAATAAACCCTACTCTCAAGGAAATTACAGTCTAGTAAGACAAGAAATACAAAATGAAAATCTCATAGTCAGAAAATACAATTTGCTATATTTATTATTGAGATTCACAAGTTACTGATAGAGAGGAAAGATGAGTCTATTTAGTTTGAGAAAGCTAGTTGGTTTAGTGGATAGAGTGCTAGGTCTGGAGTCAGGAAGACCTGAATTCAGATCCAGCCTCAGATACTTACTAGCAGTGTGATCCTGGGCAAGTCATTTAATCCTGTTTGCCTAGTTTCCTCAACTGTAAAATGAGTTTGACAGCAGCACCTATTTCACAGGATTGTTGAAGATCCAACGAGATAATGTTGTAAAGTGCTTAGCACAATGCCTGGAACATATTAGATGCTGGATAACTGTTTCTCTCTTCTTCTCTGCATGATGGCTTTAGCTACAGATAGCAAAAAAAAAAAACTAATATACTGAAGCAACATCTTAAAAGTACACAGATAGAATACATTCTCAAGCCAATATCATTTTTCTGGAAAAAAAAAGGCGGGGGGGAGATGCTTTTTTCAAAATCTATGTCTCACATCAAAGGAGCTGGTTGCATCCTACAAGGCTACTGAAAGGATTCCTAAGTGTAAAAAGGTTCATTTGACAAAAGTAAAGTTAACACCAACAGTGACCTTTTAGCCAGTTCACAGCATCCAGGAAACAGTCTAAAAGAGGAAGCTCATTTCTGAAAAGATGCATGAAAGACCATGATAAGCTGCACAAAGCTAAGAGGAGCGACACCAGGGCAGTAGCAGTTACCACAAAGAAAAGGGTCAGGACCCTGAAAGCAAGAAGAGCAGATCTAGAGCAAAGAATGTTGGGACCAAATGTTGCTGAAACCTCCCTCTCCCTTTAGCAGAGCCAAGATGGTCATCCTTTCTCCTTGGGCTCCTTAATGATAGCCAGAAACTTTTAGCAAAACATTATATACTAAGTCAATTTAATCCAATTTAGCAAGAATTTGTTAAATATAGAGGCGATTAGGTGGTGTAGTGAATGCTAGACCTGGAATCAGGAAGACCTGAGTTCAAATCCAGCTTCATACACTTACTAGTGTGACCCTGGACAAGTCACTAAACCCTTGTCTATCTCAATTTTCTCATCTGTAAAATGGGTAAAATAATGGCACCTTTTTCTTTTGCTAATTAAAGAGGCCATCCCTTGACTCTGTTCTTAAAGAGGTCTATTCACTGGGGTGGCTAGGTGGTGCGGTGAATAGAGCACCAGCCCTGGAGTCAGGAGGACCTGAGTTCAAATCCAGCTTCAGACACTTTGACATGTACTAGCCATGTGACCTTGGACAAGTCACTCAACCCCAATAGCCCTGCCTTCCCCTCTCCAAAAAAAAAAAAAAAAAAAAAAAAGAGGACTATTCACTGAATAGCTGTATTTTGGGCCCTCCTGAGGGTCTCCCCTCCCAGTTTGACTTTCTTTTGCTCATCTGAAATGCCTAGCACATAGTATAAGGGTAATTAAGAACGGCTCACACTCATATAGCAATTTAAGGTATGCAAAGCATTATACAAATATTTTGTATATAGTAACAGCAACATTGCAACAAGGATCAGCAGGGGAAGACTAAGTAACACCGATCAACACAGTGACCCACCACCATGGCAAAAGACTCAAGAAAATGTACTTCCAGAGAACTGAGACTCTGAGCGAAGTTTGAAACTGATTTTTTAATCTCTTGGAGTCAAGAGGAAGTCAAAAGAAGAACTAAGATCTTTATTTTTTTGTGATGAGTCTTTTTTGGTCTGTGTTTTCTTTCACAATTTGACTAATATAGAAATGTTCTGCATGATTGTGCATGTATATCCTATATCAAATAGCTTACCACCTCAGAAAGGGGAGAGGGGAGGGAAGGAGGAAGAGAATTTGGAACTCAAAATTCAAAAAGAAAAAAGAATGCTTAAAATTGTTTTTACATGTAATTGGGAGAAAATAAAACGTTATTCAAAAGTTAAATACCCGTTGATTTTCCAGATTCTTTCCCCTAATAGTTGGACCGACTCAGCTCTCTGGGGAGTACGTTACTCTGTCTTCCTACAATCTCCCCAACAATGACTTAGTTAAAAATAGTATGCTTTTTTTTTCATAACCTGGAAAATGTGGAAATGTCTTGTATAACTTTATATGTATAATAAGTATCATATTGCTTGCCTTCTCAATGATAGGACAGTGGAGGAGGGGAAGGAAAGAATTGGGACTGAAAATAAAATTTTTTTAATTATCTCATTTGATCTTTACAACAACCCCAGGAGATAGGTGTCGTTATTATATCCATTTTACAGATAAGAAAACTGAGGTAGACAAGGGTTAAGTGACTTGGCCAGGGTCACAGAGCTAATAAGTATATGAAGCTGGATTTGAACTCAGGTCTTCCTGACTCCAGGTCCAGCATGATATTCACTATGCTAACTAGTTGCCTCTCTGCTCAACAAATTCTTGCTAAATTGAATTAAATTGACTTAATATATAGTGTTTTGCTAATTCTGCTTTTCCCCCTTTTGCATACGGAAAGGTATTTCCATATCTCTTTATATTATTCATACTCGTTCATCTTAATTAGATTATAACATTCCCTTTCATTAATGTAACACAATTTAACTATTCTCCTTCTGTTGAACATTTAGGTTGTTTGCAATTATTGAAATTTCTCCCATCAAATGAGCCTTTTTACATTTAACAGTACTATAAACAGCCTTGTAAAATGCAAGCAATTCTTTATGATGTCAGACATCATTTTGAAAGGGTTTTTTGGCTTTGGTTTTTGGCTTTCGCTTATTAGAAGCAATTAATGCTGCTATAAAATATCTCTGAACAGCTAGCACTCCTTCTCATCCTCTTCCCTCTCTCTCCCTCTCCCTCTTCCTCTCTCCTCCCCCTCATCTCTCTGCCTCTGTTTCTCTGTGTCTCTCTCCTTCCTTCTCCTCCCTCTCCCTCTCCTAGTTCCCCCTTTTTCCCTTCCTTCTTTCTCCCTCCTCTGTCTCTCTGTCTTTCTCTCCCCTTCTGATAACATTTTCAGGGGAATTCCTAACAGTGGAATTCAGTCAAAGGGTATGTTGGGGTTTGTTTTTTTGTTACTTTTACTACGTGCTGACGTGTTATTCTTCAATAGTTTCTAAGTTTGCAATTCTACCAGAAATGCACGAAAGTACTGAGGCAGTTCTTTGTTGACCCTGCACAAACCACATAAACCACATAATATGAACCACATAAATTCTTTATCTGAGGCATTTATCCCAACCTGCTGATCCTTATCAAGTCTGACAACCACTCTTCACTGCCAACAACAACCCACCTAATCCAGATATAACTTGTAGCCTATGATTCATGTGGGAAAATATACTAGGTCCTTAAAAAATTGAAAAATTATTGTTAAATAGTATGAAGTCATAGGCAAAAAAAAATGACAACCTTAGAAATATTCCTCTCCCCCTCCACCCCATTAAAGCAAGAGCATCAGAAGAAAAAGGTATATCTGGGAAGCAGAAAAAGAACAGTGTCTGAGAACTTAATTTGAATTTGAAATATATACATTGTGGGCTTTTAGCCAGGGGTAGAATGAACCTGATAAGAGCTACCAATTAAAATATATTTATCTGAAATTGTGCAAGTCAGATAAAGAGATCTTCAAGGCAAAAAAAAGAAAGGAGGAGGAAGATGCCCACTTCTCTCCCAAGTCACACACTAGCAAGAGCAGCATGTAGAATATAGAATGTAGAGAAAAGAGAGGACTGGTGGCTCATGGGAGATTACTCTCTCCAAGAAGACAGCCATAATGAAAAGGTCTCAGACACTCTTGGGCAGAATGTGATTCTGGAAGCATAGGGGTTATTCTAAAGGAAAAGAATAGATGAAAAGTTGTGGGGAGCAGCATCATAAACTAACACAATACACCCATGTAGGGTATAAATAATTATCCCATTAAAAAAAGAAAGATATTGGCGTAACAAAAGAGATTAATATGGCCCCACAGGAAGTTCATCAATCCAATTGGATTTGTGAAATACATGCACAAAAGTTGGAAGCAAGAGCAGGTCCTAAAGACCAAAGACTTTGATTCTGTAAGAATTGTGCTAGGGACCCTAAAAAGCTGAACAGAGCTGAGGTGGAACAAAAATGCAAATTATGAAAAATTAGGATTTTTTTTAATCTGTTGGAGTCAAGAGGAAGTCAAAAGAAGAACTAGGATCACTGCTGTGGGTGAATGGGATGATAATAACTGATGACAGCAAGAGGACAAAATTACTTCTCATTTTTCTTTTTGGCTGTTTTTTTGTTTGTCTCTTTGTTTTCTGCCAAGGACTTGGTCTTTGAAATGGAAGATTAGAACCAAAAAATGAGTAACAGGAAAATGCAACTCAACAGAAAGGAGAAGGTAGTAAGGTAGAATTTGCATGCCTTCAGTGAACTCGAGACACCAGGCTAGGATGAATTATGTCTTGTGGTGCTAAAAAGAACTGGCTGACTTGTTTATTGACCCATTGGTGCTGATATTTGACATAACATGGGGATCAGAAGAGGTGTCAGAGGATGACAGAAGGGCAAATGTTATTTAGGTTTGAAAAAAAAAGTGAAGAGAATAGATTCTAAAAACTATAGGCCAGTGTGTTTGACTTCAATTCCAGGAAAACCTTCTGGACCATCTTATTAAAGGAGTGATTTGTGAGTATTTAGAAAAGGAAGCAATCATCAATTAAAAACTAGAATGATTTAAACAAGAATTTGTTGCATGTCAGACTACGCTAATTTCTTTTGGTGACAAGCTAACAAAAATGATATATTAGGGAAATATTGTGGACCTTA
>CM053581.1:31775405-31881235 GCA_028627135.1 Pseudochirops cupreus
GGGGTTATACAGTGGGATGGCTGTTTTGAGGTGTTGGGTAGGGGAAAGATGGGGAGAAATTTTGCAACTCAAAATCTCATGGAAATGAATGATGTGAACAAGAAAATTAATTTAAAAAAAAAGAAAAAGTTTTTAATACTTTGCTTGGAGGAAAATGGGGAGATGATAGCACAACTACACCTCTTCATAGGAACATAGGATGATGAGTGTAGAACTGGAAGGGACATTAGTGATCATCTGATTCAACCTCTTCATGTGGAAATTGAGACTCAGAAGTGAACTAATGGTTCCAAGTGCAGTATAAGTACTTATAGTTGTAAGTACAAGAGCTAGGATTCAAACTTGCTCTTTCCATGGTGCCTTGTTGCATCTCAGAAATGGTTGGATGGCAATACCCAAAGAGTTGTCACTAATGAGTACACATCAACTTGACAATAGGTCTCCAGGGGAGTGTCACAAAGATTTGTTCTGCTATTTAAGATTTTGTCACTGGCCTCTGGTATTCAACATTTTAATTAATGACCTGGGTAGTGTAACAGCAATTACACTGGCATACCTAGAATGGCTGCTAGCCCAGGTTCTTAGATGTGCTTTATTAGAAAAGATAATTGTTTAAGGGATTAACAATCTTTTTTTCATTTCGTCCACTAGTTCATGTGAAAAATCAGCACCCTCAACTTCAGAGAAAATACAAAGAAAATACAGAGAAAACACAAGCTGAGAAATAAAAGACCAATAGACAGGGCATCTAACTGTCTGAGAAATTAGCACATATCAACAGACAAATCCAACTGTCTGACCAAGGCGTACATAGTTATCAGGGAGAGAAGCACCAACATCCAGGTTTTTCAAAGCCCAGGGGGACAGGAGGGGTTCCTTAATGGCTACCCAGAGTCTCATCTGGTCAAATCACAAGAACACTCTTCCAATGAGTGAGCCTCCAAAGCAAAATGCTAACCTCAGAGTATATACATATATGTATATATGTATATATGTATGTACATATATATATATATATATATACTTTTTTAGAGCCACAGGGCATCACAACCCTCCTGAGTCAGTGCCTAATCAGAAATTAACAAAAGGTGTGAATGCCTTCCTATAAGCAAGCCTCCTCTATGTAAGTTTCCCTTAATGGGCTCCACCTGAGGCCTATTAATGGTGGAGGAAGATCTGTCCCATTAATATTACAGATAGGCAGAGAGATAGTTGAACCAATGGATAGAGAGCTGGGCCTAGAGTCACTAAGACCTGAGTTCAAATTCAGCCTCACACAGTAACTAGCTGTATGATCCTGAATAAGTCATCTAACCTCTGTCTACCTCAGTTTCTCCATCTATACAATGAGAGTAACAATAGCACCTCCTTTCCAGGGTTGTTGTGAAGATCAAATGAGATATCTGTAAAGTGCTTTGCAAACCTTAAAACGCAATAGAAATGCTGGCTAGTATTGGCATCATCATTATTATTACCATCTCTATCAAATTTGTGAATGACTCAAAGCCAGGAGGGATGGACAGTACAATGGTTGATGAGCTCAAATTTTAAAAGCTCTTGAGAGACTAGTACTTTGGGCTATCTGCTTGGAATCTAATGCAATGAAAACAAATTGGGCTAAATGTAAAGTCTTATCCTTGGATTCAAAATATCAAAGTCATATTTAAAAGATGAAAGAAGGACAGTTAGATAGGAGGGTGTGTGGAAAAGGTCTGAGAAATTAGTGGATTTAATGCTCAATATTAGGCAACTATGTGAGAGCGAGGCTAAGAAACATACGAGTCTTGAGCTGCATTAAGAGAGGCAATGGGCCCAGAGTTAAGTTGGCAATGTTCCATTTATACTCTAGTCAGACCATGGGCAGCTGGGCAGAATGCTAAGCCTGGAGTCAGGAAGACTCATATTTCTGAACTCAAATCTGATCTCAGATACTTCTTAGCTGTGTGACTCTGGCCAAGTCATTTCACCCTGTTTGCCTCAGTTTACTCATCTGTCAAATGAGCTGGAGAAGGAAATGGCAAACTACTCCAGTATCTTTGCCAAGAAAACCACAAAAGGGGTCACAAAGAGTCAGACATGACTAAAAAATGACTAAACAACAAAACTAGTCAGACCACAGCTAGAAGATTGTGTTGGGTTCTGGATTCCACATTCTAGAAAGGACATTGATAAAATGAAGACCATCAAGTGAGGCTTACATGGGTTGTGAAAGGCTCTTCATTCAAAGGATTAGTTGTGATATAGCCAAGAAGGCAGAGAAAATAGAAACAATACAGTCAAGCTTCCTCTACAACTACTCCAACAACATTCTTGGACTTCATTGTAAATAGGAAATCAGAATAACTTCACTGGTTCATCTTTTCAACCCAAGTCACAAATCTTACCTAAAGGTAAGTGACCAGGTCAGAGATTGTGTAGAAGGATTGAGTCAGGGTCATCAACTCAGTGTCCAGACTTCTGAGCTGAAAATGTAATGTAAAAGACCAACAGAAGTCAATGGCTACATAAGACAAGAAGAAATGTTAAAAATGAAAGTCAAAAAGGTTGGAAAATAGAGGAAAATGTAAAGTATCTCATAGCAAAAACAACTGACTTGGAAAAAAGATAAAGGAGAAAGAAAAAATTAAGAATTATTTGGCTACCTGAAAATCATGACCATAGAAAGAACATAGATTTCATATTAAAAGAAATCATGAGAGAAAACTGCACAGATCTCTTAGAACAAGAGGGCAAAGTGAAAATAGAAAGAGTTCACCAGCATTCTCCTGAAATAATCCCAAAATGAAAACTTCTAGGAATGTTATAACCAAAATTCCAGGACAAAAAAAATATATAATGCAAGTTTACAGAAAGAAAGAGTTTATGTACCAAGAAACCATAATCAGGATCACCCAAGATTTATCAGCTTCAATCACAGTATAAAGAAGCAGAAAGAATCAAATATGATACTACAAAGGCAAAAGATATAGGTTTATAATCAAAGATAACATCCCCAGAAAAACTGAGCATATCCTACAGGAGGAGAAACATTTACATGATGAAATAGAGCACTTCCAACCATTACTGATAAAAAGACTAAAGTTGAATTGAAATTTTGAAATACAAAAATATGTATAGATAATGGCATAAATAGGAAAACAAGTAGAAAAGATTTTGCAAGGCTGAAATGTTTACATTCTAATGGAGGGAGTATTATGATACAAGTGTTCCCTAAGAATTGTGATATCATCTGGAGTCAGAGAGGGAATCAAATAAGATGGAAGATCTAGAAGTGATTTTTGTTGTGTTCTCATTATCTTAAAAGGGGAAGGGAAAGAGAGTGGGGGAAGGGAAAGAGAGTGGGGAAAGGATATATTACAGAAGAAAAGGTGAGAAATGAGGCAGAGGGGATTTGTTATCTCACATAATCAAGGGAACAAGTAAAATTTTATACAAAATGAAAGGATAGGAGAGAGTCACTTGAACATCTCTTTGAACTGTTGCAGAGTCAAGTGAGCAGAGCTAGAGGAACAATGTTTACTATAATTTTTAAAAATCATTGAAACTAACCATTTTGAAAAACTTGATAGCAATGGTCAATCATGATCCCAGAAGATGGATGATTTAGAATGCCACCCACCTTCTGACAGAGAGGTGACATGGCCAATGGAAAATGTGTCTGCTTGATTACATGTATTTGTTGCAGGAAGAGGTTAGTTTTCTTTTTTAATTTTTCTCTTAGAAGGCATGAAGCAAGCAAATGGGGGAGAGAGTAGATGTTCATCAATTGAAAAAAATAAAATTTAATTTTTAAAAATAGCAATTGCAGAAGCTGAGGGGTGTGCAGAGTAGGGGGACCAAGTGACCATTCAGAGGGTAATCGCTCTTGCTTTGACTTGCTTGGGTCTGGGTAGCAGTCTTGGGTGGTAATCCTGGGGTGAGGAATGCCAGTGTGCCTGAGCTGGTGGTGGCTGTAGAGAGGGCACCCTCCTCATAGTTCTGACAGCAGCTCTGACAACTGCAAAAACCCCAGAAATTTGGGACACAGTTCTCTCCACTCTGGAAGCAGAGTTCTACCATGGCAAAGAGCTCAAAAGTCAAATAATTGGCTGGTAAGATGAGCAAACAAAGGAAGCACAATCAGACCATAGATCCTTTTTGGGGGACAAAGAGGATCAAAACATAGAACCAGAAGAAGACAACAAAGTCAAAACTCCTGCATCAAAAGCTTCCAAGAAAAATATGAATTGGTTATAGGCCATGGAGGAGCTCAAGAAGGATTTTGAAAATCAGCTAAGAGAAGTGGAGGAAAAATTGGGAAGAGAAATGAGAATGATACAAGAAAATCATGAAAAGCAAGTCAACAATCTGATTGAAGAAAATAATACCTTAAAAAATAGACTAACTCAAATGGCAAAAGAAACCCAAAAAGCCAATGAAAGAAGAATGCCTTTAAAAGCCCAATTTGCCAAATGGAAAAGGAATTTCAAAAATTCACTGAAGAGAATAATTCCGTCAAAATTAGAGTGGAGCAAATGGAAGCTAATGACTTTATGAGAAATCAAGATACTATTAAACAGATCCAAACAAATGAAAAAATGGAAGGAAATGTGAAATATCTCATTGGAAAAACCACTGACCTGGAAAATAGATCCAGGAGAGACAATTTAAAAATTATTGGACTACCTGAAAGCCAGATCAAAAAAAGAGCCTAGAAATCATTCTTTAAGAAATTCTCAAGAAAAATTGCCCTGATATTCTAGAACCAGAGGGCAAAATAGAAATTGAAAGAATTCACCAATCTCCTCTTGAAAAAGATCCCAAAAATAAAACTCCTAGGAATATTATAACCAAATTCCAGAGTTCTCAGGTCAAGGAGAAAATATTACAAGTAGCTGGGAAGAAATAGTTTGAGTGTTGTGGAAACACAATCAGGATAACACAAGATCCAGCAGCTTCTACATTAAGGTATTGAAGTGCTTGGAATATGACATTCTGGAGGTCACAGGAGTTAGGATTAAAACCAAGAATCACCTACCCAGCAAAACTGAGTATAATGCTTCAGGGGAAAATATAGTCATTCAATGAAATAGAGGACTTTCAAGCATTCTTGATAAAAAACAGAGCTGAACAGAAAATTTGACTTTCAAATACAAGAAGCATGAGAAGGTAAACAGGAAAAAGAAGTCACAAGGAACTTATTAAAGTTGAACTATTTATATTCCTACATGGGAAAATGATAATTGTAATTCGTGAGACTTTTCTCAGTATGAAGATAATTGAAGGGAATATATATACATATATGCATGTGTATATGTATACATACATATATGTATGTATGGGAGCATGTACATGTGTATAAATATGTGTGAGTATATGTGTATGTGTGTACATGTATACATAGAGTGCACAGGATCAGTTGGATAGAAAGGGATGATATCTAACATATAAAATTAAGAGGTGAAAGAGGAATATATTGGGAGAAGGAGAAAGGGAGATATAGAATAGGGTAAATTATCTCATATAAAAGAGGCAAGAGAAAACTGTTATGATGGAGGGAAGAGCAGGAAGGTGAAAGGGAATGGGTCAACCTTACTCCCATCGAATTTGGCTTAAGGAGGGAATAACATACACATTCAATTGGGTATCTTATCTTACAGGAAAGTAGGGGGGAATGGGATAAGAGGGAGGATGATAGAAGGGAGGGAAGATTGGGGGAGAGGGTAGTTAGAAGCACACACTTTTGAAAAGGGACAGGGTCAAAGTAGAAAATAGAACAAGTAGGGGGGGAAGATAGAAGGGAGGGAAATATAGTCTTTCACAATATAACTACTATGGAAACATTTTGTGTAACTACACATGTACAATCTATATTTAGTTGCTTATCTTCCCAGTGGAGGTGGGTGAGGAGGGAAGAAGGGAAAGAATATGGAAATCAAAGTTTTAAAAACAAATGTTAAAAAATTGTTCTTTTACATGAAACTGAGAAATAAGATATATAGGCACTGGGGTACAGAAATCTATTTTGCCCTACTAGAAAGTTAGAGAGAGGATGGGGGATGAGATAAGAGAGAACAGATAAACGAGAACAAAATCTTGTGGAAATGAATGTTGAAAACTAAAAATAAATAAATAAATTGGAGAAAAATGAATAAAATACCTAGAATTACAATGGACACCAATTATGCAGAAATGGTTACCAAAATGTTACAAAGTAAATTCCTAGATCTCATGTTAAGAACTATTCTAGACCTCCAGGCCTAGACCACAAGACCCTCATTCATTCATTCACTAAACAATTATTGAACACTTCCTTTCCTAACATTTCTTCCCTAGGCATAGCTGGTTATGGGAAAGTCCCACAATCTTCCTATACTCCTTGCGCTGTCCTCTTTATACTCACACTCCAGAAAAACTAGCAGGTCCAACTGGGATAGAGATGACCCTGATGCTCAGGGCTGAGTATCAGTGTGATGGCTGAAGGAAAATCAATGGACTGGCTCAGAGAAAAAAGACACAACTGACCTTGGATACCCCTCTTGACAGTGTGATACATGATTTTTTTTTCCCTTAGGTCCTGGCATAGACAGAGAGAGGGTCAGACACGAGGCCCTCTCATTATATCTGGTCAAGAAGCCATTTGCACAATTACCCAAGGATAATGTGGGTACCAGAGTCAGTCCTCAGAAGCCAAGGTCATTCAAAGCACATGTCTGAACTGAGTAGCTACAATGGCTGTTCTCTCCTGAGGACTGACCCTTCATTTCTCTGTACTAGACTTCCCAAGTTTTGGCAAAACCAAAAATTCATGCTCTCAAAAATTACACGATTTGGGGATAGGCCCAGAACCAGATACAGAGAATTTCCTCTGAGAATTATACTAAAATATACTAAAACAGTCTGAAAATGAAAAGGGCTGCCTCTTGAGTAATACCTTCTCGATGTCTGGAAGAGTTCAAGCAGGGGCCAGATGACCCCTTCAGGGAATGGAATGGAGAGATTTATGCATTGGGACTAGGTTCAAGCATTAGTTTGGACTAAATGACCTCTAAGGTCACTTCCACATTTAAAATGATTTGATTCTATTAAGACATCTTGCAAATAAACTAAGAAACTCCATATGTCTCTGAATTCAGCAAGCGTGCCAAGTAACGGAATCAACAAATCATCACAGGCATTACTGAAGTAGGCTTTGGGGTATGGAGAAAAGAGTGAATGGATACCAAGTTCATTAGTGTTGGAGAGGGTCAGCAGCAAGTTTTCACACACACACACACACACACACACACACACACACACACAACACACACACACACACACACACACGCGGCCTCCCACTCCCCACCCTTGCATCCGGTCCTACTGGAAGTTATGGGGCAAGGTAGCACTAAACAATGGGTATGATGCCTACTTATACAGGGGTGTGGTGGTACAGCTCGACTTACTCCCAGCTCCAACTCAGTTCTTTCAATAATAATGCCATTAGCCCTCAAATGAAGAGTCTAAGAGAAAATAAAGATACCAGATTTCCTCTCCAGGACGTTTAGAAATAATGTTATACGCTTATTAAGTCACCTGAATGTTTATGTCTTAATTTTTAAAAACTCACTCACTTTAAGTCAATAAAACAAAATTAATTAATTCAGCGACAAGCATTTATTAAGCATCTACTATTTGTGGGGCCCTGTGCTAAATACTGGGGTTAGAAAGAAAGGCAAAAACAAAAAGTCAGTAGAAGCAGAAGATGTGTTGAGCCTCAAAGCCCCAGGCCACTGTGAGAGGCAGAACTGGTATAGCCTGCTGAGGAATCACCCACATCACTTTGGCTCTTCTCTGATATCATGACTCTGTCATCTCTGAGAATATTTTGTGTTCTGGAGATCCTGTTGCAGCTGGAGAATGAGTGATCAAGAGAGATTTAAAAAAGACTTGCATGTGGTAAAACAAGAAGTTAACAACTATTAGAGGTGATGACAGAAAGGAAAAGGATGAATGCCGGAGGGGATGTGGGAAAACAGGCGCACTAAAGCATTGTTGGTGGAACTGTTGAATAGTTGGAGAACTGGTCCTGCCACTCTGGAGAACAATTTGGAACTGTGTCCAAAGGGTGATAAAATTGTGCATACCCTCTGACCCAGAAATACCACTACTAGACCTGTACCCCAAGGAAAAATACTCATATATACAAAAATGTCTATAGCAACTCTTTTTGTGGTGGCACAGAACTGGAAACTGAGGGGGTGTCTATCAAGTAGAGAATGGCTGGGCAAATTATGATGTATTAATGTGATGGAATGCTATGGTGCTGTAAGAAATGATAAAGGGGATGGTTTCAGAAAAGCCTGGGAAAATCTACATGAACTGATGCAGTGTGAAGTAAGCAGAACCAGGAGAACAGTCTACATAGAAATATTGTAAGGAAAATCAGCTGTGAAAGACTGATTAACTCCAGTTAATATAATGACCCCTCACAACTCCAAAGAACTCATGATATAAAATACTATCCACCTCCAGAGGGACAACTGATGAACTCAGGATGCAGATTGAATCATATTTTTTCCTTCCTTTTTCTTTAACATGACTAATGTAGAAATATTTTTTGTATGACTGTGTATGCATAATGTGCACCATTTCTTGGCTTCTCAATGGGTGGGGAAAGGTGCGGAGGGAGAGAATGAAGAATGAAAATTTGAATGAAGAAAACTATCAGAGATGGGATTCAAACTTGGTTCTTTCTGATTCCAAGTCAAGAATTTTATCCACTACTGTTTAACTGAAATAGAAAGGACTCATAACTAAGTGACTAAGTCATTTGGACTATTCAAATTGTACAAATTTTTAAAAAGGACAAATGAAGAAAGACACTATGTACACCTAGAGAAAGGACTGATCAATGGAAGAATAATTTTACATATATACACCTATTTGTGTCTAATGGCAACTATCTCTAGTGAGGGGGGACAGGGAAGAGAAAAAGAGAAATAAAGACATTTACATGCTAACGTTTTATATTTGGAGTGAATAACAAGTTATACATGGTAGATTTGCAGGTTCACATGCAATCATCTTGTTTATTGTACTGTGTTATAGAAATGTTTATTTTGTTCCATGAATTGAAAATGAAATACATTTTTTAACAAAAAAAGAAACAGGTAGTACTCACAACCACCCTCACGTAAATTAGAAATCGCCACAGTGTTCAACCTTCCCCACAAAGATCTGTATAAGCTTTAGTATTTACAACTCTGCTCCAGGCAGTGCAGATGGGGTTGGGGAGAGACACAGTTCTGGGGTGCTTATTTGCTTTGAAGCCCTGAGCATATTCGACAGCTACCCTAAATAGTGCTTACTCACTATTCTAGGAAATTAACTTCCTGACAACTATATGGGAAGCACCTCAGGGTTTGTTTATAGCCCCAAAACGCTCACTGCTGTTATTCATAAATTTTGTTTTGCAAATACCCCACAGTCCTAGAACTCACACAGAATTCATAGAAATGCTTTTTTCTAGCACCTTGGAAATGAATCTGCTTCCAATCCCACAAAGGCATAGAGACTTATTACCATTTCTCTCCTTTCTCTCTCAATAACCACACGATATGTGTTCTCGCTCATGTCAACACTTTCTTCTGAGTCTGGAAAGTCAGGGGTAACAATTCTCTTTCTCCCTCTCTCTCTCTCTCTCTCTCTCTCTCTCTCTCTCTCTCTCTCTCTCCCTCTCTCTCTCTCTCTCTCTCTGTTTCTGAGACTGTCTCTCCCTCTCTTTATATTTCTGTCTCTTTCTCTCTGTGTCTCTGTCTCTCTTTGTCTCTGTCTCTATCTCTCTCAGTCTAGATAGATAGATAATGATAGATAGATAGATAATGATAGATAGATAATGATAGATAGATAATGATAGATAGATAATGATAGATAGATAATGATAGATAGATAGATAATGATAGATAGATAAATAATGATAGATAATAGATAGATAGATAGATAGATAGAGATCTGTCACCTTCCTCTGGGTCTATTTGGTTGTATTATTCAAATTCCCCAATGACTTCTTGAACTCTCTGGATAAGACAGGGGGATGGCACCATTCTTCCTAGAATAAGTTCTTTGCACTAGGAAGAGAAAGCGAATCATTGTACCTACTATCAAGCGAGTCTGGTTACTGAGGAGTGGGGAGAGGAGGAATGGAGGAAAGGGAGTAGAAAACCATAATGATATTAACTTCAACTGTCACCATTTTCAGACAATCTATTCAGAGATTCTGAATCAAAATGATGGTACAGTAGAAATGGTTATCCCCTCAAGAACGTTAAATGGCAGCTTATATGTGTATGAGTGACAGAGAGACAGCCTCAGAGTCAGGACCACTTGGATCCAAGTTCTGAATCTGACATCCTGGCTATTTGATGCTGGACAAGTCACTCAGCTCCTCAGGTAACACACTAAACTTGGAAGTTGCAGAGGTGATGCTCTGCATTGGTGAAAGAAGTTTCCTTAATGGGAATTCTCCATGCCAATGAAAACATAGGTCTGACCCCAAAATATGTGTCCCTAGAGTGTTTTAAGGTCCACAAAATGCTTTCCTGACACCAGCCTTCTCAGGTGGGTAGTTCAAATCCCATTTTACAGATTAGGAGAGTGAAGCTATGAGAGAGATTCTTTATTGGTCACAAGTCTTTCTGCCTCATGTTCATTTCTCATTCCAATATAACAGGTTGCCCCTCCTCAAGACAATACTTAAGAAGCACTAATGATGAATTTCATGGAAGAGTAAGGAGATATTAGTGATTAGGGACGGCTTTCAAACCCCTTGAGGCAGAGCAGTTTTAGAGAACAAGAATCCCCTAGAATGTTTCTCCTTACAGAAGACAATGAATATCCTCTTCATCTATTCATATCATCTAAAAATCTTCCCTTTGGGCCCTCAGTTAAAGCCAGCACTGGCTACCATCCCAGATTCACTATCCTCTGGGGCTTTGGAACCAGGACAACCTCTCTGTACCTCAGCTGAGACCCACCCAAGTGAGATATTTAGCCTCTGGAGATAAAAACAGGCTGTGGGTTCAGTCTGGGCTAGGCTGGAAACTGAGAAGTCCAGAAATAAGGCTTCCTGTTTGGTCTCTTCTGCGTTCCACCTAACTTAGCTTCCCAACCTTTTCACCATGATCTCTGTTGTACAACTTTACAACCAAGAGGAAGGTTTAGGAGAGCCTGCAGATGAGCCAAGGCGGAAAAAGGCAGAAGAAAGGGCCATACCAAAGGCATTGCCCACAGTATAGCACAAAAAAATCCACACTTGACAGGAAGCAGGGAGATTTGGATTCTCCTCCCAGCCAGGTCCTAACCTAACCTAGAATAACTTCTCTGGTCCTCTGTTTCCTGATCTGTAAAATGAAGGAGTTATTGAGCCAAGACGGGTCCCTTTAAGCTAAAAAGTTCTGTAATTCTGATTCAATTTCTGCACCTAGGTGCGGTAGGTAAAGCATGGACCTGGAATCAGGAAGACCTAAGTTCAAATGCAGCCTCAGGAACTCACTAGTTGTGTGACCCTGGGAAAAATCACTTAAGTGCTGTCTGCCTCAGTTTCCCCACCTGAAAAAATGGGGGTGATGATAATAGCACCTACCTCCCAGGATTATTGTGAGGATCAAATGAGATAATATTAATAAAGTACTTAGTAACTAACACAAAGTAGGTGTTTAATAATTGGTTGTTTTCTTCCCTCCCCCCTTCTTCTTCAAGAATTGTGGGACCTCTTAAGGTTTCAGCCTCCCCCACCTGCTCAAACTGACTGTCAAGTAGAAGAAGGTGCATTAATCTTGTTCTCTTTGGATCCAAAGTTTGAGCCATTCAAAGAGTAAGTCGCTGCTCCCCAGGAATCAAGGGGGGAAATACCCCAGTAAGAAGGTGCTCCTTAAAGAGAGAGGGAAGTAACTGATACATCCCCTTTCCCTCTTAAAATCCATGGGTGGACAGCAAAGAGAATAATTTCTTTAGTCTTAACAAGAATGGAACTTGAAAGAGAAGAAGAAAAAAATCAATAGAGGAGAGGGCTTTGGATAGAAGTGGTAGGTGGTGGGTCTTGCCCCAGAAGGAGGAAGAAGAGAGTGTCACTCAGGAATACTCCTAAGCAGGAATAAAGGCATATCTGCCCTAAGAGACAGGAACATTAAAATAGGCTTCATCTGGGGGGGATTTGCACCCGAGATGATCATTTTCTCTAAGAAAGGGTTATACCTAACAGAACCTCATCCCACTCAAGGCAAGAGTCCAGAATCCAGAGCTTGGGAGCTGGGGAAGGGATATAAGAACGAGAAACAGGATGACAGCCTTAAGAGCAGATGCTGATTGTGATAAGGGAAGGGGTAGTACTGAGCCCCATGACTTGACCACAGAGTGACTCCCATCACACAACCCTGCTTACATTTAACAGTGTTCCTTCAAGAAGGGATATTTCTAAAACTGAGGAAAATGAAGAGAATGCACTTTAAAGTCCACAAAGACAGAGAAATGGGTTTTTTCAAAGGAAATTCACTGGAAATTTTAAAAGGCCACCATGGGCTGTGGAATGACCTAGCAAATTGTAGTACATGCATGTAAGATACTGTTGCTATATCATTAAAAATTATGAATATGAAAAATTCAGAGAAGCACAGGAAAGCTCAGATGAACTGATGTGGAATGAAATAAGCAGAACCAGCAAGGTTAATATATCCAATGTCAATGGGAAGAACAAAATCCCTGGATGACAGGTGCTATTATTATCCCCATATATGTGAGGAAACTCATGTTAAGAAAAGATTATTGACTTGCCCAAAGTCACACAGCTAGTAAATGACTGAGGCAAGATTCAAACCCAGGTCTTCCTGGGTCCAGATCCAGAGCTCTATACACTGTGCAACTAAAACCAGATTGTAAACTAATGATAATTTTTTTTACAGTTGTGTCTGACTCTTCATGATCCTATTTGGGATTTTATTGGCAAAAAATACTGGAATGATGTACTGTTTCCTTCTCCAGCTCATTTGATAGATGAGGAAACTGGCACAAACAGGGTTAAGTGACTTGTCCAAGGTCACACAGCTATTATGTATCTGAGGCTGGATTTGAATTCAGGTCTTCCTAGTGCTCTATCTACTGTGCTACCTTTATATTTATATGATACTTTACAATGAAAAACTATTTTATATCCATTAACTAATCCATTCCTCGGAACAGTCCTGCTAGGTAATATTGCAGGTACTGTTTCCCGTATTTACAGAAGACATTATCCTCGTGATGGTCCTCTTCGAAAACAAAGGATGACCAACAACAACAGATGAGAAAACCAGGGTACAGAGCTTCGGACTGGCCCAAGGTCACTCAAACAGTAAGTGACAAAGGCAATCTTCAAGCCCAGGGCTCCTAACTCCAAAGCAGGTTGGATTTTCCAGTCCTCCCACTTCCCTTTCCATGTCGAGCAGTCAAAAAGCATTTATTAGACACCTACAATGTGCCAGGCCTGTGCTAAGCTCTGGGGATATAATGAATGGCCATAGAGAAGTTCACTGCCTAATGGGAGGACAACATGCAAACATCCACATGCATACAAGATATAGACAGGATAAATCGGAGCTAGCCCACAGAGGGAAGGCATTGACATTAAGGGGGCTGAGGAATGGCTTCCTGCAGAGGGTGAGACTTTAGCTGATTTGAAGGAAGCTAGGAATGTCGGGAGGTAAAGATGAGGACTGAGAGTGTTCCAGGCATGGGCAACAACCCTTGGAAAGGGACAGCAATGCATAAAAAAAATTAGACCATCTTAAAAGTATTTTTTAAAAAGTAAGTCACTCAACCCATGTGGGCTTCAATTTTTCCTTATCTGAAGAATGATAAGTATATTTTCCAGGGTCTCCTATAACTCTCCCATTCTAGGGAATCCAGCTTTTCTGGAAATAATTCCTTAATCAAAAATGATGATGTCATAACAGTGGTTTGGAGCACTACAATGGGATGCTAAAGGAAGGATTTTCTGCATTGCCATACTTCTGTGTCACTCTCATGTTAGCCTTCCTCCCCTAGAAGGAAGCTAATGCTCAAGAGAATGGGGATTTTTCCTAGGAAGACTTACATGAACTGATACAAAGTGAAATGAGTAGAACCAGGAGAACATTGTACACAATAACAACAATATTGTAACATGATCAACTGTGAAGGAATGAGTTAGCTATTCTCAGCTATACAATGATCCAAGACAACTCTGAAGGACATGTGATGAAAAATGATATATCTCCAGAGAAAGAACTCATGGAGTCTGAATGATGAGGTGCAGGCTCTGGGACCCCCTTTGAAGTCTGATTAAATCTTCCCACTTGATGAGGCATTTGCAAAGACCGTAAGTATTTCCCTGTGGCTGGGCCCAAACCTCTGTTACTAGCCTAACCCTCCATTGTCCATCCTCTGTATATAAGACCCCGTCTTCCCTCCATGTGGTGTGAGGGCACCGTAGAATTCTCAGCACAGACTTGGCTGTGCGAGAGTCCCATAGAATGACCTAGCACAGACTTACTCTTGTCAGACTTGCTCTGGCCTGCTTGCCCAATGCAAGCATCACAGATACCTAGGCTCGTTAAGAGTCTACAGCATATGGAGAACTTTTAATGAACTTTTAATAAACTTTACTTTTCTTTGGCTGAGAGAAGACCTCAGTCGAATTCATTCGGCTGGACCCAGCATGTTGGTATTTTGGGGTCTCCAGAGCAACCGTAACTCTCTTCATGGGTAACCTCTTCATGAATACAGATCAAAAAATAATTTTTTTACTTTATTTTTCTTGGGGTTCTTTTTTTTTTGGCTAGTGTTTTCTTTTACAATGTGACTAATATGGAAAGATGTTTTGCATGACCACACATGTATAACCCATATCAAATTGTTTGCCTTCTCAATGAGGGAAAAATAAAATTGAGAACTCAACATTTTTAAAACGAGTATAAAAAATTATTTTTACATGTATTTGGGGGAAATGTAAATACTTTTAAAATATAGAATATGAGTTTTCAGTCTTGCTGGGTCACAGAGAGTTATCTGTATTCTTTCTCCAGACTCTCCTTGTGAGGTAGCTGACCAAAGTTAAGGATATATTCTTAAGCTACAAAAGACTCTTCCCTTGTGTTGACTGGCCCACCTAAGTGCAGAATGTAAAACCTCAACCATGTTCTAACTCCCAAGAGCTGACTAGGCACACCCTGTGTTCAGTTCTCTTTTTGAGATAAGTGGGACATAAGGAAAGGAACAAGCTTGCTTTCTGGAGTGTAAGAGAAGGAACAATGGCCCTCACACCCAAGGGAAAGTATGAAGGAGGGCCTGGCAGCTTTCCAAATAATTGGTCAAGTTTGATTGGTTTAAGGAAAATAAATGGTTTTAGCTATAACTATTTCTCTTTCTGACAAGAGTAATGTTTCCACCATGAGCTGGCTATAGAAAGGTTGAAACCCGTGCAGGGAAATTCAGGGTTCATGACTTGACTCTGTTGGGCAATCATCTTTTATTACACTTTGCCCCTGGGTGATGACTTTGTCTGTACTTCCTTTATAATTTCCCCTAAGTAAGATCCTGTCCCACAGGCCCTCAGGAGAGGTCATTTACTCAGTCTCTGTCTCTCTTGGGGTTTCTGAGATTGGAAGTGAGATATCTGGGGAGCAGCTTCCTCTGTTTCAAGGAGGAAACTGTGGCCTTTATTTTACCCTCTAAAAGGGATCTAAAACGAGGGAAATTCACCCAGTATTGGCCAACGACCAACAAAACTGAGAATAACATTTCCATTTGCATCAGTTGGGTTTAGGCTGTTTCGGCCACTTTCTAGGCCAGGTGATACCTCAGCAAGTAAAGTATGTGGGACATTCCCTTGTAACGCAATGTTATTCTTAACCTTCCAGTATGATTGCTCTGGTGAAAATAATAACTAGCTTAGTTATGGGAAGTATTTCTGAGAGTTCAAAAGAGAGACACATGTTTCCCAAGGCGCACTGATAGGACAAACCCACAGGACCTATAGGTCAAATTGATCCCCAGGAGGAGCACACGAACTCCATACAAGGAAGAAGCAGGGTCAGGGTACAGGTTAGGTTGTGACGTCATTTGTCCTCTGTTCTCGAGGAGGACCATGACATCAGGAAGGTGATGCCATGACTTGCAAGTGAATTGGATTTAAGTGAGGGAGGGCTGTGCAGGGTTACCAGCCTCACTGTATCCTCTGCAACCGTCTGGGTCCAGGGGCAACATATAGATCAGAATAACTGGAGATGCCCCCACCCTGGGGCATAAGATAACTACAAGGAGGAAGAAAGGCAGTCCCAAAACAAAGACAATGGACTTGACAAAGAAAGGCCCGCTGGAATGTCATCCCCATCGGAATAACAACCCTAAGAGTTTCCAGGACACTCAATTACACCAAAATCACTCCACAACCGTCCTAGGCCTATTACGTAGATGACTACGGGCTACCTACCAACCAGTCATCAAACATTTATTAAGGATCATCTGTGTACCAGGCACAAAAACAAATATAAAGATGGAGAAATTCCTGCTCCCAAGAAGCTTACTTTCTATGGGAAAGGGCGACATACATGCATGCAAGGATATCCAGAAATAATAATGGGGAATCAAAAACAGCAAAGGAAGAGAGGTGTGGGGGGAGGGGAGCAGGAAGGGCCCTTAGAGGACAGAGGGAATCCAAGAGGTGGGAGTGAGGAGGGAGTGGCCTTTGGTCACCAGGACTGATCCATGGCGTTCCGGAAGCAAGCGTAGCCATTCAGTCAGTAAGTCAGCCAATGAGCATTTAGTAGATGCTTCCAATGGGCCAAGTACTGTTAGGGATAATAAATATATATATATAGTCCCTTCAGGAGCTCACAGTCTAATTCAGGATTGGGGAAAGGAATAAGCATTTATACAGTGACTGCCATGTGCCAGGAACATTGTTTTGTTTTGGGGCAGAGATTTAAGTGACCACAATTGGGAACAGCTAGGGGCAAATTGGATAGAGTGCCTGGCCTGGAGTCAAGAAGACTCATTTTCCTGAGTTCAAATCTGGTCTCACACATTTACTAGCTGTGTGACCCTGGGCAAGTCACTTAACCCTGTCTGCCTCAGTTTCCTCATCTGTCAAATGAGCTGGAGAAGGAAACAGCAAACCACTCCAGTATCTCTGCCAGAAAAAAAAACCAAATGGAGTCACCAAGAGTCAGACATGACTGAAATAACTGAACTTTTATTGATCACAATCAGTAAATGTTTGAGGCTAGATCTGAACTAACAATAATAATAACATGAGCATTGATATGGCAGTCACTATGGGCCAGGCATTATGCTAGGTGCTTTATAATTATTACCTCATTCGATCCTCACAACAACTCTGAGAAGTAGGTACTATGACCAACTCCATTTTACAGCTAAGGAAACAGAGGTTAAGTGACTTGCCCAGGGTCACATAGTAAATCTTTGAGGCCAGGTTTGAAGTGACTCCAAGCCCAGTGCTCTATCCACTATATCCCCTACTCGCCTCTAATACGGGGAGACAAGATACAGACAATCATGTATATACAAGACATACACAGTATAAATGGAGGGTCACTGTTTTTCACCCTTCATTTTCAAAGAGGACCAGTGATATCACAGGAGACGTGTTGACTTTCCAGTGAATTGGATTTAAGTGAGGCAGAATTGCAGTCATCAGCCTCACTCTTTCTTCCTGAGTCATAAAAATCCAGTGACAAGACAACAGTTAGGATGACTGGAAATGGCCCGGGACACAGTGGATGCCCTTGGCATCGTCCATGTCTGACCAAGCTCTAAGCACTCCAAAGAGCCTGCTTCAGCCGCCTTCATGGCCATTGGAACAAACTGTTCTTATCTACCCATTCCACATGCTTGGGGTAGACATCCCTGTAATCTGTATTTTACACTCAACCTGGTTTAGCTCATCTGCCAAGACAAGGTGTGGGCCCTGCATATGCTACAGGTGAGAGTTTAGTGACAGGTAGAAAAGAAAGGTGGCTGAGCAGGCCTGAAAAGGGCCCAGCAAACCCTCCCCAAAGGTGCTAGTCCCTTCTGAATACCCCATACACACGAAGGGAATGCACTAGCAATTAACTGGAGGGAGGAACCAGGAAAGACCTCTTATACATGGTAAGATTTGAACTGAGTCTTCAAGGAAGCCAGGAGACAGAGGAGAGGAAGGAGAGGATCCTAGGCATGGGGGATGACCAGTGAAAAAGCCGTCAGGAGATGATGGAGTGAGTCTCACGGAAGAAACAGAAAGAAAGCTAGTGTCTCTGAATGGTAGAGTTATGTAGCAGAATAACATTGAGAAAAACCTAAGAAAGGTAGGAAGGAACCAGGTTCTGCGAAGTCAAATAAAGGGTCTTAAATCTGATCCTGGATCAAAAAAATCCTATTACCAGGAGTCACTGGAGCTTATTGAATAGAGAGTTATTGGAGGCATGCTTGACCAGACACTATCCTGGCACATCATGGTCTTGAATATGGCGGACACTAGGTCTTTGATATTATTTTATTATGGTTTTATCATAATCACTATTTCTTTCCTTACAAGAGGAGCAAGAGTTCCTCTTGCCACCCTCCTCTCCTGTTTTCTATGACATTTTGCTATCCTGATTCTTCCCAGATTATAATCACTGTCTTCTCTCCCCTTCACTAACTCCTCCTCCTAAGAGGTCTGAAAGTCAAATAGGCTGCCCTGAAAGGTTTGCCCTTTGAGTAGAGGCTGGATGGTCATGTGGCAGGTGAGTTATATAGTGGGGATCCCCTCAGATGAGTTGGCCCAGATTGCCACTGAGGTATCTTCCATCTCTCAAATTCTGTGACTCTCTGACCTCTCTTCCCTGAGAGACCTATGACATGCACCGTGCAACCTAGCCCTCCATCATGTCCTTCCTCTCTCATTCTGTTTTCTAACTGGAGTTTTATTGTTTGTTGTTCACTCATTTTTCAGTCACATATGACTCTGTGATCCCATTTGGGGTTTTCTTGGTGAGGACACTGGAGTGGTCTGCCATTTCCTTCTCCAGTAGATTTTACAGATGAGGAAACTGAGGCAAGTAGGGTAAAATGACACCCATGGTCACCAGTGTCTAAGGTTGGATTTGAACTCAAGAAGATGAGTCTTCCTTACTTCAAGTCTGGCACATGATCCATGAACCACCTTCACCCAGATCAAATATTGGCAAAGGATACATTTCTTATTCTTCTTTCACATTCTCCACAGCCTTAGTAATTGTATGGGCACAAGAGTGACCCAATCATTATTCATACACTTGAATCAAATGAGATATTTACAAGATATGAGTGACCAACACTAGTTGTATCTTGTAAGGAATTTAATGGGATCATGAGTAGGCCCTAACTCCCTTCAGTCATTCAATCAATATTTTTTTATGTTTATTATGCCACGCACCATGCTAGATGATGGGAATAAAAAGAGGCAAAGACATGAAGGGACTTACAATGTGCAGTAGAATGGAGGAGACAACATGCAAACAATCATATGTGTGTGTGTATTATATATGATGAATATGTGTATATATAATGTATGTGTACTTATGTCTATATCTATATATACTATATATAAGATAAATAGAAAATAATTGAACAGAGGGAAGGCACTGGAATTAAGAAGGGTTGAGGAAGGTATCCTGAAAAAGGGGAGATTTTTGTCCCTCCTGGGCATGTTTAGCCCCACTGGTTCTAGGAAAACAGGGCTCATTCCTCACAGACTCCTCGTGATAGGAAGCAGGTGGGTCTACTGGAAACATTTCAAGGTTGCAGTCAAAGAGCAAAGTTGAGCAACCTGAGCAGCTAAGGGCAAATTCCAACTCTAGCTCCTAATCTGAGGAACTTTCAGACTACTTTTTCAGATCAAAGAAGCCAATTCAGTTAATAGGAAGTGTTGTTCAGGTCTGACCCTTCTTGATCCCATTTGGGGTTTTCTTGGCTGGAGTGGTTTGCCATTTCCTTCTCCAGTTCATTTGACAGATGAGGAAACTGAGGCAAACAAGGTAAAGTGACTTGCCCAGGGTCACACAGCTAGTGTGAAGCCAGATTTTAACTCAGGGAGATGAGTCTTCCTGATTCCAGGCCCAGCACTCTATCCACTGTGCCAACTTAGCTGCCCCATTCCACCTGGTCTTCCCTCCTACATCAGTTCGAGGTAGAACCTTGAATAGCTAAAGGACCTAAAAAGGGACTAACTGATGCCTTACCCATGTGGTAGGGACAACCCTGATAGTGACATGTTATCCCAGAATTCACCAGCTGATGACATTTGAATCTGAGTTTGTGGGACTTTGTTTTTTGATGTATTCTGGAGGAGAAAAAAGCCACACAGGCAGGCAGAGTCAAATAGTGTGTCCAGTTTCTGGGTGCCTGCTCCTTCTGAGGTGGAAGGATTACTATTTCTGGATAGAGTGATGAGAATGGAAAGTACCAAAGAAACCAGTGAGAGCAGACAGTGATGGTGTATAAGACAAAACACAAAGCTCAGGCAGACATCTCCCTTCCCCTTCCCACCTGCGCCAGGGAAGGAAACATTGACTCTCCAAATTCTCCATGTATTTAATGTGTCCTTCTGTCCCTAAAGGAAAAAGAGCTCAAGGGACCAGATGCTGATGCTGACTCTCCCACTAGCAGCACAAGCCACTGGCTTCTTCTTACATAAATGAACTCTTCCACCATTACTCACTGTTCAGTTTCTTCCTCTCATTTATATAAAAGAAAATTGATGGCCACTGATGTTTATTTTTATGATTAATGCTAGTGCCAGCAGAGAATCGAGGGAAAGTTTGGAGCTTTGCAAAGGGCCAGAAGATATGTCCATGCTTTAGCATTGCTGAGATGCAGGGAAGGAAGAGCAGATGATGAATCCTTTCTGAAGTCACAAACACGATGGAAGCATCATGAAGTCATATCCTTAAGCAAGCGCAAATTTCCATAAACAGGAAAGCCTATAAGCAGAAGCAAAATGAGAACACAAAGATCGATAACTATATGGATAGTCATAGATTCAGAAAAGTCAATCAGCATTGATTACTTAGAAGACACTTTTCTAAGGGCTGAGACAAACAAAAAGGTCCCTGCCCTCAATGGGCTTACATTATAATGGGAGAGAACATACATAAAAGGAAGATGGAAAATTGGAGGGAGTGGGAAATGGAGTGATCTTCCAGGGTGAGAAGGCTGCTGGGTAATAGAAGGGAATGAAATCCAGAGAGTTAAGAGTAGAGCCTAATGAATAATAGGGAAAGCATTGCCGGCCTGGGCACTTTCCTTAAGATGGACATTTTGAGAGGAACTGATCAATCAGAGGAAGGAGCTGCAGGGTGGAATGATCTCCCAGAACGCATTTAGGGTTCAAGTGAGAGGCACTTAGGGCTAGGTTTAGAGTCACAGGTGCTGATAATGGTGGAAAAGAAAAATCTGGAGCCCAGAGAGGAATGAAGAGTCAGACCAGACCAAATCGAATCGAACAACAAAACCCTTTATACCTAGAGTGGTACTTTGCACAGGATAGAAACTTTATTGATTTTTGTTGACATGGAATGAATTAAATTCTTCTCACCCTTCCCTCTATGAGTCACGATGGAAGAAAAGGCTGGAGGAAGGGAGGGGAGAGATGATAAAATGCCAGAGGGAGGCACCCTCAGAAACAAGTCTCTCTGCTGTTGGTCTGTGGCCACCACCCAAGGAATTAAAGAATGTTCTTGTTTAAATTGAAGTCGACTATTTAGGGAGCAAGAGAGTGCTTTACTCCAATGGGAGGAATCTCATGTTACAAACTATAAGAATTAACAAATCACAAGCATACAGCCTAGTCATAGGATCCGGCTCTATCCAGCTCAAGAAATATCTTCTCCACCTCTTTTTATCTCACAACCCCTTTATGCTTTTAAAAATTTTCGAGGACCTTCCAACAAGTTTCTGTTTATGTGGGTTAAGTCTATATTTAATATATTAGAAATTAAAATATCTTATTATTATGAAAGTAGTTTTGAACTGATGGACCTCTTCAAAGGGTCTTAGGAACCCATAGGATTCCTAGGCCACAGCTGGAGAACATCTGCTTTACCCAAGTCAGCTAACCTATTTCTCTCAATCCCTTGTTCCTTGATAAAAGCAGATGGATTTTTAACTAGCTCTTCACGTACAACCCCAAATGGAAATTGTTCTTCTAGGCAGCACCCCTGCGCGCAATATCCCAAAGTGTTGCCCCTTCTTTCCTCATTTCCAGATCTGCTTCCACTCTTCTCTCATTTCCAGATCTGCTTCCACTCTTCTCTCATTTCCAGATCTGCTTCTACTCTTCTCTCATTTCCAGATCTGTTTCCACTCTTCTCTCATTTCCAGATCTGTTTCCACTCCTCTCTCATTTCCAGATCTCCTTCCACTCTTCTCTTATTTCCAGATCTGCTTCCACTCTTCTCTCATTTCCAGATCTGCTTCCACTCTTCTCTCATTTCCAGATCTGCTTCCACTCTCCTCTCTCCTCAGTGCCCAGCTCCAGCCCTCTCCCTCTAAATCCCTACTTTAATTAACTAGGTATTGTCTTCCTCTTTTCCCACTGTTTTACTCTCACCTTAGCCCTTTTTACAATTGTTTCCTTTATTTCTCCCACTTCCCTGCCCCAGGGAATAAGTCTGTTTTCTGTTGTGTGTACATATTTATTTACAGCAATGCAATGTCCAAAATAAAATGATTTTTGATGACGGCACAAACACAAAAGAATTAGACACAGACGAGTAACTAGTCATTTTAGCATCCTGAGCAAGTAAGGCACCCTTAGGGAGACTCTGGAGACGGCATGTGAATAAAGCAGCTGGGAAGAGCAAGCTACCATCTTGACCTTGACCTCTCTGTTCAGTCATTTTAGTCACGTCCGACTCTTTGTGGCCCCATTTGGGATTTTCTTGGCAAAGACATTGTAGTGGCTTACCATTGCCTCCTCCAGCTCATTTTACAGATGAGGAAACTGAGGCAAACAGGGATAAATGACTTACCCAGGGTTACACAGCTAGGAAGTGTCTGCGACCAGATTTGAACTCAGGAAGATGAGTCTTCCTGACTTCAAGCTGGGAACTGTATCCTCTCTACCAAGGCCTTAATGGAGATGGCCTAAATACCTGAATCTAAGAGCTCAGGGAATGCCTATGCTCCCAGCCCTGTGCCTTCAAGCATTGTGCTGAAAAGCCATCCCCAGAGAGATAAAGCCTGCCAAGTACTCCTAGGACAGGTGCAGAAGTCCCAGAAAAGAATGTGAAGTGACTGTGCATCAGAGACTCACTGATGTGATTTCATTGGTGGAAATGAGATTAGAAGCATTACCATCTGCTTTCCTGCTACACCGGTAGGACCAGGGGACTATTCCATCTGACTTGCAGCTGAAGCCTTCCAGCCTCCCCAATTTGAATGTTAGCTCCTTGAGGGCTGGAACTATCTTGTTCTCTATTTGTATCTCCAAAACTTTGTACATAGTAAGTGCTTTATTCCTTCATTCAAATCAATTTGGTAACTCATGATGTGAAAGTAACATGAGAAACAAGAAAAATTCTGTTGAGCAGCCAGGGTCACAGATCCAGAGCCGGAAAAGACCTTAGATGCCATCTAGCCATTTTATAGATGAGTTAACTGAGGCCCAGGGAAGTGGACTGAATTATCCAGTGTCCCATGGGTAGTAGACATCAGAGACAGGATTTGAACCTAGTGCCACGGCTCATTCCATTATTTCACATGAGACCCCAGGATGCAGGACTTTAGTGATGAAAGACACTGGGACACAAGTTCTATGGGAGAAGAGACCTCGGGAGAACATGAAGGACCCACCAGTGGAAAGCAAAACGGGGCTCACCTCGCGCGCGGATGGCTGTCTGGAGGGGACTTTGCCTCCCTAGCGAGGGAGTTTTCTAATTTAATAAACGATTCTTGAAATTTGAGTGTTGGTTTATTTTGTTTCCACGCTGCTACCAAAAGGATGGTCTATATGCAAATGTAACTAATGTTTAAACTGTACAATCCTTCAAGACCATCATTTCATACTATTACGTCTACATTTTAGTGCAATTGGATAAGACCATCCCCCCACGAGAGCAGTTGTAATGATGATGATGAGGATGATAGTACTAATTTCTAGAATTTATATAGCACTTTGTGATTTACAAAGTACTTTATCTCATTCAATCTAGCATCATTCTTGGGGTGGTGGTAGGTTTGGTTGCAAGCTCTAGCCTTGGAAGCAACCTTTTGAGTTCAAATGGCCTGGAAGACCTATGTCCCCTTGGATCACCACTTGCCAGCAGCTGAGGAAGCTTCCACAATGGGGTGGACAGACATGACAAGAGAATTGGCCCAAACCTTGACATTTTACCAGTAAATATATTCCAGGAAAGTTTTGGACAGGACAGAGATGAATTGACATAAAAAATGCCTGTAGTCATCAGTCCTATAGACTACCTTATGATGTGGTAAGGTTTATGGATCAGACTCCTAGCAGATTGTAACAGAACCTATAAGTTTAGTCATGGAATCCTGTTTAAAGACATTCTATCAATATAAGCTATATTTTGTTCACATTTAGTGTTTCTTTTGTCAGGGATAAAATACCTGTCCCATACCTGATTTATATGGTACATCAAATATCCTCCGGATATGAGTTATAACCTATGCTATAAATAAGTCATCTGTGGTGGGGAGTGGTTAATGAGCCAAATAGTAAGAGAGCAGGGAGCCTAGCCCACCTCATTAGAAGCCAAGCTTTCAGCTGTTCCTGGGCACAGAACTGAGAGTGATCCCAAACCTCAGCAGCAGCTCCTCAAGGTTAGACTCTAAATTTATGTGAAAAATTATAACTCACATTTACAGAACTCTTTCTTTACAACAGCCCTGTGAGGTGGGCAGGAAGTACAATTATCCTCAATTTACGCATAAGGAAGCGGAGGCTTTGAAAGGTGAAGCAATTGGCCATTAAGTATGTGAAGGAGCAGTCAAACCCACATCTCCTGACTTCGTCAAGTGCTTGATCCATACACCTGCATGTCTAATGAGGTCTAGCCCTCAATGATACACTGTCCTGCATTATTTTCTTATGGTTTCATGGGCTATTATAGGATTCTTGAAGGCAGGAGCCATGTTTTCTATTTCGTATCTCTCATAGTGTCTATTAGCATGGTGTTGGTTACAAAGAAGATGCTTAAAAAATAGTTGTTAAGCATACATTTAGAGATCACCATATTTAGAGCTGGGAAAGATCACTAAGGTCATCGACCAACTACTTTGTCCTACAGATGATGAAATTGAGACCCAGAAAAGGATAATGTGGCTTCCCTAAAAACATTGCAACAGAGAAGCAGCCAAGTGTAATAGACAAGAAAGAGCGTTGGGTTTTGAGACCAAAGTAGTTAGATTCAAATCCCAACCCTTTTACTGACCAGTTAGTTATATGTCCTGAGACAAAGTATTCAACCACCCTGTGCCTCAGTTTCCTCCTGCGTATGCCTCTGAGATCCTTTTCAACTCTAGAACTCTGAACCTCTGATCTCATGATTCTGTGACCTGGGGGAAGCCACTTGACTAAGCCTGAGCTTCCTACTCTGAAATGAGGGCATCAGACTAGATGGTTTTTACCATCCATTTCAGCTCGGAATCCTATGATCTAATTTTCATGAGACTAAAGTCTACTCCTGTACAAAGTCTCTGATCTTCTGACTCCCAAGACGCAATGCCAGACGGCATGATGGAACTAATTACCAAATGATTGCGTGTTATTGTTGTTCAGTCATCTTTAGTCATGTTGGAGTCTTTGTGACCCCACTGGGAGTTTTTGCTCAAAAACAGGAGGTCTCGCCCTGGCCCATGAATGTGCATGTATATATGTGTATGTGTGTATACGTATATGTGTGTATGTATATGTGCATGCATGTATATGTATATGTGTGTGCACACGTTCTCCATATATGCACATATACACATATGCATATATAATGTGTGTATACACATATACACATAGACATACACACATATATATACTGATAACTGCACTTCAATCTACTTGGTTTCCTTTGTCCTATGTATTCTGCTTCAACACGTATTTAAAAGCATTATTCTGAGAAGGGGTCCGTAGACCTCGCCAGATGGCCAAAGGTGTTCCAGGACACCAACAAGGTTAAAGAGACCTCTTTAAGGGGTTGTTCCATCAAATTGAGCTGCAGCCACAGGAAAGGAGAAATAGGCCGATGGAGAGTGCCCAGGGGAGAAAGGAATATCTAGCGGTATGGCCTCACTGCTTCTCAGGCCCTATTACTGACATCTAACACTTTAGTGAGTGCTCTTAGGTCTGCAAAGAGTTTTAAGTGTTTGTCACAACAACCCTGGGAGGTAAGAGCTATTCATAGTTTTCCCCATTTTATAGATGAGTTGCCTGAATCTCAGAGAGGTTAAGTTAATTGACCAGAGTCATTCAGCTAGCAAGTGTCTGAAGCACGTTTCAAACCCGCCTTTCTGATTTTCTGATTGTGAGTTCCTCCAATAGACTGTGTGCTCCTTAAGAGCCGGGGCTGTCTTTTGCCTCTTTATATCCTCAGCACAGAGTAGATATTTAATAAGTGTCCACTATACTGGTCAGAATAGCGAAGTTGTTGTTTAATGATTGAGTGATTTTAGGTCCAGCATTCTATCGAATATACCAGATTTCCTCTTTCCTCAAGGGGAAGACCCTGAGGAGATGTTGGGAGGTTAAGAAGTTGAGGTGGTGATGAAAGACCTCATGTTCCCTTCTGAAAATAATCCTTCTAATAAAATAAGAAAAGTTTTAATAAGAGTCAAGTAGAAAGAATACTGTAAGGGATGAGATCTCTGTAATCCACAGATCACAGAAGAAGTCAGGAGACCAAACCCACAGTCTAGGCTGTGTCACAACCAGCTGTGTGACACTAGGCACATATCACCCATCACGCCTCATTTATATGAGATGGTTGAATCAGATAATCTGAAACTAGGAAATTCTGGGAATCAGTACCTTACTGAGCCTCTGGCCACTCCATTGAGGCAACCAGCTTCTGGCCTTCCTCACTAGAAGAAGAAATTAGAAAAATGAAAATGGCAAGGTCTCCTTGAAAATACATTCAACTATCTTAGGTCCCTATCATTGGGGAATTTTGTGATCTCAACTGAAAAGGAGTTCGTTGGATAACGAATTCCTCAGAATGTTATTCCCTCCCCAGAAAGGAGCCCTAGAGAAAGAGGTGATGGTTGTTGCTGTTCAGTCATGTTCAACTCTTCATGACCCCATTTGTGATTTTCTTAGCAAAGATACTGGAGCGGTTTGCCATTTCTTTCTCCAGCTCATTTTACAGATGAGGAAATGGAGGCAAACAGGGTAAAGTGACTTCCCCAGGGTCACACAGCTAGTAAGTATCTGAGACCAGATCTGAACTCAGGATGATGAGTCTTCTTCACTTCAGTCCCAGTCTTCCAACCACTGTGACAACTATCTGACCTAAAGAAAGAGGTACCACTTACCAAATAAATTCTCTTTTAGTGGAAAATAATCTCAGGCTTGTCCCATGAACAAGAGAAGCATTGTATTCTTGCTTAGTCAGACCACATCTGGACCACAATATTTAGTTTCGGGTATATTATGCCTTAAAAGACTTAAGGATAAGTGGGAGCTGGTCCAAAACAGAGCTGTTAGGATGCAGAAGAGAATCAAAATTATGTCTTGTCAGGACTAGTTGGATGAAGTGAATTCATTTAGCTTGGGCAAGATGATAGAGGAAGAGTGAGTGATGTCTTCAGATTTTTTTAATGTGTGGAAGACCATGCATATTGGATGTTGTAAGAATATAAAGCCAGTGGTGATGGCACATGCCTATCCTGCTACCCCAGAGGGAGGCTGAGGCTTGAAGGTCTCTTGAGCTCAGGAGTTCTGAAGTGCAGTGAGCTAAGCCAATAAGGTGTCTTCACATGTTGTAATGGGAAGGGAGCTAGGGGGAATAAGGAAAAGGAGTGGGGCATCAACCACCAAATTGCCAAAGGATGAACAAACAGGACCAGGAGCTCCTAAGCAAATCAGAAGTGGGCTCAGCCATGCTGGGAGAGATGGGGAGACCCAGTCTCCCAAAAAAATCCAACAACTAAGAATGTAAACTCTTTGAGGGCAGAGATTGTTTTCATCAAATTAAACTGTTGAAGATACTATTTCAGAGGACAGCAGTCAGTGGGTGGGAGTTAAAATGAAATAGGGTTTTTTTTGTTTAGTATGAGGAGGAACTATTTAAGCATTATAGCTGTCTGCTAATAGAATACGCTGCCTTGTCCCAAAGATGCTTCAAGAAATCTGGGTAACCACCTGTAAGGGGCAGCATAAAGGGTATTCCTGAATGAGGAAAGAGATTGGAGATGACCTAGTCTGATGCCAATTTAATAGTGGGCAGAGAGAGCTGTAACAGGAAATGCAAAATGAAGCTCTAATAGAGAGCTGGACAATGGAAGTGGCACCCAATGCATTAAGCAATGCCTGGGAACTGACTTACCTCAAGAAACGAGGGGTGAGTTACTGATATTTCCTGGAATGTGAGGTAATACTGACCATATGGGCCAATCCTGGGGAATTCACTGCTTGAACGGAGTAAGGAGGTAGGGGAGGGAAACTGGAGCAAAGGCTCCCCTTGCCCTGGATCACATGTGGGGAACAAACTAGAAGGGCTTCATGGAGAGTGACGCTACTGCCCAAGCAGCCCCTGCAGCATTTTAGGAGCCCCTGAAAGGAGCCCAGGATGCCTGTCAATTGGAGAATGGCTAAACAAGTTATGGTAGATGACTGTAATGGAATACTATTGTGCTATAAGAAATGAGGAGCACGTAGATTTTAGAGAAAAACCTGGAAAGATTTACATGAACTGATGCAAAGTGAAGTGAGCAGAACCAGGAGAGCATTGTATGATGAACAACTGTGAATGACTTAGTTCTTCTCAAAAACACAATGATCTAAGACAATGTCAAAGGACTCAGGAAAAATGCTATCTGCCTCCAGAGAAAGAACTGATGGAGTCTGAATGCAGAGCAAAGCATACTATTTTTAACTTTATTTTTTTGTGATGGGTCTTTTTTGGTCTGCGTTTTCTTTCACAATTTGACTAATATAGAAATGTTTTGCATGATTGTGCATGTATATCCTATATCAAATTGTTTACCATCTCAGAAAGGGGAGAGGGGAGGGAAGGAGGAAGAGAATTTGGAACTCAAAATTCAAAAAAAAAAAAGAATGTTTAAAATTGTTTTTACATGTAATTGGGAGAAAATAAGACATCATTCAAAAGTTAAATACCCGTTGATTTTCCAGATTATTTCCCCTAATAGAAATAGACTATTTCTCAGTTCCCTGGGGAGTACATTACTCTGTCTTCCCACAATCTCCCCAACAATGACTTTGTTTTTCATCATCTCTGCCCAACATCTGGGTATGAGGGGAAAGAAACCTCTAGAGCTGGCATATCTATTTTTGATAAGCAATTAATTCCTCATCAGGCACTGCACTGACTTTTCTCAAATCTTACAAAATAGTAAGTGTTAGTAATGTTGATGGTGGTGGTGGAGGTAGTGACAATGATGAGAATGCCTTACATTTGCATCACACGCTGCAGATTGCAAAATTCTTTCACAAACGTCATCTCCTTTGGTCCTCAGCACTACTCTTTGAGAAAGAGAGGCAGGCATCATCAGTCTCTTTTTGCAGATGAAGACGCTGCATCTCAAGAAAACTGGAGAAGTTGTACAAGTTCACATTTCTAAGAAGTCACAGACACAGAACTTTAAATTGAAACCCTAAATGCAGGACTTTTTTTTCTTCTTATTTCACCTTTTGTGCAAAGCATTTAATTCATAAGAGGCCGCATCCTTATGTGCAATTATAGACGTGTAGAAATGGTTTCTCCCCAGTATTGTCCGCCATGACAAGACAGGGCCAACTGCTTCCAATATCCTCATGGATTCAAGAAGGAAAATACTCCTCCGAGCAAAGTCAAGATTTTTCTAGGGCTGGAGGGGATGTCCTTTTGCCAATTTTTGCTTGAATGGGGAGAGGACAGAAGGAACAGGATTTAAGCTGACCCCTAACATCACCCATAGAAATTAACAATTTCGCAATTTACTTTCCCAGACAGATTCAGAGGTAGACTATGGTGGAGCAAAAAAAACATAGAAGGGGAAGTCTGGTCCTCCTCTGACATACACAGTGACAATGTGGCCCCGGGCAAGTTACTTTGGAAACATTCGTTAAGCATCTTTTACAGAAAGGCTGTGTGGTGTAGGGGACAGAGGACTGACTGGAGTCAGGAAGAAAAACCTGGGTTCAAGTTCCACTTCTGACACGTTCTGGTTATGTGACACTGCATAAGACACTACTCCTCAGGGCTTTAGGCAACACTATGGTTATAAATTGTGGAGCAGGTTATGTCTGCCCTGGTAAGAAGGTTAATAGTTGGGAGCTCCCTTTACCTATGGAATCACAAGGGACTAGACCCAGACTGGAGAACCTGCAGCCTCAGGGCCACATCTCCTCTAAGTCCTCAAGTGCAGCCCTTTGAATGAATCCAAACTTCACAGAACAAATCCCCTTTTTAAAAGGATTTGTTCTGTAAAACTTGGGACTCAGTCAAAAGGTTGCACCCAAGGTCTGCACGTGGCCTCAAGGCCCCGAGTTTCCTACCCCCGAACTAGACACTAGGCATAAAAAATTTTTTCTTTAATTGATAGCTTTGCTCTTAAAGAGATTGTGGTCTAAAATAAGAGGGTTGAACTAGATTGGGGGTTGTCATGGACCCCTTTGGCTGTCTAGGGAAGTCCATGAAGCCCTCCTCAGAGTCATTTTAAATGAATAAAATAAAATACATAGAATTATAAAGGATACCAATTATACTGAAATATAGTTATTAATTTTTTTTAGTTGATGGACTCTAGGTTAAAAACCCCTGGACTAAATGATCTTACACAGTCTGTCCCAGCTCTAACATTGCATGAACCTACAATCTGTCTCCAGTGTGAGATGGGTCAGGCCATGAGTAACAAAGGAGAGCAAAGAAGAATTGGACAAAAGAACCTACAGTTTCCTTTGGGCTCAATCTCTTTGTGTTCCTAGTGGATTTAGTTCCTACCTGTCTTAGTCCCGCCTCCCGCCTCCCAGAAGGGCCTGGATGGACATGTCTATCTCTGAATCTCTAGCACTTATCAAAGCAGGCACTTAAATAAATGTTTGCATTGAATGGAATTCTTAGCCACACCAGACTAAAACTGGCTACAAGAAGCAGAAGAACGAGAATCCAAGAGCATGACCCCTCCAGTAGCCTTCTATGCCTCACCTGCACCACTGAGTCAGCCCTACACAAATCTGTGGGGGTCTACATAAAAAGAGGAACTGAGCAATATTAACTAATTTGGGAAATCTTTGACAATTTAACTCAGCCTGGGCTCTGCTGATGACTCAACACATACAAAACCAAACTGCTGAACATCATGAGATCATAGGATCACGAATTTGGAACAGAAAAAGACCTCGGAGACCAATGTGTTAACTCCTTCATTTCACAGAGGAGAAAAACAGAAAGGTTGGGGGTCTTGCCCAGGATCACACAGCTAGTAAGTGTTTAAAGCAGGCTTTGAAAGGAAGTCTTCCTGCTCACCTTTCCTCCAAAACCAACAACAGCTCAGGACTTCCCTATAACAAAACTTGAAGATCATCTCTTACCCTATCTCTGGTCCACATTCCCCATAACCTGGGCCCCTTTCCAGTATCTCTCTCACTTACCTCTCCTTTCCATCCCTCTCTGATCCCAGGTCATCATTCATTAACTTCACACTGGGTCAATTGCAATAGCCTTAAAATTGATGTTTCTGCCTCCAGGCCCTTTCCCATCCAAGCCTTTTGACTAGTTTGTACATACTATTCCTATTATATTAAACTTGCAAGGGGTCCCCACTTCCCACAAGACAAAACCCAAATTTCTTTAGTCCAGCATTCAAGGACCTCCACAGTCTATCCCTAAAGGAACTTTTCCACCATTCTTCAAAGTTAATCGTTCTATAAATATTTAGTCAATCATCCACAAGCATTTAGGGGATCTCATTCTCTCTCCTCCTCCTCCTTCTTTTCTCTTTCTTCTTCTTGTCCTCCTTCTTCTCCTTCTCCTTTCCATATATAATATATACACATATATGTATATGTTATATATACCTTTCCTTCCTTGTTCAACTCAAATTTCAATTTCTCTATCTGATCACCCCAGCTGGAAGTGATTTGGTTCATGTTTGTTTATATGGTGTTGTTTTTAATTTCACCATAGCGTCTAACACAGTGACGTATATTCCGTGGTCACTCAACAGATGTTTATTCATTAAATGAGTGAAGTAAGCACACAGATTGGAGTTAGAGTACGCCAAGGTCCCTTGAGGCAGCCTTCTGCTTAAAGGCACCATATACTTTCTCAAGCTTCTATTGGAACCACAGAAGTAGCTGTTAATTCTCCTTATAAGGATCTTTAGGGTTGGAAACTCTCCAACCTCCCTTGGTAGCCCATTATATGGTTTTATCCTTTTGACAGTCAAGTTCTTCCTTAGTTTCAGCCCAAATCTTGCCTCCTTTAAGCTCATTTTCTTTTGCATGATGCTTAGTAGGCATAGAGGACAGATGAGGATCTGTCATGAGCATCACATTATGTGATCCCTACAAGTATGTGAAGACAGTCCATTCAAGTCACTCCTTAGCCTTCTCTTCTCCCAGATAAATAACCCCAGTTGCTCCAACTTTTCCTCCAAAGACCTAGTTTTGCACCTCTTTTTCATTGCACTTTACTAGCCAATTAGCTGGATTGGTCCATACCCAAACTGGCTTGGGCAAAGTAGGGAGCTGTCTCTGAGTCAGAAGTTTCGATCATAAGCTGCTTCCTGAGAAAGCTAAACACACTAGCCCTAAAAGGTAATTCTTCCCTGACAAATGAGATCTACTAAACAAGCAAAGTGAATAACGGGTCTGAAAAGGGGAAACCTCCGGTGCCATTGCCCAAGACAAACTCCTCCTGAAACAGACCTCTTTGAAAAGCTAGGCAGCCACCAAAAAATGACAGCAATTCTAAACTGCACTCAAGTTTCTACAAGTCACATCTGTCAAGTCAACATGCATTTATTAAGCACCTACTGTGTACCAGAACATAACTTACTGTGCTAAATACTAGTGATCCAAAGAATGACAAAAATAGACCCTGCTTTCTAGCAGCTCAGAGTTCGATGACAGAAACAACATGCAATTAAATGTGTACAAACAAGCTAAACACCAGATCCCTTTGGGGAGGATCACAGAGGGAAGGCACTAGTATTTAGGGGATGAGGAAAGGCTTCTAATAGAAGCAGGGATTTTGGCTAAGACTTGAAGGAAGCCAGGGAAGATAGGAGGCAAAGATGAGGAGGGAGAGACTTCCAGGTATGGGGGACAGCCAGAGAAAACACCCAGAGTCAGGATATGGAGTGTCTAAGTGAGAGCAATGGCAAAGAGGTCAGTGGCCAGGGATCTCAGAGAATGCAGGTGGGAGGAAGGTATAGACAAGAAAAATAGGAAGAGACCAGGTTATGGACAGCTTTAAAAGCAGAGGATTTTATATTTGATGCTGGAGATAATAGAGAGCTTCTAGAATTTACTGAATGGGGGAAAAGGGTGTGACTTGGTCAGATTTGCTCTTTAAGAGACCAGCTTTGACAGCTGAATGGAGTATGGGCTGGAGTGTGGAAGGACCTGACACAAGGGAGACCAACCAGGGGACTATTACAGTAGTCCAACCCAGACGTGGGGGGGATATATAGTCTATGCAGATCAATACAGTACGGGCTATGAGAGTGATAAGGATGGAAAGAATGGATCAATGGAGCATCAGAATGAGAGAAAAAAACCTGGGTTAAAATATTAGAGCCAGAAAAGATCTCAGGAGTCATCTTGCCCAAACCTTCATTTTACAGATGAGGAAACTGAGAAACAGAGGTCAGTAACCTGACCAAGGTTAAATAGCTAGTTGATAGTTGTAGAATCTAATTCACAGTTCTAGCTCTTGCCCAGGTTCTGCCATGAATTAGCCATGTGACTTTGGTTTACCAATGTACATCACCTCCCCAGACTCAGTTTCCCCATAGGTAAAGAAAAAAAGGGGGGAGGGGAAATTCAACTGGACAGTTTCTAAAGTCTCTTCTAATCCTAACATTCTATGACTTTTTGATGCCCTAATTCCCTTGGGGGAGGGGCAGAGATACTGAAGTGATTTGTCATTTCCCTTTCCAGCTCACTTTTAGTCACGTCCAACTCTTCATGACCCCATTGGGGTTTTCTTGGCAAAGATATTAAAATGGCTTGCTACTTCTTTCTCCAGCTCATTTTATACATGAGGAAACTGGGGCAAACTAGGTAAAGTGATTTTCCTAGGGTCACACAGCTAGTAAGTGTCTAAAGTCAGATTTGAACTGAAGGAGATGAGTCTTCCTGACTTCAGTCCCAGTGCTCTATCCACTGCACCATCTAACTGCCCATCTTGCCTATGGTTTTCCATTGAACCAACCAATCACAGTTTATCATTAAGATAGAAGCAGCATCCAGAACTCAGTAGCAGGACCAGTTACAAGTCCTTAGCTACAATTACAAGTTAGGCTAAGTTAGGCTTTTTTTTTACTTTTCCTCCTTCCCCTCCTCCCCTCTTTCCTTTTCTCTTTGCCTTCCCCACCAATGGCAAAGCCTCCTTTCATTTCTCAAGTGCTTTCTCCAGCTTCCCGCTTACCCAGATCTGCTCTTGGGAAAAAGACTAGGTGGGTAATCACACTAAGATAAAATCACCTTAAAGTGTTTATTCTCCCAGGATTATTTATATTTTAAAGAAGGACAAAGAATGTATCTCTAATTGAGGAAATTCTACTTTCCACGTAGAAAACATGGAGAGAGATTCTTTATGTAGGAAAACTTCCCATACTCTTGGTTTTTTTTTTCTTTTTGGAGAGTGGAAGGTAGGGCAATTGGGATTAAATGACTTGCCCAAGGTTACATAGCTAGTTTTGTGTTAAGTGTCTGAGGCCAGATTTGAACTCAGGTCCTCCTGACTCCAGGGCTCTATTCATTGCACCACCTAGCAGCCCCACTTCCCATACTCTCAAAGCACTTACTATGTGCCAGTCATATAAACATATATATTTACATTATAAATCATATACGAGCTTCAGTCTCACATCGCCAGTATATGTATACACATGTGTGCATATATACGTGCATGTGTCTATATGTGATATATAAATATATAATTATTGTTTTATGAAGGATACCTAGGTAGAACAGCGGGGAAAGTACTAGGCCTGGAGTCCAAGATTCATCTTCCTGAGTTCAAATCCAGCCTCTGACACTTACTAGCTGTGTGACCGTGGGAAAGTCACTTAACCTCCATTTGCCTTGATTTACCTATCTCTAAAATACCTCCCAAAATGTATTGCCAATCAGGTGACATCGATTCAATTGAACACATTTCAGAATTTCTCTTACATGGAAAAATAAGGGTTGTTTTGAAGATCAAATAAAATAATAATTGTAAAGTAAATTGTAAATTGTAAACCTCAAAGTGTTGTATGAAATGTTAGTTGTTGCTGTAGATACCCTCTAGTGAACGTTGTGGACACTAGATCCTTTGGAAGAATGCACATGAATGTCAGATGCCACTTGAGAGGTGGTTTTGATGTCATGGCACCTGGTAACAAAATTTGATTAGCCTACACTCCTCTGCTGGCTCATTCATTGAAGTCAGCTTCTCCATGGGCTTGTAGGGGCAGCTCAAACCACGACTATGCACAGATCTAGAGCAGACACAGCCAGCAAAGGCAAAATCACAAGAACTACAACCATCGGAGATGGAGCATTATAGATGTGGTTGATAAGGATCAAGACCAGGAAAAACAGAAAGAGGAAAAACCAAAACTAGTACATATTTATGATTTCTGTATTAACTATCAAAGGCAAAAAAAACAAACTGAGGAAGAGTGAAGTACTGGGAGAAAGATGGAAGAATAAGAGATCGTGATTACCAAGGGGCAATTCAGAGTTCAGGCTTTTGGAAGTGGATCAATTTCAGGTGATACTGAGGTCTGAGGCCCCGTGAATATCGGTCATTAATGATAAAGATTGTGAATGTATTATGAGCATTTTTATTTCCTTTTATTAATTTTTATTAGGGGGTGGGAGGGTCAGGGCTCTTTCTCTTAGTTAAAAGGTTATTGAGCTGGCTGAAATCCATCCAATGGGATGTGAAAATTTACTTAAGGCCTCAACCATCCCCCAAACAAGAAGGCAAAAAAAGAAGTTGAGTTGAAAAAGGAGTCCCCAAGTAGTTGGACTTGCTTTATTTGAGGAAGATTCCCAACCAGCTCCTACTCTGTAGTAATTTTTGAGACATGTCAATCTCCCTTCTCATTCAGCCAATTGTGAACCCTTTAAATGTAATTTCATCTGTAACCTGTAAACAGACTCAGAGAGTCTGTTTATTTAGATCTGTCTCTTTAGGGGAATGGATGAGATTATGATTCTCTTCAACATAATTTGTTCAAACATAATCAAATGAAGCACAAGACAGTGGATCTGTCTGACTAGGTTTGCATGACTGTTGTGGCCTACATATTGTTCAACGTAAAAAAAAAAATTATTTCTCTGTCTCTGATATAATGTTCCCTATCAAAGCTTGTCAGAAATTCCCATCTTTGTTCAGAGTCATTTTTCTACCTCCTGAACCTAAGCATTACAAAACCTATTTAATCGCCTCTATAATTTCTACATTGTGGAAGAGTTATTCAGCAACAATACTGAGCTCAGGGGGCAGATATTTCTCCCATAACAAATTTGGCAAATTATGTGGGACAGGCAGCAAGGTTGGCACTGGCATTTCACTTCAGAAACTCTCTTATGCCCACCAGGTCACATTTGCCTTGGAGGCTTTGAAGGGGAAAACTTAGTTGAGATGTAAAAGACCACTGCTGTTCTGTTAGCATAAAAATCACAAAATGGAGTCTGTCTTTGATGTGTATTCTGTGTTTTATTTTTGTTTGGGGGGGGTTTCCAACTGTTGCATTTGAATATCTGTTGATATTTTGGGGTGCTCAGTCTAATAGCCACCCAGACATTCTTATGAGCATGGTGCTGTGATTCAGGTGTCTAAAGCAAGGGCCAGACTAAGAAATTCTGGGTTTTAGTAGGCAAGATAAGGCAATTTTTTTTTCGGAATCCTGATAGCCTCAACATTTTGTGCTTTTTTTGTCTCATTTTTCTACAGGTACAAAAGCAAGACATCTGTCCATTGTTGTGGTCATTGTCTCTGAGTCCCGGATATTTAACCCTGGTAGGGTTCTGGTCTGGTTTCTGACCACTGCTTCTGACTGTTAATAAAGTGATCCTAGTTTAGTGACTTCCACTTTGAGAAAAGCAAAAAAATCTCAAAGCAAAATTGTTTTTTTTAAAGTAATTTATTACTCCATTAAAATTTAAAACAGAATTTTAAAATTTAAAATAGAATACATATATTCTAATTCTTAGAGAAAAAGTCTAATCTTTTGGCTTTTTTTCTTTTTTGCTCATATAAGATAGGCCTCCAAATGTTTCTGTTAAGAACAATGACCAAAGGTCAAGTAAATACGACGTTTCTATGTGACATTTTAAAAATATTTTTCATTTGACTCTGAAGAAAATGAAGAACAAGTCTGAAAAAGTACAGCAAAGTAAAGAATGTTTAATTGAATGTACGCAGATTAACCATTAAACAATTATACCTGAACGCAAAACTCTCAGAGCGAATCGACTGTCCCCGAATGTGCCATCGCACAGAGCAAGATTCGCTGCTTACACATTAGAGCGGTATATAATTATTTTTCATGTTGCAATAATAATAAATTGCGACAAATAAAAGCACTTATCTTTAGTCCCTACTAGTACTTTCCAGAAGTATGCATTACTCATTTTACTTTTTTTTTAGTTTAAATATATCCTGATGTAAAAAATCAATCAAGAAATTAAGAAAATATTCATATTCTTGGAGTTGCATACATAGAATGAATAAATAATCAGAAAAACAAAACTGGCTATTATTGCAAATTAGCCTCTAAAGTAGAGAAAAATCTTTAAAATTGAGGTTTGTTGATACTGAATTGGCTCAAAGATATGACTTCAATATATGTTATTCCAGGTGAAAGTTCATAACCTTCATAATCAGAAGTCAGACAATTCACACAAATTACTTCTATATTATGAGCAAACAAATTATCTCCCACATATCTTGGCTATGAGTGTATGAGGGGAGGGGCTACAGCTCTCTCAAGTATCAGGATGGAATTCATGAAGTCACTCATTTACATATCCTTTCTAAGCAGTAACCTTTTTTACTTTTATTTTTTTGTTTTTTTTCCAGAGCTGATTTTGCCAGGGCTGATTCTGGCAATGTCTCACAGACAAGGAGACTTCCCAAGGTAACAAGTTTACTTTGACCACCCAAATCATATCATTTGAATATGAAAGAAGATCTTCAATCAAAAAGACATTCTGCAAAAGTCTCCAAAATCAACAATTCAAAGTTGGAAAATAAAAGCATTTCTTATACAATGATTTCCAAAAATTACAACGTAAGGAATTTGTAACTAACATTAAACAGTATCATAGATTTAAAACTTCCTAGACCCAAAACAAAATTTGTTGCCACTCAGATGACATCGATTCGGTTGAACACATTTCAGAATTTGTCTTACGTGGAAAAATAATTTTATCTCACAATTTTGCATTCTATACTACTTGTATTAGGGCATCTAAGTGGAACCATAGTGTGCAAAACACAGGGCCTGGAGTCAGGAGGCCCTGAGTTCAAATTCAGCCTCTGACACTTACTAGCTATATGACCTTGGGCACGTCACTTAAGCCTATTTGCCTCAGTTTCCTCATCTGTAAAATCAGCTGGAAAAGGAAATAACAAACCACTCCAGTATCTTTGCCAAGAAAATCTCAAATTGGGTCATGAAGAGTTGGACAGGACTGAGATGACTGAACAACAATTAGTTGAATTCAGAGACCAGTAGAGAGTAACTAAAATCAAAACTCACACTTTATGAGACACAAACAACCATTTCTCCCCCTAAAGATCACAAGCTGGCAGGCATGGAAATCTCTTACTTCTATTATCTAAATAAGATCTAAAATTTCCCTGATCCTGGGCTTTTCTTTTGGCCTTTCCATTCCTTTTTTTCACCTCCTTCCTTCACTCTCTCCAGCTTTCTGGCTTAAGCCTCCTTCTGGCCCCCTTATCACACAGGAAATTGACCCAATAAGTAAACAAGCAAAAAGTTATTCGTGACTCAGTGTATTATACTTCTCAGAAGAATTTACAGGGTAAGACAATGCCTTAACTTTGGGGTAGATAACTCAGATAACCTTTTCTTTTTCCTCTCCTGCAACAACAAGTCTGGGAGGGGAAGTCATGGAAGTATGAGGTGAATGTAGGGAGTAGGAAGAGGGGATTTGTGATGGGAATCTTTCATTTTTAAAAACAAGTATACAGACCCCAGACTAAGAACTCTTACCGTAGATGAAAGTATTGACGTATTGGATAGAGCCTTTGGGAAAGATTTAAAGGACATAGATGGGAATTGCAAAGGATGAAAGAATATGGCTGGACTTTCATTAATACCAGTGGTGAGATCATGGGACCATAGAAGACTGAAATCATTTTGGTTGTTGTGTTGTGCAGAATGAATTGGGGCAAGTTCAGGTTGGAATCTATTGGAGATATAACCCAAGATTCAAGCATAAGACTCTTCTGGAGGAACATTCTTTCCACATATGAGACATCTTATACAAATGTCTAGGCTTGAGCATTGGGTTACAAAGAAATGAAATGATTGTGGCTTGATCCAACAATAGAGAAGATGGTACCCCCTCTACAGGAAGCTGGGGAAATTTCCAAGCATAGGGAATAACTTTAAAAGATAGAGTCATCCAACTCCATGGTGAACAGTAACTGAGATGGGTCTTTTGTTGATGAGAAGATGAAAAGGAAGTAAATAAGAAAAAGAGCATTCTTGGTAAGGTCCAGTTTGAATTAGATGCCCTGTGAGAGTCCAACTCTGAGACTCTGTCAGATTCCCGCCCCGCCCCCCCATTATAGTTCAGATCATTTCCAAATTCAGAATAATAACGTAACCTTGTGGGGTTTTTTCCTGTAAGTGCCAGTTGAAACTGCCCGATCCAAACTCAAATCAAAGACAAAGGAATGCTCATAAAAAGTTGACTTTTCTACATGTTCTGTGATGTATTGACTTAGACCTATTCTAAGTACTATTTTCATTTGGACCAAAGCTGATATTTTGAGGCTGAGTGAGCTAAATTGTGGAATCAATAGTCTTCAGTTGACCGACCAAGTGGTATGCTATGATTTGGACTCATAACTATAATTTCAGATAAATGCATTTTTTGCATTCATTTTCCCATTTGATCCTCACAACCACCCCCATGAGATCCCCATCTTACAGTTAAGGAAACTGAAGATCACAAGGTAAATGATTTACCCAACGTCACAAAGCTTTTAGGTATCATAGGTGAGATTCAAACCTGGGTTTCTCTGCAATGCAAATACAGCTAAGTGGATATCTAGGTGATACAGTGGACTGAATGCCAGGGGTGCAGTCAAGAAGACCCCAGGATGAATACTTCATCTTAGACACTCACTATTCGTGTGACCCTGGGCAAGTCACTTAACTTCCCCTGAATTCAGTTTCCTCATTTGTAAAATGGGGAATAAATAATAATATAATAATTTATAATATAAATTATAATAAAATATATAAAATATAATATATATTATATAAATATATAAAATATAAATTATAAAAAATAATATCAACCTACTTCACATGGTGATTGTAAGAATTAAATCAAAGGGTTCCATGTATATGAAGCGATTTACAAACTTTAAAAAGCTGTGGCAATGTTAGTTTTTAGCTATTAAAGCACACTACACCACACTATCTTGAATAACATAGTATTATCAGAAGAATGTTGTTTGTTTGTTTGTTTTAGATGGGCTTTTGTGGCTGCTTGGAATCATTGAAAGCGTTAGGTGATTTCCAAAAAGCCTAAGGTAAAATCCCAAAAGTAACCCAGTCCAGTCTCCTCATAATTTTCTCTGCACCTGCCTTAAAGCTTTTCTATAATATAGTATTACACAGGATATATTAATATATTATAATATATAGATAAAATAGTACATATGTTATATAGTGTATGTTATATAATATGCATATTATATTATTATATGTGATATATATTATATAATGGCATATATTTTGTCTGATATCATAGATAATAATAATCTAAAATAATATAATCTATATACAATGATGGCCTAACTCCATGGGCTGCCCACACAACTGCATGTCTTAACCTAGGCAGTCTGCTTTGTTCATCTTTTTTTTTTAGCTGGCAAGGCAAGGTCTCTCTAGAGTAACGGACCTGTCCTATTCATAGCTGTATTTAATATCTGAAGCACTTTCATGTATAGGAGAGATTTGACTTGTTCTCCTTGGTTTGAGCAGGCGGAACAAGGAACAATGGAGGACTCTGCCAAGAGGCCAATTGAGTCTGGAAGGCAGACCAAACTTCCTAGCAAGTAGAGCTGTCCAAGAGGAGAAGAGGTTTCCTCTTAAGATGGTGGTTTCTCCCAACTTGGAGATCTTTAAACAGAGGATAGATGACTACTTGTCCCGGATTCTCTACCCTACTTACCCCCAACCATGGATCTTTCCATTTGCCCTTTGAGACACCTGGCACTCATCTGGGATTGTGGTTAGCATGATGTCCGGCACATTGCAGGTACTTAATAAAGGTTTATCGATGCTCTAATGGGGATTCTTTTCAGGTGTAGGTTGGACTAGCTGGTTGCTCTCATACTGCATGATTCTGACTCCACAGTGTCATTGACAAATAGGACCATCTATTCCCACACATTTGTAGGGAATATTTTTTATTTGTGTTTTGTATATGGCTCTGATGAGCAGCTTTGGGGAACATGTTTCCCTAGGTCATGTCTCCTCTCATGTGGATATTTACCAGATTGTCGAACAAAGGGATCTCCACAGTCACATCTACCATGGAACCTTGGGATCAAAAGGGACTTCACAGGACCTCTAGTCCAAACTGTACCTAATCAAAATGTCCTTCTGTGACATCCCCCCAAAGTGGCCATCTAGCCTCTGATTAGATTCCTCTAATAAGTAGAAACTCACTACTTCCCCAGGCAGTATATTCCACTTCTGGCTAACTTTAATTATTAGGAAGCCTTGCTTATGTCAAATCAAAATCTGCCACCCAACCACTCTCACTAATTGTTGCTTGTTCTGTCTTCTTGCACTAAGGAGAATAAACGCATTTCCTCTTACGACAGTCCTTCAAGTGTTTGAAGATAGCTAGCAAATATTCCCAAAGTCCTCTCTTCTCCAGGAAAAAAGATGCCAAGCTGCTTGACTAATCATGAGCCTGGTTGGCCTCTTCAGGACATTCTCCAGTTTAGCAATGGACTTCCTAAAATTCAGTGTCCAGAATGTTCCAGATGTGATCTGACCAGGATGGAACATAGCAGGACTGTTATGTCCCCATGTTCAAGTCAATTCAACAAGCACTTATTAAGCACCTAGTATATGCAAGGCAATAAGTATACAAAGACCAAAAAAACCCAGTTCCTACCTATGAGACACTTATATTCTTCTAAAACAATGGAACATGTAAGTAAATACTAAATCATTTGAGGAGCACAGGTGATAAAGGGACTGAAAAAGGTTCCCCTTAGCAGGCGACGCCTGAGTTGAGCCTTGAAAAAACTAGAGATTCTAAGGTGGAAAAGTGAGAAGGGACTGAGTTCCAGGCATGGAGCATCCTCAAAAGGCATGGGGGCTACAGATAGAATGCCAGTCTGGGGGAACAGATACGGTCCAGGGGTCCAGAAGGTAAAGTGCATGAAAGAGAGTGATCAGACTAGAAAGGTAGGCAGGCTATGAAGGTTTTAAAGTACAAAATGGAGACATTTGTATTCTAACCCAGCTAGAGGAGACTGGGAATTAGTGAGGTCTCTTGAATAGAGGACTGACAGGATCGAGTGTGTGCTTTAAGAAAAGTATTTTGGCAGTTGTGTGAAGGGTGGATTAGAGAGATCAGGAGATAAACCAATTAAGGGATAATCATAATAATAAATAGTCTGAGTTTATAGAATTGCTTTCAGGTTTGTAAAATACTTTACAAACATTTTCTCATTTGATCCTCACAGCTATCCTGGGAGATAGGTGTCATTATTATCCCCATGAGGTAGACAGAGGGTCAGTGCCTTGCCCAGGGTCACACAGTTGTCAAGTGTCTGAGGCTAGATTTGATATCGGGTCTTCCTGACTCCTTCAGTGATCAGCACAGTGCATCGCACATAGTAGGTGCTTAGTAAGTGTTTATTGATTATTGATTGACTCCAGGTCCAAGACTATATCCACTGAGTCACCTTGCTGCCTCAGTAGTACAAGTGAGAAGTGATAAGGACCTGTACCAGGGTTGCGGCTGTGAGAGTATCACAAAGGTGAAAGACAGGAGAGATCTGAGAAGGCTGACTCAACAAGAGTTGATAGTAGCAAGAGGAGAGAGTCGAAGATGAATGACAGGGTAAGGACTGGGTCATTAGAGGTATGGAGGTGCTCTAAATAGAATTAGGGGAGTTTGAAGGAAGGTCTAATTTAGCAGGAGAATAATACACTGCGTATTAGACATGTTGAGTCTGAGGTGCCTATTAAACATACGGGTGGAGATGTGTAGAAGGCAGTTTGATGATATGAGACTAGTCTGACTACACCACTAATTTTGGATGCCATCTTACAATGCCAACCCCTACTAAACTGGAAATCCATTTAAAAAATGGATTTTTTTTTCAGACAGATTATCATTTAGCCATACCTCCTTCATCTCATACTTGTGGATTGAATTATTTCATTTTTTGGCAAATTTAAGACTCTACATTTAACTCTGTAAATTTCACCCTTTTTTATTTAATACACTGTTCTAACAAGTCAAGACCAGTTTAGGTCCTAATTCTGTCATCCCAGGAGCTACAGTTTTGTGACTGCTATCTCTTCTATACAAGTCATGAATAAAAATATTAAACAGCAAAACCACTGGGGCATTCCAGTAGAACCCTCTTTCTAGGCTGCCACTGACCCATTAATGGCTACTCTTTGGATCTGACCATTTCATCAGGTCAAAGTCCACCTAAAAGTACCATCATCTAGCTCCCATCCCTCCATTTTGTCCATGAGGATAAAATGAGAAACTTAATCAAATGCTTTGATGAGGTCTAGGTAAAATCTCCAGAGTTCCACTAATCCACCAGTAGAGTGAACCTGTCCCAAAAAAAGGAAATGAGGTAATCTGCCCTGACCTGTTCTTGATCCTGCCAAACAGGATCTCAGAGATCACTATTTCCTTTTCTACCTGTTCATCCTTTTAATTACACACCTTAGAATTTTGTCAGGATTTAAAATCAAACTCACTGCCCTATAATTTGTAGTTTTCATGTTCTTCCTCATTGTGAAAATGGGGGTAACATTTGTCTTCTCCAGCACCTTTCCATCTCTCCACAATCTTCCAAATCCCTAAGGGTGACTTGTTAATTACATCTCTTAGTTTTTTCAGTACAATGAGAAGTAATTCCCTGGACCAGGTGATGTGTGGTCTCTTTATTACATACTTATTTGAGGTTTTAGCTTCCATTCGACCATTCTTCTTCTAGTCCTTTCCAGGCCAAAAATTCTCTTGATAGAGAAAACAAAAATAAAATAAGCAAATATCTCTGCCTTTCCTCCACAATTCAGTATTGCCAATCATCTATCCCAAGTATCACCCTCTTCCATCTCTGCTCAATCAATCAATCAACATTTATTAAGTAGCTAGTATGTTATAGGCACCATTTCCTTCATTGTTGTGTTGTTCAGTACTCTTCATGAGCTCATTTGGGATTTTCTTGGCAGAGGTGCTAGAGCGCTTTGCCATTTCCTTCTCTAGCTCATTTTACAAATGAAGACACTGAGGCAAACAGGGATAAGTGATTTGCCCAGGGTCACACTGCAGTATAAGTATCTAAGGCTAAGGAAGGTGAGTCTTCTTGATGTCAGGTCTGACACTCTGTCCACTATGCCACCTAGCTGCCTTGGCAAGCATTGGGAATACAAAAACAGGAACCTCCAAGAATACAAATGGTCCCCCCAGTCTAACTGCTTCACACTTTCTGTGAATCCAGCTGTATAAGGCAGTTACTAGAAAGAGGAGTAAGCAACAACGTGCTTCCTGTCCACCCCCATTCTTTTTTCACTTGCCAACCACAGGCTTGTGTCACAATATTATAAAAGCTCCATGATGCAAGCTCCTTGAGGATAAGGGTGACTCCATCTCTGTCCCTGTAACTTCCCAGCCAAGCACAGTGCCTGGTTGGATAGAACAGCTTAACAGAGAAATCCTGGCCTTCGAGAAAGGAAGGCTTTGAATACTGCCCTCTGATATATAACCAGCTGTAGAGCCATGGGCAAATCTCTCAACTTCTCTGCTGCTCAGAGTCCACATCGGTAAAATGAAGATGATGATCCCTGTTGTAAGTAACTCACAGTGTCAGTGTGAGGCTCACAAGAGGCAGTAGAGGAATAAAGACCTTTACAAACCACCAAGACCTAGATCAGGAGTCCTTAACTAGATTCCAGAAACTTATTCTTTTTTTTTTCATTGACTTGTTGATTTACTTTTAGTTTACAAGATTCAGTTCCACAATCCCTTGAGTTTCAAATTTTCTCCCTTCCCTTCCCCCCCCCCCCGCCACCCATGGCAGCGTGCAATCAAGTATAGGATCTGCAAATACTTTCACATTGTACAATATAGTCTGATTGTATAACAGGGTTGTAACTAATGGAGTGAACAACGGGAAAAAAGAAACAAAACCAAACATGGAAAAGAACAGTAGCCTGTAGATTGCTTCACTCTCCATTTAAACTCTGGTCTTTCTAGATCTTTCTCTGAATGTGGATGTCTCCTTCCATCCTGAGACTTGTAGAGTTGTCTTATACCTGTGCGTTGCTGAGAAGAGTCCAGTTTATCCAGGTTGGTCGTCACACACACGATGTGTCTGTGATTGTGTACAAATTTCTCCTGGTTCTGCTCTTCTCACTTAGCATCAGTTTGTATAAGCCTCTCCAGGTGAATATGAAGACTATCTCGAAACTTATTCTTTCAAACACTTAAGTAATTGTATTCCAGTATAACTGGTTTTCTTTGTAATTCCATGTGTTTTATTTTCTGCATTAAAAATAAAAAACCCATGGGGCGGCTAGGTGGTACAGTAGATAGAGCACCAGCCCTGGAGTCAGGAGGACCTGAGTTCAAATCTGGCTTCACACACTTGACACACTGACCAACCGTGGGACCTTGGACAAGTCACTTAACCCCAATTGACCTGAGAGACAATAGAATCCAAACATAAATGTAGCCTAAAGCCCTAATTTTACAAAGAGGAAAACAGAGACCCAGGATGATCAAAAGATTTGCTCAGACTCACATATTAATTAGCAACAGAGAAAGGACTATACCTAGATCCCCTCCTCATTCCCTAGCCCATCAGGACTCTTCTATCTAGCATACCATTCTGTGAACCAATAATCCCTGTGGGAGACCCCAACCACATCAATTTAACTACTTGTGCTGCCCTTTGGATCGTGAGTGTGGACCCAGAGCTCCTTGCTTCCCTCCTTACAGGGGGAACAGAAGGCACTGGGGAATATATTGCACTTGAGTTTAAGATTAACTAGCTTCACTACTAACCACGTCTAAAAGCATAACTGGCCAGAATGTTTGCAGGCTAATTATCAGGCAACAAAATGGATCAACTATTCGGTTAACCATTATCTGCTTAGCACTTGACTGTTACAATAGTTGAAAAACTGATTCAGTTATCACCATAGTCCATCAGGTATGCACATGAGCACAAGGATATATAGAGAATGTATATGACGCCAATGCATTGTTGCTGGAGTTTTGAATTGGCCTAAGCATTGTAGAAAGCAATTTGGAATTAGGCTAAGAGAGTGATAAAAATGATCATAACCTTTGACCCAGAGAATCCACTGCTAGGCAAATGCCCCAAGGAGGCCAAGGCCCAAAAAAGGCTCCATATACACCAGATATTTATAACAGTCCTTTTTATAGTAGCAAGGGAATGGAAACACAGAAGCCCATCAACTGGGCAATGACTACTCACATTTTGGTACATCCGTCAGTCAGTCAACAAGCATTTCTTAGGCTAAGTTCTGGGCATCACTGGGACTTCTTCATATGGCCATGATGGATTGTCTAACCAAGACTCTCCAGAGGGCACGAGGATCTTGTGGGAGACATTGGTAACTTTTGTTAAGAGCTCACCTGACTGCGGCACTGTTTCTGGGCACTGACTAAACCCCAGGAACATACAAAAGAATTCTCATGTACAACATACACCAGACTAATGGCTATCCAGATTTTCACTGAAGTAAAGGGCCCAACGTGGTGCTTTACACATGGTAAGCACCTAAGACATATTTTCTGAATGAACTGGAATTACGGAACTTTCATTCTGTATGCTGTTTTCCTAGTCCACACCTTTAAGAGGCAAGAGTTAGATCTTGGGATACAGACAGGGGAGTGCTGGTTTTGTTGATCATCTAGACTTAAGAAAGAGATGGAAAAAAAAATGCTAATAATGGAAATTAACTAGAAAAGAATCTTGAATGTACATTTTTGGAAATCCAATTGTTGAACATTTACCAGCACACCCTTACATACAGAACATACATACATAAATAATTATTTATATGTTAGATCTTCACAATGACCCCGTGAGGCAGGTGCTCTTATTACCTTCATTGTACAGAGGAAGAAACTCGGTTTCAGAAAAGTTACATGTGACTTGCCCAAGGTCACACAGCTAGTTAAATGTCAAAGGCAAAATTGAAATGCAAGTCTTCCTGACTCTAAGGCCCGCAGTGGACTCCTCTGTAGCCCCCTTTCAGTTCTGTGGAGAGAGTGTCAGGTTTGGAATCAGGAAGACCTAGGTTCAAATGCTACCTGATGAAATCAGAATCAAGGCAAGTCTTGAACCTAGACTTTTCCTGATTCAAAGAACAGCTCTCTAGTTCTCAGGTACCAGCAATGTATAACCTGGATTTCTCAGAACACTCAAGGCTTAGATCAGCGGTTCTCAACCTTCCTAATGCCGTGACCCTTTAATACAGTTCTTCATGTTGTGGTGACCCCCCAACCATAAAATTATTTTCGTTGCTACTTCATAACTGTAATTTTGCTATTGTTATGAATTGTAATGTAAATATTTGATATGCAGGATGTATTTTCATTGTTACAAATTGAACATAACCCACAGCTTGAGAACCACTGGCTTAGATGAAAGCTGAGTGACAGATAAACCCATGCCTCTTGTGATATTCACACTGTCCACTCTGACTCTCCCATCCCCCAAACATACCCCTACACACACACACCCCATTACTCCTGCCTGTAATCAAGGGCAGCCTTTGTCTCCTGCCATCCCTAATGTTACAGAGTTCTGAGCCTCACAGGACCAAAGTCTTTTACATGGTCACCCCACATACTCTCTCCTTCCTCAACATTTCAAAAGAAAATATTGTCAAAGAGTGTCACAGGAAGGAAGTAGTCTGGTGACCACATAGTTACCTTAGTTCTCCCCTTGACGTTGGGGAAATTCTTTTCAAAGGAGGAGTAAATGCTTGACTGGTCAGAAGGGTTGGAATTGTTGATAGTGAAACTCAGGGTTTTTCCTAGATTACCAAAGAGAAAAAAAATATTCATCATCCCAGGAGCTCAATCTCTGTAATGGTTTGCTTACTACTTCCCACTGTGAAGGGACAAGTGATGCAATATCACGTACAAGGGGAAGCTATGAGGTCAACCTGATGGGAGCTTAGAGTGCATCAAGGGGACAATGAAGGGAGATTAGAAAGGTGGATGAGAGCCAGGAAGCTTTAAAGATCACAGGTGATGCTCCCAAGCGACCCAACTCACAACTGCCATTTTTGTTTAGCTAAACTCTCTTAGCAACTTGAAGCTCACAAAGTGCTTTGCTGCTGCACCGGAGTTAGAAACAGGAGGAAGGGTGGTGATGGATGTCAAAATGTATTCATCGTGATGGAGAAACCAAGGCAGCAGTGGGAAGGGCTAGAGCATGTCCCTTTCGTTGTTCAGACTCTTTGTGACCCCATTTGGAGTTCTCTTGGCAAAGATACTGGAATGGTTTAGCCATTTCCTTCTCCGGCCCATTTTACAGGCAAGGAAACTGAGGCAAACAGGGTGAAGTGACTTGCCCAGGGTCATACTGAGACCACATTTGAACTAGGGAAGATGAGTCTTCCTGACTCCAGGCTCAGCACACTGTGCACTGTGGCACCTCCTAGTCCTGTCCAGGGCAAAGAAACAGCTGATCTGGAAGCCACTGGTTTCTCCAGCTTTCACCAGGCCCAGAGTTCTCAGGCCCCAATGCAGAATAATTATATTAGAATTTGTGTGAGATATGAAGGACCCAAGTTCCTTTTCAAACGTGCATATTGCAGTTGATAAAAGCCCCCCCAGACCCAAATCCTGATAAATCTGTCCCGTGGACAGCCCTCCTTAGTGCTTTCGGGCTCACCACCAGGTCCCAGAAAAAAGGAGCTTTTCACAAAGCCCAGACTGTGGTTCCTGATGTCAGCAGTGACTGACAGTCCCCTGACCCGTCCCATCCAGGTCCCCAGAGTCACCACTCCTGATTGGGAAGGGATATTTACTCATTTCTCTATTACATTAATGCAAAAGCATTATATATTAAATGCAAAACATTTTCATCCAGACAGACCTAAGGGGGTAGCTAACATGAGTGTGATTATTCCCATTTTACAGATGAGTAAAGTCAGGCTCTGGGAGGGTAACCCCTCCAGCCCCAAAGTTTGGAAGTGATGGGGCTGGAACCCGGAGCCCGGAGCCCAGAGCCCTCCTCCTGAAAACCAAGCCCAGTGAGCCCTCTTCCTCCCGGGTGGACAGTGGAGCTCAACTGCCTTTACCATGAACACCCAAAATGCTTCCCAGTGATCTCTCTGATGTTATGCAACTTCTAGCCACGCCCCTTCGGGCAGTATATGCGTGTATATATAGAGGCAGTCGGGGAAGTGTGATCAGTCACCAACCTCCCCGCAGAGACGCAGTCACCCAGAGCCTCAGGACACAAGAGGTAGGTAGTGTGCCCGCCCGTCTCCACCTTGAAATGCCTCTGCGCGCTTTCCGGCTTCAGCTGCCATCTCTGAAACTGCCTGGGCTGAAGCCGCAAGTTCGGCATCTTCCTGCCTCTCTGGTGCCAGACAAACACTGCCTCACGTCGAGATAAGGGACAGTGTGCGTGTGTGTATGTGTGTTGTGTGTGTGTGGAGGGGAGGAATGGAGGGGGGGTGGCGAGGATCCTTCAGAAATGATAGGGAGCAAAACAGACTGATTTCTCTCAACTCTGCTTTTTCGCCCTTGAGTTTTTATGAGAAAGTTAACTGGACTGCATCCAGCATTAGCACCTGTAATATGAGTGTGTAGGTTCCGTGAAGGATGAGATGCTTTCATTTTAGTCTCTGTGTTCTCACTGCCTAGGGCAGCTAGGCAGCATAATGGACAAGCCTGACCCAGAGTCAGGAGGATTCATCTTCCAGAGTTCAAATCTGGCCTCAGACACTGGCTAGCTGTGTGACCCTGGGCAAGTCATTTCACGCTGTCTGCCTCAGTTTCCTGGCCTGTCAAGTGGGCTAGAGAAGGAAATGGCAGACCACTAGTTGTATGATTCTGGGCAAGTCACTTAACCCCGCTTGCCTCAGTTTCCTCCTCTGTAAAATGACCTGGAGAAGGAAATGGCAAACCCCTCCAGCATCTTTGCCAAGGAAACCCCAGATGGGCATCATGGAGAGTCAGACATGACTGAGCAACGTTCTCAGAGCTTAGCCTGGAGCCTGGGAACTTATATCATGCTGGCCTCTGAATCTGTGATCCTATGATTGGGGGCTTGAATCCACTGACACCAGGCACTTACAGAGGCAGCTAGAGGTACAGTGAATGGAGTGCTGGGCTTCAGTTCAAATCTGACCAATCTCAGATAAATTTACTAGCCATGTGACCCTGGGCAAGTCACTTAAACTCAGTTTAATGAGGAAAATGAGGAAAATAAAAGCCTGTGCCTCCTAGGGTTGTAATGGGATAATAATTATAGTGTGCTTTGAATAATGCCTGGCACACAGCAGGTGTTCAATCAAGGCCTATTCCCTTTCCCTTGCTTTTCTCATCACAGAAGTTATCATGGCCAGAGTCCCTGACATGTACGAGGAGCTCCGATCCTCCCATAGGTAAGCAGGCGTTTTTCTTTGTTTTAACGCAAAGGAGCCTGAATGCTGGCTAGCTACAGGGAAAGGGTAAAGCTGAATTGTCTGACTGGCAGAATTGTGGGCAGTGGGGCCACTGGCCAACAGAAGATTCCTCACAGACGTGTCCTAGATCTGGAATCGCCTAGGAAAAACAAAATCCAGACAAAGTCTGAAGAAATCCTGTCAGAAGGATGACATATCGGAAGGTTGTTTATAGGAATGTGCAAGAACTGGTCTATGGATTTCAGCCTCAGGTTCCTTTGCTGAGCTACAGTTACACCTGACTGAGAAAGGGAACACAGACTTGGGTGATACTAATCAGAACTACGAATCGAGTGTGTGTGTGTGTGTGTGTGTGTGTGTGTGTGTGTGTGTGTGTGTGTGTGTGTGTGTGTGTGTGTGTGTGTGTGTGTGTGTGTGTGTGTGTGTGTGTGTGTGTGTGTGTGTGTGTGTGTGTGTGTGTTCCCTTTCCTTTCCACAGCGGCTGGAAAGTTATTAACTGGATGAATGAAGAATTAGGATTATGGAATACTTTAGAGAAATACAGTTTCTTCTTTTTAGTAACACAAAACAACAAACCACAGTAACAAAACGTTGAAAGACATTTTGCTGAGGGGGAGCTTTCAGACTTGGTTTAATGAATAAAAAAGAATAATGTCATTGACAGGCAATATTTCTGAGTAAAAAGAGTGATTCTAAAACACTTGTTGAACTATTTCTTCTTTTAACTGGATGAAGCATATTGGTTGTTAAAACTGCCTTGATTGGTCTAGCAAACAATTTACCCAGGTCAGAGCCTACCCAAGAGATCCCTAGTGTCGAATTAGAGGCATCTGTGTTAATAAGGGCTTTCCACATGTGAATGTAGGCAAGTTGAGCTGTAGGTAATTTTTAAAGGTGACTCGAGGGTTGGTGTGATTAGAATCTGTCCATGTGCGCTTCCTGGAAATAATATGATCATTAAAATGTGTTGCCAAGGAGCGGTGACTAAACAACAACCAAATAAAGCGTTCGTCCTTGCTTTGCAGTGAAAATGAGGGATTTCTTTCGGACATTGACCAAATCTCCGTGAGTCAGGTAAGGCAGTGGTTTTTAGCCTCCTAAGATTTCTGTGCTTGGAGAAATGGGACTTTTTGTCCTGTCTCCCTGCAGAAGCCGGAGGTCCAATATGGGGAATGGCAGTGCCCAGCCCAAGCTGAATGGCAGCAGATTATATTTCACTTCATTGGATCTCCTTGATAAAGGGTCCCTTTCTCACACAGTACAGGGATATCTCAAGGACCCTTTCTGACCCATAAATACAACTGTTTTTCAAAGGATTAAAAGATTTTAGGGTTTGTTGGGAATGCAGGGGGCAACTCTAATTTCATTGTTTCAAAATGAAGAAATTGAGGCACTAAAAGGTTAAATAATTATCTATATCTAAATAGATACACACATACATATATACACCACACATATACATATATACACATATGTATGTGTGTACACATGCCTATGTGAATATGTAAAAGGCAGCTAGGTGGTGCAGTGGATAGAGTACTGGGCTTAGAATCAGAAAGACTCATCTACCTGAGTTCAAATCTGTCTTTAGCTGTGTGACCCTGGCCAAGTCCACCCTGTTTGCCTCAGTTTCCTCATCTGTAAAATGAGCTGGAGAACAAAATGGCAAACTACTCCAGCATCTCTGCCAAGAAAACTACAAATGAGGTCACAAAGAATTAGACATGACTAAAAAATGACGGGGTAGGGGGGAAAGGGGAGTAGGCAGCTCCACAGGAGCAAATTATTTTTGAGACCACTAAAAGTAAATCTTTCTGATTTGAGGCCAGTCACGCTAGCTGCCCCTATCCCAGGTACCAACTAAGGGATGGGTTTTAGTGACTGAGGCTGCCCTCAGGATGATTTTGGTAAAACAAACCCTTAGAGCCAGACCCTGTTGAGAGAGATCATTCTTACCTTATATTGGTTATTCGGCAAGTCCCTCCCAGTCATAATGGCAAACAGCTCCTTCTTTCTTTGCCAAACTCAAGTGTCTTTGTAGAGTCTGTGTCTCCTCTTCTGAAGTCCTCTCTTAAGTGTCTTCCCTACTAACTCTGTGTAATTGACTCCCAATTATCCGGAGGAACATCTACTTTGATGCTGTATTAAAACTTCTCAACTGTCCTCACCTATTGTCTCTTCAGCTCTTACAATCTGGGTTCTACGCGCGCGCGCGTGCGCACACACACACACACACACACACACACACTCACACACACACTCACACACACCCCTCCTGAAGCAGCTTTAAGATCATTGAATCATTTGATCAAATGGATTCTTTTCACTTTTCATCCTCTCTGATCTCTCTGTAAATTTCTAGCACTTTTGACCACCCTGGATTATTTTGTACACTTGCCGAAGATGGAAACTTATTTCCACGCTATTATCTCAACAATACTTCTCTTTCCTATAGGAGTCCTTCTATCCTAGCTCCAGTCCATGTCAAAAGGAAGATTTGACTGAGACTTCTGAGAAGAGCCACCAGCTTAACTTCCATGAGTCTGTAACTGCACCACCCGCCCAAAGGAAAACAGAAAAGGAGAGAAGACTTTCTGTGAGCCACCCCATTGCCAATGATTGTGTAGTTAACTTTGTCAGCATTCCAGAATATAAAGGTTATAAAGGTAAATACCACCACCCTTGGTACTGTAGGTGTCCTGCTAGAGCTCTGATGTCAGTTCCCATGGACTTAGTTATCAACTCTGTATTTAGATGACTCCCAAGTCTACGTCTCTGGTCCTCCTCTTTCTCTCTCCTAAGTTGCAGTCGCACCTTACCAAGTGCCTTCTGGATCTCTCCACTTGGATATCCAGTGGTCTTAACTCAACATGTTCAAAACAGAACTCGTCTTCCCTCCATGCTCTACCTAAGTCTTTCTCTCCTCCAAACTTCCTGTTTTTGTTGAGGGTACCATCATCCTTCTGATCACCTAGGTTCACAACCTCTGAATCATCTCCTACACTTTGTTCCTCCTCACCCAACCCCACATCCAATTAGTTGCCAATTTCTGTCAGTTCTGTTTCCACAACATCTCTCACTTCCATGACCTTTTCTCCACTCAGATAACCATCACTCTAGTTCAGATCTTCAATGCCTTTTCCCTGAACCATTAGGAGGTTCCTAACTAGTCTCCTGGTTTCCAGTCTCTCCTTTTTTCAACCCAACCACCATATAATTGCCAAAATAATTTTCCCAAAGCATAACTCTTGACAAGTCACTTCCATACGCAAGCAATTTCACCTGCTTCACTCCCTATCCTAGAGACAATAGTCTCTGAAACCAGCTCCTTAACTTAGTTAGCCATTCAAGTTCTTTTCATTCTCTTTCTAGCCCAAATTTTTGGACTTAATGTTTTGCTCTAATTACTTTACATTCCAGCCAAATTGGCCTCCCTGCTATTTCCTAAATTCAGCCTCCCACCTCCTACCTCCAAACCTTTGTCCTCCATTCCTAGAATGCACATGCTCCATGTGTCTACCTTAGAATTCTTTCCTCCCTGCAAGGCCCAGGCCATCCTCAGTTGTCATCTATTCAAGGAATGCATTCCTTCCTTATAGCTACCTCTCATGTGCCGTTACCTATGGGAAACCTTTCCTGATTCCCCTAATTTTTAATCAAATGATCTCATATTTATTTGTATCTCCCTAGTAAAAAAAAAAACTAAGCTCCTGAAGGGGTCTTTTTTTTCATGTCTGACTTTGTATTCCCATTACTTAGAAAATCCTCTTGCACACAGAAGTGCTTAATATTTATTAAATTGTAAAAGAAAATGATTCTCACTCTGAATGCAACTACTTTATAAGCTACTTTATAAAAGGGAGGTGACCTTTATAGCAATTATGTACTGATTCCCTAGTGGCCAGTGTGCTATATCCCACCTAAAGCAGCATGATCTATACCTTCTAAATGCTCACATTCTTAAGATGCTTGTTAGAGTAATTAATAATTCCCCAGAGCAGATTCATTTGGAAATGCTATTTAAACATGTTGATGGCTCCATGAGCTCATCAATGAGGGTACTCTCTCCAAGAGTACAGGTAGCAACCCATCAACATCTCATTCTGCATGACTTTTGGGCAAGTCAACTCAGATTCTCCATCGAGGGGCCCTTCTCTGCATGCTGGGGGCCTTCTTCTATTTCTCGATGTTGCACAAATGACTCCCCATCAGTTATCCTGTCCTCTCAGTACCTGACTTATCCACTTTTGTTTTCTTTCATAAATCAAGCGAGCATCATGAAATCCTAACTCTAGGGCTGGGAGTGGCCTCAGAGGCCACTAAGCCTTTCATTTTATACATGGAGAAACTCAGATCCGGACAAGGTAGATGATGCTCTTCAGGTCACACAGGTGGTAATGAGCAGAATCAGGATCTCATTCTACCTCTTCCAATTCCAAATCCAGGGTTCTCCCCAAGGGGCTGTCTTGCTGTTTGTCCAGTACATTGTGATATGTTATAGTTGACTTTTCCCCATAAAATGCTTTACAATCTTTAATTGGGTGACTCACAATTTTAGTTTTTCAGAAACTAGAGAATTCTATGACTTAAAGTCATATAACATCATTATAAGAATGCTGATTTTTTTAAAATGGATCTTGCACACACACACACACACACACGCGCGCGCGCACACACACACACACACACACACGCACACACACTGTCCAATTTCCCAAAGGTAACCTAACCTATTCTACTCATCATCTTTCATTCTGGTCCCATTTCATTGTTCATTCTCAGTATCTGTTCAAGGTATATGTCCCAGTGGACAAGCCTGATGCTTGTCCATCTAGTTGCAAATCAGCCTGGATGATAGGCATTATGCATCCATGGTTTTTCCTGGTTAAGAAACTCGGTCTCTCAGGGCGGCTAGGTGGCGCAGTGAATAGAGCACCCACCCTGAAGTCAGGAGGACCTGAGTTCAAATGCGGCCTCAGACACTTAACACAAAGCTTAGCCGTGTGACCTTGGGCAAGTCACTTAAGCCCAATTGCCCTCCAAAAAAAAAAAGACACTCGGTCTCTATGTCTGAAAGCTCAGCAAAAGTCTTCTGAATGATTGTAGATCTCAAATTAGAAATCTCTACATAGGACCAGGACTTGATGCAAACAGTACAATTTCTATGCTATACATCCTTCAGCAACACCTCGGAGTGTTTAATGCCTCACTTGATATTAGCCATCAGTGAGTCATTGAATGAAGTTGTCTGTATTATTACAATTTTCAATATTACCATTTGCATTTTTAAAAATATGAAAAGGGAAGGTGGTCATAAGCTTCATTCCCTTTTTGTTGCTAAGAACCAGGTCCCAGAACACCATGGAGAGACAGCGTAATAGAATAGAGAGGCTGTTCTCTGACTGTGTGACCTTGGACATGTCACTTAACTTTGAGTTTTTGCAAGTCCCTGATCAAGACAGAGTAAAGTGAATTTCACAAATGGTCTCAGGATGAGGAGATTTGTTAACAAGGTTCTTAAGAAAAGATCAATAATACAAAATTAATGGGAAGGTAGAGTTCACAAGAACCAAAATTCTTATCAAGATGCACTTATTAAGTGCATACTCTGTGCCAAGCACTGGGTTAAATGCTGCCCAGCTGGGTGCCTTTGGGAAAGTCACTGAAACTGATTTGTAAAATGAGGGGATTGTATTGAATGGTTTCTAAGGTCCCTCTCTGTTCTAAAATAGTTGGAGTCCGTAATACTTACTTGGGGCAAAGTACTGATGATGGTTGTGTTTTCCAGATGTAAGGAAATACAAGTCGAGCTCCCTTACCTTTCAAAAAAAGATGCAATACGAATTCCAGTCCTTTATAACCAAACAAATACTGTCTGACCAACTCTCTCGAAATATAAGGCGAAAAGAAAATCATCTCAGATCTGTTCCTATTCAAGGCATGACTTCTGAAGGTAAATTATACACCCAGCCTGCTTCTTTTTCTCTGGTTCGTCAAACTTTCTCTTTCCAAAAAGGAAGACTCTCTGGGTCTTTAGCTTTGCCCACTGCTCACTTGCAAAGACGGATAAAATCACATTGCTGACCTACAAAATCCCAGGCAATATGTCGTGACAGGGAGGTGATAGACTAGTATGTAAAATAGGGTGCACATTTTTGGATGTGGTCAATGTGGGAACATGTTCTGCTTGACTGTTTTTATGTCATAACAGGTTTTTATTTCCCTTTGGGAGAGGAGTGGAGAGTCAGGAGGAAGGAGAAAAAATAAATGTTTAATTAGTGAAAAAAATACCAGATAATGATAGAAATTCCCATTGGATAGGAGACATCTAAGGACTTCCACTCCCACAGTGGACATATCTTGGCTAGCCTAGTCCTCCTCAAAGTAAAGGGAGAGATTGGCATAAGCATGATCATAATTTCCTCCTTTCCTGAAGGATATGTCCGATGGTTCAAAAGAGAGAGACAGCTAGTGCAGTGGATAGTGTGAGGATCAAATGGAGTGGCCTCTGTAAAGTGCTTTGGAAACCTTGAAGATCTGTAGAAATGCCCCCTCTTCTTTTGTTCTCTCATTTTTCAGTCTCACGTCCCATTCCCGGTGATCCCATTGGGGATCTTGTTGGCAAAGATACTGTAGTGGTTTGCCATTTTGTTCTCCAGCTCATTTTACAGATGAGGAAACTGAGGCAAACAGAGTTAAGTGACTTGCTCAGGGTCAAACAGCCGGGAAATATCTGAAGCTGGATTTGAATTCATGAGGATGTCTTCCTGACTCCAGGCCCAGCCCTCTATGCACTAAGGAGCCACCCACCTGCCTTACCCAGCTTTTATGAAATCTGTATTATTTTTAAAGTGATTTCATTTGTTTCTTGTTCTTTTTTTCTCCAGAGTTGTTTGACATAGGCAGGTACCAAACCCTAGAACCTGCACCAAATAATGGGGTTGCTGTGACTATAAAGCTCTCCAACACGCACCTGTATGTGGCTGCAAAGAAGAACATGGAACCTGTAGAGCTAAAGGTGAGCAAAACTTAGTACACTTCTGAGATTTTATATTCCTGACATTATTCTTAAAAGGATTGAGGAGCATTTAGGTGGCGTCATAGTGAATGGAGCACTGGCCCCTGGAGTCAAGAGGATCTGAGTCCAAATCTGGTTTCAGACACTTACTGGTTGTATGACCCTGGGCAAGTCACCTAACTCCATTTGCCTCAAACGAAAAATATATATAAAAAAATAAAAAAGAGGATTGGAGCACTCCTTTATAATCATCTTCAGTCATCTGCCCTTCCTTCTGCCCTTGAGTAAGTTCCCCATGAAGCCCCATCAGTCTCTTTAGACCAAGATTAGGCAGAACTAAGTTTCAGAACTTTTTGTCCTGAAAAAGATCTAAGTTTCAGAGGACAGCAAGCCCAGTATGGGTCAGAAAGGTGACATGGGAGTCAAAAGCAAACTAAAATAGTATCACCAGTTCCTTTAACCAGTTCTCATATTCCATGGGTTCAAGGCCCTTTTCTCTCCTGGTTGCCTCCCTCTGGACACTCTCCTGATAACCCATGTCCTTCTCAAATCTGAGTGGCCAGATCTGCACACAGCAGTCCAGGTAAGGGCTAGCAGTATCCTCCTATTCCTGGAAGCACTATCTCTTCTAAGCTTCATCATCACACTGTAGTCTCAAGTTGAGCCTAAGGTCCACTAAAGCTCTCAGACCTTTGTCAGAACAGCTGCGAGTCTAACTCTGCTTCCCCCATCTTCTACTTGGGAGCTCCAAGCTTCATACTTGCTATTTAGCCTCACTGAATTTCATCTTACTGGGTTCAGCCCAATGCTCTAGCTCAGCGGTTGTCAACCTGTGTACGTTCAATTTGTAACAATGAAAATACATCCTGCATATCAAATAGATTCATAACAGTAGCAAAATTACAGTTATAAAGCAGCAACAAAAATAATTTTATGATTGGGGGTCACCACAACATGAGGAACTGTATTAAAGGGTCACAGCATTAGGAAGGTTGAGAACCACTGATCTAGCCTCTCAAGATCCCACTGGATCCATGTGGTTCTATTTCTCTCCATCTCCTCGCATGGATCATTAAAGAGATGGTTGGTGAGTATGTAGAGTAATTATGAAGAACCATTAGGGCTTCATGATGAAGAGATCATGCCAGACCTTCTTCCTTCCACTAAAGTAGTAGATGAGCAGAATTTGGCCAATAGTGCTTAACTGGATTTTAGCAAAGCTTTTGATAAATAATTTATATTATATTATTATATTAAATTAAGGTAATTGAATATAAGTTGAGGGTTGCCTGCATATGGCAGGGTCTAAAATCCAATCTATAGAAATTTTCTTTGTTAAAGAAAAATTGACACAATCACCTAGATTTGGCATCAAATTCAACTTTATGGTGACTGAGTTGCAGCCCTACTCTCAGCAGGTGAAGTTGATGGGCAAAACTTACCCAACTGGCTCCTAAAAGAGCTAAAATGGCTTAACATTTACTTCCCAGACCCCCTAGAGCAGTGGTTCTCAACCTTCCTAATGCCGCGACCCTTTAATACAGTTTCTCATGTTGTGGTGACCCCCAATCATAAAATTATTTTCGTTGCTACTTCATAACTGTAATTTTGCTACTTATGAGTTGTAATGTAAGTATCTGATATGCTGGATGTATTTTCATTGTTACAAACTGAACATAACCCATAGGTTGAGAACTGCTGCCCTAGAAGCTGTGTAAGCTACTGAAGGCTGACCTGCTGCACATGGAGTGGGAAGGACTCCACTAAAAACGTTACTGTCATATATTTTCAGCCATTTTTCAGTCACGTCTGACTCTTCTGTCATATTTGACTCCTCATGACCTTATTTAGGGTTTTCTTTGCAAAGATACTGGAATGGTTTTCCATTACTTTCTCCAGCTCATTTTACAGATGAGGAAACTGAGGCAAACAGGGATGAGCGACTTGCCTAGGGTCACACAGTTAGTAAGTGTCTGAGGCCAGATTTGAACTCACAAAGATGAGTCTTCCTAACTCCAGACATTATGGTGCCACCTAGCAGCCCCTACCCTCCTATAAGCTCACCCCAATATGGAAGAAGACTTTTTGGTAACCTGAAATGCTGGGGGATACACTATTTAAAATTAATAAATTGCTGATTCCAGTTTCTCCCAGACTGTAAACTCCATTAGGGTATCCCACATGGGAGTTGGCACAGTGCTTGGCACACAGAAAACTCAATAAGTATTTGATAAATGAATAAATCTATGATTTAGATTTTCCAAAGGTAAAGCTGAAGATCCCAAACTCATAGCTGAGCCCCTAAACCCAATCCTACTTGAGACAGCCCTGACTCTTTCTATCCTGTACACCTTGCTCTCCAAAACCTTTAAAGGTGGCTACTCCTCTCAAGTCAAGTCAACACACATTTACTAAACACTTACTACATGCCAGACACTGTGCCTAAAGATCAAAACAGTTCCTGCCCTCAAGGAGCTTACATTCTAATCGGAAGCAGGGGAGGGGGGGCAGGAGAAAGATAGCATGCCAAAAAAACTTGTACATAGAAGACATGATAAATTGGATAGAAAGAAGGCCTTAGGATTTAAAAAGGGCAGAAAAGCCTTCTTGCAGAATGTGGGGTTTGAGCTGAGAACTGAAAAGAGTCAGGGAAGCCAGGAGGTGTAAATAAGGAGAGGGAGCAGTCCAGGATCTCATCCTTCTGTCACTACAGGCAAAGGATGAGGATGACCCTGGACAGAAAGAGACAATGCTAGAAGCAGAGTCCTAGACCCCTTTTCTATATATTCAGTGGTTAAGAATTTTAGAGGTATTCTAGTTGGCCACAAAGCAAAGGTGTGATGCCCTGACCCCCTCTTTCACCATTCTCCCTTCTTTATAAGGGAACATAAAGAGAGGAAGCTGTCCCTGCTCATCCAGGCTGCCACCCAATCAATTGCCCTGAAATCTGTCATTAAGAATCATTTGGCCATTATTAATGAGGCAAGGAGAACACCGAATTCAGTAGGCGAGGCACTGAGGGACAAAGTTGTGCTTCCTCTACCTGTCTTCACCTGTTCACTTAACAAGCCTGCTTTATTCTCTTTCCTGAAGGAGATTCCAGAGACACCTGCCAAGATTGACGGCTCTAAGAGTCCCTTCCTTTTCTACTGGACGGAGGATCATAGTTACAGCACCTTTGCCTCTGTTGCCAATCCAGACCTGTATCTGGCTGCCAACGCCATAGATAATGAGCTGGTACTCATGGCAAAAGGACAGCCTGCTCTTATTCACTTCCTAGTGAGAGATGCATAAAAGCTCAGACTTTCAGAGGAGAAAAGGATCTCCAAAGCAGTGGGTGCTTGTCACTGTCATTGGATCACGTCTTTAAGAGCTGAGAGGGAACCCCAAAGGCTTTCGTGACCAACTTCCCCATTTGGTAGGTGAGGAAACTGCTTGCCCAAGGTTACACAGAAAGTGTCAGAGGTAGGATTTGAACCCACACCCTAACTACAGGGCCACCATATTTTCTGCTGAATCACACTGCTGTAGTCTAGCTCTGTGGTGATGGTATGTACTATGTACATGATGAAAACCAATCCTTTACTCTTAGTCATGTGCCATGCAGATGGCTTTGGGATGAGCCCTTGTCATTCTGAATGAATGTTTGTGAAGGAGTTAGGAGAGTCCAGTGGACCTAACACTAACTCACGATTATTATTTACTATTTGGAGAACACCCTATATTTTGCAAAGGGCTAATCATTTTAATTAACATTCTTCATTATAGTTTTATGAGGCAGACTATTATTGACCATACCCATCTGAAAGCAGTATCATCAGAGATGTTGCTATTATCCTAAATATATTATGGAAGGGTTAAGTGAGTAATAGGAAAATTGAGGGGAATCTATAGTGAAAACAGAATAGGAACGCACAATTCCAGAATCTTTTTGCCTGTTGCTTGAGAAACTTCTAGCTTCTCTTCTCAACTTTGTTTTCTAAAAGGGTTTCAGATAGGTGATACACCTCAGTTTACCCTCTTTAAGATAGAGAACAATTCCTATCTCCTTCACACCATACTGGGAATTGGTAACGATAAGGTCATTTTGATAAAACATTTAACCAACAAGTGGTTAGCCAGCCTCTGCTTGGAGATCTCCAAGGAAAGGAAACCTATCTCCTTTAGAGGTACCCCCATTCTACTGTGGAACATCTTTAATTATTAGGAAAATGCTTGTTATTTTTTTTCCCTGATGTCAAGCCAAAATTTCCAAAACTACTACCCCATTGCTCCTGGTTCAGTCCTCTGGGACCAAAAACAAAATCTAATCCCTCCCCCATGTAACAGACTTTCAAATACTTGAACGGCACTCTCGTGTTCCCCTTCTAGTCTCCTCTCCTCTAGGTTAAACACCCCCACCTCCTTCAGTCTATCCTGAAATGTCATGAACTCAAGACCAGTCACTATCCTGCCTGCCCTCTTCTGAATGCCCTGCTGATTATCAGCATCCTTCTTAAACTATGGCACCCAGAACTGAACACAATACTCCAGATAAGAACTGAAATGTGCTGTATGAATACAAAATATTTAAAACTAAGCAAATATTTGTACACCTATGTAGTGACTGTGACACCCAGACATTAGTATATGGAAAGAGCAGAATAACAAAATGACCGTTACCTACCCAGCTCTGGTGCACAAAAGGGCCAAAGCAGATGAAAGCAAAAGAAGATCAAGGACTTGCCCACGCTCTAACCCTTGTCTCCTCTCTGAAAAGAGTTCTTGTCTAGACGTTATAAAAATTGGGTCCAGAATCCCCAGTATGGAAAGGATCTCAGAGGGCAGGCTAGTCCATCCCTTCTCCAAAGCATGAGTCCTGTCCACAGAATTTCCACAAGTAATCCGGTCTCTACTTGATGCTTTCTGGTGGTGGCTCCATGCTGCCATTTTTCCTTCCACTTCAGGTGAAATCTACCTTGTGGTACATTTGGATTAAGTGGCAGGGCACACTTAAAGGGTGGCTTGGACAGGATAAAAGTGGCCAGTGCGATCGTGTAGCTCTTCAGGCTCTATGTGAAAAATTAAATGAATGGTGATGGTAGCAGTGATGTTAATAACTTATATTTAGATAATTACAAAGCAACTCCCTTCCAACAGCCTGATGATAGTGCAAATATTATCCCCACTGTCCTTCTCATTTCCCCCTGCTAGAGCCGCCTCTTCCTTTAAGACGCGGCTCGAGCCCCATCTTCTGTTGTGAGTGGCCTTCCTCCCAGACTTCCCTGTATTTACCTACTTTGAATGTATTTCTATTTATTCACTGGATATTTAGTAATTGCTTCCTTATAGAAATGTACATGTTGTCTCCCCCATTATAATGGAAGCTCCTTGGGAGTAGGAATTATTTCAAAGAGGCACGTATTTATGAATTAATATATTTAGATGTACACATATATATTTATGTATTTATTTATTATTATTAATATATTTAAAGATTTATTGTGATTACAAATATTAAAAGATTAAACAAATTAAAAGACTCAACTAAGTGTATTTTGAATTATTTCCAAATATGAATCAGCAAACTGATACAAGACTGGTAGTCCCCTTGCATTTGGGGCCAGTCATTGGTTTTCTTTTGAATGAACACTGGAGACATTATTTCCAGAGCCCATCGCTGCTTTGGACTGGTCCAAATGTTCTTGCTCCAACTTGAAGTTCTGGGTGAGTTGTAATTTTCTAGCTGACCATTCCCACTGAGTGACAGCGACCCAGTTTCCTTCAGGTTGTACTAGAGCAGCTATGAATATTGCATTCAAGCACCTTGTGGCCAGCCTAGAGGTATCCATATGAACATGAAATCAATATAGCTGCCTTTCTTTTGGTCGATGTATATTCTCTCTTTCATCACTCCCTACATATACTTCAACATTCTTGTTTTTTCATTTTTATCTACAATCAAAGCACAACAGTTAAGCTTTTGTTGTGTGTGGATCAGAAGACCACGGAGCATCACGGTACCCTAAAACTGCAATAATGGGATGTGATCTGTTACCATTAATTACATATCATTCAATAATGAGCACAAATGACAGTTTCATTTTGTAATAAGAAAATTTACAAGCAGAATGGTAACATTCTCCCATATTCACACGGTCTGTGTAAGGTACTTTACAATCGACAAAGCTCTTTCTTCACCACAACCCCATGATAACGCCAGTGCTTGTATTAGTTTGGTAATTTGGTTGATTGAGCGCTCCTTCCAACAATGCAGGGGGTCTCATCCAGTCCATGTATTTCTTCGCCATGAGTCCTCCAAAGAGGAGAATATACCTACCAATCACACTCGGACTATGAATGTCTCTCATTCTCACTAGAGGGCCTGCCAACCTCCTTTCCCCGTCACACATGTTCTCGACAATGTCTTTTGTGCCAGGACTTGTGATGTGTTTGCCACATCACTTGTGCCCCTCCTTTGTCTTTTTATTACATTTTGACCTGTTTATGATTATTCCAATAAGTCCTACCAGGATACCTCATTATTTTGTGGAATGAGCCTAGCTTGATGTCTGTGCTAGCAGACTACAAAACTGGCAGGCCCTACACCAGGCTACAAAGTCTGAGCACAGCCCATCTAATAGTTTGTTATCCAAATGTCTTAATTTGCTAAGTTTAAAGGAGTTTATCCCCAGAGGGTTGTTCACAAGCTGATCGAGATCTTTGGCTACAAAACCAATGAGGACTCTCTACCAAAGCATGAAGGGGACCACAATCTGAAGCAGGAGCAGGAACCCCCATCTCAATAATATTATGATTCACCAAGTAATTCTTCTAAAATGGTGGTAGTTTGTGATGTGCAAACATATAGCACACCAAGAAAATATTGGTATTAAATGGTGTTTGCAGTGGTGAGCCGTTCAGGATCGCTAAGAGTGCTGAGCAATTTCTCAAATATGCTACAGCCCAATAGGGAAGTAGGAAGCCTACTCAATCCTGAGGAGCAGCTAAGTGGGACAATGGATAGAGCACAGAGCCTGGAATCAGGAAGACACATCTTCCTGAGTTCAAACCCAGCCTCAGACATGTACTAACTGTATGACCCTGGGCAAGTCACTTAACTCTGTTTAGCTCAGTTCCTCATCTGCAAAATGAGCTGGAGAAGGAAATGGCAAACCACTTCAGTATCTTTGCCAAGAAAACCCCAAATGAGGTCACAGGGCATCAGACATGACTGAAACAGCTCAACAGCAACAACTGAACTTGGGTCCAGTCCAGGGATTCTTAACCTTTTTGTGTGTCAGAGTCCTATAGCAGTATGAGGAAGCCTATGGACCCCTGCAGGGGAAGGAGGGAGGTTTTAAATGTATAAAATAAGATACATACAAGTTCAAAGGAAGTCAGTCATATTGAAATATAATGTTCAGAATATTCTTTAAAGCAAGTTCACATTAGAATCCCTTTCTTCCATGGCAATGACTGTGAGATAAATTTCGTCAGATGAATCCAACGGGTGCCCATTGCGCTGTCTCTCCCAATCTTGGCAACGTATTTTTTTATCCACTCTATTTTTCTAACACGGATATTGAAACCAACGTCTTGCTTTTCTGTGAGTTTTCCTTGAGTGGCCTCTGCCATATTGCAGGCTCAAGGCTATTAGAATAATGTCAAGTGTGACTAGGACTATTGGGAAAACTTACTATCACCAGGGAAATCTTTTTCTTGGTTTCCAATGGAGGTGAACACCTCCAATGAGCAGGTCTCCCTGTTGAACATCTCACCGAAGTCAACAAAAAGGAAGAACCTGAAGGAGGTGAATAATTGATCTAAGTTTACAGAGCTGGTTAGGTGCCGGAACCAAGATTTAAACCAAAGACTTCTGACTCCAAACCAAAGGCAAATGCCACCAAACCACATTGTTTATCAATAGTCACACAGACAGTTGTGCTGCATGCGATTAAGTAGAAAGCAATAAGCAATTCACACACAATTCCTTGAGAAAAGAAATCGGTCTGATTTCATCTTGGCGTTGGCAGAGTTTAGCAGTCGCCCACACACAGTAGGCATTCACTAATGGTTGTTAATTAGTATTTTATGGAATCGAAAGGAACTTTTAAACTGAGCACCCTGTAGTGTTCCTGGCATTGTATCTGCAGTTTCACCTTCCTCACTCTCAGAGAGAAAGAGAGACAGAGAAAGTCAGTTCCTGAACAACACGATTTCCTCCTGTTCTTTCTTCCATCCACACTCATCGACCTGATATGGTGCGGGGTTTGAACCCTTAGTTCTCTATCTTATGTTCTTCTAGGCCTCCTTCCTTTCTTCCCCCCTCACTCCTATAATCCCCCAATGAACTACAGGCCTCCCAGATTTCAGAGGTCAGACATCCTGAAAAGCTGCCCAGTGAAGCGACTAAATGGGGCAGCTCTGGGCCTAGAGTCAGGACGACCTGAGTTCAAGTGTGGCCTCAGGCACTCACTAGCCGTGTGACCCTGGGCAAGTCACTTAATCCTGTTTGCCTGAGTTTCCTCATCTGCGTTGTGAAAATCAAATAAGATAAGAGTTTATCCCAGTGCCTGGAACATAATAGGAGCTGTGCAAATGGTGATGATGGTTGTTGTCCTTGTTGTCCTTGTTAACATTAACCGGGGCACCTTCCTCCCTTGCCTCTCCTTTGCTCCTCCCCCAAGGGCCCTGCGTTGCTTAAACCCTATGAGTAGCTGACGTCCTTGGACGAGCTGTGAATCACCCACTACAAGACCTGGCCTGCTGGTATACCCTAAGAATACTGGGGCTAGGCCTTTAGGACACTCCCGGGCTTTTTCCACTGACCTTGCAGCTGAATTCTTTCACATCTGCTGTCTCTCCCAATTAGACAGTTGATTCCTTGAGAACAGGGACTGTCTCCTTTTTTTTCTGTTTGTATCCCTAGGTGCTGAATGCAGTACTTGGCTTGTCATAACCATTTAACAAATGCTTTTTTATTCATGCAGTCACCCAAAATGTCTTTGAATACCCTGCTTGACTGATCTCTGGTGCCCAGTTTCATCCAAAAGGTGTCCTAGGTCTCAAAGGATTCAAGTTTTAGAAACTGAGGCATGAGACTATAGATGGCCAATAGGACCATCACTGCAATATAGAATGGGAGAAGGGAGGGCATGGGAGGATAAAAGCAGGCTAAGACGGCTTGAAGCATGGGCTTTAGCTATCCTGGGCAGTAAAGGCCCAGGTTACCGCATCCACTGTCATGTCCCAAGACCATGACTAGCTAAAGGAGTCTTCCACTCCCTGGGACTCCACTCTATAGTTCCCTGCTGTTCTGTAAGACGAGTGGGTAAGATTCAGCCTCACCTGTGGTTTCCATCAGGACACTCCCTAAAAGAAACAGACCTGAGAAAAGAAAGAGATGAATTGCTCTCCTTTTAACTTACATGCCAACCACCTAATTCCACTCTGAATCTCCACATTCTTCAGTCTCCTCATCCTTACCTGGGCTTGTACTTACCACCACCACATGTCTACTGCTTAGTAAAGTGCCTGACACATGGTGGGTGGTAAACGAATGCCAATTGACTGACTAACTGACTGTATCCTCATGCCCCAAGTCTGTACTGATCTGATGATGCTGAACGATCCAGTCACCTTTCTCAGAATAGGCCATACTATTCTATGGAAGATGATTTCCACCTCTGACACGGGTGAAAAAAAATCATGAAATCATAGATTCTTGAGAGTCAGAATGAACTTCAGGAGTCATCAAGCATGAGAAGGTAACTATACCGTCCATACCCATTGCCCCAAAGATCTTGCTGCTAGGCAGATTCCCCAAGGAGGTCAATGACGCACAGAAAGTTTCTATATATGACAAAATATTTATCAGCAGCATTTTCTGTAGCGGCAATAAACCAGAAGCAAAGCAGATCCCCATTGACCGGAGAACAACTAAACAAATTGTGGTCCATGAACGTAATCAGAGAGTAAATAGCACAGTGCTTCAGAAATTATTGGTGTGGCCACTAGACGGCACAGGGGGTCGCGTCCACATCTGTAAAGTGAGTATGATAACACCGACCTACGAATCTGAGGTCATATTCATGTAGCACTTTGAAATCCTTAAGGAGCCAGATAAATGTTAACTACTATTATTGTCATTGCTGTTATCATGCAGTGGACCCAGAATCAGAAAGACCTCGGCTCAAATCCTGCCTCAGACACTCACCGGCTGGGCAAGTCACTTGCCTCAATTTCCTCATGTGGGTGATAACGGTACCTGCCTCCCAGGGCTGTTGTGAGGATAAACGAGATAATATGTCTAAAGACTGTGTAAATCTTAAAGCACTGTGTGAATGGTAGCTATATGAGGGCATAGGAAGACTTAGATGAACTGATGCAAAGTGAATTAAGAATCAGGAACACAATATGAGAAATGACTACCATATGCAAATGGGGAAAGACGATAGAAATTGAAAGTAAACTCTGTGAAGTTATAAGGACCAAGCTTGTCCACAGCAGACATAGAAGAATGAACCTCCCTCCCTTCTTTGCAGAGGAAACCTGCTCATGACGGGCAGAATTGGTGGACATCTTGACTAATGTCACTCAGCTGGGTTTTTTTCATTCTTTTTATAAGGTATGACTATCTGGAAGAGGAAGGGATGAGAGAAATATTTTGGGAAATAAATGTGATATAAAAACAAATATATCAAAAAGATTTACAGAGAAATCATTTACTCCTACACCTTCAATGCATCTGAAACATTCAATTCAATAATCATCCATTAACATCTACAATATGCCCGACACTGGGCTCAGCCATGCCCTCAAGGAGTTAACATTCTCCTGGGGAAAACATGTATACAGGCAGTAAATGTAAGGTAAACCGAGAAGAAATGGAGCACCAACCACTAGGGAGTCCAGAGATGGTCCAACAATTAGCCATTTACCGCCTACTTGAATACCATCACTGAGGAGGAACTCATCTTCAAAACAAGCAAAGTCAGTTCAACAAATATTTATTAAAATTACCAGCTACATACATGGCACTTGGAATACCAAAAAATGATCTTGAGACAGTAGTTCATTCTCCTCGGGGGCTTCTCTAATTGACAGAAAAATGTTCCTTGTATGATTGGTATGTGAGCATCTGGAGACCAGGGACTGTCTTTTGCTTTTCTTTTGTATCTCCAGCATTTAACACAGTGCCGGGCATATAGTGGGTGCTTAATAAATGCTTGTTAATTTAAATCAAAGCAATATGTGTGTGTGAATATATATATATGGATATGATATGCACTATATAGCATAGAGTGCTTGATATATATCTATGTAAATATGTATTCATACAGTAGGCACTTAATAAATGTTTATTGACCAATGAACTGGTTTTTGCCTTTCTTTGTATTCCGGTGCTTAGTACAGAGCCTCACACATAATAGGTGTTTAACAAAATACTTATTGAGAATTGATTGGAGAAAGACATAATCGGAGTTGAAATGTTGCTAGTCAGAATGGAACCTTATCTGGATTCCTGAAAGGAGAGAAAGGATGTCAGCATGAAAGAAGAGGTTTGTGAAGTTTCACTTGCAGAAGGAAATGCCACATACAAAGCTGAAGGAGGAGCAGTTATGTGGCGCTGTGAATAGAGCACTGGCCCTGGAGTCAGGAGGACCTGAGTTCAAATACGACCTCAGACACTTAGCACAAAACTAGCCATGTGACCTTGGGCAAGTCACTTAACCCCAACTGCCCTACCTTACCATCTTCAAAAAAAAAAGCCAAAAAAAAACAAAGATGAAGGAGTGAGAAAAGCTTGAAGAGGCACTTTGCATCGTGAGACTAGAGGCTAGGTATTGCAGTAAGCTGCCTCCCATTGGCACGCTAATGAAGCATGTATCTAAAACATGCTAGGGAGACTGACTGAACTTTGTATCCCTGGGAGACCAAGAAAAGGTAGTGATGTACTTTAGTTTCCTTTACTTCCTCCCTTCCTCTGCCCAAGACAAGAGAAATTTACTCCAAACTTTCTCTGGTCTTTAATTTTGCTCAAAATTCTTGATTTAATTAGTCATTTAAAGCTTCCTACTCTATACAAAAAATAAGATGATTTTTTTATTCATGTATATTCTTAATTGCAAATGGGAATATAAAGAAAAAGGGGATAGTGTTGGTACTGATATACAGAAAAGTCAGAGATCCAATCTCTTTGTATGAAAATACTTGGTTTTCTTTTTTAGTCCTAGCTGGGGGCTCTGAGCTAACATTGAAAATCATATAGATTTGATAACTAATAATTTTTCTGATAAATTTTGCAAAAGATCACCATAAGTATATCTATGGGCTTTCTGCCCTCAATCTAGAGCATATTTGCTGCTTGGGAGAAGGCTAGATAGTCAAGTTTATTCATTCATTCTTTCTCTTATTCATCTCCTCACCCCTCACATCTGCAAAGGAAGTTCTTTGTGGGGATGGAGTTGAGGGTAGGGAGTAAGAATTGCCCAGTAGAAGGAAAGAAGAAAATGTTTGTGAAGGCTCAAATTCCAATAGCTGGAGGCAGGGGAGGGAGATAATATCCCCCCCCTTTTATTTTCAATGTTAACCTCAAGCCTATACCAAATGGGCACATAAGGCTACTCTCTGTAAATTCCATCCATTGTTCTTGGCTCTGCCTCCTAGAATCAATTTGTGACTGTCTTTCAAATACTAAAAACAGCTATTCTCTGCTCATCTTTTTTTTTTCCTCCAGGCTAAATAACTCAGTTCCTTCAGTCATTCTTTTCGTGACATAGTTGAAAGTTTCCTCACAGTCCTGGTCACCCTCTTCTAAACGTGCTTGAATTGGTCAATGTCTCTTTTTAAATACAGTAGCCAAAACCAAACACAATATTCTGGTGTGCTGACCAGCATCATATATGATGGCTCCTTAATTCTGAGGGGATATAAATGCCTCCTAACATTGCATTAGCTGTTTTGTCTGTTTTTTGACAAACACGTCATACTTCTGACTGCTTTTCACATGAACTAAACCACATGTGCTTTATGTTATATTTGTGCAGTTGATACTATGGTTCCTAAACGCCAGGCTTTGTGTTTATTCCTATTAACTTTCCTCATGTCACATTCAGTCTCTTGTCCTAACCTGTCAAGTTATTTTTGGACTCTGTTTCTGCCATCCTGTAATTTTATTCAAATTGGCTCAGCACTCCTCCTGTGTCTTCATCCAAGTCACCAAAGACATATTGAATAGTACAAGGACCGAGAAACAGCCCTAGGGCATGCCATCAAAGGACTTCTCTCCAAGTTGGCATTGAACCACTCACTCCTGTATGTTGATTCAATAAGTTACAACATTCCACTCCACTCCATATAACCAACTACCAGTCTACCTCCAACTTGTCCATAAAAATAGCATGAATACTTAAATTCTATGGATTTACTCAATGCAGCATATCACTGACTTATTAAGAATTCTATCCTACGTGGAAGGAGATATCTACATTCAGAGAAAGCTTTAGAAAGAACAGAGCTTAAATGGAGACTGAAGCAATCTACATGCTCTTGTTCTTTTCCGTGTTTGGTTTTGTCTCTTCTTTCCCATTGTTCACTCCATTGGTTACAACCCTTCTATACAACCAGACTAATGTCCAATGGGAAAGTATTTGCAGATCCTATACTTGATTGCAAGCCACCATGCGGGGGTGGGGGGCAAGGGAGGGGAGAAAACTTGAAACTCAAGGGATTGTGGAACTGAATCTTGTAAACTAAAAGTAAATAAACAAATCAATTTTTTTAAAAAAAAGAATTCTATCCTACCAAAAAATAAGCTAGTCTAGTTCTTGGAAAGAGAAGGCTAAATTGTGTCCATCTTAAATTTTTGCCTATTATCAGATGGCTTGTCTGCCTTCAGCTGCACAGAAAAAATAAAAGCCCCATAAAGAGATGTAATTTTGCATACTGTTCCAAATGCATTAGAGGAATGTGACATTAGTCTCTCACATGAGTTATCACAAAGAAGTGCCAGTAATTAAAATAAATCAGAAATTAGCTGTGACCCTAACATCAAATACAACAATATTTTAAAATGTTAACTATTATACAAGGATTTTCCACTAGATTTTACTCTGGTGCCTCATTATGGCAAGGAACTTTCCAAGGCTAGTTCTCAAAGAACGTGCCAGCAGAGTATCAGCTCCTCCCAGAGCTCCCAGGCCCTGCAATAGCTGCAAGTATGGGGCCAGGGCAGTTCTGTCCATGTTCAAATGTAAGCTCCTTGAAAACAGGGAATATGGTTCCCATTCATCTCAATATCACTGACTGCCAAATTTTTTGGTCTCGGGACGCCTTTACAGCCTCAAAAGTTATTGAGAATCCCAAAGAGCTTTGAATTACGTCTATTGATTTACTGTGATGGAAATTGAAACTAATCATTTTAATATTGATTTATTCATTTTAAATAACAATAGGAAACCCGCTGTTGTTGTCATTCAATTGTCTCAGTCATGTCCAACTCTTCCTGACCACACTTGGGGTTTTCTTGGCAAAGATACTAGAGTGGTTTGACATTTCCTTCTCCAACTCGTTTTATAGATACAGACAAAGAGAATTAAGTGACTTGCCCAGGGTCACAAAACTAGGAAGTATCTGAGGCTTCCTGACTCCAGGCCAAGGCTCTGTCCACTGCACCACCTACCGGCCCAAATCCACTATGTGTTAGCATAAACAACTTTTATTTTAAAATAACTATATTTTCCAAAACAAAAAAATTGAAAGAGAAGAATGGAATTGTTTCACACATTTTTGCAAATCTCTTTAATATTTGACTTAATAGAAGACAGCTGGATTCTCCTCTGCCTCTACATTATATCTGTGGCAATATGCTGTTTTGATTGACATATACAAAGACAATCCAGCCTTTCATAGATATGTAGTTGGAAAAAGAGAGGAGTATTTTAATAAGCAAATTATGCCTTAGAATTATCATGGAGACAGTTTTGACCTCATGGAGCCACTGAAAGGGTCTCAAGGACCACCCTTTGAGAAGGGTGGTCACATCAGTAGGCTTCACAAAGAACTATGCACACAGTGGTTGCTCAGCAATAATTCTCTGTTGATGGTGATCTATAGAGTAGACTGAAATAATGGGAGCATAACAGGATTCTTTTTTAAGGAAAGTGCTATTTCACAAATATTTTAACACTTTCAATAGATCTGAAGTAAACACCTCCAACTTATCTTCAAACAGCAAAAATCCCAGGCCCTTTGTCATTATGGTTACCCCACTTTGAAGACTCCCCAGATTATTGCTTTCCTTCACAAAATGTGATGCCCAGAATGGAACACCATCCTATGGATGTGACCTGACCAGAGCAGAGGATGTCAGAACCATCCCTTCTTATTGCCAGAAGCTGGACCTCTCTTAATGCCCACCAGGCATTTTGGCTTCTCTATCATACATCTCGAGCTCATGGCTAACCAAAAGCACCAGCTTATTTTCAGAAAAACTGCAGTCTGACCCTTCCTCCCTCATTTTGTATTTACAAAATCCATTTTTTTAAAATCCAAACAAATATAAGCTTTACATTTATCCTTAAGTTTCATTTTATTAAATTTGGGCCAATGTACTGGCCTCTAAACACCATTTTGAATACTGATTCTGTCTTTCTAGGCCTCAGCTGTCCTAGCAAATTGATGAGTGCCATCTGTGCATTTTTTGAAATAATTGATAAATATATTAGAGACTAGTGCCCTTGGAGCCTTGGCAGGTCATGGACTCTACCTAAAGTGATGCAAAGAATCTACCTCAAGCATTTCCCCATGTTCCCAGATGAACATGTTTTCAATGTTTTGCTCTTGAGAATACGTGATTTGGCCAAGATCTCATTACAAATGCTGCCAAAAGGAGACTGCCTCATGAGGATTTTCTTCTCACAATAGCAGGTGGAAGACCCATGGACAAAACAACATGAAACTCAAAGGCAGCCCCACACCGATGACCAGAGATCACCACCTGGCCCCAATGGCAGGGATGCTGTGGGTTAATCCCCTTCCTAGCCATGGGGATCTCCATGTGCTTGGCCCCCCCTACTATTTAACCTTCCTGTCCTTTACAGATAAGGACCAGCATAGTCATCAGCATTACAGCTTTGGGAACATAGGACCATTCATGGTCAAGATCCAGCGCTTCCCTGCCGAGCACCTAGAGGGCCAGGAGGCCAGTTTGTGGACTCTCCCAGGCTCCTGCACTGCTAACCTTTAAAGGGGGATGACACAGTGGGGCTCGTTCTTTCCCATTCTTCCATGCAGGGAAGAAAGGGAGATGACATTTAGGAGATACCAAGGCCCAAGGCTGCAGAAAGAATCCTCTGGGATGATGAGAAGGAATAAGGGCTTTAATAAGAATCTAGTGCATGGAGGAATCAAACATCCCTCCCCTTAGCGGGTGCCCCTCTTCTCTTTTCTCTCTGTGGTCTCTCTCTCTCTCCCAGTGAGCTCATCAGTTCCCATAAATCCAATTGTCATTGTTATGAAAATGATTCCGACATTTTACAAATGTACACGTATAGGCAGGTGGCTTCTAGTCTCTCTCCTGAACTCCAATCCCACATTACCAGTTCCCTTTTGGATATGTCAAACCAGATGCCCCACAAGCATCTGAAACTCAACATCCCCAAAATAGGACCCATTATTTTCCAACTCATCCCTCTCCCAAACTTACCAATTACTGTCAAGGGTACCACCATTCTTCCATTCACCCTGATTTGTAATCTTAGTGGCAGCTAGATAGTGCCATAGTGGACAGAGCACCACACCAAAAGTCAGGAAGACTCATGTTCCTGAGTTCAAATCCAGCCTCAGACACTTACTGTGTGACCCTGGGTAAGTCACTCAACCCTGTTTGCCTCAGTTTCCTCATCTATTAAAAAATGAGCTGGAGAAGAAAATGGCAAACTCCTCCAGTGTCTTCAGCAAGAAAATCCCAAATGGGGTCACGGAGAGTCAGACATGACTGAAATGACTCAACAACTAAGTGGTAGCTGGAAAAAGTCACAAAGACCTGAGATCAAACCCTGCCTCAGACACTTCCTAGCTGGGTGACTCTGGACAAGTCATTTAAATTTACTCTTCCCTCAGTTTCCTTATCTGTAAAATGGGGAATATAATAGCACCTATTTCCCAGGGTTCCTGTGAGGATAAAACGAGCACTATGTAAACTCTCTGTCTCTGTCTCTGTCTTTCTTCTCTGGCTCTCTGTCTTTCTTCTCTGGCTCTCTGTCTTGTCTCTCTCTGTCTCTGCCTCTCTGTCTTGTCTCTCTCTCTCTCTGTCTCTCAGTCTCTCTCTGTGTCTCTCTGTGTCTTTCTCTGTCTCTCTGTCTCTCTCTGTCTCTCTCTGTCTCTCTCTGTCTCTGTCTCTCTCTGTCTCTCTGTCTCTGTCTCTCTCTATCTCTGTCTCTCTCTGTCTCTCTCTGTCTCTGTCTCTCTGTCTCTGTCTCTCTCTCTTTCTCTGTCTGTCTCTCTCTCTGTCTCTGTCTGTCTCTCTCTCTCTTTCTCTCCTCCCTCCTTCCCCACACACACATATACAGTCACCAAATTTTGTTGTTTCTACCTTCACAAGGTCTTCCATACTATTCTCCTCCTCTCTCTTTCCACAGTCACCCCCTTGGTTAGGCCTCCTCACTTCTCGCCTGGCCTCCCTGCCTCAAGTCCCTTCCCATTGCAGCCCATCCCCTACATAGCTGCCAAAGTGATTTTCCTAAACTACAGATCTGACCATGTCTCCCTTCTCTTCAACAAACTTCAGTGGTCCCCCATTACCAGTGGGAGCAAAAATAAAGCCATTTGTTTGTTTGGCCATTTAAAGCTCCTCACAACCTGGTCTACTTTTCCATTCCTCTTACCCTTGACTCCCTTCAACGACCCAGCCATGCTGACCTATTGCTGCTGCATGACCCTCTGTCTCCCAACCCCCAGCTGTTTCATGGGCTGTCCCCCATGCCTGGAATGCTCCTGCTCCTCACCTTTGCCTCTGGCAGCCCTGGTCTCCTTTCAAACCCAGCTCAGACTTCTGGAGGAGGCCTTGCCTGGTCCCCAGAGCTGATCCAAGCCTTTCCTCTGTGGTCACCTGCCTTCTGCTGCTCTGTACACATGGTAGATACCTAGCCCTTTACACATCATCTTCCCAACTAGAATTTAAACTCTCTGAGATAGAATAGATCTTTGCAGCCTCCACATTTAGCACAGTGCATGGAACATTTACCAAACACCTGCTAGGGTCAGCCAGATGATGTAGTGCATACAGCTGGACTTGGGAGTCCCTGAGACTTGAGTTCAAATCCCCCCTCAGACACTGACTAGCTGGGGGACCCTGGGCTAATCACTTAAGTGCTCCGTGCCTCAGTTTCTCCATCTGTAAAATGGGGATGATAGCAGCATCTATCTCTCAAGGTTGTTGTGAGGATTAAATGTGATAGCATAGCTAACACGTTGCAAGCCTGAAAGCAACCGTGTAAGTGCTAGCTGGTGGTTGCAGTAATGGGCATTTAATAGACACATTGATTGACAGGACAAGTTTAGCGTTGCCAGGATTTATCAAGCCTGAGGGTTCACAGATCTCTGGTGATGTGAATTTGCCTTCACCTGCACTAGGAGCAGGAGACCGGATTTTCCCAGGCAGCGGAAATCCCCAAGACGGGCACGCAACGTAAAGGGGGCTAGGGCTGAAAGGACAGCCGACGACTCGACGCTCCTCGGACCGGGGTGAATGAACTCAGCCTGGAGGCAGATTTCTGAGTCACTGTTTCGTTCGTGGAAACCAAAGGGATTCCTGTTCTTATTGGCCGGGTGGAGTCATCACGCCATGGGCTACAGTGTTACAGGGAAGTCAAGGCCAATGTCCCGTTGCTGGGCTCTGATGCTCTTTGCTGCACTCTGGCGGTGGGTCTCTGAATTGCAGCTTACTGGTTTTTAGCGTGGCTTTTAGAGCTGAAAAAAACCCCAGAGTTCCATTTTACAGATGAGGAAACGAGGCCCAGAGAAGTTAAGTGGATTGCCCAAGGTATACCTAAATAGGAAGTGGAAGTGTCAGGATTTGAACCCGTGGCCTCAGACGCTAGCCACTCTGCCTCAGCGGGGCGAAGTAGAGAGGACGGGAGAGACACTATTTGTCAAGAGCTTTAAGCCTTCAGTGAGCTACATAAATAGAATGAAAGCTCATGGGAAACAGGGATGGCTTCATTCTCTTGTCTTGTTTCTCCAGAGCCTAGCATAGTGGCTGGTGGGCAGATCTGTATGAGGGACCCAGCAGACCTGAAGAGCTTATCCTCTGTCCTCTACATGGAGCTGTGTCACCTGGAAGTCCATGTCCACTCCGGCTGTCACTGGTGCTGAATCTCACCCAGTCCAAATAACGCTCACATCCCCTCCTTTGCCTAGGACAGAGCTTCCGGATAAGTAGCATCTACCTAAAACCATCAGCAAGCATTATATATAATGGGCCTAAGCTAGAAGCATTTCCAATAAGATCGGGGGTGAAACAAGGGTATCCACTATCACCACTGTTATTCAATATGGTACTAAAAATGTTAGCTTTAGCAATAGGAAAAAAAAAAAAGAAATTGAAGGAATTAGACAAAGAAAAAACTAAGTTATCACTCTTTGCAGACGATACGATGATATACTTAGAGAATTCTAGAGAATCAAGTGAAAAACTACTTGAAATAATAAACAAAACCCAACAGCAAGAGACAGAAAGATAAATTGCATTTAAAGTTACTGTAGACATTATGAAATATTTGGGAGTCTACCTGCCAAAACTGTATAAACACAATTACAAAACACTTTTCACACAAACTGGAAAAACATCAATTGCTCGTGGGTAGGCCAAGCTAATATAATCAAAATGACAATTCTACCTAAATTAATTTACTTATTCAGTGTCATGCCAAACTACCAAACAATTACTTTTTAGAGACAGAAAAATAATATCAAAATTCATCCGGAAGAACAAAAGTTTCAGAATATCAAGGGAATTAATGAAAAAATGCTGGGAAAGATAGCCTAGCCATACCAGATCTTAAATTGTATTATGAAGCAGCAATCATCAAAACCACTTGGTACTGGCTAGGAAATAGAAGGGTAGATCAGTGGAATAGATTAGGTACCCAAGACACAGTAGTCAATGACTACAGTAATCTACTGTTTGATAAACCCAAAGACCACAGCTTCTGGGATGATGAGAACTCACTATTTGACAAAAACTGCCAAGAAAACTGGAAAATAGTATGGCAGAAACTGGGCATAGACCAAGGTTCGACACTGTGTACCAGAATAAAGTCCAAATGCGTACATGATCTAGGTATAAAGAATCACACTATAAATAAATTAGGGGAGCAAGGAATAGTTTATCAGATTTATGGAGAACAGAGGAATTTATGACCAAACAAGAGATAGATAACATTATGAAATGCAAACTGGATAATTTTGATTACATTAAATTGAAAAGTTTTTGCACAAACAAAGCCAATGCAACCAAGATTAGAAGGGAAGCAGAAAACTGGGGAAGAATTTTTACAACCAGTGTCACTGACAAAGGCCTCACTTCTAAAATATATAGAGAACTGAGTCAAATTTACAAGAATACAAGTCATTCCCCAAGTGATAAATGGTCAAAGGATATGAACAGGCAGTTTTCAGAGGAAGAAATTAAAGACATCTATAGCCATATGAAAAAATGCTCTAAATCACCATTGATTGGAGAGATATAAATCAAAATAACTCTGAGGTACCACATCACACCTGTCAGATTGGCTAACATGGCGAAACAGAAAAATGATAAATATTAGAGAGGATGTGGGAATGTTGGAACACTAATGGTGGAGCTGTGAACTGATCCAACCATTCTGGAGAGCAATTTGGAACTATACCCAAAGAGCTATAAAAATGTGCATACCCTTGACCCAGCAATAAAAATGGGAAAAGGAACCATATGTACAAAAATACTTATAGCAGCTCTGAACTCCCTTTATTGATTCTTAGGACAAAGTTTTTATAGAGCAAATGAGACAAAAGAAAAAAGGACTCAAGTCTTATTCCTGTTATCTTAGTCTGTTATAGCCTGGAAGTAGCCCAGAATGGATAATTTGATAAGGATGTATTATCTAGGTGCCTAAAGTCTTGGGGTAAAGCCTTTGATTTCAAAATCTCAAGTAAAATCCTTTTAAGTGTAGCCCATATCAAAAGACCCAAGAATCAAGCTTAACAAAAAGCCAAGACACAAAGGGCCCTAATTAGGGCACACTGTCAAGATTTTTATCTGAGTCCTGGATCAGGCCTCCTTGGCTCCACACACAGCTCTTTCTGAGTCCAAGAACTGGAAATCAAAGGAATGCCCATGAATTGGGGAATGGTTAAACAAGTTGTGGTATGTGAATGTAATGTAATATTGTTATGCTATATATAAGAAATGACGAACAGGCAGACTTCAGAGAAACCTGGAAAGACTTATATGAACTGATAATGAGGGGAGCAGAACCAGGAGAACATTGTACACAGGAACAGACACAGTATTTAAGGACTGATTTTGATAGACTTAGCCCTTCTCATCAATGCAAGGACCTAAAACAATTCCAAAGAACACATGATGGAAGATGCCAGTCACATCCAGAGAAACAGCTATGGAGTCAGAATGCAGAATGAAGCAGAGTATTTTCTTTTCTGTTTTTGTTTTATTTTAGGGTTTTTTTTTTCTTTCTCACGGTTTTTCCCATTCGTTATAATCCTTTATGCAACACGAGTAACGTGAAAATGTGTTTAATAGGAATGTATGTGTAGAGCCCATTTCAGATTGCAAGCCATTTCAGGGAGAGAGGGGGGAGAGAGGGAGAGAAAATTTAAAACTTACGGATGTGATTGTTGAAAACTAAAAATAAATAATTTAATTAAAAAAAAATAAAGTATAACTGAATTTCAGCAAAAAAGAAAAAAGGACAGAGCTTCCTAACCTTTTCCTGTTGTCACAGCCCTTGGAATTCTGTAAACCTTCCCTTTTCAGTATTAAAAGAAATAAATTCTAGGTGGCGGCTAGGTGGCACAGTCAATAGAGCACTAGCTCTGGAGTCAAGGAGGACCTGAGTTCAAATCCAGCCTCAGACACTTAACACTTACTAGCCATGTGACTTTGGGCAAGTCACTTAACCCCAATTGCCCTCCAAAAAAAAAAAAGAAAGAAAGAAATTCTAGTGTTTTCTAAACATAGGCACACATGAAATAAAATTAAAGCCTTTGAGCACATTTAGTAAGAATGGGAGATACTTCTTCAAGTGCACTCCAAAAATGTTGTGATTCCTCTGTTTCCCACAGCTGCAGCAGTGGGCCCTGTCCTGCCTGGTTCCATCAGCCAGTATCTAGTGGGGCATTTTTTCTGATGTTCTCTAGTGTTTACAAGTAGAATTACAGCTCCCTGCTCCCCCATCCCTGATCCAGGGAGTAGGATGCCATATATTATGGTCTATTTGTTTATTTTATTCTGAAACTAAAGTATGTAGAATAAAATGAATGCAATTGTTACACAGAAAGAAAAATTGCAAGAAAATCAATACCAAAAAATCAGATCAAAATATCTCCCATATATCCCTATGGGAATGTAAATTGCAGGGTGGGAACACCTACACTGGGATAAATACAACCTGAGGGGAGAAAAACTATGAGAAAAGCTTGGCTCACTATATATCTGCTAACATTTTCCTTACCTATGATTCATGTTTTATTTGTTTGTTTAGTGAAGGTAAGAGATTAGATGGGTTGTAGAACATACGAGAGTGAAAGTCATTGATAACTGATGATTTAACCCAGAGGTAAAGTCCAAATGAAACAATTTCCTTTTCAGTTGATACCAATACGTTAATGAGGAATCAAATTCCTGCCAAGAGACACGTCCACAGAGACAGAGAAATTGCTAGTCTAAATGAGAGGATGACTTTGGTAGAGAGTGTTTCATTTCCTAATTGCACAACCGTCCTATAAGTGTGACCAATATAATCAGAATATACATTTACAGTCTAGTTAGACGGAGAATAATCCTTTACAGGAGTCATGAGGGTTAAAAAAAAAACTGCTAATGACAATCTAGGTTACAGTCAAGCTCCCCTTGAACCATTTATGGCGAACCTCAATGTCCTCAGCATTATTTTCTTTTAAATAATAAGCAAATTAGACAAATAAGTGTTTTCTAGGGAATATCCCAAGGACTTGAAGGACTTCTCCTCTCCATTTTCATCAAGGTTTTCCAGATTTTATGCGAGAATAAACATCCACTATGACCCCCAAGGGGCCACAGGGAAACCATTTTCTCAGCAGAAACTCATGACATAAACATCTAGGAAACTGCTTTATGGGAATGAGACAAAAAATCAATATGGCACCCATGTCCTTTCTACTCAAAAGACATTATGGGAAAATGAGAAAAGCACTAAACTTGGACTTAATTTCAAATCTCTATTCTGCAACTCACAAGGCAAGGCATTAACTCTCTGGGCCTCAGCCACCTTGTCTGTAAAATAAGGGGACTGAACTAGGTGATTTCCAAAGTCACTTAATTTCCATTTGTCTCAGCTACTTCAAAATGTAACATGAAGATAATATCATTTACTACCCAGGGCTGTTTAGAAAATCCTAGCACAAAGTAGGTACTTAATAAATGTTTATTTCCTTCCTTTTTTCTTTCCTTCTACTTCTACTGCCATGAGCCTATGACTTCTGGTTAATTTCTATGACAGTAAGAAACATTCCTTACAAGATGATGTTTTTCAAAATTCTGTTTTCAGATCCAAATTCTCTTCCTCCCACATCATTCCTCTCCAACTGAGAAATCAAGAAAAACAAAACCCTGTTACAAGTGTGCAGAGTCAAGCAAAACAAATTCTCACATTGGCCACATTCCAAAAAAACAAAGCCTCATCTTGCCCTCTGAGCTCATCAGCTCTCCATCTGGGGGTGGGTAGCATATTTCATCATGAGTCCTTCAAAATTCTGGTAGATTAGAGTGACTAAGTTTTTCAAAGCTGTCTGTCTTTACAATATTCTGTTATTGCATAAATTGTTCTCCTGGTTCTGCTCCCTCTACTCTGCATCAGTTCATGTAAGTCTTCCCAGGCTTCTACGAAACCATACCCTTCATCATTTCTCACAGCACAGTAATATTCCATCACATTCGTATTCCACAACTGTTCACCATTGATGGGCACCCCCTTCCAGTTCCCAGTTCTTTGCCATCACAAGAAGAGTTGGTATGTTTTTGTACACATGGGTCCTTTTTCTCTTTATTTGATCTCTGTGACACTTAATTGTGATATCACTGGGCCAAAGGGGGTACCCAATTTAATAGCTGTGGGGGCCTTGTTCCAGAAGGGTTGGCCTAGTTCACAGCATGAATGTACCAACAACGCATGTTCCTCTTGACAATATTACAAGTTATTTTTACCCTTGGCCACCTTGATTTAATCAACAAACAGTAGCCCAACTGGAAGGTCCCCAATGGCACACACGTTTTTCTGGCACAGCCAAAGTGTGGTTCTGTTTTCTTCAATCAGTCTTATTTGTTTTAAAAAAAGACAACAGTTAAGTCATTTGATTGGTTTTGTTGGGGAATATGAAAGTAATAGTGATGCTTTTTTTAAAAAGAGTACTTAATGAAACATTTTTAAAATTTGATTTAAATATATATTTATATATATATATATATACATATATAAAAATATATATAATTCATAAATTACTGGTCAAAAGACAGGTCAAAGTTTAAAAAAGTGTAATGACAGCCATGGTCTTCATAGTTCCCAAGAAGTAAATGTTCCTTCATATGCTCCCCACTAGCCTGAACCAGATTTTTACACTCTCATAATTCCCCACTTCAAAAACCAGACTTTACGAGTCTAGTCAGTACCTGTTTATCTGTCCATGTGCAGTGTCATAAAATTAGTATTTTGAATTAAAATGATTTCTTAGCCTAATGCCCCCAAAAGATACCATCCCCCACAAATCTCAGTGTTCCCATCTCAGCTAGTGGACCCAGGAACAAGTGCTCACAGACCAAGCTTCTACCTCTGGAAAAGTGACCACACACTTATTTCCACACAGTCCAGAGCACAGGTCAACCAGGCATTGGCAGATCCTGCATGCATGTCAGGGATGACCAGGGCCTTCTCAACAAAGGACAAGCAGCTTAAGCCAATGGGCAGGCAGGCAGAAAGAAGGCATTCGTGTGCCTTGTCAGACTGAGTTTTTCCTCCACGCTGTTCAGAAGGTTTGGGGGGGGAAGTATTTTTTTAATTATAGTTTGATGTACAGATTGCTAAAGCTTCAGCTTTCTGCCTTCAAGTTGTTATTCACAAAATCATTCTATTCCAAACCAAAAGCAGGGGGGGGGGGGTGCAGCTAGGTGGCACAGTGAATAGAGCACCAGCCCTGAAGTCAGGAAGACCTGAGTTCCAACCTCAGACACTTGACACTTACTGTGTGACCCTGGGCAAGTCACTTAACCCCGATTGCCCTGCCTTCCCCCCTCCAAAAGAAATTCTTTCTTTTCCTCCAGGGCTGTTTCTTCATGAGGACCCAAAGAAGCCACACGCTCACCCCCATCAAAAAACTGTGTCACTAATATGTCATTCTTGTAACTAAGCACTGATTGGATAAAAGTTGTTACTCTAGCTATTGAGGTCCTGCTGACTTAGGGGGAAATAAAGCCAAAGAGACCAGTCTCAAGGAGCTTGTCTTCCTGCCAAGGTCAGAACCATCTTCCTTCACAATTTGGAGGTTCCCATAGACCACCACAGTGTTGTCTAGGTCTAGATAACTCCCACTGTCAGCTAAACTTGGACTTAAATCTGACAGACCAGAAGTGAGACTAAGCCTTCTAGAGAAACTCTTGCTTGTCAGGGAGCTCACCACACGGCCCTATTTTAAGTCATGGATTTCATTTGAAGCTTTGCAAACTCTAGACTCCTTCTGAAAGGAGGCAGTTTCTCAAAAGAAATTCCCCAATATCTCTTCCATAATTGCTCGCCACATTACCATGACTCTATGAAACACCATTAAACCACCCCATCTGGGCATCCTGTAGTAATCACATTATGGGAGTGGGTCCCCATATCTTTCAGGAACACTGCTTTTCTGATTTTCTATGGATGCCTTCTTGGAATAGAAGGGAAGCCTTTATTCCAAAGGCAATGGTGCCAAATGGTGCTGAGGTGCTGATGGGCACATGGTAAGGTTTTTCATAAACGATACTTAATGGATACTTCCTGCCTTCCAGAATAAGAAATCTGCTGACCTCTTCTCTTCCTCTTGTCCTCATTTGCCCACATCCCGTGCTTTCCCAAGTGCCATATCAGAAAAAAAGAAAGGGGAACGTGAGAATCCTGTAACAAGCAGGGGAGGTTAGCACTGGAAGGGAGGAATGTGAGAAAGGAAGTCATGCCCAGGTGCAGCTTCTCTGCCACTTGCTGTCATCTGTGTATCTGGCATGAAAGAAAGAAAGAAAGGAAGAAAGAAAGAAAGAAAGAAAGAAAGAAAGAAAGAAAGAAAGAAAGGAAGGAAAGAAGGAAGGAAGAAAGGAAGAAAGGAAGGAAGAAAGAAAGAAAGAAAGAAAGAAAGAAAGAAAGAAAGAAAGAAAGAAAGGAAAAATAAAAGAGAAAAAGGAAGAGAGAAAGAAAGAGAAAGAGAGAGAGAAAGAAAAAAGAGAAAGAAAAAGAAAAAACTGGTAAAACTGGTAAAAAAAAAAAAAAAACTGCTGGCACCTTCTGCCTGTGATTATCTTCCACTTAGCCTCTGTCTCTGCTGTTTCTTTGCACACTGTCCCCCTACTAGATCATGAGCGCCTTAAAAGCAGATTATCCCCCAGGGACTAGCACAGAGCCTGGCATATAATACACTTAATAAATGACTGATTTGACTTGTGTGCTGCACATTTAAGTGCCCAAATGTATGTATATCTAATCCAACTAATCTAGTCTGAGAAATAGTGGCTCTACTTTCATATCTTGTCTTCACTGGACACAGCACAGGGACAGTGAAATTCTGAAGAGAACCCAGCACACCTAGGCAGCGGATTGTGCCAGCCTTTTAAACTTGAAGAACACATTACCAGATTTGATTTATCAATAGGTGCTAAAGATACGGAATTAGTTATCCAAAATTTGGCAAAAGTAAACCACTTCTGACTGCAGGGCGCTGTCCTGCCTGGGCAGTGAGGCAGAGGTGGTAGAGGAAGATGGGGTTACTGCCCGAGGTGTGATAGACCATCCAGGGGGTTGTCCATGCTCCATTGGCTATGAGCTCACCCCCAGAGCCATCTCCCTCCAATAACCAACATGGTCCATAATATTTGTCAGTCTCCTGCAACCCCAACCCCCCCCCCCAGTAAAGTCACTCCAGGAGGCCTCTCAGAGACCTTCCTCAATTTTTCTTGACATCGAGAAGATAATCAATAGAGTGGGTGGCTCTCCATGAATCCTCTCACTCTTGCCAGACAACCAGTTCACCTTTTTTATTCATACATATCTTTGATTAAATCCTTCGTCTTTCTTCTTTGCAGACCTGTTCATACCATTGCATTCTACTTGCAAACATTATGTGCCCATTATCCATCCTTCAAAGCTCAAGTAAAATGCTACTCCTTCTCAAAGAATTCCTTGATCTCCCTTGTTGGCAAATCACCATCTCTTCAGACCTCTTGAGGTACTTCTCTCTATATACTTGTGTGTGTGTGTGTGTGTGTGTGTGTGATCTTGGTATATTAGTAACGCAGGCATGTATTTATCTTCTGGGCAATACACAAAAGAGAGAAATGTGCTGTTAAGGTTACATGAGGGTAGTAGGAAGTGTTTTGTGAATATGAGGGGCCACCACCCCTCATAATCTGGAGTTCCAATGAAATGACAAGTCTGAACCAACAAAAAAAAATTTCAGTAAAAATTCAGATTGAAGGGGTGGCTAGGAGGCGCAGTGAATAGAGTACCAGCCCTGGAGTCAGGAGGACCTGAGTTCAAATGTGGCCTCAGACACTTAACACTTACTGGCTGTGTGACCTTGGGCAAGTCACTTAACCCCAATAGCCCTGCCTTCCCCCCTGCAAAAAGCACAAAAAAAAAAAATTCAAATTGAAAACATAAATCTGTTGGGTGTCAAGCTAAATTCACAGACGATATATCCTTAATGTATCAAGGTATTTTAGGGGCCCAGTGTTAAGACAGAGGACAGTGAACACAAATTAGTTCTCTGGGGTAACTGAGGTCCATGCCCATATTTCCAGTCTATTACACTACTGTCCAAAACGATCTACCTAACACACTGATGTGATCCTGCAAGAGTCCAGCGGTTCTCAACCTGTGGGTTATATTCAATTTAAATACATCCTGCAGATCAGATGTTTACATTACGATTCATAACAGTAGCAAAATTACAGTTACGAAGTAGCAACAAAAAGAATTTTATGGTTGGGGGTCACCACAACATGAGGAACTGTATTAAAGGGTCGCGGCATTAGGAAGGTTGAGAATCACTGTGCTAGACCAAGGACCATCTCCATCTCAGCTCCCTTTCTGACAAGTAGAGATTAGTAGGTCAGCTCACCTTTCTTAAGGTAAAAGATCCTTTCCTCAGATTACCTGAAGGCAAAAGAGCCCAAACAGTCAGAGCCAGAGAGTGATATATGAAAAGGAGCTTTAGAAATCTTTATTCTGGTCCCCTTATTTTAAAGTGTGAATACTGGGGCCTAGAGAGGGAAGTGACTGGTGAAGGGTCACTCAGCCCACATCTTTTAATTCAGCCCAGGGTTCCTTCCAATATTCCATACTGCTTCCATGTTCAGCTTATCCAGGGTTTATCTCCTCAGTTGTCAATAAAATATCTTAGCATGTTAAAGGGAAGGAACCCAGTCCCTCTGAAAGAGCACTGAAAGTCAGGGACTTGGGGAGAAATCCCAGCTCTGCCTCTTTCTACGACGTGGCTTTGAGAAATTCCCCTCCCCTTTCTAGGCCTCCTTTTCCTCACCTGGATTTGAGGGGGTACAAAGTCCTTTCCAATTCCACAGGCCCAGTGATTCTTTTCATTCACTGAATGCCACTCCTATTTTCCCAGCTTTTCCCCCCAATGTCACAGCCTCAATGAACCAACTGTTGGAAGAGTTAAGCTGGGAGTTTAAGGGAACTCTGCCTCCCTCCTCTAATAAAAATCTACATCTGTCATAAACAACCTGTTGTATTAGTTTTCCTGGACCCTGGTTCAAAAGTATGTAAGGCTTTGTGCCATGGGCTTGAGCAAACATTGTTTCATGGGGACTTGGGAAATAAAAATCCTTTGGAAGTTTTGTTTTTTGTTTTGTCTTGTTTAAGGGAGGCCTGGGTTAGTCTCTGTGGAGGATGGGTTCAATCTGTTGGTACAAACACAACACTGGGGTCTGCAGTAATCTAATCCAGTGGTTGCTTTAGCCAAGGTACAAAAATGCACATTGAGTGTGGCTCCCCCGTCACCTTGATCCACTCAATAACCCCAGGTAGAGGTAGCCCCCACTGTCATTCTGTAGTTTGAGGATCTAGGTTGGGAGAGTCCCTGGATATCCCTTGGAAGAAGCCCCTTCTCTCCAAATAGCCACTCACAGAAGGGTCTGTGCCTGAGCCCCAGGTCATCTGTCTACCTGAGCTTACCAGGCTCCTTACCAGAGCTCCCTAAATTTATACAAACACATCTGTCGTCTAAGTTCATTCTCAACCTACCACAACTCTTACCTAACCTCCACCCCCCACCCCCAAGGAAGGAAAAACAAAGCCCTTTCTTGATGACAGTTGAGAAAAAAAAGTTGGGAGAGGGGGTGGGGGGAGGTAGAGCCACTGTTCCAAACCAGGATGACATTTCTTAAATTCATTCATCATCAGGCTTATCAATCATTCCATAAATGCTAATGCAATTTATTATTTGCTTAGCACAGGATATGTTTTCCCACAGTGGGATGTAAGTTCAAGTGGGGAATGGGGAGTTCTTTGCATCTGTATCCCCAAAACCTAGAACAGTGCCAAGTCCAAAGCAAGTGTTTTAACAAATGCTTCTTAATCTACTCAATGAAAGCTCCCAGAACCAAGAAACTGGTTTAGCTTCCTATCTCTTCTCCTAGGATCCAGTACAATGACTGACACACAGCAGATATTTCTTAAATACTAGTTGGATTTAAATGACTGAAGTTGGAACCATGCCAACAAAATTTCTAAACTGTCCACACTCTTCAGGAAAAGAAGCCACCAAAAGATTTATTGCAGCTCTTTTCATAGGGGATCAAAACTGGGGCAGGGGGGTGAGGGGGTGCCCTCCTGTCAGGGAATAGCTAACAGATTGTAGTATGGGAATGTAATGGAGTATTACTGTGCCATAAGAAATGGTCAGAACAGTGTCCAAGGAAACTGCAAAGTCCTCCATGACCTGCTGCAGAGGGAAGAATTTCTACAGTATTATAGAGAAAACCAGCTCTGAAACTGATTAATGCAGTAATAGATGAACCCTGAGTCCAGAACACTGAAGATCAGTCCCACCACCCTATGTCCCATCACAGGCGATGGATTTAAAATGCAGAATGAGGCCAATGTAGGACTTTGTTTTTCTGTTGTGAGGACTTTGGGGGGGGGGGGGGGAGGTTAATAAGGGGTGAGGGTGGGGGACCATGAGAGGGAAAATTAGAAACTAAATGCTTTTCTGCACAAGATCCACAGCAGAGCTTCCAAACTATCCATTTCAACGAGACATAAATGAGACTTCCTGTGACAAGATGAGTCTGTAATTTTTTGCAATTGCCTTTAATTTTTTAATGATATTTTGACTCTGCTGACCTAAAATGCGGCTAGGCGGTGCCATAGTGCATAGAGTGCCCGCCCTGGAGTCAGGAAGCCTGATCTTCCTGAATTCAAATATGACCTCAAACGCTTCCTAGCTGTGTGACCCTGGGAAAGTCACTTCACCCTGTTTGCCCAGTTTCCTCATCTGTAAAATGAACTGGAGAAGGAAATGGCAAATCATTCCAGAATCTTTGCCAAGAAAACCCCACATGGGGTTGCAGAGAGTAGGACACTACTGAATGACTCTGAAAAGCCTTGAGAGAACTTTGGGCAGCCCTCTGAAGAAATTAGGGGGAGGGGAGTATCCATAATTCCTGCATGTTCCACAAAAGGCACACCAACCCTCAGGCCTCCATTTTTCCATGACCTCCAGTCTCAATGACCCTTAAACCTCTAGTGCCCCCCAAAGTCCCCATGATCCCCACACCCCTAGTGCTCCCCAAAGTCCCCATGACCCCCACGCCCTTAGTGCCCCCCAAAGTCCCCATGACCCCCACATCCCTAGTGCCCCAAAGTCCCCATGACCCCCACACCCCTGGTGTCCCCCAAAGTCCCCATGACCCCTACACCCCGAGTGCCCCCAAAGTCCCCATGACCCCTACACTCCGAGTGCCTCAATGTCCCCATGACCCCTACACTCCTAGTGCCCCCCAAAGTCCCCATGACCCCCACACTCTTAGTGCCCCCCAAAGTCCCCATGACCCCCACATCCCTAGTGCCCCAAAGTCCCCATGACCCCCACACCCCTGGTGTCCCCCAAAAGTCCCCATGACCCTACACCCCGAGTGCCCCCAAAGTCCCCATGACTCCTACACCCCGAGTGCCCCCCATGCCTTCTAATGCCCCCCAAGTGCTTCCTAAAGTCCTCATGACCCCCATGGTCCCCAAGGCCCATGACGCCCAAGGTCACTCCTCGTAGGGTCCCCCAAACTCCCTATGACCCCACAGTGCCAAGAGGCCGCTCCCGCTCCCCACCCTCCCGCGCCCACACGCGCCCAGGCCACAGAGCCTACCCCCAGCACCAGCCCGCAGTTAACTGAAAGCAACAGCCGAGTCCGGCGCACGCCAAACCCGGCCTGCCCCAACTGCCTCTTCTTCCAATCACAGAAGCCCAGAGGCGGACCTAGGGGACCCGGCAGCCAATCGTCAAGCTGTCCGTTTCCAGTAACTCGGCATCTCTTCCGGGATTTCCATTGGTTGGTTTCAAAACAACGGTAGCCAATGAGAGAGCAGAAAAGGAGGTGGGCGTTGGGGAGAGTAAGGAGCGCCTTGCACTGTCGGAGGCCGAGGTTGCTGCGGGAGTCATGGTGGGGTCTGCGGCCCATGCCGCGGCCGTAGGTGAGTGTCAGCCCGCTAGTTAGGCGAAGCGAGCCTGGGAGGGGAAGGAGAGGGAGGCGTGCCCCTACCCTTCTCAGCCCCGGGACCTCATTTACAGGTGGGGAAACCGAGGTTCACAGCGGTTAAAAGTGGGGTTTGCCTCAGGTGGGGACTGTCAGAAGCAGGTTTCAAACGAACCAGGTCCTCTGACCCCCAAATCCTGCTCTCTTCCCACTCGCTTGTCTCCCTCTACTCACCCCAATACTTGCACACGAAATCCACAGGGCTACCCCCTCCTCCCACAAGGCCTCTTACGGAAAATGCGGGAAATCGAGTCAGGATGTGATTGACTTGGCTGACCCTCACCCCGGTGCCCCAGCCCAGACCCCCGCCTCCATCAGCGCAGCTAGAAACTCACCAGCCGGTCCCAAGATGGGCGGGGCACCAGTGGTGTGGGCTTTGAAAGCTACCAGTCAGCTGTGACCGCAACAGTGACAATATTAACTGGCCTAAATTCTGTGTTGTTGCAACATCACAGTCACTTACTAAAATGTTTCTAGCGCCACATGACTGTGATACATTGTAACACAGCTGTGGATCAGGCTGGCTTAACTGTAATGCTGCGGCCAGTAACTGACATTTACGTATGCTTTAAGGTTTGTAAAGTGTTTCACGCCTATTATGATCCTCTCGGCCCCAACAATCACAGGCACAAGGTGCCAACAACCCTGGGAGGTCGCTGGTATTACAACCTCCCTTTCCCAGATGAATGGAGGTCAATTGACTTGTTCAGGGTAATACAGCTACCCTATTGTGGCAGGATTCCAATTCAGGTCATCCTGGCTCCCAAGTAATACATTCTATCTGCTGCTGCGCCTGCTCTACCCTACCCCCTCATTGTACAGCTGTAGAAACTGAGGTAGAAAGGTTTTAATGTGTCCACAGGCCCTCTAATGATAAATAGCAGGGTCAGGATTTGGACTTGGGGCCTCTCAGTACAAATCCACGCACTCTACTGTTTATAAAAGGACAGTGCATTATGATGTTGGAACCCAGAAATATGACAGCTATGTGAATTGAAAAAGACATGAGAAATTAAAAATTAACATCTTTTTGTTTTTGGTCTTGCAGAAGAGCGACGGAAAAAGCTCCAGGAGTATTTAGAAGCCAAAGGGAAGCCGAAATGTCCAAACACCAAGTGAGTGAGTGTGCATGTGTACGCAAGCACTAATGATGGCTCAGTGCCTAAAATTCCCACCTCTGAGCCACTGCTTTTCTTGTTGATGTCTACGACACCAAACGCTGGCACATATGCTATGGTGTGACTTAGCCCAGCCAAGAGAAAGGCAGACCTGCTTTCCTTTCTTCTGGTTGTTTGCTCTTACTCTTGTTGGGCCCATGGTCAAGGCCTAAATATTTCAGCAGTTTCAAGATAAAGATTCTACACATTGGGTATTACCCCCATAGCCACAGAGGCATTTCATTCATTCCCTTTCTCTCTATTTGAAAGGGAGGTCCCATGTGGCTGCCAGGCTTCAGCAAGACTGGCACTGGTTTGGGTGCCTTTCCTTGACCTTCCATCCCCTGAGGAAAACAGCCTCCTCCCTTTCCCCAAATGACCTCCCCTCAATGCCTTGACCCCTTGGCTGAAGTTGCTCCCACCAGGGTTACCAGAGTCCCTTTGCCTCTAAATCCCACAGCTTTCCTCAGTTCTTTCCTTCTTGAATCCTCTGAAGCTCTTGGTTTTATTGACCATTACCTCTCCCAGACCCTCTGGCCTCCAGTGGATTGGGCCTCTGCCCTCCTCTCTTTCCTCCTACCCCTCTGGCCATTCCTTCCCAGCCTCCTTTGCTTTGATCATTCATGTCCTCCTAGCCATGGATGTTCCTTAGTGCTCCTTCCTGGTCCCTCCTCCTCTACTGTCTGTCCTCTCCCTTGGAGCCTCCTCCAGGTACCTCAGAGCATCTCTATGCAGATGACTCCCCAGACTATGTATTCAGCCCTGAACTCCAGTCATGCATCACCAGGCACTTTGTGAGCACCAGGCTTTGTGCTGGGTATTAGGGATACAAAATAGAACAAATAGTCTTTTCCTTCTGTTGGGAGGAAACAGCCCATCCACTGAAAAGTCAACAGGAAATATACACAGATAATTTCAGGGGTCAGGGAGACCCTGACAAGTGCCTCAAGCATGGGGGGTGGGAGGGCTGCCAGTGTAAAGGCCTGGAGATAGGTGAGGGGCCAGGAGGGTTCAACAGCACCCTTGAGGAAAGGAATATTGAACAGCCTGGAGCTGGATGGGGAAGTGTCGGATGACCATATAGGTAAGATGGTTTGGCTTAATTTCAGTATCTCAGTTTCTCTGACAGCACCATGCACACAGAGAATCCGCCAAGAAACAACATGATCATCTATTCTGTGTGAATAGGTGTGGGGGTAAGGGGCGGGCAGAGGGTGGACAGATCAGTAGACTTGGCAGGAAGACCCAAGTTCAAATTCAGCCTCAGACACTTGGTAGCCATGTAGTCTTGGGCTAGTCATTCCACCTCTGTTTCCTCAGTTTCTTCATCTGTAAAATGGTCACTTCTCTCCTAGGGCAGTTGTGATGTTCAAATAAGATAATCTCTGCAAAGCCCTTTGCAGACCTGCACTCACTGTATGAATGTGTGCTATTACTCTCATCAGTAGGATGGCACAGTCTTTAGGAATGAGGATGTAAAGCATGATTTGTAGATCTCTACATCTAAACAAGAATAGCATATTTTAGTTCCTTCCCTTATGACCTCGAGATTGATTTTATTTTTTTTCCTCCTCCATAGGCCTTATCTCAGAGACCAGAAACAGTGTTCAAAGCCACCAGCCTTGAGACCTGTAAGTAGAAGTTCATTGCGATATTTCAGAATTGGAAGGGCCCCACAACCACATAGTCCAACTACTACCTTCCCCCCAGATGGTTACCCACCCTTCACTTGAAGATCTCAAGTGGGGAAAGGTCTTGTACTTCTAGGCACTTTCTAGCTCTCCTTGGAACAGCATAGCTCTGACCACTGGCAACGTTTTTTCTGATAGCCTTGAAACCCTTTGCACCTTCCCCACGTTGATCCTGGTTCTGCCTTCCACAATCCAACCAAACTAATTGAATCCCTTTTCCACATGACAGACCTTTCAGAGTGAGAGGCAGCTGCTATTTCTCACCTCTCCCAGCTAACTGTAAAGCCCAGTCCTTCACCTGAGCCTCATGGAGCAGGAGATCATGGCTCTTCACCAGCCTGGCTGTCCTCCACTGGACCCTCTCCCACTTAGCAGCATTCATCTTTAGGTGGGACAGCCCCCCTGAACCCCATCCCTAGTCCAGGTGTGGTCTCCTGGGGTCGTCCCCAGTAGGGCACCACCTCCTTGTCCTGGGGCTGAGGCCTCTCTCAGTGGACCTGGCAGTTACCTTCTCTTATTCTCAACTTTCCTCTGCTCAGTCTAACCTCTAGCATCACTGACATGGTCGTTGTAAGACCACGCCATGACTTTACTTTCATCATCCATCGCCCAGTCTTACTTCCAGCTCCTGGACACATTTTTTAAAGAGCTGGAGTTGGGGAGTTCTCCGTGTCTAGGTGTCTTTAGATAGTTGACCTTTTTCAACAGAATTGCCTTCAGAATCTCATTCTTGACAGTGTCCCATCCATCCTGGGCTGACTCGCTCCATCCACTGGATCCTACCTTTCTTTTTTGAAACCAGGGAGTCTTGGCCTTTTCAGTGCCATAGACCCCTTTGGCAGCAGACTGTTGATACCTAGGGCTCCTTTCTCAGAATAATGCTTTTAAATGCTTAAGATAAAATACCTAATATTGTATAATGTGTTATTAAATGCTTAAAATAAAGTACATAATATTGTACAATGATAATTTGTAAGTGACTTAGCTATTCCCAGCAATACAAAGATGCAAGACAATTCTGAAGGGCCTATGATGAAAAATGCCATCTGCCTCCCGAGAAAGGCCTGATGAAATCTGAGTGCAGATCCAAGCTTGCTTTTTTCTAACTTTTATTTTTCTTGGAGTGATTTGTCTGTTTTCTTTCACAACACAACTAATATGGAAATATGTTTGGCATAACGTTGTGTGCATCACCCTTATCAAATTGCTTGCCTTCTCAGTGATGGGGGGAGGGGGTATGGGAGAGAATTTGGAATTCAAAATTGTTAAAAACGAAGGTTAAAAATTGTTTTTACGTGTAATTGGGGAAAAAATAGTAAAATTAAAAAATAAACTTAAATGAGTAAGATTTCAAAGGAAGACAACAGTTAATTTTTTAAAAAAAACATTTATTTTTGTTTAAGTTCACAGAATCCAAGTTAAGAATCTCTGCTCTAAACCCTTTAAAATCAGCTCTCCCAAAATCTATGCTTGGCTTTTTCCATTCTTCCCACAAGCATCCATTAAGCACCTACTATGTGGTAGGCACTGTGCCACATAGTAGGAAAACAGACAAAAATGAAATAGTCCCTGCCCTGCAGCTGGGAAGCTGTGAGATAATGGCAGCCATGTGGGATGCGCACAGACAGCACACATGTCTGTTTGCACGGTTAGGGATAGCACCGGCTGAACCTTGTCTAGTTGGTGGCACCTGAGATAAGTGCAGATTCTAGGAGGGGATGGCCACTTAATCCGGAGCCGCCCATCATTTTCACCCCAGAAATGTGTTGCCTGGGCTTTTCGTGAGAATCAAATCCAGAAGAGAAGTTTCCTGTCTTAGTTTTGAAGGATGAAAATGGTGTGAAGGAAGTCGGGCTGTTAGCTGCTCCACTTGGTGCTGCAGGTGTCCTGGCGATCCAGCGGCCCTACCCCCATGAGGTCATGCCTCTGTGCCTGGCCTTGGAGCTGGGTTTCAGGGTCTTCAGCTAGTTCTTCCCTCCGTCTAGGTAGTCTGCAGTATAGGCCAATGACAATACAGTTTCTGTCTGTGCTTCCATCCATTTTTAACCAAAATTTCTCTGTTCTGGTTCCTAGACTTCCAGACAAGAATACAACTTGTTTTGGGGGGGGGGAGGGGGAGTTGTGGTTTTTTTTTGAGGGGGGAAGGCAAGGCAAGTGGGGTGACACATTGCCCAAGGTCACACGAGTAGTAAGCATGTCAAGTGTCTGAGGCCACATTTGCACTCAGGTCCTCCTGACTCTCAGGGCCAGTGCTCTATTCACTGCACCACCTAGCCACCCCTAAGAATACAGCTTCTTAATAGGCTGTACTCCTCTGCCCCACTCCCAAATTTTCCCTCCACCCCTCTGGTTCTTGGATTTCAGTCTCACATGAGTATATCTTTACATACAGTAGCTCCCCACTCCCCTTTTACCCATCCTGCATCCCATGAGTAGCATACACCCTTCCAGAGCCAAAGCCCTGGCAACAGTCTCATCCCCCAAGTCTCAGAGACATCTACAAAGTCAAATTTGCCACCTTGCATTAGGACTTGGCGTTGACCCTGGGTGGTTTCCATGCTTCGTAAATTTATATATGGGCATGAAGCTGCAGAGGGTTTTTAAATATCCACTTTATGTGGACCAGAAAATCATTTGCTTACCTGTTGGAAGTGTCCTGGTACTCCCTTTGTTATTAAAGACATATAGGCCCAGTGACAGACCATAAGCCTGGGCCAAGCAGAGCAGCCTCACTGAGGTCTCCAGAGCTTCTCCCCGTGCCGCTGTCTTCAGTCTGGGCAGCTCTTTGAGACCATCTGCTCGGCTGTATAGGGATTTTAATCACAAATTCCTGCAGTCTTGAAGTAAATGACCTGTAGGTCATCGATACGAAAGCTTCAGCAACCTAGAGAATATTTGTGACAGAAATCAACTTCCCATAAATATTCCTGGTGCTAACATCAAGTGCTAATAAAAGTGTAATAGCTTTGCTGTGACTACAGGAAGACAAGGGCCCTTATTAGGATTTCCAAGTCACTAAACACTAATAGAGACCTTCTGAATTAATCTGTTCTGTGTAATGAGAGGGTAGATGAGATGGCTTATTGAAGAGAATACACAAATTCCAAGTTATGTTTCCTCCCCGAGGAGTTTGTGATATAGTCAAAGTGTGGCAAAGAGACATAAAAAGAGAGTAATAATAAAAGGCAGGAAATTATCAATGTAAACTGAGTGGTACAGAAGAGGGCGAGGCAGAGAAGATGACAGAGACCAGGCGGCTTGGGGTGAGACTAGATCTTGATCCTGAAAAGAAGGCAGACTGTATTGGGCATTGTGGTTCTGTGGGAAGAGCCCCAGACTTGGCGTCAGGAAGATCTCATTTCACATCTGGCCTCGGACACTGGCTGTGTGACCCTGGGCAAGTCACTTACCCTCTGCTTAAGTTCTCATCTGTAAAATTGGTAAAAACCTACCACGGTTGTTTTGAAGATGAAATGAGATATTTGTAAAGTGCTATACAAAATGCTAGCTATTATAATTGTTGTGATTATAAATTATAGCCATGGCACAAAGGCAGAAAAACACAAGGAATCTTGGCGGCCATGAGTAGGTCATTTTGGATAAAAATAGAAAATTTATATCAGCTAATGATGGAAAATAAAACTAGAAACTTTAGGGACCAGACTGAATGCCTTGCTAAAGAATTTATACTTTATTCCATAGACAATGGAAAGGAAGATTGATTTCCGAGAGGGATGAGAGGTAGAAAAACCAAATTGTGATAGAAAGGCCAGACAGAAACTATAGCAATAATCCAGTGTTGAGGTGATAAGGATCTGAGGGTGGTGACTATGGGGCAAGAAGAGCTGCAAGGATCTTTGCAAAGGAGGGATGGAGACAACTTGGTGATTGATGGGCTAGAGTAGAGGGACAAGGAGGCCAAAGTTTGAGAGAAAGAGAGAAGCCAAGAGAGGGGCAGTGGCCTTGGCACAAGATGGTGGGCTCAGCTGTAGATGTCTTCAGATAAACAAGCATTATTTAAGCCCCTGCCATAGATTGGGCACTGTGCTCAGACATGGGGATTCAAAGGCAAAAGTGAAACCATTTCTGCCCTCGAGGAGCCCCATGATGAGTTTGTAAAGGTCCAAGAAGCACCAGGGTCAGAGCTGAGAAGAGAGGTGTGGAATTCTGTGCAGGCTGGCATTGATGGTGAGGTGTGTGCTCCACCCCCAGAGTGTGCCTTCCATCAGCATTGCCCACACCCCCCTCGAGGCTCAAGGCTAGAGACAGGCAGCTTCATGTCTGTAGACTCCACACAAAAGTAGCACAGATGTCAGTCCCAGTTAAGCTGAAGGTAGGTGCTTGGGCAATGTGACTTGCCTGTAAATGAGAATATCCTCATTTTCTCCAAGCTAAAATAAGTCCAGTTAGACATTTAGCTATTTGGTTTGGTTGGGTTTTTTTCCTTGTCTTTGAATAGATTGTCTTAATAAAGCCATTGTTGCTAGTGTGCTTTTCTCTTTCAGACTACTAGGCCCAAAAATGACACAGTAAGACGGACCCAGTCGTGTGCTGCTGGGAGGCCCACTGATAATGTGCTCCAGCCAGGATCTTCCAATGTCAATGGAACCCAAAAGCCAAAACCAACAGCACCAAAAATTCTGGGGAAAGGACCAATTACAGGCCCCCTTTCCTCCAAGCCAGATTCCAAACTCTCAGGGAATACCCAAATCCAACATCCACAGAAAATGGCATCTTCTACTTCTTATAAGCTCTCTAGAAAGCCCCTGACATCAAGTGAAACCCAGAATATGAGGAGGGCCACAGAGCAGAAGGTGATGAATCGCAGAACTGCTGGACGGATGGGCTCTGTGCTTGAGCTCCATGCTGAAAACCAGCTCTTAGATGACTTTCCAAAGGAGACAGACAAAGAGAACTGGCCTTTCCCAACCACTGTAGAGCTAAAGAGGAAACCAGAGTCTGGGTTTTGTAACACAGCTAAATCAAAGGGCAATTCTGACAACCCTAGCAAAAGAGATCTAGCTCCGAAGCAAGCTGTGGACAAAGGTACCAAGAACAGTGTCCTTCTGAAAGACCAAGTTAACGTACCATTTGTTCACAAGATTCAAGTCTGGGTTCCCACAGGAAATTCCCAGCAGCAGCTTCCCAAGGGGGCCAGTTGTGAAAAACCCAGAGAAAAACTTCCAGGGATAGTTCCTTCTCATTTGGTTCAGAGCCTTGCTAGGACTCAAGAATCAAAGAAACTAGTCACCAAGCAAGAGGATGGAAAGGTCAAGAAAGATGAAGAAGGTCGCAATAGAGCAAAGTTACAAGAAAACGGTGTCATTAAACAGACTATAGAACAAAGACTCCCAAGGCCAAACCCAGCAGAGCCCCAGGTGGGAAAGTTCAATAGATGGGACAGCGGTAAGCCAGATCTAAAGCTGACGCAGCCTTGTACCAAAAGGAAGCCATCTGTAATGGCACCACCATTAAGAACCGTGACAAGACAGCCTCATTTGATGGGAGACACCTCGAAAGTTCACACACATGAGCCTACAAAGAATGAGAGGAATTATAGCTTGAAAAAAGAGCCACAGACTCTGGACTCCAGGATCAAAAGGACTGTGCCCTGGAATTATTCTGGGAGAAGCTTGAACCCCAAAGCTCATCACTGTGACAGCATGAGTGAAGGAGGAATGAAAGAAGCAGCTCTGCTGGAAGCATCTGGTCCCCGAGTCAAGCCGAATAACCAGCAGAAGAGAGGCAAGGAGGATCGAAGGTATTGGGCTTGGCTATTGGGCTTGGCTTAGCATCTTAAAATGGGGAATAATATTGGGGTGGCTATGTGGCATAGGGAATAGAGCACCAGCCCTGGAGTCAGGAGGACCTGAGTTCAAATTTGGCCTGAGATACTTAACACAAAACTAGCCGTGTGACCTTGGGCAAGTCACTTAACCCCAATTGCCCTACCTTCCCTCCTCCAAAAAGCAAAAAAAAAAAAAATGGGGAATAATATACATATAACCATATACATGATAACCCATGTAACAATGGATTATATATCCATATAACTACATTTTCATGAGATCAATTAGTACACAAAGATATGGTTGGCTGGACAAGTAAGTAGAGATTTTTTCCTGTGTATCAGTTATGACTATTATTCATGTAAAGTAAGATCTGTTTCAGCAGTCTATCAGACTGAGTAAGGTACAATTTATCTTCAAGTAGACAATTGTAAAGCCTTTAAATGGCCCTCCTGCCTCCAATCTGTGCCAGGTTGGTCCATCCATCCTACCACTGCCTAAATAATTGTCCTCATTGCTCTGACAGTGTCCCTCTCAAAAGCCTTCTGTGGCTCCCTATTGCCTACCAAATGAAGTATGAACTTCTGATCCTGGCATTCAAGGCCCTTCCACAATCTACCCCAACTGTTCCTTTTCCAGTCTTTCTTGTACTTCTCCCCTTCTATACACTCTTTGAGCCAAACTCTTTGTTCTCCTCCCCATATCCAGCACTCTCCTATCTCCATGTCTTTTCCTTCTTCTTCTCCCATGCCCAAAATAGACTTCCCTCACCCTCTACTAACTCTCTAGGAAGTAGTCATAGTGTATGGGAAAGAGCACTGGCTTTGGAGTCAGGAGATTAATTCTGACTCCAAATCCACATTTCAATCAATCACTTGCTTTCAAATCCCAGTATAGTGGATACAGTGCAAGACGTGGAGTCATGAAAACCTGAGTCCAAACCCTGGCTGACATACTTACTTAACTTCCCTCAGCCTCAGTTTCTACATCTGGAAAATGTGGATAATAATAGCACCTCCCTCAAAGAGCCCTTGTGAAGATCAGATAGGTAAACATGTGTGAAGCATGTCTTAGTTTCCTTATCTGTAAAATGAGAGGGTGAGATTTGCTGATTTCAGAAAGGTACCTTAGAATTCTAACTCCTATGATCTTAGGAGGCCCCTCTCTCCCTTCAGGGGGTCTACTCATCTGTCACCTCCTTTGTGAGGCCTACCTTGACCCCCCTGGTGGCCCTCAGAGGAAAACACTTGCTTATGCTTCAAGTTTCTCATGACATTCTCCCTGGGATTGTCCTTTGCACTTTTCGCTTTCCCTTATATCAGTAATATGCATATTAAATTATAAATTCCTTGAAAGCAGAGGCTATGTTGTGCCTGTCTCTATCTCCAGCATCTAGCATGTAGTGGTTACTTAATAAACATTACCAAATGGGCTCATTTCAACATCTTGTCATCTCTGTGGCTGACCTAAAATACCAGGTCTCTAAAAGTCTTGTCCCAAAAAGAAATCAGGCTCATAGCCCAGCAAGAATATTAATGCCTGAGTACCTCAAATGCTAATTTTGTTAGCCTGATGGATCAACTGTTTGGATCTCGAGTTCTAATTAAGAGTCCAGGACTGGCTACACACGGAGACTCATAGTGCTATGGAGTAAATCAAGGTTTACAGTTGGCATCCATCCGAACAAGCAAGAAATAAGCATTCAGTACCTACTATGTGCCAGGACCTGTGATAAATGCTGGGGATGTGAAGAAAGGCCAAAGGCAGTCCCTGTCCTCCAGGGGCTTCCACTCTGATAGGAGAGAAACCAGAAGTACCTGTGAGAATTACAGCGTCAATGTAAAGTTAATACAAAAGTACGCAAAGTCGTTCCATCCAACAAGCAGCTAAAATAACAACCTCTCAGGCAGCCTCTCTTCTCTTCTTTAAGGCAGGTGGGGCAATCTGTCGCCTTTGCCGGCTGCCAAAATGATGGCCCCCTTTTCTAAGGTGCTGTAACATGGACAAAGCCCTTTACATACATCCCCTTTGATCCTTACCACAGACCCTGGGAGGTAGGACCTATTATTATGCCCATTTTATAGATGAGGAAACCAAAGCTTGAGAGAGGGTCAGTGACTTGCCTAAGGTCACACAGCTAGCAAGTATCCAAGGCAGGATTTGAACTGTGCCCTTCCTGATTTTCTTAACAGTCTATCTTCAGTGCCACCTGGCCTGAAACTATGGCTGATGATAGTATACTATTCCCTATCACATACTTTTGCCTTTTCTGTTTCTTTCTCTCCCCAGTCTCTTGCCCCTGCCTATTTCTAAAACCTGCCAGTGGTTTACATTCATGACATTTAGTACTAAAAAGATTGGCTGCCCAGAGTCTAATGTCGTCACTGAAAAAGAGCTGTCAGGGAGGGGCTTGTGGTTGCCACAGGGATTTACATACTTTTTTCTTTTCAGTTCTTGCATTTTAATTTTGTGAAGACCTACATTATTTTATAAAATATATGGTTCTGATGGTACTTTGGTTTAAATGCCTGGTGGGCCATAACACAGTGAGATTTATGTCAGTGGTTAAGGGACTTAGGGGGAGTTTCATAAAAGAATAAAGTCCAATAATGCATAAAATAATAGATCTTTTTTCTGGCACATTTCAACTCTTATAAGTGGGAGGCCAGGAGCATGGTGGAGCAGGGGCAATGAGAGGTGAATACAACCAAATCTCAGTCATCAGAGGGTTAGGTTAGGTAAGCCCTATTTTAACCCTCATCCCAGTCACTGGGACATTGGAGGTGCAGTGGTCTTCAGACCTCAAGAGCCATTGAAAAGAAGTTAGCAATGTTCCTTCAGAGAGGCTGACCTGGAACTTGTCATGCCTGGCCCTGCCAACCTGTCATTTCCTGGCCAATATGTGGGCTATCTGGTTTCCCATCACCTCCATGACAAGGCGTCCCAGTGTCAAGTGTTTTATGGAGATGGGCAGCTTCTTGATAAGGCATATCTGGTGGTTCCCACCTCTAATGTCATGGGTGGGTAAAAACTAGGTATTAGCTAATGTAAGAGACCCTGCTGACGTATCTGGGGAATACAAGCCTGAGATATGGAACAATATGGCAGGGAAGGAGATTTAAAGTGAGTGAGGGAGATTTCCAGAGAAGTTATATGAACTAATTAAGTCCTAGAAAGGCCCAAAACTCCAAGTATTTTAGACTGACACCTATATATTTGTGTGTGTGTGTGTGTGTATATGTGTATGTGTATGTATACATATGTACATACATATGTTCATTTGATGTCAGAAAGGCTTTCTGTTGATCTCATCTGTACTGGTTTCTATATTTAAGTTATATAAGATAATACAATGGCTATATTGACATTGAGTAGGAATATCAAATAACAGTTGTCTCAGTGATAGCAAAGTTAAATGTAGCACCGAGGGGAGGGCTCTGAAGGGCTCTAGTAGTCTTATCCTATTAGTACAATGAGTGTTAATTGTCAGCATGGAAAGCTGGAGGGAGCCTGGGCCAGGGGTGGAGAACCTACATCCTGTGGCCTTCTAGGTCCTTGGGTGCAGCCTTTTGACTGAGTCTAAGTTTTACAGAACAAAGCCTTTTATGAAGGGGATTTGCTCTGTGAAGTTTGAAATCAGTCAGAGGCTGCACTTGAGGACCTGGAGGGCCACATGTGGCCTTCAGGCTGTAGGTTCCCCACACCTGTGCCTGGGCCATAGGATGTTTGAGAGGAAGGAAAATGAGGGAAACCTGGTAGCAAGGGAGGGGACAGGAGGGAGCAGGGATGAGCAGCTGCTGCTACTTGGGAGCATCAGCTGAGAAGAGATGCTAAGTGGGACACAGATACTCAGCGCTGTAAAGATGGGTTTGGTGAAGGAGGGCCTGCAGGCAATCACAGTAATCATGGGTAATATGAGGACAAGGGATTAGCACAGAGATTGTGGTGTCAGAGATGGGACATCTGCTAACTGTGGCCCCTCCCCCAGGTACAAACAGACCTGGGGCAGACAGGCCAGAAATACATACGGCTCCTCGTGAGCACAGACACCAGGATTCCCCTGACGGCTGCTTCTGAAGGCTGCTTCTGAAGGCAGGGAAGAGGCTGATAATCAGGGGGGTCATGAATACAGCACAGGAGAGATAGAGAGATCACTGCCTAGCTCTGACCTCACAACTGGTTTTTGTTACCCCCAGAAATCAAACTCAGCTCCCAAGAATACACAGCAGCAGCTCGCTGGCTGCTTCCTTGAGGAAGCCCTTACTACCTCCCCAGGTCAGTCAATGAGCATCAGCCCAGCCGCTGCTAGGTGTCAGGCATTGTGCTTAGAGCCGAGGACACAAAGAGCAGAGGACACAAAGAAAGAAGAAACAACCCCTGACACTCCCACGGGGGCAGTAACAAGGGAAACTGTTTTCAGTCGTGTCTGACTCTCAGTAACTCCATTTAGGGTTTTCTTGGCAGAGATACTGGAGTGGTTTTCCATTTCTTTCTCCAGAGCATTTTACAGATGAGGAGACTAAGGCAAACAGCATTAAGGGACTTGCCCAGGGTCACACAGCTACTAAGTGTCTGAGGCTGGATTTGAACTTATGAAGATGAGTCTTCCTGACTCCAGGCCCAGTGCTCTGTGCATCATGGCACCCCGTAGCAACCCAACAAGGAGAACACCTCAGTACATACAAGACATAAAGAACAGAGAAGGTCCCCTCATTGGGAAGGTACCAGTGGTGGGGAGACCAGGAGAGGCTTCCTCAGGAGATGGGATTGGAGCTGAACCTTTAGAGAAGCTGGGAGGCAGAGGTAAAGGGGACCACTCCAGGCCTGGGAAGAGGAAGGGCAGTGAGCAGACAGCCTGCCCCCTCTGTCTCTCCTGACCAGGAGCAGCACTTGGACAGAGCCTAAGGGAGGGGGGAGATTGCGACCGGTGACATTGGGGACAGAGGGAATGGAGTGAGCGGAAGCGCAGGCAGGGAAGTGTGGACATAGTCAGAGGGCAGGGAGCGTCAGAGGGCAGGGAGCGTGCCATTCTCGGCCCAAACGCCTATGGCCTCTGTGACAGGCAAGTGGGAGAGAAGTCTGTTCTGCAGGGGTGGGGCGGTTTGTAGAGCCTCTAATGCCAAGCTAGAGAGCGTGGATCTTATTGGGCAGCAAATAGGGACCCAGGGAAAGGGCTGGTGACAACAATGACATTGTCAGATCTGTGTGTAAGGAAGATGAGTCTGGCACTCATTTGAAGGATGGTTAGAGGCAACTAGCCAGGTGGCACAGTGGAAGGAAAGTGAGATTTGGGATGAAATTCAGCTTCAGACACTACCCTGCTGTGTGGTCCTGGACAAGTCACTTAGCTTCTGTTTGCCTGAGTTTCCTTACCTGTAAAATGGGGATAATAATAGCCAGGGAAGTTGTGGGGATCAAATGAGATATTTGTAAAGTGCTTTGCACACCTGGAGGAGTGGTGGCTGTTGTTATTATTGGAGGGCATTGAGACTGGAGGGGTGAGTGGTTGGTAATGAGTCCCAAGGCAGTAAGACTGCAAAGAGGGGGATGGAGGGGAGGCCTCCAGGGAGAGAAATGACTGGACTTGGAAGCTAGTAGGAAGCAGGAGTGAAAGAGGGAAGAGTCAAAGCCAATGCCTTTACAAAGACAATGACAAATACGAAGTGACTGGGCTGCCTGGAGCCTAGGAACAGGGAGAGGAAGAAGGGTGCGGTGAGAGAGGCCAATCGGGAGGCTCTGAGTGATGGGTGAGGACACTTCTTTGGGTGTCTGAGGCTCCCTGGGGCAGGGAGGGCAGGGCTGGGCACCTCAGGGCTTGACCTAGGTTCAGGGTGCAGTCTTGTGGGCTTGGCCCTGAGGTCGGGTGGAGGCTGGGGGGGCTGCAGAGGAAAAGGAGGAGAATCTGAGGAATTATTTGCCTCTTCCTATGGGGGGTTTGTTGTAATAGCCCTGGCATCCATGTGCTTCCGAGCTTTTGGACGCGTGGCATGTGAGCCTGCCTGCCAGTAATCATGACTGGAGGGCACTGGGCTGAAGCTGCCACCAAGTGCTATTTCCACATAGCTCCTGTGAAGACTTGGGCCTGAGGGAGAGAAAAGGGTGGGAGGGAAGGCTGCCAGATTCCCATTCATCTCCTCTGGTTTGGCATCAGCCTCAGTTTCCCTGCATCCCTTCTCCCAGAGCCCTCCTTTAGCCTTTGGTTTTAAATCCCACAACAGGAAGAAGCTGGAAGAATGGCTGGCATCCAAAGGGAAGACCTACAAACGACCCCCTATGAAGCTTCTAGCACAGAATAAAAACATGCAGAAATTCAACCTTTGCTTCTGGAACAGCATGAAGGAGGAGGAGGAGGAGGAAACCAAGACCACAGAGCTG
>CM053581.1:31881335-31941169 GCA_028627135.1 Pseudochirops cupreus
GGGGGGGGTCTGACCTGGGAGGTCTGGCCTGGGGGGTGTCTGGCCTGGGGGGGATATCTAACATGGGAGTGGGTCTGGCCTGGGGGTCTCACCTGGGGGGGGGTCTGTCCTGGGGGCTCAATGGAGGCAAGCAGCTGTCTCAGAGACAAAATAGAGAAAGGAGCACAAGGGGCCCTCATCTCTAACCTGCAGGTTTCAGTAGCTTTAAGGAAAACCAGAAACTCCTGGTTTGTAGTGGGTGTTCCTGATTGAGCAGACCAGCCTGGCAAGGCTGCAGATAGGCCATGGCCCACCTGTGGAGACCACACTAACCAGCCAGAACTGTTCCCTAGTTCACATTTGATGGAGCACCTAGTCCAGAGTTCTGTGTGTATTTAGAGTAGAGTAGCCTTTTCCTAGTGATGTGGGCATTATGCTCCTTCTGTGACTGCAGACAAGAAAGATGTTAGGCATGTGGTTTGGGGGTAATCTTAATTTAAAGAGCCAGAAACTATCAGAGCTGGAGCTGGAGATGGCTCTGGTAGAGGGAAGAGTGGAAAAGGGCAGGGCCTGACATGGCATTAATTCACTCAAGAGCAAGGGCTGCCCCTGGAAGAGCTTGGCTTAGGGGGAGGTGAGGAGGTGTTTCTGGCCATGAACACTACTCTGGTTAGAGCTGTGAGCTCAGAGTTCTCCAGAGAGAGGGTGGTGACTCACACAGAGGAGGATCATGGGAGCAAAGCCAGAAAGGACCCTGCTCTTTGGCAAGGTCCAGGATGCTAGCTAAGCCAGAGAGAAAGATGGAGAAGGGACCAGATGTGTGCTAACCTGGGCTCTCTAATTACACAGTATTACCCAGCATGCACTCTGAGCTGCCTCACCCAGGTAATTAAGTAGACCTTGTACTTAGGTGGGATGTGATTAACCCTGGGGGTGTCCTCAGAAGCCCTCTAGCCTACCCATCCTCAGTACACCCGACTGCTACAACCCAGCCTTGGCCAGGGTGCTGAGGATGGGATCCTTGGCTGTATGATCTCTAGGGAGAGAACCCACGCCTTCCTGCTGTGGCTGTTCCACTTTTAATAGCCCTGATCCTTGGGGAGCTTTTCCTGACAACCCAGACTCAGTCTGCCTCTTGTTTTACACCTTCCACCCCTTCCTTCTGGTTCTGCCCTCTGAGGCTGAGCAAAACCAGGTTAAATCCCTCTTTCAGAACTTGAGACAGCTCCTCCTCCTCTTTGAGTCATGTCCAGACTCTCTGTGCTGGCTGCCGGCCTCTGGAGCCTCTCCAGACAATGAATCCCAGCTTAGAGTGAGGCTCCCAGAGCTGAGCTCGGGCCTCTAGACGTGGTCAGAGCAGAACAAGGGCAGCAAAACCCCCAGCTCCCCACTCACAAGCCTGCTGCACAGCTGCACTCTGCACACTGTTTAACAACCGGCTTTCCAAAGGAAAAACACTGTGCATGGGGCATATTAAGTTTTAATCTCCATTATCAGCATTTTCATCATCACTTTCTTACATCTGAATAGTCAACAACACAATATATCCAACCCTGATTGTAGCGTTAGCTCATTTCCAAGGAATAAACGCTTCTACTCAAAAATTATACAGTCCACTCTCCCCAACCAGTCTGAGCTGACTCCAGCAGCCCTGCTGGGAGGTCTCCTTTTTTTCCTTTTTTCTTTTTTTCCCTTTTTTCTTTTTTTTTCTTTTGGAGGGGAGAAGGCAAGGCAATTGGGATTAAGTAACTTGCCCAAGGTCATACAGCTAGAAAGTGTCAAGCATCTGACATCTGATTTGAACTCAGGTCCTCCTAACTCCAGGGCCTGTGCTCCATTCACTGTGCCACCTAGGTGCCCTGAAAATTTCTATATTTATTTGTTTTGTTTTGTGATGTGTAGAAGGAGTTAAATGACTTGCCCAGGGTCATATGGGAGGCCTCTTTTAATGCAGTTTAAGATAAATTGCCTTTTTTGATCTGATGTTAACCCCTGAGGTCTTTCTGCTCTGAGAGCTCCCTCTGTCTTAGGCCAGGCCCAGCCCCACCACGCTGCTCATGGCCATCTTTGGATGGGACCAGCACTCAGGGACCCTGCCCCTCTTTCCACCTCTGACTCTGGGAACAGTCAGTTGATTTTCCTGTGGCCCCAGTCCCTAACTGGCACCTCACTGACCCTCAGTCTTTGCCTATTTGAACAGAAGCTCTTGGAGGGCAGGGGTCATCTCGCACTCTGTACGTAGTCATTGAGATTCAGTGCTGTCTGGCCATGCCTCTCCCATCTGGTACTTCAAAAACTGCTTTGTGGGGCCCAAATAATAAGACTTTACATATATTCCTATTAAATATTGTGCTATTTGATTGGACCCAGTTTCCTCCCCCACTTTTTGAGTCTAGGGTCTGTCATCCAGCATGTTAACTATCCCTCACGGCTGTGTACATCTGCAGACTTGATAAGCCTCCTCTCTATGCCTTTATCTAAGTTATTAACAAAACCATGAATAACACGGCACCAAACCCAGACCCTTGGGCCACCTCTTCAAGCTGATGTTGAATCGCACCCGCTCTGAATGCACCTGTGTTACCAAATCCACCTTGCCAATGACTTACTAAAGGAAGAGTGCGCCCAGAGCTGAGTGACAAGACTGTGTCTCTGAGCAGATGGTTTCATCCTTCTGTGCCTCCGTTTCTTCCTTTATAAAGTGAGGGGATTAGAGTCGGTGCTATTGTGTGACCATGGGCCCACAGCTTCTCCTGTGGGTGCTGACCGTGGCTGATGGTCCGTGCCGTGACGAGGCCAGTAGCAGCTCCAGGAATCTTTGTTTGAAGTTGTCCCCTAGAGGTTCCATCACAACGTTTTTTAATATTGACTGAATCCTCTTCAGTGTCCTTTCTAGGCAGGGCTGCTTGCTTATAAAACGTCTCTCTTTCACCCTCATTTCCCACCACCAAGTCCAATGATTCCACCTCCATGGCCCATGGCATATCCTTCCTTCTCCCTATCCCCCCAGCATTGCCCTGGTACAGGCCTTTGCCACTGCCCACCTGAAATAATGGTAGCCTTTTGAACAAATTTTCTTTCTTCTAATCAGCCATTGATGCCACTGGCAAAACCCTTTCTCTCCTCTAGGAGTCTGATCATGCTGCTCCTTGGCTCAGGATTCCCTCAGTGACTCCTTTGTGCCAGCCACCTGAAATCCTGCCTCTTTGTCGAAAGGACGCATTCTGGCCCTGGGCTCCCACTCCTACACACTCTATACTTCAGCTAAAGTCAGGAAGGGACCTTTCCCTTTCCTTCCCTCTCCCCACCCTGAATGTTCACACCTATGAGCCAGAAGGAAGGGAGGAAATAAGCATTTATTAAGCCTCTACTGTATGCTACACTGTGCCAAGTGCTTTTACAAACGGTGTCTCCTCTGATCCTCATGACAACTCTGGGAGGTAGATGCTAATCTCATTCCCCCTTTACACTTGAAAAACTGAGGCAAACAGAGTTTGAGTGACTTGTCCAGGGTCACACAATTAGTTTCTGAGGCCTGATTTGAATTCATGTCTTTCCAATTGTAGGCCCAGTGCTCTGTGCACCGCACCACCTAGCTGCCTCTGTCTAACTGCCTAGAATTGCATCTCTCCCACTTTTCCCATCCGTTAAGTCCTACTCAAGCACCCCCTTCTTCCTTAACCCTTCCCTGATTCCTCCCTGTTTGGTAACAACCTGCCTTGTCATTTAGTATTGTTGGTAAGATCTATGATGAGAAAGAAGAATGCCTCTGGGAATAGTCTGACAAGCACCTGAGATTTGGGGAGAGCAGTCTTCAAAGGACTGGGAGGAAGGCTCAGTGAGATTCCAAGGGCAAAATTCTACTCAACCAAGGAGGGATAGGAAGCAGTTAGGAGGAGGAGCCCAAAGGGGGATTGTCCAAAGAGACTGACACAGCTCCTCAGGCTGCCCTATGCCCGGCTGCAATTGCTTTTAAAGGCATGTATGTTAGATGGTGGCCTTGGCAGGGCATGGTGACTGTGAGAGACAGTTAAGTTTCCACAGAGATATTAAAAATTACTGAAGTAAAGACTACTGATAATAAATTGTGGGAAATAGTAAGGAGTTAAGTTTCCTTAGAACTGCTAGACATTACTGAAGTAAGATAAAGGGAGTTAGCAGACAGCAGGTGGACCCAACCAATCAGAAAGCAGACAGCAGCTTTGGGAGACCCTCAGACCAGGGTACAGGCTGATCTGTTTTAAACCAGTGAGGGGTCAATGACCAAGTATTCCAAGTATTACTGTACTTGCTTAATAAACCTCATATATATTATCTGACACACCCAGCATAAAATCAGAGCCTCATTAGCAGAACATGGGATACATGACAAAGGGAGGGGGTCATGCTTGTACATATCTAGGAGAAAGATATAGTAGTTGTATGGTGAAAATTGAAACCTTGAAGAGAACAAATAAATCCATCCTCTGACGGATTATACTAATGGCATAAAGCTTTCATGGCTTTTTTATTCTCTACTTTTCCTTCCTAAAGAAGGGCAGAGAACGCTTCTGGCCAGAAATGTTCAATTCCTCTGAACTTCTACTCAATAAATTTTTTTGATACCCATATTTTGGTATTGAACATGCTTGTGTTTCCAACAGTGACTGTGGAAGCATGGCCTCACTCTAGACAGAGTTTTAGAGGTGCTAGCAACAGAAATGTGATCCCCATTCTTAGCCAGTTCAGCTTAGCAGGGGAAAGGAGGGTCAAAGCAGAAAAGGTGCTGTTGCTCCCTGTGAATGGGCTGATGATGACAACAACCAGAGGGAAAATCACCCTCTGCCATCTGTGCTTTGCTTCTGGTTTTTCTGCCAAGGGAAAGACCCTTTGGAATAGAAAAGACAGAACCCAGAGAGCTAATGAAGAGTTAGTAATATCTAAGACAATTGAGGAGACAGTGGAAAGTGCAGATGACGGCCTTCCTGGAGCACCAGGTGAACTGGCGGTAGGACTTGTGAGCCAGTGTGAGCCCTGTGATGATGGCTTCACTGCAGCAGTGAGGGGCAGTGGGGGTGAGTATAGCCCGTCGTGGGGCTTCTTTGTGTTGACTAGTTGTGCTCGACTGACTCCATCTCCTCTCTCCTTTTTTATTCTTCATTACAAGGAGCAGTTTACTGGCTACAGAGGGATGTATTTGGAAATTAAGGTGATATCAGGTGACAAAAAGCAAAGGGTAAAAAAAAAATTTTAGGGTATCAAGAAACATAAGCTTAGAGGTTTTTTTAAGTTCTGGACAGTGGGAGAGCTACCAGGGCTCCCAGTCAGCTAGAGAGGCAGGAAAACACTATTGTGAGGAGCACAGGGAGAGAGCAAAGAATGGAATCTAAACTATGGCCAATGAGCATAACTTCAATCCTTGGCAAAATTCTGGACCATACTATTAAAGGGTAGTTAATGGACAACTAGAAAAGGAAGCAGCCGTTAGCAAGAGCTCAGACGGCTTCATCAGAACCACCATATCCTCTTTCCTCTCAATAATAAAATGGCATGAGGAGGGGGGAGGGAGAAGAATACTTTGAAAACAGATTGTTGTATGCATTGTTAGGAGAGTTGGAGTTCATCCAGAAATGCCTGCAATGCAAAAACAAAAGGAATCAATAAAACGTAATCAATGTTTAAAAAAGAAAAACCATACAGGTCATGCCTGAGTAAACCTGTCTGCTTCTGTGATACCATCAAAGTTACTTAAAATGTGTGGGGTCTTTGTCCCCCTAGGGTGTGAGCTCTGATGAGGTCCTGGCTATACTCTCTGGTTTTCCTGAGGCAGAAAAGTTTGCCACGTTCTGGATCTGCAAAGCCAAGCTGCTGGCACGCAAAGACAGCTCAGAGGTGATGGGGCTCTATGAAGCCGCAGTTCGCTGTGGGGCCGAGGTGAGTGTTCTCTCTGATGCCGCTCTCTCTTCAGGCACCTTGCCTTGTGACCAGCAGAATTCATCTGAGCACATTCTCAAAACCAGCCTTCTTCCTGCTGTCTAAAAAAAGTGTTTGAGCCTTTCCTAGTAGCCCATTCACAGAAGGATGGCCACGTCAGAGAACTGTTCTAAGGTCCCATGAGATGATCTATATAAAGCACTTAGCCCAGTGCCTTCCACATTATACGTGATTAATAAATGCTTGTTCCCTGGGTACCTGGGCTACTGAAAGTGAGTGACTGTAACAGGAACTGGTACCAGGGAAGCTGGCTTCCCCTTTGTGCTTTGCTGCATGACCTTTGGCTGGGAGTCACGCCTCAAATAAAAGGGTTCATCTGAGCTCACCAAGGCACTTTTCAGTTCTGAGCCAATCATTTTAAGACAGGAACCAATATCTGAGGGGTTTTAGCGACTTCACATATCTCACAGTCTGGCATAAAGTTTGTTAAACATGTTTATGCCACATACAGCATTTGTGTAGAGTCAGACTCCTGATGAGATTTGTTTTATGGGTGTTTTTTTGTTTGTTTTACTTTCTGCAAGACAATCAGGGTGAAGTGACTCTCTCAGGGGCAAACAGCTACTAAGTGTCAAGTGTCTGAGGTGGGATTTGAATTCAAGTCCTCCTGACTCCCAGGGCGCTACTACTCTATCCACTGCACTCCCTGGCTGCCCCTGTGATTTGTCAAAGTGTGTACTGACTTTACAGGGGGGTAGCCAAGATTTTCACAATTTTGTTGAAAAAATGGGTCTTTTTGTTTTATTTTTTTTAATATTATTCACATGGGCAAAATGGAAACTGACCCTGAGCTTTAGTGAGGATGTGCCCCACACAACACGAGTGCCCAAAAAACTCATGGCCTCACAGCTGGAAGGGACCTCAGATGCCATTTATTCCAACCTTTCATTTCACACATAAGGAAACGAAGCAAAAAGAGGTTATGCAACTTGCCCAGGGTCACACAGTTCATACCAGAGGTGAGATTTAAACTCGGGTCTTTCTGACTCTAAAACCTGTGCTCTTTCTACTGTAACATAGGGAAAGGTCTTTGTAATAGCAGCACATAAAAACAGCACATTCTCTAAAAGGCTGACCAATACATGAAGCCAGAATGGCTTCCTCAGGAGTGCATCAGGAATCTCTAATTTCATTGGTCTGGATATTCCCTCTGCCAATTCAGATAGAAATCCCTGCCCCTCTTAATGGATAGTCTTTATTGTTGTGTCTGAAAAAAATCCTATCACCTGGGGATGAAATTATCCAAGCCTGGCTGGGTTGCCCCTCAGCCAATAAATGTACATAGCTAAGCTTGTGCCAAAAATCTTTCCCTTTGGTCAGCTATCCAGGGCTGGTGTACAGGACTGGCCTAAGTCACCTACCCCAAGCCTCAGAGGACTTGAGGGGAGGATTTAAACACATCAATAACCATAACTAAAGGAGCGATTAAGAGCCATGGCATGAAATGACCCCATTAGGAGAAACAACTGGAATTCTGGAATCTTAAAAGGAAATTTTTATGTAGGGATAGAAAAGGCTGTTGACTGCTTGGAAAGATCCATGCAAGATGGTTGACAAATCTCCCTTGTGCATGAATCTAGTCCTAAGGACTAACATCGATGCTTAGAGATCAAAGTTTTATGTCAAAGTTGGGAAAGAGTTGTGTCTAAGGTTCTGAGAGGGGAGGAGGGTGTGGAGGTGGGGCCCTTGGGCCCACTGAATAGTTAAAGTGCTCACTCCTTCGATGCCCACTGTATACCTGGAGTGCAATTCTGCCATTGTGAATGACTATTGAGATTTGATGCAATGGAAAGCAAGATGGATTTGGAGTCTGAGGCCCTGGGTCCAAAGCCCAGCTATGCACTTTCCCAGAAAAATGATGTCACATTCCTGTTCAAGGAATCAGCATCAAATAAGGACACAGGTTATGTGACAAGTTGGGTAACCCCTGGCACCCATGTCCTCATCTGCAGAATGAGGGGTTGGCTGGAGTCAAAGGAAATGGTTAACTGTGTTAGGTACCTCTGAAGCTCGGACAGGCTTCAGGCTACTTCTCTGCAGCACATGAGGTCCTCAGTCCCGTGACTTTGGAGTCACACCTTGACCTTCCAGCTCCCCAGCAAGATGGCTGCAGGGGCACCTTCCCATTCGGAGGCACTGAGCCTCTGCCCTCTTCACTTCAGTGACATTTTTTTTTCAGAATCAGGACTGATTAGATGCCCAGAGAGGGGGCAGGGAGGCAGCAGTGCTCCTGGGAGAACGTTGCTCCAATTTGAGAATAAAGTCTAGGGGAAAATGAAGCAATTTACAGCAAGGCCCTTTGCAAGTCCACTTTTCAGTGGACTTTTCAGACATCTCCCTCCCTAAAAGTGAAAAATACCTGGAGCCTCCCTTTGTTCTTTCATTACTCCCATGTGGCAGGGACACTGAATTTTTTTTAAGTTCTAGCTTATTGCTTTTTAGTTACAGCTTGACAAGAATAAAAGTGAAATATATATGTGTATATATATATATATATGTATATATGTATACATACACACACATGTACATATTTACTTACTGCTGAGAACATTTGATTTCCAGAACTCTTTGGCTTTGAAAGGTCTCCACCTGTCCATTCCATTCGAATCCCATCTGACATGGTGTGTGTGTGTGTGTGTGTGTGTGTGTGTGTGTGTGCATGTGTATGTGTGCACGCTTCCTTCCCCACAGCCAATACAAGAATTGCGGAATGTCGTCCTCAGTATTCTGAAAAGCACCAAGACAACAACAGAAGGTAATGACACGTGATCTTTCTGTCCCACTTCCCCTTAGGAGCCAGTGAGACCTTGTGGCTATGGACATTTTTTTCATGGACCCCACGTTAAGAACCCCTCATTTAGAGATTAAGAGAAACTGAGTTGGGGTGGCTAGGTGGCACAGTGAATAGAGCACCATCCCTAGAGTCAGAAGGACCTGAACTTGAGTTCAAATCCAGCCTCGGACACTCAACACTTATTAGCCATGTGACCTTGGGCAAGTCACTTAACCCCAATTGCCCTGCCTTCTCTCTTCCAAAAAGCAAAAAAAGAAAAAAAGAGAGAGAGAAACTGAGTTTCAGAGGGCAGGTTAGACATGGCAGTGGTTTCCCATTATGGATTTAGACCTAGGGAATCGCCACCATGAATTCATTCCCTATCCAGCATCTCCACTCCACATGTACCTGTATATGTACACTGCCTTTTGGGTTTTGGTTTTTTGTGCTCAGATACTTAAACTATTCTTGAACTCTGCCTTTCTTCTCGGCCTTGTGCTCCTAGGAATTACCAATGAAACTAATTCTATATCTGTGAAGGAGATGGCAAAGGAAGAGATGTCTCAAGGCTTTGATTTTCTCCTTCCAAGAGAGAGTGTCCAAAGTGAATTGGCTCCCCAAACAGCCAAGAAATGTAAGGACAATCACTTCATGTCCTGTATCAAGTTGCAGGTCACCCCCTTGCCAAGGTAAGGATGCCCCCCAAAGCACCCTATGCCCGGAGGGTCCTCATTCCTGGTCCTGCCCTACTCTGCTTCCCCCAGACACCATGATCATGGCGGCTATTTCTCTGGTATCAGCCAAAAGGCTCAATCCTGTCCCTGCTGCTCTTTCTCTGAAGGCCAGGTCATGAGAGCCGCAGCGACTGCGTGACTTGTCTAATCAGTTCCTGGTTAACTTAGGGGGAAACATTATTTGTGATAGTTGTTATAGTTATATAACGTGATTAGTGTAGTCAATCAGCCAACCTTTATGGGAGGGCAGGCGCTGTGGGACTGGCCCATCCTAGGTGCCATGGAGGACACACACCAATAGGGCAAGCTATTTGGAGAAAGAAGACTCCACACACATTAAAAGCTAACTTGACAGCTGAAAGAATGAATCCCATGTTCCATGGTAGAGACCATGGTGGTGGTAGAGACCTAAGGACCAGAGGAGTCCTGATGAGGGAGAGCTCCTGGGCTGGGGTGCTCAGGGAAGCTTGGGGCAAGGGTGGGAAGGTGAAAGATGAGCAGTCTGGAGCTGGGAGAAGGTGTTTTAACACTCCCATCTGGCCACGAGCTAGAGATTTTAATGAAGTCGAACGAATCTGTTTCAAATTTATGAATAAGCCCTGTCTCAAAAACATATTTATCCATTGGTTGTTTGGAATGCGACACATTTTCCCATAGAAACAACCCTACAGATGATGTTGAGGCTGTGCTAGGCCAGGTCCAAAAAGCCTCTTTGATCTGTCATGTATCTGAGGCATAATTCCATATTAGCAGAACTCAGAACTTAACCATTCTGTATAATATGTTCCTTTGAGAAAATGTGTTCATAGTGACAGCAGGGAAGGCCAAAAACACCCTTCCCCTGCCAAACCCCAAGCCCCTGGGGGTGGAGTGAGAGGTGTGAGGATCCCAGGCTCCACGATGGAAAGAAAGAGGTAAGAAGCAGGAGTGGAGCAAGCCAGGCAGGTGATCGGACAATCTGAGGAGAGGACTAGGAAGGGGGTGAAGCTCTGGGATGGGCCTTTCCTTCCTTCCCTTTCCCCTCCTCTCCTGGCTGTTGCCATTGAGTTGCCCCACAGCAGGGGGGCGTGGAAGAGCATGGTAGAATCAATCTCATCCTCTCCTCCTTTTCCTCTTTGCCCCTATTCCAAGGTGCTTCCAGCTGGCCCCAAGGGTAAAGTGAGGAGGGGGCTGGGGAATCAGGTCACAGACAGAGGTCTCAAGCTTCTGCAATCAGGGCACAGGAGAAGGAAGAGGGCAATGCTTAGGGGTCCCACAGCTGGGAGGGTCAGGGGCCGAGGCAGCCCTTTTGTATACAGGGCAAGAGCCTGAATGTTAGCCTGTGACCATATGTACTGACAAATGTCTTTTTAGGGAGAAAGGTCAAGAGTGCCACTAGTTTCTAAAATGTCAGTGCAGGGCAGCCCCTTTCCTGTTGATCTTGGCTATTCCTACTTATGATCTATGAAGAGAAAATCCAAATGACAAATGAACCAGAAGTGTTCCATTCTCACTGTCTGGGACAAGCAGCTGGGCCTTTTGCCATCTCTCAGGAGTGCCGTTTGCTCATTACTGTTCATTCTCATTAACTCAGCAGCAGAGGTGAGAGGGCAAAGCACAGCCCAGAAGCCCCTGGTTGTCAGAATACGTTCTCAGAACTCACCACGAGTATGTGCAGAGGGCCCTCTGGGAGGTGGGGGAAGCTAGCTAGCTTGAGACTTAAGATGTGCCATGAGCAGGTGAGGGGTTTCTGATCCCTAAAGCAAGGGCTACCCCTCCTCCCAGCTCCAGCCCCATCATTGTAGCAGACTCGAGAACAAGGGGCTCCCCTCTTCCCTCCCCTACAGAACCCCTGGAATGCCTGAGAAACAAGACGTGAAGCTCATCACTCCTGTGCGGCGCTCCTTGCGGATCGAGCACGCAAGGCCAAGCTACCCCAACACGCTTCAGGAGCATGGCATGGTGGTGGCCTCCCTCGACCAGCTGTCAAGGGTGACAGAGGCCGATTGCTTCATCTACTGTAAGAATGAGGCTCTGCCGGAGGAGACGGAGCTCCAGATCTTTGGGGCATCCTAGCTCCTGGCTCTCCCGGAGATGGGCTCGATGCTCCAGAAAGCCCTGGCTGGAGCCTCCCCTGGCTTCAGCCACACAGCCCCAGCAGGATACCGGGCACAGCCTCCAGGCCTGCGAGCTCAGGCCGAGGGGTCGGGTCATTGAGTAGTACAGCCTGTGCATGTTCCATAGCACATGCTTAGACTAATTAACATTTTGTGAGACAATGTTGGGAAATGTCTGATCTTCAAGGCAGTATTTATTTTATCTTGGTTATTGTCAATGATGATGCCAGTGCCCGCTGACAGAGCTTTTTCTCTTGACCTGCACTTTAAATCCATTGTGTCATTTGATCCTCACAATAGCTCCAGGAGGGACAGAGCTAAAAAATGATTGTACTCATTTTACAGATGAGAAAAGAGACAGGTGGTAAATGGTTTCCCCCAAATGACATAGTAAGGGGTGAAGCCCAGAATACGAACCCAGATCCTCCTGCTTCGGTTCCATTGTGCCTTCTGGTATGCCATGATTACAGTGTTTTCCATGATCCCCAGCTGCTGGCAGAGGCAGAAGTCCATGTTCTCTTGGCATTGCTATGTGGCCATGAATCATGGACTGCAGCAAGCACTTACTGTATGCCAAGCACCATGCCAGATGCCAAGGATACAAAGCAAAAACCAAACAGGCCTGGCCTTCCACGACCTGACCCTCTGCCACAACCACCTTGGAAGAACCAGAATTGCCAATGATGCAAAGGGCAATAGAACAGTAGCTGGGACAGAGTGTGCCCAAGAGGTGACAAAGAGACAAACGTCATCGAGAACACGTGGGCAGGAGAGAAGGCCCTGAGGAGGAGGAGAGCAGGCGCCGAGGGCTTCGTTGGGGCCGTGGAGCGTCAGGAGAACAAGAGGCCGGCCTCTGGACCACGAGGGCACCATTTATGGGAGGACGCAGACGAGAGGGCCTGAAGGGATGGCGCCCTGTATTAAGGAGAGCCTTCCTCTGGTGGAAGCATGGCTCCCTCACCTCATGTGTGGGGTGCAGGAATGGGCATTGGAGAGGCCTGGAAATCGTGAAACTATTGGCATGGTGTAGACCTTAGCGATCACGTCTTTAGTATAAAATGCCTGGAACTGGGAGCTGGAGACAAGGGTTCTAGAATTCCAGAGTTTGTAGAGACACATCTGGAACTGGGGGCTGGAGACAAGGTTTCTAGACACCACTACCACCCCTAGTTTTTAGAGATGCATCTGGAACTGGGAGCTGGAGGTGCAGGTTCTAGACCACCACCACCCCAAGTTTGTAGAGACACATCTGGAATTGGGAGCTGAAGATGAGGGTTCTAGACCCCCAGAGTTTGTAGAGATGCATCTGGAACTGAGAGCTAGAGACAAGGGTTGTAGACCCCCAGTTTGTAAAGAGACACGTCTTGAATTGTCCATGGAGTGAGCAGGGCTGGCCCTCCACAGTCTCTCAGGTCGCTACTGTTCTTGAATAAATCATCTGGTTGAGCTCCTTCATTTTACAAATAAATATGTTTAGAATGGCTAGGATCCTTGATTTTGAGCTGGAAGAGATCTTAGAATTCTAATCTAATGAGGAAACTGAGGCAAAGCCACATAAGTAGTCATGGCCACACAGAGAGCCAGGATCTGAACCTGCCTCCTCTGACTCCACATCTAGCGCACTTCCCATTGTGCCTCTCTCAGAGGCACCCAGCTAGTTGGTACTTTCCTAGCAGGTGTCAGAATCTCAGAGTTGAAGGGGACTTGAGTAGGCCATCGGGTCCGAGCCATGTAGAATCAATGGCAAGGGCCCTTTGAGCATCTCCTTGAAACTCTCCAGAGAAGAGGAGCCTCTGCTACGTCAGAGACAACGTCTCTTCTGGTTTTGGACTGCTTGGATGGTTCAGAAGCCTAAATCTTTACCTTTTTTTTCTTCAAATCCTGCCCTCTGGAGCTGTTGAACATTTACTAACACTTCCTATGTGGGAGCACTTCAGATATTTGAAGACAATTAGCACGTTTCCACCAAGCTTCCTCTTCAGCTAAAATTGGTGTTTCCATAGTTGCTTTGACCAATCCTCATATGGCATGTTCTCCCTTCCTCCCATCAGCCCTATTGACCTCCTATTCATGTTGATCTATGCTCAAAATCTATCTAAAATGAGATTTTAACCCAGGAACGGTCAGGGGAGAAAATATAGGGCTTTGCACACCAGGAGGGCACTGGCCTTTTTGAGTTGACATGTCAAACTGTTGACCACTTGAGCTTGGAGACTATATCTTTTCATAGAAACTGTCGCCTAGTCACCCATCACTGGTGATCCTCTTGATTTGTGTGAGTTTGCAACCAAAAAGCAGCACTTTATGTTTATCCTGACTAAACTCCTTTTCCATGAATTTTATCTATTGTTCTAGCTTATCGGGGTTTTTTGGGTCCCGTCATCCAACACGTCGCCTGCTCCATTTTTCTTCATGGCATCTGAATATTTGAGAGGCCTCACTTCTCTGCCATTATAACCACATCACAGAGAGATAAAATGTTGCCTAGCACAGCACTAACATAACTAGAGACCTTCCCCAACACATTTAGGTGAGCCCATTACTGACTGTCCTTTGGGTCCAGTCATTCAGGCAGAACTCAGTCTGCCCAACTGGACTCTCCTCAAACCCACATTTCTTGGTCTTGTCCACCTGCTAGGATGAGAGGCCTTGTCAAGGACTTGAGCAAAATCTGAGTTTACTACATGTAAACTAGCATTTTCCCGGTTTCTTCTTCATATGGGACCGCATTTGCCCTCTCCAGCTTTGCAGCATCTCTCCCATTTTCCTGGATCTTTCAAAGGTTATCAAAGCAACTTAACCATCACATCTGCCAATTTTTCCAATACCCAGGATTTCAATTTGTCCTGGTTCCCTGAACTTATTAAAGAGAACTAGATGCATCTTCTCTCTTATCTTGAGTTTTGACTGCCTGCTAATTTTGTCTACCCTTCCATGACCACGCTTCTCATAAGTGAAACAGAAGGAGAAGATGAGTTGGCTAGTTCAGCCTTTTTTTCCATTTTATGTTGCCATCCCATTCACCTACAGTATCTCTACCCCATCTCTGATACCCTCTTTCACCTCCAATGTACCTCCAACCCACATTTATAACCTTTGGCACTCAACTACTGGCCTCAGCTCATTTTTACCTTCACCTTTGCTCATACTTTTCCTACAGGCATCTGCTACTCTATTGGATTCATCCACAGTTACTTGCTCTTGCTTCCAACTTCCATATGGACTTTGTACAGTTTTTGTGTGTGAGTTCCCTGTGTGGGCACATCAGTCTCTCTAGGCAGCTCTCCATTGCCATTCTCACCCAGTCCTGCCCTCTGCTTGTGTCTTCAGAATTTCATTCTTGAGAACTGTTAGATCTCTCTTGACTGAATTCTCCCAGAGAATACTAGGTTGTTGGAGCCTTCCTATCCTTTATCTGAATCCTTTCAAATCTGCTCTGCCAAAATGCATGGTTCATTCTAGAATGTGCCTGGCCTTCCTTTTTGCAGGTGAATGAATGAAAGACTAACATTATCTCACATCCCAGCATGATTATGAATGTTTGCCTCTTGGACTGTCCACACCCTTTGGGGGAGCTCACTTCCCCCTCATCTGTTTGTTCTCATGTTTTAAGGAGGTAGGTATGGCTTCATTTTGGCAACAGGGAAGCACAGAGGTCAAAGTGGTCTGTTCACAATCACAGTAGTGAATCTAGTGGTGAGAACCCACAGCCAACAGACCTTGTCTTTCTCTTTCCAGGGTTGGCAGAAATTATCAAGAGAATTTTTTTAAATAGGATATTTCTGTAGTTTATAGAAATGTCTCCAGTATAAGAATAGGCCCACTGACCATATGCCTATTACTCCATCTCCAAAGGCCAGGTCTCATCTGGCAAAGCAAAGCACAGTGTGGTTGGGCCCGAATTCTCACTTTGCAAAGTGTGAGATCAAGTTGCCAACCATTTGGGGGATTTCGCTTCATCCTTCTGGGCTAGAGCATAAGGAAACCTTTATTAGAGAGGAAAGATTATATTCCAAATGATTAGTTGGCTGTTAAGTGAGCTGTGAGTTTCCATCAAATGGTAATAGAACTAACTGTAAGCTAGCTTAATGTTTGTGCACTATCAAATACATATTTACATACGCATATATATATATTGGGACACTTTTGTTACCTTGTTACATTCCTGCACCTTGTAAAAAAAGTCTCACTGTGTGAGGAGGCCCATCCTATAGGTTTCTTTCTGTGAGTAAAAGACCCCATATAGTCTCAGGCACCCAATGTGTATCATTTGTGGCACCCCACCCAGGATAGCTACAGACTGGCTGGTGTCCAAAGTGCTCCTGGGGTAATTCTTATAGCCAGGGATGAAGAGAAGGCTTTGAAGAACAGTTCCTTCAGGACCCAGAGCAGTCCTGGTGCTGCCTCTGTCCACAGATACGGCACCTGGGGTTGGCATGTGATTAGGCAGGCCCAGAAAACATACATCCCAGGGGGACTGATTTGACACTTGGCCAGCCAGCCATGGAGCACATATCCTTCTGGGTATCACTGAATAAAAGTGAAGGAAGGACATGTGGGAGTGTGTGTCAGGTGGCGTCTGTGCCAAGGGGACATGGACATCCCCTCTGTGCATTTGGAAGCAGCAAGAGACATACTTTGCTTTGTGCTCAGCCTGGTCATTCAGGGGCTGTATGACCCCCTACACCACCCCACTAGAGCCAAACCCTGTCTATAGGGATGGACAGGGCATGTCATTGAACACAGGCTATTACTGGGTCCTACAGGGCAACTCTTAGTAACCAGCATTCATATATAGCAATCTCTGGTTGGGGAGAAGCACGTTACAAACATTATATTCTGCTCTGGGATAAAGTAAAAGGAGAATCATGTAAATATAATGTGTAGAGGGAAATGTGGCAAATGTATGTGTTTTGCCGAACTATACTTCTTATAAGGAAGGATTCTATTGGGGTTGAGGGAGAAGTCACTGGGATAAAATGTTTTTTAAAGAGCATCAATAAAATATTTCCCAAAAATGTAGTTGGCAGATTTGTTGTTTATCACTAAAATAATTGTTTAAGTATATTTTCTTGGAAGAGAAAAAATCTGTTAAAACCCTTTAAACATTTGAAACATCCCTATTCCCATTCAAAAATGTCTTACCAACTCTACTTGTGCTGTAGTTTCACGGCAGGTTGGATAAAGGATCAAAGAGTTAAAGAAAGCTGGGAGGGCCTCACGACCTCGCAGAGACTCCCAGACATGTTTGGCCCGCTGTCCCCTCTTCAAAAAAAGTTAGTGCCCCCCTGGGAATGTATTTTCTTTAACCCTTTCAAGGCTGTTTGTTGTTTTGTTTTGATCTGCATCATCTAAAAATATTTTTTTAATGATGTCTTAAACTTAATAATTAATTGTAAATTGGTGGGGGATTTCCTACATTGAAATTTTGATGTTGCAATATTGTGTCATGTAACCATATAGTATTGAATTGTAAACAAGTTATTACATGCACACATTCCTGCTGATGCATGCTGAACTTCCCAACAACTCCCGACATGCTCACTGGCCAACACTTGCTTGCTAAGACCTGTCAGCAAACTTGACCACTGATAGGTGATAACTTGCATTTTGTGTTGATTTGGAAAATAATGTAATCACTACAATTTTAATTCTGTTACATAACAGATGAAATATGTATGAATGGTTTTCAAAATTTTCTTATGCTTCCACCGCCCCCTTATCTTTTATTCAACACCCCCCTCCAATTGCACCCAAGATTACTACCACCACCTCCCCCCTATCATTCCAGCACTCCCCAGGGGATGGTATCACCCACTTTGGGAACCTTGGCTCCAGACCAATCCTATTCTACCTTCCATTTTACAGATAAAGAAAGAGAGGCTCAGAAGTTGAGCCACTTGCCCGTGACACCAAGATAGGAATATCAGAGATGAGATAAAGGCACAAACTCTTAAATTAAAGCTGTTCAGCAGGTGTTTTCAAATCTCCATTCCTGAAATTTTCCTGTTTACTAGATCAAATCCAGAAAACCACGTCAAGGATCCCAGAACATTTCATGACCAACTTGTTTAGCCCATGATGTCTCCAGAGGGTCAGATGCTCTTTTCTACCTCTAAGTCATGGCGCTCTTCAGATTGCTCTGGGGAACTAGTCAGGACTCTGGGAATGTTAATAGTTCTGGCTTCCTCTTTGGGGATTCCCAGAAACTCTCTGAGGTAAACAAGACAAATGAGGTTATTTTCATTTTAGAGATGAGAAAAGGAGGTCCAAGATTTTGATGCCAGAGAATGCCAAAGCCAGGTCTCTCCTCCCCAGGCCTGCTTTCATTGCCTGAGAGCACCTGGCACCTTGTCATAATGGAATTCATTCCTTTGTTCACCAGGCATTTGACTAAGTGCTAAGCACTGTGCTAGGGGTTGGGAGACAAGTACAAATGGTGAAAATGTGTGCAGTGACTTCTTTAAGAAATAAGTAACAGCAAGGTGCTGGCCCCCACACCTAGCATTTCTAGCTTCATCTCTGTTTCCTGGCATCCTTTAAGTCCCAACTACAGTCCTATCTTTTCCCAATCACCCATAACAAAAATGCCCTATTAAACTAGCTCCCATTTATCTTGCACTATATCTTGTTTGTAGATAGAGTCAATCTTCAACTTTTGTGATATAACATTCCTAGAAAATGGAGCAAAAAAATTAAAAACACGAATGTTTTGACACTGTACTTATGGGAAATGTGGATTTAGATGCCCAAGACCCCCAAAAACTGTTCCTCAGAGATTGCTGAAAATATATTTTTCTGCATATAATTTTTATAACAAAACATTAATGCTAATAATATGCATTTTTCCTAATAGTAACTCATAAAATTCAGTACACAAAATAAAATTGGTAACATGCAAAACATTTTTCTTGCTAGTAATTGCCTAGAATTTTGTGAGCTTTTGTGCTAATATCTCAATAATAAAAAACCATTGATTTTAGACAATATTCAGTTTTCATAATACATGAAATCTATAGTAACACAAATACTTTACTCTTTTTGGTGGATCTAACAAGAATTGTTAAAACCAATAGCTGCTGCAGACATTCTGGCAGGAAGTTTCTCTAACATCTTTATTTTCTCACTAAGTCATGTCACTGATTTTGCACACTTGGGCTTAGAGCCCAAAGGGCTTACATCAAACTTAGGGGGCATAATTGCAGCACAAAACTTGAGTTTTAAAGGCAAATAATAAAAATATACAACGAATGAACAGGGAGCTCTTTACAAGGGAAGAATGCACTAGACAAGTGAAGCACTGAGGATACCAGCACATAGCCACAATGTGTGCTCATTGCCAACACAAAAGTGAAAATGAGGTCACTAATAAAATCACTGGAGTGCTTGAAGTCCTGAAAGTTAAACATGGAAATGTTGAGGATTGGCACTGATTGTTTGCATGTTGTCTCCCCACCAGACTGTGAGCTGCTTGTGGGAAGGAATTGGCTTTTGTCTTGGAGAGCGTCAATGGCTCAAATTGTACAGGACTCAATGGTGGAGATGGATTATTTGTCTGTATTAGGGAGGGAGAAGGGGTGGCATCAGAGCTGGTGAGAGTGGGAGGAGAGCAAGATCCTCAGATAGTTCTGGTGTCCAACTTGTAGATTGCTGAAATGAGAAAAAGACTGGGAAGAAATCCTCCTTTCTGCATAAAGAAATAGCATTAGAAGTTTATCTTGAACCTAAAATCACTTCACCTAGACTAAGATTATTTAAGGGAGCAGATAAATATAATTTTAGTCCAGTAGAGTGGCCAAGATTTTGACCCCAACCTCCTGCTTCCTGTCCTGGCAAGAATCAATCTCCCTTGTAGAAACTGTAGGAAATAGATGCTAAAAATGTCAATGTTTGCCTCCCTGCAAGCCACATCAAGACAGCCATGATAGGTAGATAGATGGATACATACATACATACATACATGGATAGACAAATAAGATGGATACATGGATGAATAGATTTATTAAGATAGATTAGACAGATGGAGAGATATGTACACACATATATACATATACATATATACACTTACATATGCAGATATATACACACACACACACACACACATATATATATATATATACATATGTATGTGTCTATTTTACAGTGCTGTGCTGGAGCCAGTTCATCCTGGCTCCCAAGAGCTGATTGATAAATCTCCAGGAATTTTGTAAGCCAATTGTTAAGCACAGCCAGCTCAGTAGTTCAATCAGCTCCTAACAGAGAGTGTTATTTATTGTTTTAAAAGAATGTCAACCACAGCCTAGTGTATTTTCAAAACATTATTGTCTACTTTTAAATTACCATGACTCCAATAATGAATATTTGATAGCAAATATAATTGCGTTTTGTCCTGATGGTGCTAATTCTTTGCTGAGAAGACAGTCCAGCTATGAAATTGTTAGAAAGTTTTCCTAAAATCATCATTCAGTGCTGTTTAAATCACCAGTTGCAATTATCACTTAATCCTGTGTCTGAAATAGAACAAGTTAATCCTTTGGAAATATTTCAGGATAAAATTTATTCTATTTCTCACAATTCTAATAAAAATCAAACTAAGCTAGACACAGAAGCTAAAGAACTTGAAATTGTTAAAACTGGCCAGGGATGGGGGCATGTAGTTTATGAGCTGCTGCTGCTGTATGGCATATACATCCTTGTATTTTTTTTTATGCATCTATCTCCTTATTCCCATTTAGCAAAGAGATTAGCTAACATTTCTTTCTTTATTTCTTTTTTTTTTTTTTTGCTGTTTTGGAGGGGAGAGGGCAGGGCAATTGGGATTAAGTGACTTGCTCAAGGTAACACAGCTAGTAAGTGTTATGTGTCTGAGGCTGAATTTGAACTCAGGTCCTCCTGACTCCAGGGCTGCTGCTCTATTCACTGCACCACCTAGCCACCCACTAACATTAATTTCTTGTAAGACCTTGCTTTAGTGAGTGACAGCCTTGAATTTTCATGACTTTCAATGGCGTTGCAGCCAACATCAGCTAACATTCAGAAAGTACAAAAATAAACCATAAGAGCTTTGGAAAATTTTGAGATTGGTACCAGGAAGTATGAATCTCAAGTTGAAGGAAGGAAATAAGCATTTATTTAGTGCCTTCTGTGTGGCAAGCACTTTACAAATATCACATTTAATCCTCATAACGACCCTGGGAGATAGGTGCTATTATGATCCTCATGTTACAGCCAAGGAAACTGAGGCAGGCAGAGGTTAAGTGACTTGCCCAGGCTGACACAGGGACTCCAGTCTTCCTGACTCCAGGCCCAGCATTCCATCCACTGTGCTACCTAGCTGTCCCAAGTGGAGGATCTGACTAAGATAAGTTTAAAGACATTCTGTTTAGTAAATTTAATGCTTTTCCTAGAGATAGGGCACTAGAAATATAATTCAACACATTAACTTCCATCTTTTATTGGACAGAAACAACCATGAAAGTATTTTTAATTATTTTGATTTACTAGAACCATAAACCTGGCCTTACGAAAAACTTAAGTTCACCACAGCTAGCTGGTCAAAAAAAAATGTCATTTAATTGAAATTTTAAAATATGAAATTAATAAACAGTTTTCAGGATTATGTAGACAATAATATAGAAATCAAACAATGTTCCAGTCCTTGCCATTATGCAAAAAACTAAAAAGATAATTAGCACTGTTGGAGTCAGTGGTGCTGAAGAGGAAAAGGTTTCAGTGGAATGAATATAATTTGTGAAAGAGCGTGACACAGCTTAATAGTAGATCACATATCAAGTTTAATGACCTGATATATTAATTAATATATAAGTTTATTGGGAAAAGTTAGTGGATTGGGATGTAAATCCATTTTTGAAATCATGATTGCAACCAGAGGTTGGCTATGGATACAACAGTTTGCCAAAAATTAAGGAAAGCCTTATGCAAGAATCCAGTGGCTATATGGAATTTACAATAAAGAGTATCGTGTAGCTTGCTTTTGTTTGTAAATTGTGCACCACCCATCTTTTATGTCAGTAAAATTTGTGGTGAACTTATGTATGTATAGATGCATCTTTTTTTCAGAGAACTGTTGTTAAACATTTAGCAACATACCACTGTGTGCGTGTGTGTGTATCCACGTAGCTTAGTGGATTAGAGAGACCTGACCTTAGAACCAGGAAGACACCCACTAGGTGCATGACATCACGCAAGTTATTTAACCTCTCCATTCTCTTAGGGCTAGACAAGTCTTTAAAAACTAAGTTGCAAAGATAGTGTCAACCTGCATTGATAGAGGAAGTTTCCTTATCTGAGTTGCCTGTATCGATGAAATCACAGGCTCACTCCCTATTTCCTATATTTTACATTGACTTTGCATGCATTGTTTTCCCCTCCCCCTCTCCAAAAGATCATATGCTACTTGAGAGCAGGAGATTTCCTTGTTTCCCCAGCATCTAGCACATAGTGCATGGCACATAGTAGGTGCTTTATAAATTCTTATTGGATGAAAGGATGGATGGATTGATGGATGGGTTGATGAACAAATGGTTGGATGAATAAATGGATGGATAGATGGATAAGTGGGTAGATGGATTTATGAAAAGATGGTTGGGTGGATAGACAGACTACTGAACAGATGGGTGGATAGACTGATGAACAAATGGATGGATGCATAGAAGGGTGGGTAGAAATACTGAGAAAAGGAGAACCAGGTACATTTTCAGCAATGTTGGCAGTTCAGTATAAATGCATGGCTTTCCAACTGGACAGCTTCAAAAGTCAATTTGTTCACTTGGTGTAAGTGTAAGTGGTTTTCCAGGATCCGTGGCCATAACAATCTTTTGTTTCTGGGTGTTAGATATGAGTTCTTTGGTCCAAAACATCTCCACCATGACCCGTGTAGATTGTAAGGGCCAAATGTCTCCTATTTAGATTGTAAAGGTCAGGACCCTGGAGAGGTAGAGTATAAGTCTGTGCCCACTCCCCTCAGTGTGGAAGTTCCTTGAGAGCAGGGAAGGTTTAGTCTTTGTATCCCCAGCTTCTGCCATAGGGCCTGGCAAATAGTAGGAAAGAAAAAAAAAGGGAGGGGAAAGAAGTATAGAACATGGTCTCAACATTTGTGTTAGATGCCGAGCTCTGCTGCTGCTACTCATGTGACCTTAAGCAAGTCTCTCTGGGCCTTGATTTCCCCATTTGTAAAATGAGAGGGTTGGACTAGAGCAGCGACCTGTGACAGGTCATGACCCCTTTGGGGGTTGAACGGGGTCACCTAAGACCATCGGAAAACACGTATTTCCAATGGTCTTAGGAACGGAGACACCGCTCCTCTATCCGTCTCCAGGCGGGTCTGCCCACATACGAGTATTAAAGGGTCGCAGCATTAGGAAGGTTGAGAACCACTGGGCTAGAGGGTCCCTAAAATAAGGTCCCTTCCAGCTCCACATCTGTGACTGTATGATAACTGGATGGAGTCAGGAACCTTTGACAAAAAGCCGCCATTACTGTGCAGCTCCCCACTTCCCTAGGCTGCCCCTTCCCACTTTGGGATAACTCTGTTGTTGAACGTTTTCCATTCCCAAATCTGCCTCCCTGCAATTTCCACCTACAAGCCCCAAGTTCTTCCCATAGGGGCCAAACAAAGCAGGCAAACCAATCTCTCTTCCATAAGACAGCCTTTCAAATGCTTTCAAAACTCCATGGTCCAGCCCTCTCATCATGCTGCTTCCATGAGGACTGGGCCCTCGAACTGGTCTGCCTCCGGACCAGTAAGAGCATGAATTTCCCCAGGGCTCAGTCCTTATATAAAACCAATGCAAAGTCCCTCTGTATCACCCCCACCCCCACCCCACTAAGCCAACTACATAAATGTGATGAAATGTATGAAGTTTCTGTGGGGTCAATACTTCTTGAGGTGGGGGGGCTCCCAGCTCACCTTATGATAAAGGTTCCTTCTCTTTGCTTTTTATGAGGGTTCTCTTCCTTTCTCACCTCCTTCCCTCCCCGCTCTTTCCCCTTCCCCCAATATCCACCTCCTCTACTCAGAGGTTTTTTTAGGGATCATTAGCTCATAGATTGGCTATGTGACCCTGGGCAAAGGCATTTACCTCCTCAAGGCCGGAAGCAACTCTTCAAGATGCTAAGTTAGTGACTCACCCGGGAGTTCCCTTTGTTGTCGTTTGGTCATATCAGTCACGTCCAATTCTTGGTGACCCCATGTGGGGTTTTCTTAGCAAAGATACTGGAGCGGTTTGTCATTTCCTTCTCCAGCTCATTTTACAGATGAGGAAACCGAGGCAAACAGGGTGAAGTGACTTACCCAGGATCACATTGATAATAAGGATCTGAGGCTGGATTTGAACTTTGGTCTTTCTGTCTCCAGGCCCATTGCACCCAAGTCACTGAAATGGGCCTCAGTTTCTTCAGCTATAAAGTAAAGGGGTTAGAAGTAGCTAGATGATGCAGTAGATAGAGCACCAGCCCTGGAGTCAAGAGGAACTGAGTTCAAATCCAGCCTCAGACACTTGACACTTAGTAGCTGTGTGACCCTGGGCAAGTCACTTAACCCCAAATGCCTCAAAAATAATAATAATAATAAAATGAAGAGGTTAAAAAGAGTTTTTTTAAAAAAGAATTTGTTCTTATTCTTCTTTCACAACATGACTAAAGTGGAAATGTTTAACATGATTGTACATGTATAACCCACATCAGATTGCTTGATTTCTTAGAGAGGGGAAAAGGGAAGAAAAAAGAAAAATTCAGAATTCAAAATCTTACAAAAAAGAATGTTGAAGGCTATCTTTACATGTAATTGAAAAAATAAAATACTATTAGATGTTTAAAAAATAGTAAATAATTTTTAAAAAAAGGAAAAGGACCTATTTACACAAAAATATTTACAGCAGCTCTTTTTGTGATGGCAAAAAAAAAATTAGAAATTGAGGGAATGCCCGTCAATTGGGAAATGGCTGAACAAGTCATGATACACACTTGTGAGGGAATATCTAGTGCTATAAGAAATAATGAACAGGATGCTCAGAAAAACCTGGAAAGACTTACATGAACTGATGCTGAGTGAAGAGAGCAGAACAGGAGAACATCATACACAGTAACAGCAATACTGTGAATGACTTAGCCATTCTCAGCGATACAGTGATCCAAGAAAATTCTGAAGGATTCATGATGAAAACGCTACCCACCTCCAGAGAAAGAACTGGCGGAATCTGAGTGCATATTGAAGCATACTATTTTTTCACTTTTTTATTCTTCTTGGGGTTTTTTTTCCTGTGACTTCTTTCAGAACATGACCATTATGGAAATGTTTTTATATGACTATACATGTATCATTTTATCAGATTGCTTGCCTTCTCAATGATGGGGGAAAAGAGAGGGTGGAAGAGAATTTGGAACTCAAAATTATAAAGAAAATAAAGATTTAAAATTGTTTCTACATGTAATTGGGGAGAAAATGTTAAAATTCAATAAATAAATAAGGAATTAGACTAAACGACCTGAGGTTCCTTCCAGTTTAACATTCAACTGTATAAAAATAATAGCGCTAACGGAAGGAGTTTCCACACAGGGAAATCCTTGGCCCAGACTTCTTCCCTAGATTCCTCCCAAACAAAACTTTGACAATTTTTTTTTCAGATTTTCAGGAGCCATTATGTGAAGTAGGTAGCATTATCCCCATCTTACAGATGAGAAGACTGTTATCTAGGGACATGCAACTATTGAGTGTCCAAGGTAGAATTTGAACCTAGGTCTTCTGGCCTTTCAAGTCCAGCCCTGCCCACCATACTACTTTACCTCTTCTTGACTGACAAGTTCACCCTCATTGAGCTTGCAATCCACTGAACCCTCTTCCCTCTCAGTCCTTCTTTGGGCTGAGTTAAGCCAAGTAACATCAGAGAGCCCACAGACCAGAGGACTCCGGTACCACCTCCCAAGTCAGTGATGAATTAGGACTTAAAAGTTCAAAATGATGATTGTGATTTGATTTTAATAAGTTCAAAAGTACGATTGTTCAGGTGTCTCATCTGATGTCTCTAATGGTGTTCTAGAAAGAGCAGACAGCAAACCGTGGATTACTATTCCTAATACCAGTGCAAAGAAAATCAATGTTTAGAAATAGAAACAAAGTGTCCTGTCTGCCGACGCCTCCAGGCTCAGACTAAATAGTCCCCCTTCCAAGATTCACCTAGTTAGGAGAGATCCCCTTCCCCAATGCTCTGTATTCATTTCACCTATTTACTTATTGTCCACAGGTAAAATCCTCCCCATCCCCAGTAGAATGTGAGTTTCTAGGGCTAGGACCTACTTTGTTTTTTACTTTTTCTTATGTCTCTAGCATACAGCAGGAGCTGAATAAATGCTTGCTGACGTTAACTAGTTATTTGGCTACCCTCCCCACCCCCTTGTGAACTCTTCCAGGGTCTGAAAATAAGTCCAGAAATGTCTCAGATGAGGGAATCTAGGTGTAGTTTTTGTAATCGAGCAGATGGCTCAATTATCCCCAAGTTGGCTCAGTCCTCACTGCCCTCTGTGCTTTCCGTGAATCCCTGCAGAACATTTGGCATATTCTAAAAAGAGACAAAGAAAACAAGGTATTGGAAAATTTGCCACCAAAGGCCACCTGGAAAATAGTATTTCATTTTCCAAATATTTCTTGGGTCTCTGATTCCCATACACTCTCTGTATAACCCCAGACAAGGCACTTGGGCTCTCTTTGGGCTACTTCAATAAGTGTCAAAAACAGGGGTTAGTCTGCAAAATCAGGGGGAACACCCTAGAGACCACTGCAATTACAGGTAGATAAACATTAAGTGTCTACTATGTAACCAGGGTCTACCTCCTACCCTCTTAAGTCTATTATGTGCCCAACACTATATGGGACTGAGGGAATGATGGATGAGTACCCACCATCATCTGTATTAAATGTGTGACCTTGGACAGCTCACTTAAGCTCCGGACCTTGGTAGGCTCAGTGTTACATGAGAGTAAGGGACAAGAGAGATAGAACCATATGGTTCTATAAGATGAACCAGATGCAGTCCCTTCCATTAAAAGGAATGTCAAGAGGACTATAAATACCTCTCAGGAAGTTCCCTGGAATGTTCTCCCCACTCACCTCCTCCTCACCTCCTTCTCTCGAAATATCAAAGTCTCTTTATATAACAGGTCCTTCCTGGCTCTTGCCACCTCCACCCCACGTGTTTGTCCCCCCTGGTCCCAAAATTATTTTGCATCTACTTCAGATCGACTTGTCTGTGTATATGCTTCTGCACAGTGGAATGGAAGCTCTCTGTGGGCAAGAATGGTTATTTTTTTTAGTTTTGCATTTCCTGAGCCTGGCACATAGGGAGAGTTTAATTAATGCTTGTTGGAATTGAAACTGAATTGTCCATAGTCCCTAGCTCCTTGCAGGGCACAAAGCAGTAATTCAGTAATTTAATTACTGAAAGAATGAATTTGCCTGACTGGAAAATGGACATCCCAAAGTTGGGACACTGGATACTCTTCAACTTGCTTTGAAAATAGAGACAAATACAGATTAGAGGAGCACCTTGGGGCTGGTGCTACCACGTCTCAGTTCTCGTATTTCCATTTGCCTTCCAAAGATCAGATCTGAAGCAAGGCTCCATACAAGGGGCCCAGAGAGCCTGCTAAGTAGTGTCCAGCAACCTGGAGGCTGAACAAGGCACCAGCACTAAGAAAGTATGTATTAGGTCGGGCTTTACAAGGAGATCCTGCTCTCCCCTTTAGCAGTAAGACAGTGAGCATTTGCCTGGACTTAGTAGATGTGGAAGCATATTTAAAACCTCTTTTTCAATTTCCTTAGAAATATTAAGAAATAACATTTCCTCTAGCCTACAACCCAGATTTCCCAGCTTAAAGGTGGGTAAGACAGAGGACATAAAGTCTTTCATAGGGAAATGGATTAAAGATGATAAGAATATTGCTTCCCCTACTCACCTGAAATGATTGGGCTCTGAAAGCCTGTAAGGGCAAGACTTTCCTTTGTCCATCTTCCAAAGCTAAGCTATCACTGGAAGAAGATTCCTTTGTTTACTCTAGGAAAGCGGTTCTCAACCTTCCTAATGCCGTGACCCTTTAATACTAGTATGTGGGCGTATCTGCATGTGGGCGGACCCTCCTGGAGACCCTATAGAGGAGTGGTGTCTCGGTTCCTAAGACCGTCAGAAATATGTGTTTTCCAATGGTCTTAGGCAACCCCTGTGACCCCTGTGAAAGGGTCGTTTGACCCAACCCACAGGTTGAGAACCACTGCTCTAGGAGGACGCTTGAAGGGAGCGGTCAAAGAAGGAAGAGACCCAAGACCAATGAGCGTTATTTTGGAATGTTAACCCCTAACTGTATTTTAACATGTTGTAGCCCTTCCCTTGTTTGATATTCTTATAAATATTATCTCGGCTCTTCTTGGAATAGTGAGATGTGTGGGAGGGCGGGGGGACTGTGCCAGTTTGGAGGTCTCTCTTTCCAAGCTAGAAATACTTAGATATCCAGCTGATGTTAAAAGAAATAAGCCTGTTCTGGCAGACCTGTGCCTAAAACAGAGAGAAGCATTGGTTTTTTGTTCTCCAACAGGCAGAAAGAACTGTGCCCCACTCCACCCTCCCCCCAAAAAACAAACCATAAACCTCTGTCCATAAATCTGACCATAAGCCAGTCGGGTGGACCCATAAGTAAGAATATTTTTCCCAAAACAGTTGGGGATAGGGAGCAGCCAGGACGGGAATTCACAATCTCCCCTTCAGGTATAGTTATACAGGGAGAGAAAACAGTTCAACCATTGGGGAAAGGGAGAAGAAACAGGCAGGGCCCCTAAGAGACAGCACCATGGCAACAGGTGGGGAGACTGAGCTATCCATGGGCAGGCAACGGCAGGGGATCAAAGCTCAATTCATAGGACCTTGATTCAGAGCCAGGAGGCACCTTGGAAGCCATCGCATCCAACCCCGCTCACTTTACAGATGAGAAAACTGAGACATAGGGAGTGTAAGTGACTGGTCGTGGGTCACACAGCTGAGGTGGGATTTGAACCCTGGCCTTCCTGACCCCAAGTCTAGCTTTATCCTCTATACCACCTCAGTGCCACAGGTAAGAAAGAATGGTGGTCAGCAAGGGGGAAGCAGCATCACATTCCCCCAGGAGAGAGCATGCCCCCTTCATGTCAGCACCTTGAAGCAAGACCCTCTTTACCCCACGTGTGGTGCAGCCTTGATATATGAACTTACAGAGGCTTGTTTTCAATCGAGTAGGTGTGCCTAGTGTGTTTGTGTTCTACCGATTAACTTTTGAGAATCCAGGGATGTAAAGATAATAATTATATATTTTAAAATTATTAAAAATTGAATCATGCTACTGATTAATTAATTAATTATTTTGTTAATTAATTATGTTGCTGATTAATTCTTCAGGTAGTCAATCAAACATATGTTGATTGAATGTCTACTCTGTGCTATCCCAACTAGACCTAGTGACCACTTCCCCAAGGGGATCAGGGGAACACATTTGTGAGATGACAAGCTACATCTTGGACTTCAGAGGGAAGCTGACCTGCCCACCCGAGACCTGGCCTTCAAAGCCAGTCCTATTTCACTACTGAGCTCTGCAGAGCTGGAAAGAAATATCCTCACTATATAAGACCAACCCAACAACTATGACCAAGTCAAAGCTTGGGAGCAAACATACACCATTTGGTTCCTGGCTCCATCTCAGTGCAACATCTTCCTCTTCCCCATCCCACTCCCTTCCTCAGGCTCCCCTCCAGGGACGCTCATAGCTCTGGCTACTCACCCTCTGGCGCTTCACTGGGTCCTGAGTGCTCCTCTCCAGCTCCATGGCAGATTCATGGGGCATCTACAGGGAGGAGAAGGAAGATGGAGCTCTGACCATGTGGGTGGTCAGTGAGAGATTTCAAGGGAAACCCCCATGGTGGCTGCTGCTGCCACCTCCACCTAGCAAAGGGAGCCTGTGCCCAACAGCAACTCTGAAGGAGGGAAGAACACAGGAAGGTAAGGGGGCAAGGGAACTCAAAGAAGAAGGAAAGAGTGAGCTGTTGTTCTGTTGTGTCCAACTCTTCATGACCCCATTTGGGGTTTTCTTGGCAAAGATACTGGAGGGGTTTGCCAACTCCTTCTCCAGCTCATTTTACCAAAGAGGAAACTGAGGCAAACAGGGTGAAGTGACTTGCCCAGGATCACACAGCTAGGAATGCTTGAGGCCAGATTTGAACCCAGGTCTTCCTGACTCCAGGCCCAGTACATCCACGGCCCCACCTAGCTGCCATCCGACTAGATTCCTACTTGTTTCCTACTCCGCATCTCAAGCCCCCTTCATTACCCACCATGTTTTCTTCCCCTGATAAAGGGGGCCCAGGGCAGAAGTGGGGGCTCTCACCAGCACTGGAGAGGCCCTAAACAGGCAGTTGAGTGGGTAATGCAAGAGGTTAAGGATGGATGAAGAGTAGAGGTCCGCATAACGCATCAGTTGGCTGGCAAACAGCGTCTGGCGGAATCCACAGCGGAACAGGCTTCCCATCTTGCAGTAGCAAAGGTCCATCTCCCGGGTCACCCTCTGGGCAGGAGAGGAGGCACAGGTCAGGACCTCCCAGGGCAGCACACTCCTCTCCTTGGCCCAGGCCAGGGCATCACCACCCTCACTCCCCACCGTTACTGTAAGGCCTGCTCAGAATGTGCAGCGGTGGGACGTTGGGGGTGCTGAGGCGAGCAGGCAAGCTGCCCCTGCAAGGAGGAGGAGAAGCATGGGGAGGAGGGGAAGGAGAAGGGGGAAGAGAAGGGGAGAAGGAGGAGGGGAGGAGGAGGGGAGGAGGGAGAGAGGGAGGATGGTGATGATGATAAATATCTCATGTGTGTACAGCACCTACTATGTGTGGAGCACACACTGAACACTTTATAATTATGATCTCATTTGATCCTCACAACAGCCCTTGGAGACAGGGGCTCCATTTTACAGATGAGGAAATGGAGGCAACTTTCAGACAGAGCTGGAAGGGATGTCAGAAGTCATACAACACCGCCATTTTATGGATGAGGAAACTGAGGCCAGGCTTTTGAGGAAGCACCTGGACCAGCCAAGCTTCTCTCTGGGGACTTTGCTTCAGCTGCCTTCTCCTCCCACCCCTGAAGTCGCCTTCTCCCACTGGCAAGTCCCCCCAGAGCCTCCATCTGGGGTGGGGCCCAGACCAACCGTTCTCCATTCCCCAGAATTTGCTGCTACACAGTCCGGCAGGAGCTGCCTCGCCTTCTCCCCCTCCCCGCTTTGTGTCTGTGTCCCCAGAACTTAGCACAGCACCTGGTGCGAGTGTCTAGTGAAGGTCTGCTGCCTGGAGCACCAAGAACATCACAAAAGATCTGAACCCAGACCTTCCTGACTCCTCAGCACAATACATACATGACATACACACATGCACACGCACATACGTGTGTGTATCTATAGATATCAAGATGTAGATATGTGTGTGTATGTCTTGCTATGGTTGTTGTTTTAGACATGACCAGCTTTGTGGCCTCATGCGGGGTTTTCTTGGCAGAGGTACTGGAGTGGTCTGCCATCTTTTCCTTCTCCAGCTCATTTAACAGAAGAGGAAACTGAGGTAAACAGAATCAAATGACTTGCCCAGGGTCACACACCTAGTAAGTGTCTAGGGCCCGATTTGAACTCATGTTTTCCTGACTCCAGGCCTGGTACTTTATCTACTGTGCCACCTAGCTGCCCCGATATATAGATTTAGAGACAGACAGACAGATAGATAGACAGACAGACAGACAGATAGATAGATAGACTGACAGAGAGACAGAGAGACAGACAGACAGACAGACAGACAGATAGATAGACAGATAGATAGATAGACTGACAGAGAGACAGACAGACAGACAGACAGATAGATAGACTGACAGAGAGACAGATAGAGAGATAGATAGACTGACAGAGAGACAGACAGACAGATATAGATAGATAGATAGATAGATAGATAGATAGATAGATAGATAGACAGACAGACAGATAGATAGATAGATAGATAGATAGATAAATAGATAGGTAGTAGATATATACTTACCGCCTCTCAAATGAGATAACATACATCAAGTAGTTCACACATCTTAAAGCCTATATAAATGCCAGCTCCTACCACTGGACCAAGCCTTTTAGGAAGCTAGACTGGGCCCGAAATTTCCCTTTCCCACACTCAGTGGAGGGCCCTGAATCCCAGGCTGGGACCCGAGGCAGAGTAGAAAGTGCACTGGATTTCAGTGGGAGACTGGGTAGCCTCTCAGGTCTTTGAGGTCTCAATCTCAAGAACCCATGAGACCTTCTGGCCGGGCTGAAGCTCCAAGCTATTTGGCTATTGAGCCAGCAGGGGGTACTCATAGTCAAGGAGAGGCAGACAACAGACTCACTTAGTGACCAGGCTGGAGGGCCTGGCTCTTCAGCACTGTCCCCTGCCCCAGTGCAAAAAGTGGAAGCTTAGGGGAAAATCAGCTTGCCCATCTCCCCAGAATACACACACACACACACACACTCACCCTACCTGCCCAAACTGTTACCTGAATCTCTCTCTTGGTTGAGCTGATGTCCTCTTGCCCACAGTTCCTCCTGTCCATGTGCCTGAGCAGGAAAGAAGGCCAGTGACCAAGGAAGGGTCTCAGAGACCACTGCCCTCACAGGAGCTGCCAAGCAGCTGTTTGTCTGGCCCCTGAAAGCACCGCCCCATCCCTCTACTCCCAGATAATCACATATATATGGATGAATTCTTGTGTGGGCTATGTATATGCACTTTAACATTCTGAGACTCAGTTTCCTCACCTGTAAATTGGGGCTAACACCAGAAATACCTCCATCCCAGTGCTGTTGTGAGGCCCAAATAAGATAGTGTAGGTAAAAGGTTTCTCAAGCATGAGAGTGCTATAAAAATATCAGTTGTCACCATTACTGCTTGTGTCTGTCCAAAGAGACTGTTTGGTGCAGTAGAGACAGCAGCCCTTTGAACCCAGAAGACCTAGGTGAAAGCCTCAGCTCTGATACAAGTGCCTGGATGACCTTGGTGGGCACCTAACTTCCCAGTGCTCTACACTCTAAGACAGGAGTTCTTAACCTTTCTTACATCATGGACCCATTGGGTAATCTGTTGAAACCCATGGGCCGCTCCTCAGAACAATGCTGGGTTGTTGTTTTTTGTTTTCAAGTCCTAATTAAAGGAAATACTAAATTTCAGTTAGAAGTTACTGAAAATAAAGGTGTCATTTTTTCCCATTCAAGCTCACCGACTCCTGCTTAAGAATCTTCTCTATACCATTTGCCAGCCAGCTGATGTTACGTGTTATATGGACGTCTCCGACCATCCATCCTTAATCTCCTGTCCTAACCTCTGGATAATGAAGGGACTGGCCTGAATGACCTTGGAGCTGCAGTGCCATGATCTTATTGGCTCGAGGCTTCAAACTAGAGCAGGGGTCCTCTGTCTGGGATCCACGAACTTGCTTTTTCAATATCTGGAGAACTGCATGTCAGTAGAATTGGTTTCCTTTGTACCACCCATGTGTTTTATGTATGATTCTGAGATTCCATGGGCTTTGCCAGACTGCCAGAGGGCTCCAGGTTAAGAACTCATCATCTAGCGCATCAACTGGCCCCTTGGAAGTAGGCTTTGGCTAAGGCCTGGTCCTCCTGGATCCCAGCTCCTGAGAGATGGGACTGTTAGAATCTCCATGTGTGTGTGCTTATGTATCTGCATGTGTCTCTGTCCCTCTCTGGGTTTGTCTCTCTCTGTGTCTTGTCTTTCTGCCTCCATCTCTATTTCTCTGTCTCTGCTCTTTCTCTTCTTCTTCTTCTTCTTCTTTCTTCTTCTCTTTCTCTCTGTCTTTATCTTTGTTTCTCTCTGTGTCTCTGTCTTTCTCCCTTTCTCTCTCCATCTCTTTCTTCTCTCTCTCTCTTCTCTTTCTCTCTCTATCTTTCTGTCTCTCTGTCTCTGTCTCTTTCTGCCTCTACTGTCTCTGTCTTTCCTCTCTCTCCCTTTCTGTCACACACACATACACACTCTCTCTCTCTCTCTCTCTCTCTCTCTCTCTCTCTCTCTCTCTCTCTCTCTCCTATCTAGGTCTTCCTAAGATTGGACATGAGTAGTGACAGTATCAGGGAAAGGCAGGGCATCCCCAGAAGATTCAACCCCTTTAGCCTCCTTCTCAGCCCCTCCTTCTCTCCTCCTCATCCAGTCTATCTCCCTCCTCCCATGAGGCTGACCACCCTGGGGCTCACTCACTGGTACAGCTCCGCCAGAGACACCTCCAGTTCCTGCAGCTCCTCAAACAGCTCTGGGAAATAACAAGAATCAACATGGGTCAGCAGAGGCTCCCAACTGCCCCCCAGAGCTCCCTCTCCTGCTGCTGCCGCTGCTGCTGCTGCTGTTGTGACCACCTTGGCCCTCAGTTCAGCTCTGCTTTCAGGAGAAGACCAAATCACTGAATTTGAGTTGGGAGAGACCTCAGCAGCCATCTCATGTCTGATCCAACACGTATCTGAAAGAAAATCCCTACTGCAACCTATCCAACCTATATCCCATTAGCCTTTGCTCAAAGACCTCCAGGGAAGAGAAGACTCACTACCTTCTAACCATGCCTCCTGCCCTCACGTACTTAAAAGTCACCTCTCCCATCCATTCCCAGTTCCCTCCACCAATCCTCATGTGTCATTGACACCGGGCCCTTCACTTTGCAGGTTGCCCTCCTCTGGATGCCTGCCAGTTTATCAACATTCTTCCTAAAGGGTGGTACCCAGAATTGAACACAGTGCTATACATAGGACACTCTAGTACTGTGCAAATATTACCCCCTTATGCCTAGAAGTTATGCCTCTAATGTAAACTAAGATCTCATTGTCAGTTCCTTGCAGTCCACTAAGTACCCCAGATCTTTTTCAGACAAACTGCAGCCTAAGCCCTGCCCCTCTTCTAACCTCTTTATGCTTCTAAAGGTATTTAACACTAGGATCAGACTGGAGCACTCTGTAGCTCACTGCCTTGGGGAAGGAGTAAACGTAGATGTGAAGACCCTAGGATGATAGATTTGACATTGGAAGGGATGCCATTTGACCCGTCTCATTGAGCTGATGTGCTAACGAGTTTTGCTGGACTGTGTCTTTTTTCTTTTTTTTTATTCTTTAGCTTAAAGCAGGAGTTCTGCCCCTTCTCTGTGGTCTGGACCCCTCTGGCAGCATGTGAGGCTATGAGACCCTTCTCAGAAGAATGCTTCAAATAACTGAAGGAAACGCCAAATTTCAATGAGAGCTTGGTGACAATAAAGATGAGCTGTGATTGTTTCCCAATTCCAAGTTCATAACCTTCCTGACATCTATGTGTGGCCCCTCCAAAGGGGAAGTTACACACCTCCCGTGTGAGGGATGAACTCTAAGAGTTGAGGAGAGGGAGAGAGATATTGAGGAAGGAGGACAATGGAAAAACAGTAGATATCAGTGCCGTTCAAAATCTTGTAAATGTTTGTTGAATCGAATGTGTAAGGATTTTTATCTCCTTCTGGTCCAGAAACAGTACATTTCCACCAGAGACTGCCTGGTCAGGGGGGAGGCATAAGGAGATAAGAAATAAAATAAAATAATAAAATTAAATTAAATTAAATTAATAAATAAATAAAAATAGAAAATAGAAAAGAAAAGAAAAGAAGTAATAAAAGCGATCGTGATACCGGAACGCCATGTCTTTCTCCCTCTTAAACCGGCTCTAGGGTGAATCGCAAATTCAGCCCTTGGAGCGCCCTGGTCCTTCCCTCCTGGTGTGGCCAACCCAGCCCTTCAGGTGCATATGGGGAAATAAATGAATGAGCCCTTTGCCGTGCTATCCCTGACCTCACCAGCCCACCCTCAGCCTCCTCTGGCAAAGTCCTGGGCCTCTCCACTGAGATGACACCCAACCTCCACCCTACCCAATAAAGCGAAGTGCTCCTCTTCCTAGCCCCCTCTCCTCCCACCTTCCTTCTCCAGTCATGCCCACCATTCTCCTGGGTCCAGACAGTCAACTCCCGGGCCAGCTCAGGCACCACGAGGAAGGTACGCCAGCCCTGGCGCTTCTTAGACTTCAGGATGTCCCCAAAGATGTGGTCCCCGATGTACAGGATGTCTTTCCCCCTTACTCCAAGCAGTTCGCATACGATATCTGATGACCCTGGTTCCCAAAAGAAGTTGAGGTCACCGTCCCTCCCCTTCTTCCCTGGGGCTGATGAAGTTGTAAAGGGATAGTTAGTCCCCTGTAATAAACGGGAATTTCCCAGAGTTCTGAGTTCCCTGAATAGAGATGGGTGTGTCCAGACAAAAAGAATGCAAGGAGAAAACATGAGACAAGAGTCCAAGTTGGGGAATAAGAGAGCTCAGGGCACACAGGGAGCTCTGACCTCCAGAGTAGACAGCACAGTGTTGGTGGGGTCCAGTGTAGGTGCCGATTCGCAGCTTTCCCGTGTCCTAGTAGAGATTGGAGGGTGGAAGCAAAGTGGTCACTAGACCCAGGAGCCCCAAGCCCTGAGGAAAAGAGAAAACCCCTTTTTTCCAAGTAAAAGATGCTGCTGATAGGGTAAATCTGAAAGGGAAGATATGAACGTAATGCGAACTTATTGTGCTATAAGAAATGATGAAAGAAAGTTTCAGAGAAACCTGGGAAGACTTATATGAACTGACTCAGAAGAACAAGCAGAACCAGGGAAATAATTTATACACTACCAACACCATGTACAAACAAACAACTTTGAAGCACTTGAGAACTGTGATCAAGTCAATGACCAACCCAAAGGACCAATGATGAAGCCTGCTACCCACCTCCCAACAGAGAAGTGGTGGACTCAAGGTGCAGAAAGGGACATACATACGAGTCACCACCAAGGTGGGAATTCGTTTTGTTTTATGATGCATATTCATCATGAAGGTTTTGTTTTTCACTTTTTCCTCCTCAATAGGAGGTATGGAAAAGAGAGAGGGAGAGGAAATACATGTTTGTTAGTTGGAAAAAAAAACTAATTTAAAGAAAAAAACAAGAAAGTGAATTAAGGTAACCTTAGGTAGGGGCTCTGGAGAGAAGATGGAGAGGCTGGAGGCTTCCGATTTCTCAGCCTCACCCAAAACACCACGCTAGAGTTCACCAAGCTTGAGGGATAAATCAGACCTCAGCAGCGTTGGGGATCTCCAGCACTGAACCAAGGCTCTCTCAGAAACAATTATGGCCATCGTAATTCCCTGATTCAAGGGCCACAGTGAACAGTCAGTCTCCCCCCACCCACCTCAACAGACTCCCCCTTCCCACTTCATACCGTGTTGACCTGTCTCAGCACAGTCCCCTCTGCAAAGAAACGTGGTTTCTGTGTGTCTACCACAATCAGGTCAAAATAGGATTGCCAGGGCCGAGTCAAAGCTTCCACCTACATAGAGGAGCAATACTGGGAACCCTGATTCAGAGAGCCCAGAAACACACACACACACACACACACACAATTTCAATTCAGTTCCAAGACTCTGATACTACTAGCCCATGTCCCTGAGCCCCAGCATTAATTCCCATAGTTAAGCCCATGAAGTCAGTGCTAACACCAAAGCTGCTCCCTCACAACCATCCTATGAAGTAGGTGTCTGAGGGTTAGTATTCTCATTTTTAGATCAGGAAACTGAGGCACAGAGAGGCTGGATGGCACAGTGGGTCCCTGGTTCAGATCATTTACCCACACTAAGAAGTGGCCTTTTCTGGGCCTCACAGTCTTTATCTGTGAGATAAAGAGGTCAAGTCAGGTTGTCTCTAAGGTCAATGCCTGCTCTGGAGCAAGTCCATTCACCCCCCTAGGCCTCAGTCTCCTCATCTGCAAAATGGGGCTTCGGGGGAGGGAAGGGTTGGATTAGACCCAGGCTTCTGAGGCCCCTTCTAGCTCTAGACTCGGGCTTCTCTGGATGGTCTAGAATGCGTTAGTATGTCTTTGTCACTCTCTCTCACATGTACTATCACACAGGCATGCCCAGTGAAACAGTCAGTCAGTCACACACCCATGAGCACAAGGTCATTCATAGTCCAGCGGACTCTCCCACCAGTTTTCAGGTGTTCACCCTTAGCCAGCGTGGGAGGAAATCAGGAAGACCATCCTCCTCCCTTGGACCTAGGTCTCCCTCTGCCAGGGGTTATGATATCATGGCACCCCTATATTTGGAGTCTGCCACTAGAAAAGCCTCATTTAAGCTTTAGTCCCTTTACAAGGTGGCAAATATGAGCCATTCTCCCACCAGGCTTCTTCCTCAGGGCCTGGCGGAGAGGGAGTAGGAAAGGGTCCTAGCGCTAGAACCCAAAAGGACCTCAGATGCCAGCTCTACTTAGACCCATAGAGGTCAAGGATTAACCCAAAGTCACACAGGTTAGGGTCGAGGCATACATATTTAGGATTAGAGTGGAAGCATTTAGGGTTAGGATTAAAATTTGAACTCAGACCCTCTGACTCAATAGGCAGTGATCTTACAAGGGGCTATATCATTTCCCCTTTCACGCCCTGTCCTTCTTATCTAGGCTGCTCACCCTTGGCTGCCGGTACCACCAGATAACAGCATTCACACCTTCTCAGTCTTCCTAGCAAGGAGGGCTGGAAATAGGGAACCACCCAAGGGATTGGGAAGAAAGTTCTCTTTGTCTGATCACTGGTGAACACAGAGGAAAGGCTTAAGGCCTTCCCCAGCCTACCTCCCACCTCCCCCCCCACACATCTCACACATCTCACACACATACACAGACATACAGACACACACACACACACACACACGCACACACCCAACAAGCCCTAGCCTCACCCCAGGAAAGCATAAAATACTTACCTGACCACAGTCAAACAGGTAGGTCATGATGGCCTGGAGGGGACAGGAGGCAATGTGAGGGTGCCTGGGGCCAAAAAAGGGACTCTACAGGTAACATAAGCCCACAAGTACTATTGCCCAAGGCTACCATCTTCCTCCTCCCCTTAGACCCTACCAGGAAAGTATTTCTCAAAAGGCAGTCTTTCAGGCCTAAAACTGTCCATCTTAATCTAGGCCCCTCAAAGAAAAGGAAACAAAATCCCAAGGTCACACAACCAGGACCAGCACTCATATCTCACTACCCCCAACCCCTACTCCAGGAGCCTTTCTGCCAAACTATCTCCCCACTATTCCTACTCCAACAAGGTCTTCTTCCCCTCCTAGGGATACACGCCCACACACACCTCCCCACACAGACATAAACCCATAGATGTGCCACTTCAGAGCGCAGACCCCATTCCCAGTGGCCCATCCATGTCTAATATGGTTGGTTGTAAGCCTCCTCAGGAGAGATGCTGATAACCAGTGGTGTACCATGGGGTATGGTGGTCACAGAAGCAGACACAGAAAAACAGAACTGGGACAATTTCTTTTCCGGCCAGATCCAAGATCTCACTGGTTTAAGGAATTCCCAGAAAGGAAACCACGTTGGCCAATACAGGTCACTACCAACTCTTAGACACTTGCCTAGAGTCACAAGGTGAGCATGGGTGGGAAGTGGAGCTGGTATCCAGTGTTTAGAATCATTCCCTCATTGATCTAGAGTTTGAAAGGACCTTGGGGGCCTCATTGTACAGATGAGGAAACTGAGGCTGGGGTGTTTTGCAAGTCAATTTACACATATTATCCCATCTGATCCCCCTCCCTTTAGATAGGTGCTATTATTATTTCCACTATTATCTCCATAGGCTAGCTTTGGGAACTCCAGTCTTGCTGACTCCGTATCCAGAGCTCTGGATACCCACTGTGCTACCCACACAAATGGGGCTGCAGGGTCAGGCAGGCTGAGGCCAGCCGTCCTCCCCCCTGCCCCACAGCAGTCAATACTCACGTTGGTGTAGTTGTAGCTACTGTTGGTGGCCAGAAACACTTTCCCAACTTCCTTCATCTTTCCCAATAGGAGAGGAATGCGGGCCTAGGGCAAAGAGGTGGTGGGGTGGAGAGAATAAGGGTTCTAGATTCACCCTGAGCCCCCATCGTTAGACCTCAGCCTCCTCAGTACGAGGATCAGACCACAGGATAGATATGCTAGTACTGAACATCTGTGTGCACAGTCTTGAGCTTGGACTAGCGAGGAAGACCAAAAGTCCTCCTCTTTCCCACCCTCCACAACCACCTCCAGAAAAATAAACACAGAGGAGACAACACTCACATCCTTCTCAACATATTTCTCCAAGTTCTCCAAGGTCTTCTCCTTGAGGCAACCCTGACAAAGGGGAAGGAAGATGTGTATAGGAAAGGAGGAATGGCAAAGGGAGGGCAGGGGCAGGGAGGCCATGGGAAATGAGGCAGGGTAAGAGAACCCAGGCTAGGCTCTTCTTCAGAAGAGATATTGGATAGGGAGGGACCTAGTGGAGAAGGCTTAAAAGGAAAAGGGATGCTCTGAGTTCTCAGAAATGTGGGGAAAATCCAAGGCTAGGGGAAGGAAGGACAGAGCTGGGAGGTGGGTAAGAGGGGGTACAGGGGCTGCTCACCGACAGGTGGACATTGTCCATGGCCTCAGACACATCCTGGAAGAGGCTACGGAAAGACATGAAGAGGTTCCCATGCTGGTAGCCTGTGTCACAGCTAGGAAAACCAGGGAGAAGGAACACAAGGTGAAAGACCAATCACATGCTCCAGAGGAAAGAGTGCTGACTCTGGAGTCTAATGCTTTTACTTGTGGTCTTCCCTATTAGAATGTAAGCTCTTTGAGGGCAGGAACTGTCTTCCTTCTTTTTATATCCTCAGCACTCAGTACAATGATGGGCACCAGGTAAGCCCTTAATAAATGCTTCTTCACTAGACTTAACTACGTGACCTTGGCCAAGTCACAATCGCCCTGGGTCTCAGTTTTCCCATTTGTAAAATGAAGGGCTTGGCCTAGGGGACTTCTGATCAATGATCTATGATCCTCAAACTCGGGTTCAAGTCCTTTCTCTTATACATTCTGGAAATGGGATTGGAGGCTCCAGATCAGTTTTCTAGAGTTATGATACTATTGACTTTCATGAGGATACAAGAGAGTGTCTGGGGAAATGAGGAAGCCTCCAACTTCCTCTAGAAAGATGAGAGAGGGAAAGGGGGCTGCCCACCATAATAAAGTGGGCTACACTGTGGATTATAGGATTAAAGCTGAGCCTGGAGTCAGGAAAACCTGAGTTCAAATTTGGTCTCACTAGCTTTGTGACCCTGGGCAAGTCACTTTACCCTGTTTGCCTCAGCTTCCTGATCTGTAAAGTGAGCTGGAGAAGGAAATGAAAAATCACTCCAATATCTCTGCCAAGAAAACCCCAAACGGGGCCACAAGGAGTCAGGCGTGACTGAACAAAAACCAGTTACACAATGGATTGCATCATGGGTCACACTGTAGGCTACACTGGGGATACTGCAGGCTACACCCTGTGGGTTATCTTCTAAGTTACCATGCCTGTGACTACTGTGGCTTGCACTATCTGAGAATTACTGTGGGCCACATGCCAGGTGCCCCACAGAGGGGACAGGGTTGAGGGCTGAGCAGGTATAGGACCCAGCGATTTGTCACTCAGTAATCTGGTTTGAGGCCTAAAGGCAAAAACCAGATTCGGGGTTTTGAGACTCACTTAATGTATCTGGAGCAGTTAGTGAAAAAGTCCACGAGGCAGGCATACAGATAGGTTTCTGCAGAGGGAGCAGAGAGGAATGAGTCATACCTGGGAACCTGCCCCTCAGTCCTCGTGTGGAGCAGAGCCCCACACTCCCACCTGGGAGAGATGAGGCAGGCCCCAGCTTAGGTCAGAGAGAAGAACAGGTATCTCCCAGGCAGAAGAAAACAGGAAGCAGGAAAAGCACCCCACCTTAAATTCACATGCTTGCATTACTCAGATCTTCCCTCTATGCTTGGCATACAGTAAGTGTTTAATATTAAACACGTGCTTGCTGAATGACTGAATCTTCATTTTCTTCACTCTCCCTGCCCCATCTCTCCAGCTGTGTCCTCTTGGAGTGCCCCCCTCCAAGACCCCTAGCTTCTCCCCCGCTCAGCTTCTTCCTCTGGCTTCTCATCTCCCTCTCTCCTTATTCCACAGTTCTTTCTGGACCCCTCTTCCTCTTGATCATCTTCACTGCTCTGACTTTCCCTCCCCCTTCTAATCTGAATCTCCCAGCTGCCTCCCCTCTGAACTCCTTGAAAGTAAAGCCTACAGCATTTTTCACTTTGTATATGTCTAGGGCCTAACATGGTGAGTGGCTTAGTAACAAGCTTGCTGACTGACTGACTCACTGACTGACTGACTGACTGACTGACTGATTTGTTCCTGCTCCCACTCACCTGGAAGGTTGAAGAGAGTATTGAGAATGTGGAATCTTTGCATGTCATCCCGATGAATGAATTTGCTGGGGTAAAAACTCCAGATTTCAGCCCTGGTGTGGGAGTGGGAGTGAGGGAATTGGAAAAGGGAACAGGAGATCAGCTGTCCCCTAACCCCAACTAACCTCTCCACTCCTCAGCCTAGAGAGAAAATATGACTCCCCCCTCACTATCGATCATCCTAGGATCCCTTGCTCCCCTCAATCCACACCTTGTCTTCATCCCTAAATTGTGAGGGCCCCACAGGCACCACCCAGCACATACTCAGTGAGGAAGGAGAAGCCATGAGTAGCCAGCAACACATTCCCATGGGTGTCCACCTTCAACAGGTTGCCGTAGAGTACATCAAACACTAGGCCCCTGCCAGGACAAAGAAAAGGGATGGAGAGCGAGGAAAAGGAGGAAAGGAAAGGAGAGAACAGGCCTGATACAGACACATACTCCAGTCCTAAAAGGAGAGGATAAGGTCATGGAGAAGCCGGCCTGGGAGCAAAGCTAGAAGTCTGGGCTGCTTCCTCCAACGCCAGCTCTAGTCCCTGCTCCACCCCTTCTTCCTCCACTGTCCTTTCCTCCCTTTGCAATGTATGGTTGTCCCTCGCCATCCCCAAATCCACTCCCTCCTCCCTTTCCCAATCCATGGTCCCTCTCCATCTCCTAAACTCAGTGCCTCTTCTCTCAAATTCATTGTTCTTTTCATTCTCCCAAACCCAGCTCCTCCTTCACTAAGCCTTTGTCTCTCTCCATCTCTCAAATACAGCGCCTTCTCCCTAAAACCCAGACTATCCTTCCCCAATCCAGTGTCTCTCTTTATCCCCCAGACTTGTGCCCTCCTCCCCCAAAACCACCATTCTGCTAGATACTCCAACCTTTCTCTGTACCTCTCTCCCAAATCCAACGTTCCTACCCATGTCCCAGTCCCTCCTTCTCCAAAAGCAGTGCCTCACCCACTACCTATAAACACCGTCCCTTTCCCCTATGCTCCTAGTCCCTGTTCTTCCCAGCAAGTGTACTCTCACTCTTTTCCTCCCCCAAACCACAGTCCTTCCCCCTTCCTTTTTTTCCCTACTTTTTGGAGGGGGGAAGGTACAGCAATTAGCATTAGATGACTTGACCAAGGTCACACGGCTAGTTTTGTGTTAAGTGTCTGAGCTCTGACTCCAGGGCTGGTGCTCTATTCACTGCGCCACCTAGCAGGGCTCCCCTTTCTCCTTCCCCATTCTTGCTCCCCTACTAACCTCTCTGCCCCTCCCTGAGCCTCCCCTAGGTGGAGTTGTGAGTCCCGGCCCAGGATCAGAGGTCTGAAGAACCTGGGATAGAGGAGAAGGCCCTGAAACCAGGGAAGAACAGTACCTGGTGGGGTAGGAAGGGTTGTAGACATAGCGGAGGATCTCATGGGGGTAGCCGATGCACACCAGCCTTTCCAGAAGTAGCTCAAATGCCAGGGCCTCATAATCAGGAGATTTGTACACTAGAGCAGAAAAGATGGAAGGAGCCAGGCTGGTCCCTGAAAGCCCATCCCTTCCTCTTCACATAATGCACCCCACCCCACCCCACGCCCAAGAGCCTTGGCCAAGCTAAAGCCAAAGGACACGGCCTTCGGGTGCCTGATCTTGCTAGTGCGTAGTAAGGGTTTGGTAAGTGATAGCTGACTGATAACCCTTCGGCCCTACCCTACTGACTCACTTGGCAAGGCTGACAGATGAACTTCCTTAGTGTCATTTCTCTCTATGCCTGAATTTGTATCCCTAATCTCTCAAGATGGCAGAGCTGTGTTAAATGACTGGTCCCCAGACCACACACGACACTCACTCATCTACCCAACGGGTAGCTGGTATAATCAGTTCAGTTTCTGCACAGAGATAGGGACTGGACTTGTAATACCATTAGTGTAGGGAAGTCCTAGATGAGTAAACTCCCTCCACCAATACAGGTTGGCACCCATTCTGCAAGTTAAGAATCTTATTACAGAGTTGCCTAGAACACAGGGAAATTAAGTGACTTGCCCAAGGTCACAGGGAGAAACTGGGTTTAAAATAGCTCTGAGAGCAGGTTGCTGTCCAGTGGACCACACTACTTTCTTTACTGCCTGTGGCCAATAGATGATGCCTTGATTATTTCATTCATTTAATAAATGTTTATTGAGTATCTACTGAGTGGAAGTGGGGGGGGGGGGGAGGAAGGTAGGAATAAGAAAGGGAACAAGCTGGAAAAAACCTAGATTGAGAGACAGAGGACCTGGATTCAAATTCTGGCACTACCTCTTACTGCAAGGATAATTTTAACTTTTCTGAGTCTCCATTTCCTCATCTATAAAACAAAAGCACTGGACTAGATGGCTTCCGAGTACTTGCACCTCTAAAGCCATGACCTCTCCCCAGTGCCCAGTCCCTAAGCTCCTCCTACCAGCCAGAGTGTAGTCCATGTCGAATCCGAAACATCTGATCTTTCCCAGGGCCAGGCTGCGGTTCACAAATACCCTAGGGGAAGAAGGAAGTGTGTGGGTGTCCCGCTGCCCACTAACTAGCTCGGCTCTCCCCTCAGTGACTTCCTCCCTGTATCCTACTCTCTCCAAAGATGAGTCAGGAACACTGGGGGAGCAGAGCACTGGTGCTTGGATACACAAGGGTGTATGTTAAAGGGAAGCCAGGACATTGGGTGGGAGGCTGCCATGGAGTGTGTGTCATCTTCAGTGAGTAGATCCTTCACCACTGCTGGAGGCTCTCTCTAAGTCAGCCTTTTTTCTTACTTTCCTTTGTTAGGGTTATTACAGTTACCCACCGTTCATGAATTCTACAGTCCAGCCAAAATTGCCTTATTTCTATAGCTAGATGGCACTACAGATAAACTGCTGGGTCCAGAGCAGGGGTGGGGAACCTGTGGCCTCGAGGCCACCCTCTAGGTCCTCAAGTGCAGCCCTTTGATTGAATCCAAACTTTGTATGGAAGATCCAAGTTCAAATCCAGCTTCAGACTGCATGACCCTGAACAGGTCTGCCTTGGTTTCCCTAACTATAAAATGAGAAGAATAATAGCTCCTACCTTCCTAGATCATTGTGAAGGTGAGATCATTGTAAAAGGCTTAACACAGTGCCCTGCTACAGTAAGCACTTAATAAATGTTTGTTTCCTTCCTCATACATGATAGTCCATCTCCCATCTCCATTTGTACAGGCTCTCCCTTCCCCTTGAACACATTTCTTCCTCACCTCCACCCCTTAGAATCCCTGTTGTTCAGTCATGTCCTATGCTTCATGAACCCACTTGGGATTTTCTTGGCAAAGATAATAGAGTGATTTGCCATTTTCTTCTCCAGCTCATTTTACAGATAAGAAAACTAAAGCAAATACGGTTAAGTGACTAGCCAGGGGTCACACAGCTAGTAAGCATCTGAAGCCAGGTTTGATCTTAGGGAGATAAGTCAGCACTCCAGGCACAGACTTCTACGCACTTCACCACCAAGCTGCCCCGCTTAGAATCCCTCCTCTCCTTCAAAATTCAATTAGAGGCTCTCCCTCATCCCTGAAGTGCTACTGCCTCCTCCCACCCCAAATCATCTCATATTTACTTATTGTGCAATTTTTCTAACTGTATTTTTGTAAAAGGAGCTCTCCAGTAAGAGACTTCGGCAAAAGCTGAAGGACTGCAAAAAGACAGACATTGGTATATAAAAAGTTTAAAAGTCCACAGTAGTATTCCCCAGCCTAGAAAGGGTGAGAGGCTTTGGATATCTCAATTGCTTATAAAAAGACCAACAAGCCAATGGACTTGTCTCTAGTGCTAGAATATACTTATCCCTTTGTCCCTAGAGGAACAACTACTACAAGGTTCCCTAAGGAGTAAGGCAGGCAAAACCCGAAAACTAAAACTAATCACCCTTAGGGCAACACTGGAGAATCAAGAGTTGAGGGGCTTTTAAATTTGGAAAAATGTGTCAAATAGGAGAGATAAGCCTCCTCACTTTCCAGCCTCAAAAGTCCCTTCCCTGGGTGAATCAATTCACTGAAGCCCAGTGGTGATCTATTTCACTTTAGTCAGTTTCACTTCTCAGCCTTCTTTCCTGGAGCCCTGAGGGATGAAGGCAGGTGTACAAATGCTTGCCCTGGGGTTATCTTGCTGCATCTTCAGCCAGCTCTGAGATCTTCAAACCTCCCACCCTTTTTAGAAGCACTCTTTTACAATTTCTGGCTTTCCCCTGTATAGTTTTGTGCCAGTGTTCTGGCCCCAAATGACTTTTACTGGTCTATCCCAAGTGCCCACTCTAATACCCCCCATCCCTAACACACACACTTACTATCTCCTAAGAGAATGTAAGTTCCCTGACTGAAGGAATGAATGTGTTTTGACTGATTGCATTGCAGAGTTCCTCTCATAAAATTAAGAGATTAGACTCACAGCTTTCCATGGCCCCTCTCAGCTCTGTGAAAACTTTGATGTCTGGGTCCTGTTTAGAAGCCTCTTTTCTGTCCTCAGTTACCATATTTCCATATGTAGCCATAACTATTGCCAGGGCCTGTTAGTGTAAAATTCTGGTGTGTAGCCCTTAGGATATGTCAATGTCTGTAAATGTGTGTTAGCCAAGGTGTCGTTATGTTCATGTGTTGTAGGTAAGGTGGCATGCTGGAAATATGTAAGTGCATCTGTGTGTGAAAGTGTGACCTCACCTAGGTATATGTAGATGTAAGGGGTATGTGTGTATCCTATTCAGTATGTGTGAGGAGAAGCCAAAGAGTATCATTGTCAAGTAGAAGGTATATGCTTCCCTCCCTCAGTCCCAACCTTAAACCCATATGACCATCATCTCACCGCTGGTTATAGTCTTTCTTCAGCCCTCGGGAAGACACCAGGCTTTCAGGCTCTAGATTAAGTTCTCTCTGGTTCAAAGTGGCCATTCCTACCCAGAGCTAAGGCAAGAGTTGACCGTCTTCTCTGCCTGCTACCTCCACACTATCAGCAGGGCACAGTTGGTCAGCCACTTGTCAGAAACTCTGGACAATACTGACCCAGAAGGCCACACCCAATCCCTCCCATCTTCCCCATTGCCCCTCACCCCACCCCCACCTTTCTGCCTCTCAGCGAAAGAGTTGTTTTCTTTCAGACTATATCTAGAGTACTTTGTTCAGTTCTGGGCACCACATTTTAGTGAAATTGCAACTGAGATCCCCAAGAGTAGAAATTACTCTTGTAAGATACTATCTTGTAGGACCATTGCTTCAGGCATTAATTTGGTCTCCAGTTCAAACTATGGAAGTACAATGAGAATGCTCTGGCCCACTATCCCAGATCCCAGGTAGCTAAACTACATTACCCCCTCAGGAGTTTAGGGGTTCCCTGAGAGGTTTAAGGATACCTCTTCTCCAATGCCATTGACTCAAGCCCTGACAAGTTATGTTCTTCCCCCTCCCCTTAGTTAGGTGCCAGTAATTAGCCCCCAGTTCTATTTCATAACTTTACACCAATTAGCTTTTTTAAAAGGAAACAAGAACCAAAATACAAACATTTTCCCCAACATAATTAGTGGTACAGGCCCTCCTACACTGCTCTCTCTAGGGAGAATGGGCTCAAACTTAGTTTAGATGCTATATAACATTGATCCCACCAAGTTCAAAGTCCAGATGTGGAATGACTGACAGATAAATCCCCTTCTCAACTACCCTGAACTCTGGATGCTGAAGGTCACTCCTTGTACTTTGAGGCATCAATACTAGGCTTGCTACAACAAAACCCTGCTGCCAGGATGATGAGATGCTTACTCTACTGACCTTTTGAAACTAATAAGATCTGAGGTTCCAATCCCTTCACTTAAAATGAGAAGGAACAAGTGCTGAGGTAGGCAAAAATAAGACTGTATTCATAGGGCCAAGGGACGTCAGAGGACAGGAAGGCTCCCTTAGTTGTCTCTCACCAGACGCTGTGAAGGAATGAAGGGGTCAAAATTGATTAGCTAAACAGAATGATAATGGCCCAGGTTCTCCTACACATATGTTAAGGGATCTGTTACATCTGTATGTTACATTTGTCTGTGCATGCTCCAAAGTCTCTCCAAGGAACTTCCCATTCCATGTCGTCATGATTATCCCAGAAGCAAGCTCCCCAGAATTTTACAAGCAATGAATTTGCATTACTCAGACATTTTGATGGGTCTTCATTGTATAAGTAATCCCAAGGGAAAGAGACTGGTGTCAGAACTGCAAAGAAGTTGAATTTATAAGGGACAAAATGCACTGGATTTGGAACCAAGGGACCTCATTTTGAATCCCAGCTCTGACACTTATTACCTTGTGTGACCACTGGCAATTCACTTCACCAACCTGGGCCTCAGTTTCCTCATCTGCAAAATGAGGGTGTTAGATTAGATGGCCTCTGAGGTGCCTTCTAGCTTTAAATGTAAGATCTTGGGAATTTGTCCTAACTGCAACATGCACCTGCCTCCCCCAACTTGGACTGAGTTCCACTCAGTTCTGTCCTATTCTGAGATTTAAAATGTAATCTCATTTTCATCCAAGATTCCACAAATTTGTCACAATTGGCTCATCATTTTGCCCCCATCTGGAAATACAGGAAAATGTCCAAAACTATAGCTTGTGTCTCATTTCTCATTAAGATGCTTATCTCTCTTCCCACTTCTCATGACCCAAAAGGAAACATTGCTCTCTCTACCCCCATTATAGTATAGAATATCTTTACTGCAAGAAATGATAATTAAAGACAATAGTAAAACTGTCAATGGTGGCACATTGCTGAGGTAAAGGATCCACCATTTTCATACCCAGTAGCAGCTACCATACTGTGCCCAGTTAACGGTTAAATTCATACATCTGCTTTTCACAAAGGAAAGAACGCCAGCCGAAGTCACTGGCAGAGGATAGCTACTGTTTGTTCTTCCCTTCCCCCAAATATCAACATCATAGAACGGTGAAGTATATTGTCTTATCACACCCTATGTGGCTCATTAAGCTGTTGATCAAAGAAGTCAGCTTCAGGGGCTACATTCTCTTTTCCATGCTTTTTGATTTGTTTGTTTTACATTCTCTTTTCCTAAGAACTGCCATATGCTATCTGCCTCCTTCCACACCCATCCTCAATCTTTACTCAGCTTATAGCTTCATTATTTCTGTCTTTTCCTCTGGCAGGTCTCTTTGGCATCTATAACACACTGGTAGCTATGGCCTCCTATCCCCCAGATTCCCAAAGGAGAGGGATACTGTTACCCCAGAGGTAGCAAATATACCTCCCATGAGTGGCATTGCAGTCAGCAACACTCCTGAGTGGGACCCAAACTAGATTAAAATATAATTGAGAAATATTTAACAAAATAAAGAAAAATATATTAGAACATAGATAATGTTAATAAGTGATTTTCTACATCAATATACAGTCTAGTGGCACCCATTCCTTTTTGGCTGTGTTACCAACTGTACAGTGCAGGTAGAGTGAGCCCTGTCCTAAAATGATGCTGAGTTCTGTAGGATAAGTAATTACTGCTTGTACTTATTTATCTTTTCTCTTTTTCCTTCCTTTGTTTGCATTTGTTCTATAATCTTGAGCAATCCTGACCATGGTTTCAAGATATGGGATCTGTTTCTTGCTTATGGTATTTTTTTCCTTAGACCCAGAAGCTCTGGAATTGTCTTCTGGGTATGGATAGAGTGCTGGGTCTACAGTTAGGAATTTGTTGCTGTTCAGTAGTTTCAGTCACATCCAACTCTTCAGGACCCCATTTGGGATTTTCTTAGCAAAGATATTAGAGTGGTTTGCCATTTCCTTGTCCAACTCATTTTACGGATGAGGAAACTGAGGCAAACAGGGTTAAGTGATTTGCCCAGGGTCAGTAATAAGTGTCTGGCAACAGATTTGAACTCAGGCAGATGACACTGGCCCAATAACCTATCCACCATACCATTTAGCTACCCCAAAATATGTATAGTCAAGTAAAGCAAATTCCCTCATTGGTCTTGTCCAAAAAATACACAAAAAATAGGCACTCTGAGTCCTTCACCTCTCTACCAGGAGGTGGCTATCACGTTTTACCACGAGTCTTCTGGAGTCTTGGTTGGTCATTGTGTTGAGCAGAGCTCTTCTCTTTCAAAGCTATTTGCGTCTGCAATGTCACTGTTACTGTATAAATTATTTTTCTGGTTCTTGTCACTTTACTAGGCATCAGTCATCACAATAACATTCTATCACATTCATATACCATAACTTGTTCATCCATTTCCCAATTGATGGACACCTTCCTAAGTTTCCAATTCTTTGACACCACAAAAAGAGCTGCTATAAATGTTGTTGTCCATATGAGTACTACAAGCACATAAGGGCAACCAGGTAGTGCAGTGGATAGAGGGCCATGCCTCAAGTTGGGAAGATCTGAGTTCAAATCTGGTCTCAGATTTGAACTTACTAGTTTACTAGCTGCATGATCTTGGACAAGTCACTTAACTTCTGTTGGCCTGAGTTTCCTCAATTGTAAAATGGGCATGATAATAGTGTCTCTCTCCCCTGATTATTGTGAGGATCAAAAGAGATCGTAATTGTAAAGCACTTAGAACAGCACCTGGTAGACACAGCAGGCGCTCAATAAATGCTTATCCCCTTCCCTCCTCCCCCACTTTTCCTCCTTCTTTAATTCCCTTCAGGGTTACAGGCCTCACAGTGGTATAGCTGGGTCAGAGCATATGCACAGTTTGACTATGTACACAATCACAGACACATCGTATGTGTGACAACCAATTTTGATAAACTGGACTCTTCTCAGCAACTCATAGTTATAAGACAACTCTACAAGTCTCAGGATGGAAGGAGATGTCTACATTCAGAGAAAGATCTAGAAAGAACAGAGTTTAAATGGAGACTGAAGCAAACTACACACTCTCATTCTTTTCCATGTTTGGTTTTCTTTCTTTTTTCCCGTTTTTCACTCCGTTGGTTACAACCCTTCTATACAACCAGACTAATGTCCAGTTTAAAAATATTTGCAGATCCTATACCTGATTGCATGCCGCCATGGGGGTGGGGGGGGAAGAGAGGGGAGAAAATTTGAAACTCAAGAGATTATGGAACTGAATCATGTAAACTAAAAGTAAATAAATCAAATTAATAAAAAAAAAAAGAAAAACGAGATTTACTGCAAAGATTGTTTTTCCCCATCTATCTGCTTCTCTTCTAATTTTAGCTGCATTGGTTTGGTTTGGTTTTTTATATTGTTTAATGTTACACAATCAAAGTTGTACATTGTAATTCCTGTGAATCTCTTTATTCTGGTTCAGTCATGAACTTTGGTCATCCATCCATAGATCTGGCAGGCAGTTTCCTCCTTCTTCCTCTAATTTGTTTATGATGTTACGCTTTATGGGGGAAGGAGGAGAGAAGAGAATAAGCATTTACCTAACATGTACCATGTGTCAGACATGGTGCTAAGTGCTCTTAACAAATATTATCTCATTTGTCCCTCACAGCAACCCTGCAAGGTAGGTGACATGATTAAGTCATGTAACCATTTGGAGTTTATCTTCTTCAGGGTGTGAGATGTCTATACCAGGCCACATGTGGCCTCCAACCTGCAGGTTCCCCACCCCTGGTCTATATTCTGTTTCTGCCAGACTGCTTTCTAGTTTTTCCAACAAGTTTTGTTGATAGTAAGCCCTTGCCCCAATAACTTGGATCTTTGGGTTTATTCAACCCTAGTTTACTGTGTGTATTTGCTTCTGTACCTAATCATTCCACTGATTGACTTCTCTATTTCTTAACCAAATAGTTTTGATGATTACTGTTTAAGAAATTTACATCCTAATGGGGAAGACTCCATGTAATAGGTACATACAATATACATATGGAGAAGACAGAAGTCAGACTTTGCTCCATGAATTGCTCTGGATGAAAAATTCATCTGTCATCTTGTCACAATATGGGAATGAGCATCTCAGCTAAACCGTTCTGCACAAAACGGACATCACTAGATGAACACTCAAAACTTTTCCAATTTGGTAGGATCAGTTACAGGTTGCTCTCTGTGGCACACCCTTCAAGAACTCAAGGACATTTCCACTCCTCATCTTGGAGTGAGCTTTAGGGGCATCTTTTTTAATACTATCACACATAAACTCCCATCTAGTGTGTTCTCTCATATCATTTACAAAATTAATATCTCTCCAATATCACTGAACCAATTAACATCAATTAGCATAATGTAAAGAATGTATAGTATAAAAATGTATAGTAAGAACCCAAATGTAACAATCTCTCAAACCTGGAGCAACACCCTCCTCTGCTACCTTATCCTCTGGGGAGAATGGGCTAAAACATGAAGTGGTTGCTAACCATCCTGGAGAGCAATTTGAAACAATGCCTAAGAACTATAAAACCATGCATACTCTTTGAACCCTGCAAGCTATATCTCAAAGAGATTTTTTTTTTAAAGTTAAAGGACTTATGTGTACAAAAATGTGTATGGCAGTTCTTTCTGTGATGGCAAAGAATTAGAAATTGAGGGGATGATCAACAACTGGGGAATAACTGAACAAGTTGTGGTATATAATTGTGAAGAAATACTATTGTGTTATATAAGAAATGAGGAACAGGATGCTTGCAGAAAAACCTGGAAAGACACGAAATGATGAAATAAGCAGAACCAGGAGAACATTGTATAGCAATGTTGTACAGTAACACCAACATTGTATAATGATCAACTATGAACAACTTAGCTAATTCTCTGCAATATAATCATACAAGACAATTCTGAAGGACTTATGAAAAGTGTTATCCACCTCCAGAGAAAAAAGCTCCTGTACAGCATTCCCAGTCTTTGCTCAAGGAAGGCAAACCCACCCCCTCCCAAGGCAGCCCCTTCACTCCAGGATAACTCTAATTACCAGGACATTTTTCTGACATTAAGTTGAAATAATCTGCTTCTCATGCAAATCAAAACAACTCTGAGGTACCACATCTCACCAGTCAGATGGGCTAAGATGACAAAACAGCAAAATGATAAATGCTGGACAGGATGTGGAAAAATCGGAACACTAATGCATTGTTGGTGGAGCTGTGAACTGATCCAGCCATTCTGGAAAGCAATCTGGAACTATGCCCAAAAGGCTATAAATAATTGCATACCCTTTGACCCAGTAATACCACTTTTGGAGTTATATCCCAAAGACATCAGATAAGTGGCAACAGGACCCATATGTACAAAAATATTTATAGCAGCTCTTTTTGTGGTGGCAAAAAACTGGAAAACAAGGGGATGCCCATCAATTGGGGAATGGCTGAACAAGTTGTGGTATATGAATGTAATGGAATACTACTGCGCTACAAGAAATGATAAGCAGACAGACCTCATAATAACCTGGAGAGGCTTATACAAACCGATGCTGAGAGAGAAGAGCAGAACCAGGAGAAATGTGTACACAATCACAATCATAGACACAACGTATGTGTGACGACTAACTTCAATAGACTGGGCTCCTCTCAGCAATATAAGGTTACAGGACAACTCCGAAAGACTCCTGATTGAAGGAGATATCCACATTCTGAGAAAGAGATGCAGAGTCTGAGTGCAGATTGAAACAAACTACTTGCTCTGTTTCTTGTTCTTGGTTTGTTTTGTTTCCTCTTTCCCACTGATCATTCCATCAGTTACAATCCTTCTTTACAACCTGACTAATGATTAATGGGAAGATATCTGTAGATCCGAGTGCATGCTGCCAGGATGGGGGGGGGGGGGTGTAAGGAGGGAGAGAAAATCTGAAACTCAAGGGACTGTGGAACTGAATGTTGTAAACTAAAAGCAAACAAACCAATGTAATTAAAAAAAAAAGAAATAATCTGCTTCTCTACCCTCCCACCTCTTGCTCCTCACACTGTCCTCCGGGGGGCAAACAAAACAAATATAATCTTTCCACTCCTTGGAAATGGCTCTCTTAACATGTCCGTCTCAACCTGCACCTTTCTCTTTTCTCCAGATTAAACATCCCCAGAGGCAATGTAGCCCAGTGGACAGAGTGTCAGCCTCATCGTTAGGAAGGTCTGGATTTTAATCAGATTCTGAAAGTCGATGTGTGATCTCGGGCAAGACAACCTCTCTGAGCCTCGATGTCCTCATCTGGAAAAATGAGGAGACTGGACTAGATCCAAGATAGTCAATATCATGGCAAGCTTCCTATGGAGGCTCTCCAGCTTCCTATAATAGTGTTACAAAGAACTAAACTCAGACTTGGGCGAGGACGCAAGGGAGATAGGGAGGAAAGACTGGGGCTGGAGAAATGAGGATACAGAAGGAGCTTTGCCCTGTGACACAGTCCTGGAGGAAGAGCCAAGGGCACAGGAAGGAAAGACTGGGACTGGCAGGGGAAGAGCCTTGCCCTGTAACCCGGTCTAGCCCAGAGGGTGAGTCATCTGCCACCTCACCCTAAACAGAGCCCTGAATTCATCCCACAGGACAAGGACCAGGCCAACCCTCCGATTCCAACCTGGCCAGTGTCCATGGATAGGTATATCCAGTAAATTAAAATGGGATAAAGCAGGAGGCAGGAGGTAGGATATGAAGGTTGATAGGACCTGTCCCCCTCCCATTTCTAAAGAAACAGAAACAAGTGTGCCTATCAGCATGCCTTCCTCCTGGTTATCATGAGTCTCTGTGTGTCAGGGGGTTGCCTATGGATGCATGGGTGCACATCTGGGGACTGACTAACCTTGTCTCAGCCTGAACGAGCAGAAGGGCATGAGGGACCACAGCAGCTCCATGCTTCTCCCACCATTTGGAAAGGGCTAGTTAAAGGGCACTCATTGGTAAAATCTGGCTAAGGACACATAAAACTTCTTGGCCTTGGCACACCTTCTTCCACTCAGTCTTAGAGCTACAACTGGCAGCCTTTCAGAAGGAGGTGTCAGGGTGCTGAATCCAGTTCTTATAACCTGGGAGGGCACTGGGGTTGTAGAGAGCCAAGGACAGAGTTGGAACCTTGGAGTTCTCACTCCTAGGGCAAATTCAAATGGGGTGAGAGGGAGCAGCAGGGAAATGGGGGACAATTCAAGTGGGAGGGATGTGTGGTGGGATGACATTGGAAGAGTGCGATCCCTGAGATACCATAACTCTCTGGCATCAGAGAGTCCTGCATTCACACCAGACCTCTGTCTGCCTCAGTTTCCTCAACTATAAAACTCGAGTAATGATAGCACTTAATTAACGTGATTGTTGAGAGGGACAAATTAGATCATATAGCAGGTAAACAGGTTGGAAAGATGCTTGCCATGAAGGAGCACCCAGATAAAGTCTCTGTGGGCCCACCCTAGTTTTGGCTCTGGCCAAGAAGGTACCTAGAAGAGATCTAATTAAAACTGCATTAAGAGCTCCTCCTTAAAAACTGGAATACCTATGAGAAGACTAAAGCCCCATTTACACCTGTGTATTAACTGCTTTAGTCAGATTGTTTAATTCCTAAAACCTACATGAAAGAGAGACAGTGCTGCCTAGTGAATAGAGAACCAGTTGTAATCAAGAAAACTGGATTTCGTGTCCTATCTCTGTCAAACCCTGACTGAGTGATCCTGGCCAAATCCCTTAGTCTCTCTCAGTTTCAGAGAAGGCAAAGGTCTGCGTTGGCATGAGAAGTTTCCTTGACATGAGTCTTTCTATCAATGAAATCACAGGTCTAGTCCCATCTCATCTCCAACTATCTGAAATCAAGGCACGGGAGTTTGGCTTGAGCAGGGGGCGCCATTTTGGAACACAGAGGAATGGCATGTCAGAGTTCCAAGGAACTTTACCAATAAGCTATCCCAACGTCCTCGGTTTACAGATGAGGAAACTGAGGCCTGAAGCAGTTTTGTTACTTGCTCAAGGTCACACAGCAGCAAGATCTCATAAGCCACGTCTCCTCACTCCTCCCTGAGTTTCCTTTCCACACTACTAAAATGGCGGTAAGCTGGGAGACTCCTCCATTTCCTGGCTCCAGACATTTTCACCAGCTGTGCCTCATGCCTGGAGTTCTCTGCTTCCTCTCTGCCTCTGGCTTCTCTGGCTTCCTTGGAGTCCCAGTTAAAATCTCATCTTCTTCCCCAATCCCCCTGAATTCCAGTGCAGCCCTCTGCTGATTAATTCTTATTTGTCTCCTAGATGTCTTGTTTGTAGGTGGATGTTTGCATCTTGTCTACGCCATTTGATTGTGAGCTCCATGAGGGCAGGGACTGTCTTTTGCCTCTTTGTATCTTCGGCCCTTAGCACAGGACCTGGAACACAGTAGGTGCTTGGTGTTTATTATTTATTAACAGACTGACTAGATGCCAAGTCTTGTGATTTTTAAAGAGGCATCCTGTTCTGGGTATACAGCCATTCAAAAGAGGTCATTCTCATCCACATCGTAGAAAAACACAAGCTGCCTTTGCCCAGAAGCAGGGCCTCCATATCAGACCATCCATTACACAAATACCTGAAAAACTCAACATGAGATTTCAAAACTGTCCTGCTTGTCTGTGTTTCCTTCTGGTTTTCTTTCTTCCTACTCTCTTTTGTGATTTATTAAAAAATGCTTCAATGACTTTTCAATTTCTTTTTTCTTTCTTAAGGCAACCCTATTGCCAGGCACCCTGGCCTCCGGTGTTCTCCTCCCCTCTCTGTCATTTTTTATTTTAAGAAAAAACAAACTCTTATAACAAGTATCTCTAGTCAAGCAAAACAAATCGGCAGTATCTGAAAATGTACCAGTTCTTCACCTCCAGTCCACCACCAAGAGTGGAAAGAGGAGGGATGGAATAAACATCTATTAAGTGCTTTCTATGGGTCAGGCACCTTACAAACATGATCTCATTTGTCCCTCACAACAATCATGTGAGTCAGGTGCTATTATTACTCACATGTTACAGTTGAGGAAACTGAGGCAGACAGAGGTCTGATGTGAACTCAGGACTCTCTGACTCTGGACCCATCACTCTGTTCAGTGCCACCTCAGTAGGTAATTAATCTAGGGGAGTAGCACCCCTCAGTACAGGAATCATGGTTGGTCAGAGTTCTTGAAGAACAAGTTGTTTTCTCATTTTCAACCTGAAGAAGGCTGAGGTTGGGGCACCATAATGGGGCCTAGCCTTTTCTCAGTTTCTCAGTCCTTCCAAGGTGAGGGGGGGGTCAAGATAAATGGGGTCTGGGGAATCTACCCCCAAAAGATTTTTTTTCCTTGAAACTCACTTGGATTTTTGCCCCTTGCATGAAAATATTAGTCTTAGGGAATTTGCCCCTAGAACGTCAAATCACAACCACATAATTGCAATTATATTAATTAGTTTTGGGACCTAGGGCAAGACAGAGTACCTTATTTGAACTAGGTCACTAGACTAGAAAAGAAAGGGGAATGCCTTCGGCAAAGTATGCCTGATTTCATCACATTTGATGAGCTCTGTCTCATACACTAACCTTGAAGAGATGAGGTTCTCCAAACTTGAACTTGCCACCTCCAGCCCCTTCAACAACAAAACAAGGAAGCTGAACTCAGTGACCTCAGAAGTCCCTCCCCATTCTGAATTAAGTGACCTCAGCAACCGCCTTTTGCCTCTTTGTCTATCCCCAGACCCTAGCATGATGACTGGCACACAGTAGGCACTTAATTAATGTTGATTGGTCAATTTAAACTGATTGTTTAAAATGTAAGCCGGCTGATAGGACAATTTGGCCGATTCGATACTGGACCCAAAGGGTAAATTGTTAATAGATTAATGTCAATTTGACTTTCATTTTATTTTTTCAATTAACAAGCATTTACTTTCCTCACTCCCCAACCCTCAGTATAAAGGAATAAGAAGAAAAACAGCAATCTTGTAATAAATACATTGTCAAGCAAATCAAATTCTTACATCAGGGATAACTCAGGAAAAGAAAAGTCCACAGTGAAGTGCCACAGACCTCCGCTCACAGCTTCTTCTCCGGTGGCTGACTTCTTGTCTCCCTAGACATGCTTATCCACTGACTGGTTGACCGGTCTGTCCAACAGCTTTATTCATAATTTGGATAAAGACAATAGAATGTTTAGCACTGGCCCTAAAGTCAGGAGGACCTGCGTTCAAATTGCACCTCGGACACTTATGAGCTGTGTGACCTTGGGCAAGTCACTTAACACTTGCCTCCAAAAAAATTTGCAAATGACAAGAAGCTGAGAGGCCAAGCTAGTAGATAACACAGCAGGGACTCTTGAGAACTTAGAATGGTGAGCTGAATTCAATACAACAAAATTTAATTCATCAAAATGTTAAGTCCAGTGCTTTAAGAAAAATTAGAATGGAGGAGATATGGATAGGCAAGTTTATGAGAAAAAGTTCCGAGAGTCTGAGTGGACTGCAACAAAGTGAATGGGCTTTCCAAATCTCCTCTAATTTGTTAGTCTTAGGGAATTAATAACCTGGGTCACTGAGAGGTCACGCAGCCAGTAGATGTCGACTCCCGAAGCCAGTCTGGTATCCCACTAGGACAATGCAGATCCTCAGTGCCACCTTTGGCCACAATAAAACAATCACAGCAAATACACTGAGAAAGATCCCAGGGTCAGGGTACTCTGTACTGGGCAGATTGTCCTTTGATTATTATAATCAGTTCTGGGAACCACATCCTAGAGAGGACACTGACAAATAGAGATGCCTCCTATGGAAGGAAAAGAGTCCGCTGAGGGGCCCCTGAATTCACTTGTCTGTCTAAAAGTTATTCTTCCACCCTACCCCAGATAGAAGGCAAGCCCCCCCCTGAGGGCAGGGTATGTTCTGCTTTTGTCTGTGTGCTCACATCACCTAGCACAGCGATTCCCAAAAAATTCTTGTTTGTCCTTCCTTCTCCAAGGGGATGGTGACATCAGGGAGGGGATGCCATGACTTGCAGGTGAATTGGATTTAAGTGAGGCAGGGCTGTGCAGGGTCACCAGCCTCACTGTATCCTCCAGAGCAATCTGGGGCTGGTGGTCAAATATCGATCAGGAAAATTGGAGATGCCTCCCCCTCTTTCCGTCTCCCTCCACCACTCACCCCCCCCACACACACACACACACTTCCCACAAGTGTTTGTTGAATGAGTGAGTTTAGTCTGGAGAAGAGAAAACAGGAAGAGAAAAAAAAAAGATGGCTGCCTAAAGTATTTGAAAAACCATCGCGTGGAACAGGAATTAGAATTGTTTTTCTTAGCTGTCAGGAAAACTAGGAACAGGGAAAAGAAGTTGCAAAGTGGCAGATTTCAGCTCAACATAAAGAAACATTTCCTAACAACTCCAGCTGTCCAAAGAGGATGGACTGCCTCTAGGGGTGGTGAGGTCTTCAAGGAGCGTCTGGATGGCCACGTACCTGGAATGTCATAGTTGTTCCATCGATTTTCAGTCGTGTCTGACTCTCCATGACCCCATTTGGGGTTTTCTTGGCAGAGATACTGGAATGGTTTTGCCATTTCCTTCACCAGATCATTTTATAGATGAGGACACTGAGGCAAACAAGGTTAAGTGACTTGCCCAGGGTCACACAGCTAGTAACCATCCAAGGCTGGATTTGAATTCAAGTCTTCCTGACTCCAGGCTTTGACATCTACTGTGCCAGATTTTCCCCAGACTGAAAGTGATCTTTCCAGCACTGAAATTTCACTGGACTTCTGTACTTACTATCCTTTCTAATTTTGCATTGTGTTAGCCATTTGTGTGCAAAAAAGTTGCTTGCAGCCTCTAGACAAATAATTCTTTGTCTCTTTCCTTTATTAAGTTATCAGCTTCTTGAAGGGAGAGACTTATCTTATTCTATCTACTGATAATGCCTTTCATAAAGTAGGTGGCTCATCTGTATTTGTTGAATGAGTAAAGTAAGTAGAGGAAAGGAGGACTTTTCAAGGCTCCTGAATTAACAGCTAGTTAGTGGTCACTTCCTTGACCTTCAG
>CM053581.1:31941669-31964497 GCA_028627135.1 Pseudochirops cupreus
ATCTATTAAGCACCTACTATGGGCTAGGTGGGCAGTGAGGCAGCGTTGGGCCCAGAATCAGGAAGATTCAACTCCCCGAGTTCAAATCTGGCCTCAGACACCTACTAGCTGTGTGATCCTGGGCAAGTCACTTAACACTGGTTGCCTCAGTTTCCTCATCTGTCAAATGAACTGGAGAAGGAAATGGCAAAACATTCCAGTATCTTTGCAAAAAAAAAAAAAAAACCCAAATGGAGTCAATGGAGAGGTGAACAAAAACAAGAGAAGCCAGGAGGCAGGGATGAGGAGGGAAAAAGGATTTCAGGCATGGGGGACAGCCAGAACAAAGACCTAGAGCTGAGGGCTGGGTAGTCTTTTGGGGGGAATAGCAAAGAGGCAGGTATTAAGTAAGGGCTAAGAAGACTGTAAAGTGATGGAGGGAGGGGACTAGGTCACGAAAGGCTTTGAATGCCAAGTGGAAGGTTGTATGTTTGATCCAAGAGGCGAGAGGGAGCCCCTGGAGCTTACTGGCAGGCAGAGGGGGTGCTGCATGGTGTGACATCTGAATAGAAGATAGAGTTTAGCAATAGTCCAGGTGTGGGACAGTGAGGGTCTGCACCAGGCTTGGTAGATGAAAGGCAATCACAGCCAGAAGGCACGCAGGGGAGGGTTTTGGGTGGGGAAACTTGGGAAAGGCCTCAGCTCCTCAACCCTGCTCCTATAACACAACTCTCCCCTAACTAGGCGTTTTCCACAGAATCTTGCCTTCCTCCCAAGAGCTCTTGGTCTGTTTTTCTAGATCTTGGGTATCCTGAGGCTGAATTCCCAGAAGCACGCCAAGCCTCAGGGGGTGGCATTAGCCTTGGCAGCAGATGGGCTGGGGGTGGGGGGGATTGGCAGCAGAGGAAAGGGCTGGGTGTTGGCAGCAGCTCCACCGTTAAGCTAAGGACACATGGAGCTCTGTGAGGAGGTGGTGACAGAGGCAGGGGCCAGGGTTGGCTGTGATCAGCAGAGAAAAAGGATGAAGTTGGCCGAGGGTGCAGCTTTCATGAAGGATTAAGCCTGGCCAGAGGGATCAGGCCTGGACAGGGGCTGCTCCTGGGACAGTCAACAACGGATGTGGGACAGGCAGGGGCAAGCAGCAGAGATTTGCAGCCAGGACCAGTCTGAAGCAGGGAAATCTGGACAGAACCAGATCAAGGGGCTCATTCAGCTCCCTCTTCACTCCCCAGCTTGAGCAAGCATGCCAGAGGACAAAAGATAACCTCCCTTACAAATTACCTGACTAATCTAGGCCTCAGTTTACTCACATGTAAAACATGGGGGGGGAGGGGTGAACTAAATCAGGGGTTCTGAACCCTGGAAACTAACAGGCAGCTTTGCAAGAGGAGGGGTCTGTGAACCTGGATGGGGAAAAAGGCGACATCATCAGTTTCACTCACTTCTAACTGAAATTTATCATTTCCTTCGATTATTTAAAAGTATTTTTCCTAAGAAGGATCTATAGGTTTCACACAAAGCTTAAACATCCCTGTAGTAAATGATCACCAACGTACCTTCCAATTCTAAATCCTGCTTCTAAGATTCCTAAATAGCTTTAAAAAAAAAGCCAATCTGGATACCATTACTGGTCAAATTGAAGGAGCTCCTGTCTGTCCACATCAGTTTTTCCCGTGACCCTGAAGCGAATGTTTGCAATTGAGAGTGAGCTCTTAGGGAATGAGGACATTGAAGACAGTCAGAGCAGGTTTTTTTTCCCCAGCAGAGAATGTGGTTTTAGGACAGCACACCAGGGAGATATAACCAGGACTGAGAGACAAAGCAGGAGCTGTTTTGCTACTGAACAGTAAATCTGCCCCGTCCTTCTCTCCTCTACCTCTATGACCTTTCTCTAGTTTCCCCTGATTTTGACCTTCTCTGGGCTCCCCTGGCTTGGGCGTCAGCCTCACAAGGTTCAAGCCATTCATCCTCCTCTAAATGGGGTTTTCTTCCTGTTGGGGTTTTTTCTCTCCAATTTTGTCTGATAAGTATGTGTGTGTGCATACAAATACATACATATACACATATATATACATATATCATATACACATACACACACATATATAATTGCTAGGGGAGGTTCACAGCCCCTGCCTTCACAGGGCTTACCATCTAATAGGGCATATGGGGCACATCATGGTCCTCTTCGAGAACAAAGAACACAGAAAACCAAATACACTACCCAAGGTTACATGGGTATTATACATTTCCCTTCACATCAAAGCGAAGGGCTTGGGGCTTATCCAACGGTTGTCCCAAGAAATAAAGAATGCTAAATTCAACAACCAGCAAAAAATGGCATTGTGATGGATGTCCTCTAAAACTCCTAGAAGTCGGTACCTGGGAGCTCTTCACCTGAATTGGTTAACCATCACCTTACTACACTGAAGGTGAGACAAGGCTGTCAGGTTTCTAGAGACCTTCATACTTAGGCAGGTGCAGAGGGATGTGCTCACAGCTGAGAATAAACATTAGCCCCATAATGGGCCCAATTCCTCCATTTTACAGATAAGAAGATGGAGGACCAGACAATGTTCAGTGGTTTGGCCAAGGCCCCCCAGCTCATTTGCCAAAGAGTCAGGATGAGAAGCCAGGTCTTCTGTGTAATAACTTGTCCCCTGCATTGCTGGAGCTGCTACTTATGGGAAAGCCTTTTTCTGAGTTGTTTCTTGGCTCTGAGAAGACTCTGGCAATACTCTGACGACAGGCTGGACCAGCAGTCCCTGGTGACACATCTCATAATAGGAAAAAAACCCCTGGGAGGTAAATAAATTAATCCCTAATAAATCTATAAATTAAATATTCACAAATTAACATTAAATAAAATTACCTCTAAATAATCTAACAAAAAAGTCATGGGGTGTCAGGGGGAGATGTAGGCCCCAGTCCTGGCTTCCCCCACTATCTTGCTGTGTGACTGTAGACAAGCCACTCACCCTGCCTGGGCTTCAGTGGCCTAACCTGTAAAACAGGGATTTATTCATACATTTATACTCTATACCTTAGAAGGCTGTGATGGGATGTAGTGATAGACTTTGAATCGTTACTGAATGGTCAAGCAATGAAAGATGGGGGGAAATAGCTAATACTTATCTAGCACTTCTGTCTCATCTGATCCTTACAACAATCCCCAATTCACAGATGAGGAAACAGAGGCAGACAGAGGTAAAGCAGCTTGCCCAGGATCATGTCTGGTTAGTGTCTGAGGCAGGATTTAAACTCAGATCTTCCTGGCTCAAAGCCCAGTGCTCCAACCACTGTGCCATCCAGCCGCCTAGAACTAAGGGAAAAATACCCAGCAAGTGAGATGAAAAGGCAGACTTGCTAAAATGTCTACACAGAAAATCATATAAGGCTTGCCAAGCAGCAGCTACAGTCGTTAAATGAGAACTGTGTACACTACATGTTACCTACTACTACCACTACCACCACCACTACTACTACTACTATCACCATCACCAAAACTTTGCTCCTCGGTATTATTGGGTCTATTGATCTTGAGCAACACTCCAGGGAAGTGAAGGATCGGGGAGGGTCCCCATGTCACTGGGTGGGGTGGGGAGCCTGCTGCTTGAGGCAGATAGCAGAAAGAGACCCTGATAAGGACTGAGGGGCCCATTCCTCTGACCAGATGGAAGAAGGGCAGGGAGAACCCAAAACAAAAAAAAAAAAAAGAGGAAGAGACCCAAGGGGCCCTTGGATGCTGACACTTCAAAACTGGGGGGGGTTTCTCCAATTAACCTCTTCACTCCCACCCTCAGGCAGCTAGGTGGAGCAGTGAATAGAGCACTGGAGTCAGGATGACCTGAGTTCAAATCCACCCTCAGACACCTACTAGCAGTGTGACCCTGGGCAAGTCACGACTTTTTCCTCAAGTTTCCTCATCTATAAATTGAACTGGAGAAGGAAACAGCACTCCAGTATTTCTCCCAAGAAAACCCCAAGTAGGGTCACAAAGAATCCAAAACAAAGAATCAGCAACTCCCACTCCATCCCCAGTCTCTTGAATTATGTGGGGGCTTTTCGAATTCAGCAAAGAGCAGTCTGGGGACATTGTCTGGTCCCCTTTACTACACAATCTTTCTTTTCTGTTTTGTATTTATTTAGGATTTAATTTTCCCCAGTTACCTGCTAACAACAACTTTTAACATTTGTTTTTAGAACTTTGAGTTCCCAATTCTCTCCTTTCCTCCCTCCCCAGCCCTCTTCATTGAGAAGACAAGCAATTTCATCCAGGTTATATGTGTCCTGCACAATCTTTGAAATCAAACCAGTCTCTTCCCTTCTATTTCTGCATTCCTATTCCTTCCCAGGCTTTCCCAATGAATGCAAGTAGTGGCACCAGTACAAGAACGAGGCAGGGTCTATCCTCAAGAGTATTACATCACAGCAGAGGGAGATAGCACCGAGAGGGCAGTGAGGACTGGGGAAGGGGGTTTTGGTGGGAGAAGTCACCAGCAGCCAGCAGCTGCCCTTTCCAGAAACAATGGTCCTGACAATTAGATTTCTCTTACTGCAATAAGAGGTGGAAAGGAGCTGGGAATGAATGGTTAGGCAAGAAGATAAGCAGGTAAGCAGAGTCAGGTGACCATCCCTTATCTCCTACTTGGAAAGGCCATGTGATATAGCAAGAAGGACTACATTAGATTTGCTGCCAACAAGTCTAGGGTTTGAATCCTGACTCCTACCCAAGATCACAGAGGTGACCTTGGGAAAGTCCCCAGTAAAATTAGAGAGTTGGAGCAGGGGTCCTCCGAGGGCCCTTCCGACTCTAAGTAACTTCTTTACCAGTCTTCCTGACGCCACCCCCTAATCCATCCCTTCTTTCGCCTGCTAGGAGAATCTTTTGAAGGCCTATGTCCAGTTGGAACACTTCTCTGCTCTAAAAAATTGTCACTGGCTCTCTGTTGTTTATTGAGGCAAATTCTCCTTCCCCAGCTTGGAGTTCATGGAAGGCCATGGAAAATGTGGCACCTTCCCAGTCTTATTATCAAATACAATCATACTTATAAAGCACTTAGTCCAGTTCCTGGCACATAGTAGGCATTTCATAAATGGATGCCCCCCCCATTCCCTTTAATTACTCATATGCTTCAGCAAAATTGGTCCCAAATATGCGCTGTTCTCATGTCACCAGACTTTACTCATTGCCGAATTCTTTCCCAGTCTTCCTTTAAAATTCAACTCAGATGTCACCATACCTTTGAACCTTCCCTTCTTCCCAGCACTGACAAGGACCTCATGTAAGAGTTATTCTAATTCTGTAATCACACTTGTACAGGTATTATACTCCTCTACTGAACTAACCTCCTTAAGGAAGAAGCTTTACTAGATCTAATCTCTGGGTCTTCCATCTCTCTTCTCCCCTTCCCTCCCCCAAACATGAGATATTGAGTAAAAATGCCTTGTGAGAGATAAGCTTTTAAAATAAGAGATACAAAGTTTGGATAAGACTAATCCCTTCTCTCTCATAGCCTACCTAGAGTATATGACTCATGCACAAAATAAAATCATTCAATAATCGTTTATGAAGCATCTAGTTTGTCTCAGGAACTGTGCTAAGGGTTGGTGATAGAAAAGGAAGCAAAAGACAGTCCCTACCCATGAGGAGCTTATAATTTAAAGACTGCTCACAGTAGCAAGGCTGAGAACGCCGGGAGCTAAGTACTCCAGTGACTGAATGGGACATGGTACTGCTGTTCCCACACTGAACTTTGTACTTATGCCTAACAATCCCCCCACCCCAACTTTCTACATCACCTGGTGCTATACACATCTTGACTCTCATTCCCCTTTTCCCAGTCTCTTGCTTGAATTGTACCTCAGTCCATGGATCAAGATTCCCATTAGAAGTTAGCAGAGCTTGGGAGAGAGAGATGAGAGAACTGTATATGAGCCCAGTTAAGGTGATAAAACAGGGCTCTGTATGAAAAGGAACCTAGGAAATCAGTTTGGGCAAACTCTTGAAAATTCTTTCTTGGTCTAAAGTTCTATGAACTCTCACAGAGATTTAAGCATGGGATGCAGAATTACTTCTGGGGGGAAATATCATGTACGTGAAACTTCATGGTGTCACTATCCTCTATTTAACATCTCATCTATGATCTGTCCCATGCTTCCACCCTTCCTCTGTTAGACATCCTGCACCCAATCATTAGAGCTGAGCTTTTTAAAATCAGGATTCATTTCTTGGCCCTCTCAGCTTCCATGACTTAATCCAACTAAAACAGATTTTTTTTTTCCAAAAGAAGGAATTTCAGGCACTATGTATGGAATAAGGTATTTTTAGTCAAGGGCTGGGACTTTCCAAGCCCATCAAAAATCACACCAACCAGGGGGATGTTTCTATCTATCTGCTGGACAGGAGGCCTTCCACGCTGGGGGATGGGAAAGATAGCCAAGGACAGGTTGTAGTTTGAGGCTGAGGCACTGAAGTTATCTGGAATATGTTACCAGATCATGAAAGGAGGCTCAAATGCCTTAACTAGACCCATCTCTGAGTGAATAAGGCAGGTCCCTCAGGCTTTGTCTTCTGAGCCCTGCCTAGCCTCTGCCAGCACTCTCTTATAGATGGTACACTTAGAACTGAGGTCCCAAGAAAGGGCAAAACTAGAAGTCCCTGAGACTGCCAGTGAGTCCTGAACCAGCAACAAGATTCAGTTTGATGCCCACCTCTGTCACTTACAATGCAAGTTTAACCTTGGAGCTGCACAGGGAGGAGAAATGTTCACACCACACTTTTTCCTCAAGGGGTTGGGGAGGGAGTTGATTGATAACCTGTAAAAGGGGTATTTAATGAGGAGGGGTCGTACAGAGTAGTAGTTGTTCAGGAAACACTGTCTCCTTTAAGTAAGGTTCCTTAACTCACCTTTTCAGAAGTTTGGAGGCAGAAGGAGACCGTGCTGTTACTTTTTTTTAACCCAAGCCTAAAACAATTGGTTTAACCCAGCCCTAATCACGGAGATTACAAAAAGGTGACCCTTAGTCAATCAGCCTCTTCTCACGAGCACAAAGAAGGCATGTGATTAGGAACTGGAGCCCTAAAGCACAGCATGGTTAAAGCTTTAATTATGTGTTCTGACCAACACTTAGCTGAATTCTCAGCAAAGGTTATACAGTACACAGAAGGCCTTTTTATGCTCTCTAGCTAGAGAGCAATTTGTCGTTATTACAGCAACAAGTTGAACAGTACCCAGCTTTGTACGTGGCCCAGATGATGCAGGATGGTCTGCTGCCACAGTGGCTATTTCACAGGGAGCCCTGCCTGGCCCCCTGTAGCAATACCTGGTGCTGGCAGGGAGGAACTGATCACAGGCACTGGCACCTGCTGAAGTGATCAAAGCCACAGCCTGGGGTAGATACTGGGAGTCATGTGCCATCAGAGATGGGACAGGCTCCTGGGTTGATTTGGTCTATCTGCTACTCTTACAAGCTACCACAAAACCCAAAGAAGTCACACAAATAAAATATTAGCGAAAGATTTCTAAGTTTTCCTGGTCCTCCCAAGTATCATCTGCTGCCTGTTCTCCCATCCATTTTCCCATTTCTGTTTTTTATTCTCTTTTCTCATACACAGAAATCCAAGGGAAGCTCTTCTTTAGCTGGGAGGACTTGCCCCTCCACCTCCTCAGAATGCTGACGTTCTTCCAACACTGCTAATTGCAAGAACAAGACTACAGCCGCCTAGGCCTGTGCCATACCAGTCATTACTTCTCTTCCAGTGTTTACTGCCTTTTGTCTCGGATTACCAAAAACCTGATTGCTTTGGTAAAGAGGTTTTTAACCCAGGGTGTGTGAATTTGTTAGTGTGTTTAAAAAATTTGGTAACTATTCCAGTATAACTGGCTTCCTTAATAACCATCTACATTTTACGCATTTGATATTGGGATGGGACAATTATGCCTTAATAGATTGCCAAAGAGTCCATGTATAGACTGGGCCAAATCTAACAAGATAAAATTAATAAGGATGAATGTAAAGTCTTAACACTTGACGCAGAGCGGGGATTTGAATTGAATGGAATAAAACGTTCCCCAACAACCAGGGCTTTCTAAAAGCCCAAGAGCCTTGGGAATGTAGTGGGCTCTTTCACCTTCAGGTAAGGTGTCAAGGGTCAAAGCTGGACATGACTTCCAAGGTTCCTTGGTAAATTACCACCAAATGTCACACTTAGCTGTTAACTTTGGCCATTTACACGGACTCAAAGTTGTTTTCACACATGTTAAGGTTTTACAAATACTCATCCATGTTCACGACGACGAGTCTGATCACAAATCTCAGTATCTGTAGACTTCAAAACCCATGGGTAAGGGGTTTCTGTCTTCTACTTCACAACCATTTTATTGCCTTCGGGGACCCCAAAAGCATAAAAGGCTTGATGACAGGGACCTACCAACCCATATCTCTTCTTGGAATCTGATTTAATTTGGAAGGACCTCAGAAGCTACCCAACTGAAATCCAATGTGACCAAGAATCCCCTCTAAATGCCCCAGAGTGGACATGAAGTCCTCAAAAATCTCTATTTGGAGGGTATCAACTACTTCCTCACAGGAATCTCATTCAAATTTCTGGATAACTCTCCATGCAAGGAAAAACTTAGCATTGTAGGCTATACACACTACACACCCTACCTGCTGCCTAAGATGACACATAAAACTACAGATATCCTAAATTTCTATGATTAAGTGTTTTGCCTTCCCTGTAGTATTCCTGTTTACTTCAGGAAGGGCAGTCACATAGATGCATAGCAATGTAATCTCTAAGACTTGGCAAATAAGGATAGCTTGTCCTCGTCTGACAATTCTCAATGCAAGGTTACTGAATAACTAATATATCTGTTCCCTTTTGGCTTTTTCATCTCCAGATCCCAGAGAAATCAACTGCACCATTTTGCACACAACTGCCTGAAACACCAAGACCCAAAACCTATCCCTTCCGCTTCTGTCTTTTGATCCTGTTATTTGCCACTAGCACAACGAGTATATAATCCTAACCTCTCCAGTTCCCAGTTCAACATTTTATTTTTATTTCATATTTTTATATATTGCACTTAAGACTTTCAACATTTTCTCCCTCCAAAGTGGGAGCCATCAGATTAAAAAATTTTTCTTTAAATCTTCATGATTCATGGCAGGAACCAATCTAGTTTCATTTTTATAGATTATGAAATAAAGGCACACCAAAGTTAAATGTTTCACCCTAGAACCCTAAAATCACCATCTCAGGGTTGCACTTCAAAACCCTAGTTCAACAGGCCCCCAAATACCCTCAAGTAGTCATCCATTCTTTTCATGAATTCTCTCTAGGAAAGGAGAGCCCACTCCCACTGTGACAGCTTCATTCCACTTTTGGATGGCTCCAATGGTTGGGAAGTTTTTCTTGCTAAGACACAAAAGGCCTGTTTCATTAGATTCGTGGCAAGCATGAAACAAAACCTGCTGTCACCCACCAAAGAAAGGTATCATTATAGGGGTGCTGCTGATTTGAAATTGGGGCCATTCTCTGTATAGTGCCCAAGAAGCAAAATGCTTCAACTCCTTGCATCTGTGGCTGATGTTGTTCTGTGAGTTGTATTGAGATAGGAATCTAAAACTTGGCCTATCACTTGAAACCAGAAGAGGCACTGGTTCCAACCTTTGCTTACTACCTGTCCTATACCCTATGCTGAGCATTCATTTTTGCCTATCTATAAAATAAAAGGGAATGGGGGAGTGGCATAGCTGGGTGGTACAGTGGATAGCACACCAGGCCTGGGGTCAGGTAGATTTATCTTCTAAATCCAACCTCTGACACTTCCTAGCTATGTGACCCTGGGCAAGTCACTTCACCCTGTCTGACTCAGCTTCCTCATCTGTAACACAAGCTGGAGAGGGAAATGTCAAATCACTCTATTATCTTTGCCAAGAAAACCCCAAATGGGGTCAGTCAGATACAACTGAAAAGGACTAAATGAATAAGCAGGGTAAAGGAGGATGCATTCATTATAAGATGCCTTGAGCTGTATTTTCCATGACCAAGCTTGCCAGAGGTCCATTTGGCCTTTATATGGTATCATATAATAAATCATATTCCTTTAAGGTAGAAGGCATATAACTACTGTGTTGTTGTAAGGATTCAGGCCTAATAACCTTAACCTCCAAACAGGAAGAAAAAGTTTGTATAGACTTTAGATCTCTTATCAACTTTCTGGAAGATGCCCAAGTCAGATATGAACTAAGACTCCCTAGAGAAAGGCCTTTAGTTCAGCCAGCTAATCAGTCCTCACAGGCATGGATGGCAGTTTGGGGGTCTCTTGAATGCTTCCATTAGTCTATTCTCTGTAACTGTCCTTTATTCATCAATAGGGGCTCTCCCATAGCTAAAGACCTACTGTCCTGGGAATAAGCCTAAAAGAGGGTTAAGTGACTTCAGGAAGCAAACTGGCAGCCCAGCTGCCAGCTGGTATTTTGCAAAGCAGGACACAGAATTAGCTGAAAATTATATTTTTCCAATTATCACAGTAGGAAACACTGCTGAGACATTCAGCCCAAGCCTGCAATTAGTGAGCATTTGCTTACTTCTAGAAATAGCAGGCCCCCATCTACCAGTCTATCTAGGTCTTGAGCAAGAATCCTCTTTAGGAAATATTTCACCCCTGAGAGTAGTTTCTTGGTAAGGCATGCAACCTTTCTAGAGGACATACGGACAACTAGTGTCACCTCTGGGTATCACCAGATAATCAAAGCCCCAAGAAACCCCACAAGTCCATATCAGAGTTAGAGAGTATCTGTTTGAGGAGTGAGGTCACTAGTTTTCACCATCATGTTTCAAATATCTGTGAGAGCACCTAAGAGCACCAAGAGCAGGATAGGTTTGCAGGAACGTTCCAGAAACCACCAATGCAATTCCTTTCTGTCTTTACACAATAGGATCTACATTGGTTAAATAACTTAAGAGAGCTACCTAGGACTAGAACAGTAGGTAGGCCAGGGTCAAATGCGGCAGAGGGTGCTTGTCCTAGAAGACAAAAGGAATGTTTGGTCACAGAACAACCGTTTCCTCCCTTCAAAGGGGAACCTCATTTAGCAGCTTCTACTATATACGCCTGAAAAAGTCAGTAGCCACTCGATGAAAGACTTTCAGTGGTGCCCTCAAACATGGCAAAACCCACCAAACAGCCTGGCTCTCGCCTGTGTTCACTGAACAGATGCTTCGGTGGAGGCCTGCTTTCGTCATAGCCAGGTCATTGTCCCACCGAGATATAAAGGGTGCACCCGAGACCCGCGCTTAAATGAGCCTGGTTTTGTATCCCTTTTAGCTTCAAGCAGCTGTGTCTCACCTTGGAGGTGGCAGGGGAGAGGCAAGTGAAAAATAAAGCTTCGGTTCCCTCCAGTTAGGAGATAAAACTTTTGACATTTCTGGTCTTGCTGGAGTTCCTTTAAAAACAAAACAAACCCCACCGCTGAAGGTGGGAGCGGCAGGCTTTCTCCGACCAGCTCACTTACGAAGGGAAAGCCAGAACCGCCACCACACCCCCAGAAAGGGGCGAGGGAAGAGGCACCTCTACACCCTACTTCCATGGAGAGCCACAGTAAAATCAAACACAAACGCAACACTGGTCTGGAGAGCACATCTGAGTCCTCTGGGGATGGGAGAACCCCGCAGCTTGAGCCCAGGTTCCTTAGGCACCCGGTAGCAAGACCCAGACGCATTCGGTATGAGTGAAGTTCGTGCACAATACACTGCACTGCAGGGAGTGTGGACCAATCCCCATTAATGAAAACATATTTAGCAGGACAGAAGCAACTTTCTAGAAAAATCATAGGCATTTTTATTTAGAGGTAGACAGATGAGCATGGACTGCTGTAGTATGTCCCATTTAACTGGTGTGTCATTCATATCCAACCCCATTCATCCATCTTACACTGCAGGTAGAACCAAGGTTAACGAGAGGGGATTGTTTTGAGACAGGAGGTGCTGGGAAAGGGATATATAATAACATACACTCAACGCAAAACCAGGAATACTCTTTTTCAGTGTTTCTCCAACTTTGACACCCATATAGTACTTAGAACAGGTTCAAGAAATGCTAAGTTTGCCTTGAGGGAATTTCAAAGGCTCTCTCCTGCCCCTCAGCAATAACAAAGTTAGTGAAACTTTGACAAATGAAGGACAAATGTCAGGCCACTTCATTTGCCCCAACAAGCCCATGAACATTCTTCCAGTTAAGGAAGTGGTTCCCATATATGCTATGGAACCTGCCACTACTTTAGACCGAATGCAGAATACAAATTACTATTCTGCAACACTTCCTCAGGGAATTTTCCATTTAAAAATATTTAAGGGAGGCCCCCTGTTCACATCTGGTGAACCTAACAGAACAGATCATACCATGATTATTTTGTTTGATACATACATCAGTTGGCTCTGAATGTGCCTCAAAATGACAAGGGATTATCATCAATGACAACCAACATCAAAACATAATGGAATTGAAGCCTGATATAAAAGTAGAGAAATATGTACAGTAATTCACAGCCCAGAAGGAAAGGGGACCTTAATGAGAATCAGTGGAAACCTGGCTATTTTACATAGCTAATTTTGAGACAAGTCATATTTAGCACAAAAGCAATTATAGCACAAGTGACACTTCCCTCCCACTGCCCCCCAAACTTTAAAAAGACTTCTTCGGAGGAGTCCTCGGCAACACTGGTGGTCAATCTCCAGGGAGCAGGAATGTCTAAGTGTGGTCCCAAGCAGTGGTAGGAACTTGATCCCAAATGGCTTCACACTCTGAGAATGGCATATTTGAAGAGGGCCATGATAGCAGCACTGATCACTCCCGAAATCGGCACAGTGACAAACCAAGCCATGAAGATGTTTCGGAAGAGTCTCCAGTCCACGGCTTTCTTAGATCGAAGCCAGCCGACAGAAACAACAGAGCCCACCTGCAAAAGCCAACAGCTTTAGCTCATTTCCTAGAACCCATCCGGCTGTCTAGAATGAGAGATGCAGTGGTGCGGGAGCTCAGGGGCATGCAGAGCACCACGGCTCTTTTACAGAGAAGGAACATGAGACATGGGACTCTAAATGGGGCCTCTTCTAAACAGTCAGGCCCTCTTCTTTCCACAGCACAGACCCCCAGTTTTCACTGTATTTGCTTATCTGGACCTCAGCTTCCCCATGTGAAAAATAAAAGAGCAGATGGCCACCAAGGCCCCTTTCTAGTTCTAGAACTATGCTTCTTAATATTCCAAACAATGCGGAGAGTCCTGGAGCACACTGCTGTAGGTCCCACCACCACCGGCTCACCCAGGCCCTCAGGCCAACCTCACCCCTGCACATGAAGGGGCTGGACGGCAGGACAAGCTCAAAGGGCCCTTCAAAGGAGATCTATGCTCCTCGCTGGTCTTGTTTCACTTGAGAGTCTGACATCCTATCTAGTCCTTCAGGAAACAGAGTCTAAGAATAGGAGGGAAGGGAACGGACTTGCCTAGAGTGACAGTTAAATAGCAAACATGCAGAGCCCAACTCTCCTGGGTTGAGTCAGCTGTCTTTCCTTGATACCCAGCTAATCGATGATCCAAGCAAGGTGTGCTTGGACTTTTGGCTGTATGGTATTTCCCCTGATTAAGGCGACTACCACTCCAGGAAGACCACGGAGTGCAGAGGCTGGAAGTGAAGGGCTGGAATCTGAATCCCTCCTGCTGCTAGAGGCAAATCACCTTCTGAGCCTGGCTGTCCTTATGCCCAACATGGGGACAGATAACAGTATCCACTGCAAAGATTCTATCAGACAGTGTCCAGCAAGTGCTTCTACAAGTACGTGCTCTTCCTACAAAGACTTGGATACTTTTAATTTGTTACCTCAGGCCAACTAACATCTCAGAGCAAATCCACCAAAAAGAAAGAGCAAGTCAAGAAGTCACAGCCAAAAACCTGCCATCCTATCACTGCCCACTCTGTACAAAGGCAGATTGCAAATGATTCTGATGACAAGGTGGATGAATCCAAGTTAACTGTTTAGACTGAAATGAAGCTTTAAGATGCAGCTCAAAAGGTTAATGAGTACCACACGTACCTTACAGTGAGTTGTACTGATGGGAAGGCCAACATTTGATGCAATTACTACCGTGAGGGCTGATGCCAGTTCAATACTGAAGCCACTGTTGATACAAAATGATTGCTAGTCAAAAGAGCCTAGCGACCCAAACCCAGGTCCAGATCTCCTCTGCAATAACCAGTTTAAGCTACCCAGCTCTGGACCCAAAGAAGGCCCTATCAGATAACAAGCTAGGCTTCCACCGGCAAAGTAGTCTGCCTTTGTTACAATTCAAATTTGCAGATAAAAAGTAGCATAAAGCAATGACCTGAGCATTCTCCCTCAACAGAAGGAGAACCTTGTATTCCAGCATTTGTCTAAATGGTGTCTTAAATTCTACCACAAGCCGGATGCTACTGCAAACTCACACGCTTTTCAAAATGTCTGGCAAGCGTCTCTGCCCTAGCTCCCAGGTAAGAACAAATGAAACCCAAGCGGACACAAAGCTGTCCAAACTAAAAGTCACTACTCTTGGCACGTCAATCAAGTCTCAGGTCTTGGTGTGCTCACAGGACAGTTATTTGGTCACGTGGCCAGTGGAGCCAACTTGCTTAAGAAGATTAGTCTAAGAGAAGTATTATCAGAAACTATACACTAGAAATTTAACCCAAATCAATAGAAACAAACACTGAAAATATGTTTATGGTTTTGCTATTCTAAAATGGTTTTACACAGAATAAAACACTACATAAATCTGACATCCCCAGAAGATAACTCCGGTCCTACAGCCACTTACCTCGAGGGTGTGATTGGGGTGAGATCCTTCCCCATGGTCTGAATAACTCTTCTTCCCCAGACCCAGAGACCAGTACATATGCCGACACCACCATACAGCAGGAGCCAGATTGGGGTTGCTACATCTCTAGTCTCATAGACCAAATACAAAGCGACCAGAGGCCCGATGGCATTGCTGAAAGATAAGCAGAGAACAAAATGGGTCAAGACCGACCTCTTCAAGTCGTCTCGCTTACGTCTTTACACGTGGCAGACTAAAAGCCAACTGACCTTACGTCGTTGCCACCGTGGGCAAAAGAGCCGAAGCAGGCCGTGAGGATCTGCAAGAACTGGAAGAGCAGGGAGATCTCCGGCTTGTCCTGGTCGCGCCACTCTTCCAGGGAGTCGCTGCTGCCCTTCCTGTCCCCCAGGCCCCGCTCAGCCTGCACGGTCACATCCACGTCGGACACCGAGTGGATGTCGGACACGGCGTTGCAGTAGCTGGTATAGCTATCCATGCGGACCCTCTTCTTGGAGTCGGAGGCCGGCCCCGTCAGCTTCTCCATCTCCTCCCCCTTGGGCTCTCCTTCTTTGGCACGAAGTGAATCCAGAGGCATGCCGCAGATGGCCATGGTGTAGGACGTGTAGCTGTTGTTGCGCCGCAGCGGCTTGTCACTCGAGTCCCCCATGCAATCTCCCACCTTGGCAAGGTGCAGCTTGTGAAGTAACTCTTTGTACAAGCCAGAATCCTTATGCACAGTGTGATACTGATAGTGGCCGCTGGAATTCATCTGGTTGCTGACTGTTTGATTGAACTGGACCAGGTTCCCATTGGGCAACTGCACTGTGCCTATAGAAGATGGAAGTTATATATATGTGTACATGTGCAAACCTCCCTGTCACCACCCCCCTCTCCATTTTTACCTTGTAAACAAGTTTTCACAGTACCCAGAATAAAGTCTAACACATAAGTCCCCACCCCCCAAAAAATAGCTGCTTTTGAAACCACAAAACTAACCATTCATTGCACTGTCAATATTCGTTTCTTTCACATCTACACTAGGAAGCCTCTCTCGCTCTGGGGCTTCCTCCAGATCTCCCAGTTTGAATGAGACAGTTCTCTCCTCTACTGCAGCACGCAGCGGCACCGTAGCAGCTCCCCCATCAGAAACAGGGTTCCTGTTTTCAGCATCACCAAGGGACAGCTTGGCTTCCTCATGATCTTCTTTCAAGCTACTCTTTTTCTCCATTAAGGGGCTCTCAGAAGGACTGGATTTGATTTCTCCTAAACAGCAAGACAAGTCATTTTAAAGCACATCAACTTTTTCCACTCCCTAATAAATATTTTGCTCTCTTTGTCCGTCCCCTTCCAATCGTTAATAGTTTTTCATACTGTAGTTCAAGAAGCCCATCTTTCATGGGAGAGAGAGGAATGCTTTCCCGTCTCAGATAAATTCAGATTTGGGGGGGAGGGGCGGGGGGCTGTTCTAAAGAAAATGAACTACCAACCACTAGCTTTATTCCAACAAGAGTAATAACCTCAGGCATTAACATAGGAGACCAATTATTCTATGAAATTCAGTTTCTTCATCTCTAAAATGGGGTTGAACAAGAGGGATCCACACCCCTATTCTCATTTGGATACCACGACTACAACTACTTTATGTTCTTGAATACCCATGTGATAAAGCTAAAAATTCTTTCGGCTGAAGTGTTCAGAATACTAAAGCTTTTCCACAGCATGCTGGGCTTGGGGCTAGACAAAGCTCTAGGACGCTGCTCCACAGGCCTGGCCATGACTCCAGCCAAGAGCCTGGCCTGCCCCCCCAGGTTTCCTCCGGTCTGCAGCAGCAGTGACGCAGCATTCACACTGCTGCAGTCTGCGTCATGTACTTTCTGGAGAGGAAGAAACTGTTTTGAAAACCCAACAGCTTAAATTCTGTAACTGACAAAAGTAAAGAAAGGAAAAACCTCAACCCCTTGGCAAACACCACCAAGGACCTTTAAAACTACCAAAACCTTGAAAGAGGGTAGTCATGTATTTAAGTATTTAGTTAAACTATTTGAAATTGTGCCAATCCTGCCCCAGGACAACATAGTTTTCATATGCCATGCTCCAAAAGCGTGTGCCACCAATCTAAGGTTTGGGTTTGTGGCTATCTTCAAAGGTAAGCTGTCACTTGCATTAAAAGGCTCCAATCACCAAAGAAGGTCTCCCCTTTTCCCAAGTCTCCCCATCTCCTGGACTCCCTTTTCAGTCCCTCTATTCCCAACACTAAACCTTATTATAAATCAAGAAAAATTTGATTCTCCCTTTCCCACCTCACCCCTCAGAAATTAAGTATCCTCTTACGCCACTCAGGAATTGCCTATGAACCTTTCAAAACTTCTGAATTGATGTGAAACAACTACACAAATCTCTCCAAAACATAGAGGAACATCAAGTTTGGCCACAGACCTCAAATTACTTTAAAACTGAACAAGTCCAAACAGCTACATTCTCACTTCATCAGATTACTTACGTTCAATTTTTCTCTTCATCCTGGGACAGACAAGGAACCAGACGATAAGGGCACAGAAAACAGCACATCCCACCGAGATGAGGATGGAACCCCACAGAGGAAGTTTGTCAAAGCCCAGCACTAGGAGATAAAATAAGGGATCTTGAAAACCCCAGGGCAACAGCCCCCTGCAACACCGGGGAACCCTCGCGGGAGGGTTCTTCTAGATCCTCATCAGCCTGGGGCCAGTCAGTGTGAATTTCTCTGCTAGCAGTGAGACAAGTGAACTGACCTCTGGAAAAAAGACAGCGCAAGTCTTAAAGACCTAAGGAAGCATCTGACAAACTGAACTTGATTCTTCCTTTTCCCTCTTCAGCCCAGACTTAGGGACTTCAAGAACTTGGATGACCCGCAGCTGGCAGGGAAGGGGAAGGAGAAGGCAGTTAAAGACTGTGCTGGCAATACTGAGATCAAAATGGCAGAAGGGTCACAGTACCCTGCAATTCTCTCTTTCCCGTGTCTCAAGAGGCAACGATTCATCATCTAATGTCTAGTAACTGCTAGGTCAATCTGAATTTTCTAGCACTTTTTCTTAAAGGAAAACAAGATGATGGTCCATCAAATTATCTATTTTTTTGTGATTAATTTTCTTGGCTTTTTGGTCTAAGCTCCCAAAATCTCACTAATACGTTCCAAGTCCCCATCTTAGTTCTTTGCAAGTTCAAATTCTACGCACTCTCTCCCAAGTCCTACAGTTCTGCCACTAATTCAATAGGACTGAGGTTGAACTGGACGACCGCCACTTTTCTTCCACTACTCTTAATTCTGTCCCGGCTACTTAAGAGCAATTTTTTTGAACTGTGATACACAGTAACAGCAGTATTGCCAAAATTTGTGACCAATGCTAGCCATGAAAAAGTTTCCCTCGCACATCCAAAAAAAAATTTAATGCAGTGATTTGAAATCAGAAATCACACTAAAGGATGCCCATGGTTCTCACATTTTTATTCAAGGCCTTGTTATTTTGAGATCTTTTAAGTGGATCCATGAATTTATGTAAAACCGATTTGTAAATGTCCTCTCTCCCTATCTCACTATGGGACAGTTACCCCAATATGACCCCTTTAGGATATTTTAAGTTAGTCATTCCAGCTTCATCCTGTGCCTCAGCCAAAACAAAATAGCCAACATTCCAATCTTTGCAGGCTCACAATAGTTTTCCTCTCAGCTGCATGAATTCCTCTTCCAAGTGCACTCACACCAGCTGTCAAAGATCCCAACTCTTCTCAGTCAAGTAGATTCAGGGGAGTGATTTAAAATTTAGGGAACGGAACCAAGGTAACTGAATTCCACTTGAGGTCGAAATGAGAAAATCCAACACCTCAAGTCTTAAGACTGATTATCCAAGGTTGAATAAGGCTAAGGATTCTTCAGTAAGCAGCCAGGGTCCTGATCAATTCCAGTACTTTTAGTATAGGTAGGAGGAGAAAGGGAGGGAGAAGACCATATTATCGGTGTTCCTGTGAAGACTAAAGAGGAAAGGTCTGGAGTGATTTAGAATCTGAGCAGGTCTCTGGTTGGGAAACTATCTAGGTTAACTCAGCGTACACTAGCCTGCAGCCTTCTGTAATGGGCACAGGCCAGCCACCTTCTAGGAGATTTCAGCCCTGTAAAGCAAAAAGGGGTAAATTGGGCATTTAATGCAAGGTTTGTAACCAAGTTCAAATTTCACATTTAAATATTTTAATCTGAACTTACAGGGTGCTCCAGTGTACATGATGGAGAAGAGGTTAATTCCAATTGTGCAGGCATAGAAAACTGGCAGCGCTCGTAAGCCATTAGGAACTGGGTCACTCTGAAAGACAAATTTTAAAGTTTAGTAGTTCATAGAAGTCAAAGCCTACTCACAGGCTGTTCACCTTGAGACTGAGGCTGAACATTTAATATGTACTATTTTACCTAGCCAGATATGATAATGTGGGGCACTGGGGAGAGAAACCTTGGGAAGACTCAGGTTCAAGTCTTCATCTGGCTCAAATGTGTCTGTGGGCAATTCATTTTACCCTCTCTCAATGAACTGACCAAGTTACAAGACTAAAGGAGAGTTTGGACATCAATCCACTTCCTCTTCTCACACATTAAAGATGAAAAAGCAGGGCAGAACTTGGAATTATCAGGTGCTTTTAGCCAGTGCCTATGTTTACACTTGCCACATAAGTGACCTAGCAATCATCCTAGCATAGAATGTGTTAAAATTGTTAAAGAAATAAAGCTTCCCAGTAAGCAGGTTCCTTTCTTTTCTATGCATGTCCTTCGCAGCTGTCTAGCCTAGAGACATTAATTTCTAGCTTATGTTAACTCTTTGGGCCATGGAAAAATTTGCTAAGTGCCACAGAAGTATGATGCACCCAGTGATTACTCTCTATAGTGTTCTCTTGACTTTCCTCCAGTCTGAATATCACTAGGTCATGAACTAAGACAAAAGATTTAAAAAGGTAAATTCAGAAGTTTGATTTTGAACTAGGGAAGAACCATTTTCATTTTTGCCAACTACTGTTTCCTTCCCCAAAATGATTTAATATTTATACATCATACAATAAGAGGATGACATCAAGTTATCTAGTCACCACTGCATCAGAATCAGAAAGGGGACCTTAATATGATACTTTGTTAAATGGTTCAAAAAACAGCTCAAGAATTTATCCTAATAAAATAGTAAACACTAACAACCAAGTTCATGTCACTGGATTGCAAACATGTTGTGAACTTCTGCCTGGTGGAAAGGTACTTTCAAATGTCATCACAAACAAAGAAATTCACAATTTCAGACTAGAAACTCCATTTGCCAAGAACGGGAAGAATCCTTCTATACACCATCTGAATGCCCCTTGCTTCTGTGAAAGGTTCTCAGTTTGAAGAACTTTCCTTCATTTTTTCTAAGCTGCATCAGAAGCAGCAAAAACTGTTATTAATGGTAGTTCAAAAAGAATGATACATCCAAAGTCTTCCAAGGGAGTTTCTCCTCTGTTCCTTTTCATTCTGTATCTGCCAGGGCCATGGAATGGACCATATCCATCCCAAAGAATTGTGCATTATTCTAGCATTGATACCCTCTTGTACTATTTGTACTACGTAAGCCTCAGATTGGCTAGAATTCAGAAATTGCTACCTAGAAATAGAAGCAACCAATTTGAAGCATAAAAGCAAATTCTATTAGCAAATGAGTACTCCAAATAGTAATTTGTATACACCTTTCTTAGTTTTTTCATTCCTTTACATCTGAGTTGGGTATTAGATGTAATGTCTGACAATAAATAAGACCAGGGTCAGCTCTATGCCACCTTATGGAAAGGAGACACCAGGCAATAGACCTAAGCTAAACCCAATTTTTCTTTTCCCTTCAGAAAGGATTAAGTTCTGTAAACATTCAGATGAAATTTGGGTTTTACACAGAAATGTGGCTAATGGGGCGCACGCGCGCACACACACACACACACACACACACACACACACACACACACACACACACACACAAAGAGCCAAGTCAGAGCCTTTCCCAGGCCTGTTCTAAGTTGTGTGCTGGGAACAGGAATTGTGGGCTGGGTCTAGGACAGTCAGATTTGGGGGGTAGTGATCTTAAGTGTTTAAAAGCTGGGAGGAACCTGGGCCCAGAGCAAAGACTTCTTCAGAAAACTGAGAACTTTCAGCAGGGCTGGGGTTACAAATAAAAACATGATTGTGTGACATACGGAAACAACTGCAAGTCCCTGTTTCATCCTTCATTATCAAATATGGCTCGTACCTTGAAATCCACACGCTAAATGCAGCAGAACAATTCAAAATGGCTATGTTCTAGATAATGCATGTAAGGGAGACCAGCACGAGAAGGTCAATAATCCCAGAAGCCACTCTGTTCAGAGGGAGATTCTCTGGGCAGTGGCAGTGGCAGCAGTGGTGTGGCTGTATCTCAAACATCAATCAAAACAGAGCTGTCTCAGGCTAGTATGTCCTACCAGCTAATTCATCTGGGCCAACCTTTCCCCTAAGAGCTGGGAGCTGGCACCAAGGAAACAACCTGAGCCTCTCCTGTGACTGAAGCTTAACAAACTCTAGACTATCAGGGGACCCAAAGTCTCAGTTTCTTCCTCCATGAAATAACTGAATTATTTTCCTGTTCTACCATGAATGAAATGGAAAGAATTCCTAACTTACTTATCCCTGAAAACACAAGCTTACTTTCTATTAAAAACTCTAAAAAGTTCCAATACCTTTAGTTTTTCATCTCCAATCCCCACCATAAAGTTTGTAAATGAGCAGGGAAAAGTCAAACAAGCAAAAAGGAACAATAAATGGTGTCTCTGGTTCACAAGGCCCTGAGCGTGTTTCTCTTCTTGCTCACAAGGGAGTCAGATGCCGAAGGATTTTCTTTTTACCTCCCAAGCCCCGGCACCAGTGGGCATGCACAGGCAGCAGCCGACTCACCAACTCTGTGCTGCCAAACATACCCAGACAAGAAGTAAACCTCCCCTGACATCTAAATCAGTTTGTAAGCACCCACACAGGCACGCACGTCCGAAGCTCCCCGTTCCTAAATGCCCTGGAGCCGTCTGTGCAGACTACGGCGTGCCCAGTGTGGTACGGCTTCAAAGGGTGAGCTCCTAGGGGGAAGGACTGACTTTCTTGACATAGTACTTGGAAGGTACCACAGGATACCTGCTGAGAGAGCTATCACGGAAACAGCGCCGTGCACAGGTAGTCTGGGTCTGTACCCCCACCCCCATCAACATTTCAATTTAATGGCTGTCCTTTGTATCTCATTTTATGCACTTAAAGCCATTTTCCGAAAAGAGGCTGCTAGACTTCGAACTTCCAGAGAGGCCCATGGGTGTGCTACTCTCCATGCACATCATCATAACAGAAATGTTAGAATCAAGCACTTCTAAAGCCACACTGTCTGTCTCTGCCATTCACTGATTACTCCAGCGGAAAAATTCCCAAAACAAAGGCATGAAGTAAAATAAAGGCTCTACAACCCAGCTGCCCTTGGACTACTACTGAAGCATGTTTCTCACTGCTTAACACATTACTCTAGACACAGTAGGCACTCAAACGTTTGCTGAAGCTTGAATTAAGTCTAACTTTAAGCCTCTTACCAAGCAGAAAACAACCTGCAAACTACTTAAGGCAGCTGCCTGACGTAAACCCCACAGTATCCAAACAAGCTCAGAAACCAGTCAGATGAACAAAAAAGTGTGTTTCCAAAGCAGAACAAAACCAGTTATCTCAGGGGTCCAGTACATGGACACGCTAGCATCCAAGAGGCACAAGCAGACTTTGTTCCTCTAAGTCTGAGGGTATCAAAGACCTTTAGAGATGCAAACTCCTAATTAACCTGGGACTGGTTCTGAGGTCTCAACTTTAAGTCATCAGCTATTATTCCAAGAGAAGAGTCACCCCTCAGATTAGCCACAAAACACGAATAAAACACAGGGTTACATTTTCCCCAAATCATAC
>CM053581.1:31964997-32048440 GCA_028627135.1 Pseudochirops cupreus
AGAGGCACTGACCCCCCCCTTAAAATGGAACACGCGGATGGGGATCCCTTTTCCAAGAGGAGCACTGATCTCCCCAGTAAAAAAGGGGGCTCGGACGTTGGGGCTTCGAGGGCTTAGTGCGAGTCTAGGAGGCCCGGGGGCCAGCCCGACCCGGAGGAAGCTGGGAGGGCCGTGAGAAAATGACAACTCCAGATCCTCGGGGCGATTTCCTCCTCTGCATCCGGTAGCCTGTTCTGCGTGGTGGAGGTGGCTTTTGGCCCGGGAGCGCTACCTTTGAATATAATCCAGGAAGTAGATCTTACCTGCTTTTCTAGGACGGGTCGGGAGGCGAAGAAGGAGTTCATCTACCCGAAGGCTCCCCACTTGTAGCTGAATACTTTGGCCTTGGCCACTGACAGAATAAAGGGGAAAGAAAATGCAAAATGACTTTCTCTGGCCCCGCGTCTTTGCGTTGGCTGCCCCCATGCCCCACCTCCTCTTTTCATACCTTCCTTAAAAGCACTTTTTTCAGCCGTCACCCTCAGTATTTTTCCTGCTTCCATATCTTGTTTATGTAGTTTTGCACTTCTTCCCCCATTAAAATGGGAGCTCTTTGAAGGCGGGGACGGTGGCTTTTTTGTTTTCATTTCTTTGTGTACATTTAGCCTAGAACTTTGAGCTATTGATCCAATGCTGGTCCACTGAGTCTTGTGATTCTGCAGCATTCTGGCAGAGTGTTGAAGAAAGGAATGACTGATGGATGAAGTTTGATCCTGGGAATCTTCGGGTAACCATATCACAGTAGAAAAGTTAGTTAATAAGGAAAAGGGATAGCGCATCTCATTTGATCCTCACAACATCCCTGCAATGTGGGTGTTATCCCCGGTTTACAGATGAGGAAACTAAATCCAGCAGGTGAAATTCCTTGCCCAAGGACACACAGCTAGTAAGTGTCTGAGGTCACATTTGAACTCTTTCTAACTTCAGACCTAGCTACCTGGGAGACGTGGCCAAGGTCACACAGCTAATAAGTCTGAGAACCAGGGATTGAACCTAGAACCTTCCAGTCCCGGTGTTCCACTTAAATAATTCTGACCCAAACCAGTGAGACTTTGGATAAATCATTTCTCTGTGCAATACTTCTCTTGAACTGACCCTCACTATTTATACTTGATATACCTCGAGAGAATCCTAATAAACTCCCCCGCCTCAATCTTTAACATAATAACATCACTTTTGCATAAGACTTCGATTTTGCAAAGTACTTCCACTTACATTGTCTCCTGCTGGAGCTTGGGTAGATATCCCTATTTTATAGATGATGAAACAGTTTCATAAAAAGAAACCCAAGATTCACACAACTGAGAAATGGTACTTTAGAGTCTATTGATTTCTCTACTGCTCCTCTAATATCATTTCATTTTGTCTCCACAAAACCCTTCCCAGAATTGTGTATGAGATATGGGTATGTATAAACCAGACATGTTTTCTTTGCTCTAGGAGGAACTCTGGGATTCCTAACAATGCAAGCGAACACAAGCTGGGAAATGGCAAATCTTACAGAGTGGCCTTTGTTGCCCGTGTTTAGTGAAAGGTGCAAGATCACACAAATCAACAGGCATTTTGCTAAGAGCCTACTATGTGCTAGACACTATCCTAAGCACTGGAAATACAAATAGTGGACCAGCAAAATACAAAGACTTTTCCTGCCCTCCAGGAGCTTACACGAAGACTGACACATAAAAGCTTCCAACGCAGAATTTGAACCAAGGTCTTCCTAGATCTAAAACCAGCTCCTCTATCATTTGCACTGCTTCTTTATAATTATAAAATACTCTAGAAATGTAAGCTGCTATCATCCTAGTATATGGTATTGCTTAGCTGTATCGATTGATTGAACAAATTGACTGTTGAACAATTGAACAAACATTGACTGAGTACCAGCCATGAAGGCAGCATGGGACAGTGGGTTTCCAGTAGCCGGACTTGAGCTAGAATCAGAACCTATCACTTAATATCTGCCTGGCCTTAGGCAAGTCACTTAATCTAAACCTCATCTGTAAAATGAGAGGGTTGGATGATATGAAATATGAGGTCTTCTTCACCTCAATCCTTCTCTCTGTCATTTACTCCCAGTTTATCTTGTGTGTGTGTGTGTGTGTGTGTGTGTGTATAAATATATATATATATATATATATATATATACACATACATACATACATACATGTTCAAAACTGAACTTCTCTTTCCCCCACCTCCAACCCCTCTGTTACTGTGCAGAGGGTAATAGCATCCTCCTAGGCTCTCTGGCTCACATCCTTGTTGGCATCCTCAAACCCTCCCTATCTCTCACCTGTCCAGGTCAATTTCACCTTTGTAACATTTTTCCTCACACCTGGATTGTTGCAATAGCCTGCTGGTGGGTCGAGGCTCTCCTCCCCCCATTTCATCCTCCATTCAGCCACCATAGTGATCTTCCTAAAGCACGACTGACCATGTCACCTTTTCTACTAAATAAACTCCACTGTCTCCCTAGTACATTCAGCACTGGGTTGTATGAGTGTTCAAGGAGGACTTGATGTGCCAGTTTGCTGAGCCCTTTTCAGGGCTGCTCATATGTCTTTGGTGTCTACTTGACACTCAACTCTCACCTGTGACTCCAAGAAACTGTAGCACGAAAAGCAACCATACCCTGGTAAAATTTCTGAGCAGACACGTTAAACCAGGTTGAGCGGGATGGATAGTAAGTTAGTGAAGTGTTTGTCCCAAGCACTGAAGACTTCCCCCTAGGCAGAAACTGTGGATAAGAACAGTTTGTTCCAGTGGCCACGAAGGCACCTGAAGCAGGCACTGTGGAGCACTTGAGCTTGGTCAGACATCAAAGACACCAAGGACACTGCATTCCCAGTCATTACCAGTCATCCTGATTTTTGACTTTCCATCTGGTTCCTTTTAAGAGATGAGTGCTGGGATGGAAGGAGAGCTAAAGTGGAAGTGTTAGTACTCACATCTATGATAATCACCCGTTCAGAATCCACCCACCTTCATTCCAATGAGTTCAGATTTTCCATACTTCAAGTTCTAGATTTTGCAAGTCATCTTCCCCAATTAGAACACAAGTTTTTTGTATCCTCGATATTGAGGGATAATGGAATGTGGAAAGCAAAACCTAAAAATAAATAATTATAATAAATAATTTATACATATTTATTTATATGTAGCTTTGGATCCCAAGCACATTGATTCTAACTCTAGACTATGATTATGCCCACCCAGTGGTGGGATGCAGTTCGGTCACCTGTGAAGGCTGGTTTTGAAATGAGGGAGTTGACTGCTAGGCATGTGTCCCAAGGAGGTGAAAAAAATAAAAGATTACACCAAAATATTCATAACAGCACTTTTTGGAGGTAGCTGAAAACAAAGTAGATGCTTCTCAATAAGGGGATTGCTAAACAAGTTGTGGATCATGAATGTGAGAAATATCACCATGCAGTAAGAAAAGACTATGCAAAACTCAGAAAAACATGGGAAGACATGAACTGATACAGAGTGAAATAAACAGAGCCAAGTAATCAATAGCCACGTGTGACAACAATGCAAATGAAAACAGTGATGAGAATGATATAAACATCACTGATCACTGTGTAATTAGAATAACCCAGCTTGGCCTCTCCCTCTGCTATTTGCAGAGATGGCAGTATGGGTAACAAAAAATCCAATCTGCAATAAAGGGCAACTGAGTCAGAGCCTGGAATTATTAGGAAGATCATAGTGAATTATGACTTATTCTTACAGCATTAACATAACTAAATCAAACTTAATTCTAGTCTACTTAATTCAGTAATACAATCACCTATTAAATCACAATGATTTAGTAAATACTGATTAAGTTGAGTAGGAATAAAAAATTAGGCTCACAATTCCCCTCTTCACTAAGGCCTAAGGACACATAGAAGGCAGTCCTCTGTGGATGATGCAAAATACCAGAGGGGGGAGTCCCCTGTTGAAGGGATTAGAGGGGAAAGAGCATGTCTTTTTCAAAATATTTTCTTTTGTACCATAGTTTTGGTTGTTTTTTAAAAAATATTATTTTATTTTTCCCCAATGACATGTAAAGACAATGTTAACATTCGTTTTTTAAAAAAAATTTTGAGTTCCAAATTTTCTCCTCCCATCCTTCACTTCTCCCTTCCCCGAGATGGTAAGCAGTTTGATATAGGTTATATATGTGCAATCATGTAAATCATATTTCCATATCAGTCATTTTCTGAAAGACACAGACCAAAAGAAAATAATGAAAAAAGTAGAAAAAAAAGAGTATGATTCTGTCTGCATTCAAACTCCATTAGTTCTTTCTCTGGATGTGGATAGCATTTTTTTTTCATGAGTCTTTTGGAATTACCTTGGGTCTTTGTATTACTAAGAATAGCTAAATCATTCACAGTTAATCATCGCACAATATTGCTGTTGCTGTATACAATGGTTCTCTTGGTTCTGCTCACTTCACTTTGTATCAGTTCATGTAAGTCTCCTGGTTTTTCTGAAAGCATACATCTCTTACAGCATCATTTCTTATAGCACAATAGCATTCAGTTACAACCACACACCGTAACTTGTTTAGCCATCCCTCAGTTGAGGCCATCCCTCAGTTTCTAATACTTTGCCACTACAAAAAGAGCTGCTCTAGATATTTTTGTGCATTTGGTTCCTTTTCCTTTTTCTTTGATTCCTTTGGGATGCAGACCTAACGGTGGTGTTGCTGGGTCAAAATGCCTTTTGGGCATAGTTCTAAATTGTTCACCAGAATGGCTGGACCAATTCCCCTCCAGCATTTGTGAGTTTCCTTTTCTGCCCTATTGGCCAATTTGATGAATATGAGTTGGCTTCTCAGAATGGTCTTAATTTGCATTTCTCTAATCATTAGTGATTTAGAGCATTTTTATCTGCTATTGATAGCTTTGATTTCTTCTGAGAGCTGCCTGTTTATATCAGTTAGGCAAAGGAGGGAGGAATTTAAAGGTGAAGAGAAGAGAACTAATGGAAATAAGGTTTCCTTAAAATAGCTTAAGCAAAAATAATTAAGAAACAATAATATCTCTAAAAAAGATGAATTTTTTAATCCCAATTCAGAAAAAGAAAGCCATATTGGAGACAAGGATAAAAATATAAACCTAACTCCTATAAATTTACAAGTGAATGGATTAAAAAAATCAATAAAACAAACATTACAAATTGAATGAGGGAAAAAAAATCCTGCTTAACAGTTTATAAGTTCTTTTTTCTCTTCATTATTTTTTTCCTTTTTAAAAATAGTTTTTGTTATGTGGAATGGCTCTTGTGAAAGGAGACAGGTACTAGAAGAAATTAGTCCATGTAACAACAAATTATATCAATAAAATTAAAAAAAAAGAAACAAGCTTGGTAATCTATATTATAGACAGGGTGAGAAGGATCACAGTCTATATCACCAATACACATGTTGCATTGCACATAAGAGACATGGGCTAACTTCTCTGGCATTCAAGGAACCAGTTAAAACAGTTCTTGCAAACAAAAGTAACATTATAGTGGTGGGATGCAATATTCTTTTTTTTTTAAGAGTTCATGGGTTTGGTTTTTTTTTTTGCTTTTTGGAGGTGGGAAGGCAGGGCAGTTGGGGTTAAGTGACTTACCCAAGGTCACACACAGCTAGTAAGTGTTTAGTGTCTGAGACCAGATTTGAACTCAGGTTCTCCTGACTCCAGGGTCAGAGCTTTATTCACTCCACCACCTAGTAGCCCCAAGGGGATGCAATATTCTTACAGACAACACAGAAAATCATGGGCTTATGCTGGGAGTCATCATAGTAAAGCATTCTAAAAGCTTGAGCAACAAAGAGGCCAGCTTATATCCTTTGAGTATAGGACATTTAATGAGCTTGTGAACTAAAAGTAAAGGCAGAAACAGATTGAGTGGAGGAATGGCACACCTCAGTCATAGCTTGTATATGTGAAAGAAAAGTGGACACAGAAGACCGAGATGCAGAGGTGCAGATGGGAGTATTGGTACCGGGTAGATCTGCAGTCATTTGTGGAGGTTAAGATTCAGATGGGCAGGGGTCAAGCTGTGGTGGCTGCTGGGGAACAGAAATGGAACTATCTTCCTGATGTTCATGAACAGGCAATTGTTTATGAGCAAGGCCACCTAGATGTGTACAACACTTAGCAGTTGTGAAATGTTTGTGTAACCATATACTCACTTCCTTGAGGTAACATTTCTTCAAGTCACGTGCGAGACAATTTAGGCAGATGATCAGGATGATGGTGCAGTCATTATTGTTTCTGCACCTGAGACTGTTCTTTTTTCTTTACCACAGTTTTAAAGAAATACCCACAGCTGGCACAACACAGGGCCCCATACTAATAACCATAAGCAAACCCACCAGAGATTAGACAAAGAAAGACCAAGCATTGGGGAAAGAGTCATTGGCACAAGGTGAGATGGTCCCAATGTTGAAGAAGAATCAGTTACCTATTGGGATGATGATCCAGGACCATGGTAAGTCAGACAAGACAGGAAAGGAGGCAAGACAGGTGAGTCAGGAGGAAGGATGGATAAAGGGAAGACAGGGTTTTCCTTATCCTTTATGTTAGACTCAGGCAGCTGGGCAAACCATAGAACAAACCAGTGGAGCAAACCATACTCGAATCCTACAAAGACAAGAGTCTATTCTTGAACTTTCATAGAGTGGACATAGTAAAGGGAAACCTAAGGCATCAAGGTCTAACAGCTATCACTACTGATGAACCCACAAGCAGTTAAACTCCTAGCACAAAAGCTCACACCCAAATGAAGGCACTTGTTCAAACAGCCAACTGAGCAATGTCTCCTAGTCTGCTTGAGAAAAGATTAATAGGGTAGTTGTTGCTTGCAAACATCAGAATTAGTTTTTTCTCCATGGCCAAAAAAAGTGACATAAGCTTAACAGGTAAAAATTCCCAAATGACATTTGGCAGAGAACTCCACACACACCAAATAGGTGTTTGGTAAAATTTGGGTTGAGATGTAGAGGGCACAGGAGTTAAGGAATCCTGATGAGCATTCTCTTCTTCTTTCCTATCAGAGGTTAAAGTATGCCAGCAATCTACATCACAGTCAAAAGGCATGAAGGATTGTGGGGCCATGGTGATAGATGGATATGAAGACTCACTGGAGGTGGCTGTAGCAGAAATAAGCTGATATCCTTGAGTATCTTGGGCTTGTAGACTCCTTCCAAAGAGTGGAGCAGCCATCATGCTAGGATAACCAAACAGATTAAAACTAATAAGAAAACATTAAGCATGTATGGCAATAGTAGAGTAACAAGTCTGCCTAGGGATTGGTAAAGAGGGTATCAAATTCTTTCTATTGTTCCAAAGTTTGCATAACCAATTGCACTAAAGCATTTGTTTGATTTTGAAAGGAGCTAATAGAATCATGGGTAATCTGGGAATGTAATCAATTTGAGTTGTAAGAGAGACATCGAATTTCCCTAGAGCCATAGTTTATCTCTCTATTTCTAGGGATAGATTGGTGGTGGTCTTGATTAATATACAAATCTTGCTGCCTGAATGTGGCTTTGCTTAACCAACTTCTTCAGAAGGTCTGCTGAATTAAATCCCTCAGCCTTCTTTATCCCTTTTTTTTCATACCTAGCCAAAACATTTTTTCAAATGGCATGCTGAACACTTCTGGTTTCTCTTATTAATAATGCAATTACCAGTCCTGATAATACATTAAAGAAGAGGCTTCTTTCCTACAACAAGTAAAAGTTCCATAACGATACCCATAAGGATCCTGACAAACACCACAGAAATAATTTGAGAGAAAGGAAAAGGTAGAAGCAGTAGGGAGACTAAAGTGTAGGACAGCTCCTTGGAATCAAATACTGAAGAGCTAAAAAGACCTTTTAGCGTCCCCTTAGAAGTGGGAGGAATCCAAAGATGGCCTGTGCCATAGCATGTCTTTTTAAATACATATGTTTTATTATTTTTCCCAATTACATGTTAAAACAATTTTATCATTTTTCTTAAAGTTTTGAATTCCAAATGCTATCTCTCCCCTCTCCCTGCCTTAAAGGGTAAGTAATTAGATATAGATTATACATATACAATCATGTAAAACATTTCCATATTAGTCAAATAGTCAAATTAGTTAAAAGACTCAAAAGAAAAAGAATGAAAGAAAGAAAGTGAAAATTAGCATGCTTCAGTCTGTATTCAAACAATATCAGTTCTTTCACTGGATATGGGTAGCATTTTTCATCATGAGTCTTTTGGAATTGTCTTGGATCATTGCATTGTTGAGAACAGGTGTCATTCACAGTTCTTCATTGTTTAATATTGCTGTTACTATGTACAATGTTTTCCTGGTTCTGCTCACTTCGCTTTGCATCAATTCGAGTAAGTCTTTGCTTGTCATTTCTTATACCATAATAATATTCCATCTCAACCATAAACATAGCCTGTTTAGCCATTCCCTAACTGACGGGCATCACTTCGATTTCCCATTCTTAACCAGATGGTGGCATGTCTTGACAGGGTTATTTCTAGATGTACTGGAGAAAAGCTCATACTATTGAGAACAAAATAAAATATAGAACTTTACATAAGCAACTACTAGTCAGAATACATGGACATTTTAAAGATGTCCTATACTACTCTTTTTTGGAATACATAGATTGTAAAAGGTTAAGAAAGGGAGTCAGTTCATTAATTTGTGTCTGCACAAGTGAAGAAATAAATTGTACTTTCTCTTGAAAGAGAAACTCGATTTCCTGGCAAAGAATCCCCAGATGGGTTTTAGTGTATCGGAGAGCCATACCAACTTGATAACACTGTTTAAGGGGACAAGCTGGACAAACTTGTCTGTTAGATTTTGTAATTTTACAATTGTTGGTGGAACTCTTACAAAACTGACTTTTTCCACTTCCTTTTAAGATCTGGCTTCCAAAGAAGCATCTACAGGAAGAACATGCTGGACCCTTGTAGCAACCTTTGGTAGCTTTGTCACCACAAACCACACAATGGTCCTGCTGGAGCAATCCAAAGTCCTTATGCATGGGCTTGGAAAGAACAGCACTTAGGTGAGGATGTCCAGTCAAGTGTGAGGAAGACAAAGCACTCTGCCAACCCATGAATTCCAATCTCAGAGAAGAGAGTCCCAAGGAGGTAATGATTTCTACCAGATTTTTCTGGAATTCAGATAGCTGAAGCTGTCCACAATCTGAGGCTATAGCAAATAGTGGATAGAATCTTTGGAGATAAAAAGAAATAATCAGTATTCATAGTTGAATATCAAAACCAGCAGTTAATACACATCCAGAAAAGGATGATAATGGCCAGGACAGCTAAAGTTTATCTGAAAATAAAGGAGAAAATTCCACTGTCTTAGAGCAGATTGGTGATGCCAAAAAATACCCAAGATGAAACGTCCCATCCATTCCCATTACCTGGGATGACATGAATTTTATGGGCTATTTATTGAGTATCATTCAAAATTCTTTGGAGCTCATGAACATTCCTAAATGTCACCCGATGGGATTGATTAATAATGGCACAGGCTCCCCCTTTTGCAGCAATTAGAATGTTTAGTGCCATTCGGTTTTCTGTAGGCATAGGAGCTACCAAGTTATACTGTAAGCCAAAAATGTAACTGTGGTGACTTGAATGCCTGCAGATGTATCCTGAGCAAGTCTTTCAAGTTTACCAGACAAATTCCTGCCAGAATCTATCACCGCAGTCATTTCCAGACTAGGAATCAGAATCCACAAAAAGTGATGATCTACCAAGGTGTGCTACAGGCTTACTGTCACCCATCCACATTGTGCTATTTTTGGATCAGTATTTTGATTGATCAAAACAGGACCCCATGTTTTGAGTAGTTTTTGTCCCTGCTAATCCCAGAAATTGGTCAGTAATAGTCACAGGTGCACTTAGATAAGACTATCCCACAGATTCCATACCATCCTGTAGAAGAAAAGAGAAAGCAACTCCAGCACACAAAAAAAACTGGCCAGGGTTCACCAGTCCCCATGGTAACTCAGCAACCCTTGTGGTAGTACCATTAGCAAGATCCTAGCCATTGTAGATGACTTTTGCAAAGGAAAAATTTGAGGGACAGCCGGCCAATATATCCTTTGAAATGTTGAGTTAAAGCACTAATGAAGGAAGATATATTATTGACATCCAGAATGGTGAAAATAAAATTACTGAGTGTCCCACATTAATTTTAGGGTCATTAGTTTTACTTTTTTTTTAACACAGGAAGTAGAATTTGGTACAGGATTGATCATGGCAAGAAGCCTAAATTTAAATTTTACTTGAGTTACGTTATGATGTGATAAGGTATAAAATTTGATCTGGAAATACCTGAGGGGCTTAATTTTCATAGATACTGGGGTGGCTCAGTTGGATCCCAAGAGCTGCTACTTATAATACATCTAGCAGAAACAAAAGGTGCAAATGGCCCAATAAAAGATTACTGCCTCTTACTTGTGGCGATCTTGCTAGCATTAGCAGGAAAAGCTAACCAAGGGTCAGGAGTGTGTCTATGAATTCACTGACAAATCCAGCACCCCTGTGGCCCTATAGCCTCAGTATGATGTAGTTTATGACTTATCTGGTTATGCAGATCAATAATAGCATTATTCAAAACCCATTCATTCTTAGACGAAGACTTCCATTGATGACAATGAGGAATTTCCCACATATGTAAAACTAGTCCAATAAAACATTCCTGTCTCAGAACTAGAGTTTAACCACCAAACAATTTCTGCCCTATTGGAACAACTGCTCTGAATGGAGTTGAGGGTTTCACGTCTTTGTCTTATGCAGCACAGGTAAGGCCCTGAGCATTCTTTGGGGGCACAGATATGTATGAGAGAGTCAGTCAGAAATGCTGCTGTGCAATGACTTTTTCATCATTATGACCATCACCTTCTCACTTTCTCCTAAGTCCCCAGCGGGCTTCTTTGTGACTAAGGGAGATAGTATTCAAATCAAATGCATGTTGCAAGCCAGCCCTTGGGATGGGTGGATACTTATCCCCAAGGACAAGCCGTAGCAATAAAATAAACTGGTCAGCATAACAGGGATGATATTGCTAGATGATTTTGCAGTCTTCCTTTCACCTTTGTGTAGATTCCCCAGCTGAACAGGGCTTAGATCCCTCCATGTTTTCATATGCTTCAACTATAACTGAATAAATCATACCCGAAAGTACTTCAGGATTTTTTTTATTTCAGTGTCACCTTTATCTGTCTCTACACATTCATCTGTTTTTTTCTTTTCTTTCTTTTTTTTGGAGGCAATTGGGGTTAAGCAACTTGACCAGGGTCATACAACTAGTAAGTATCTAAGGCTGGATTTGAACTCAGGTCCTCCTAACTCAAGGGCCATCTGTCCTATTTTCAAAATATTTTTCTTTTGCAACAGCATTCGTCCATTTGGCGATAATTAGTAAAAACTACATTAGATTAAGTCCCTTTTCTTAGAACATGTGTCTCCTACTTGGGTCAGAAATATCATCCCAACTAGTAAACCATTTAAAACAACAATATACTGCCAATGGAATTAGTACAATGATCAATCATGACACTGGAATCCACAAAAGAAAAAGTACAGTCTGCTCATTTACAACGACGGCACAATAGGAGACATGACCTACATCTCAGCTTGACCTTTCTCTTTTGTCACATCGTAATGGCAATCAACAAAAAATGTTGGAATCACCAGATAGCAAACAATCTCCAGTCATGTGGGGAGAAATGAAGGGCTCCTTTAGCATAGGCTTTACAAGCGAAGTTCTCCTTCCCTTTGCAGGTATAGATGTACCCTGGAGGGTGAGTTTCCCCCATGGCAAAAAGTTGGGACAGCAAAATCAAAAGTGAAAATAGTGCCTAAGAAAAGCCTCAAAATATGTTTAATATGATCATATGTGTATATCAATCAGCTTGCTTTCTGTCTTGGAGAGGGGAAGAGAGGGAGAAAAAAAATTTGGAACTAAAAATCTTATAAAAGTGAATGTTGAAAACTAAGTTAATTTTAAAAATCCTCATCTGTTTTCAGATATCATCTCAACTATCATCATAAACCAAAGCAAAAGACTAAACAGGACTATAAAAAATAAGTAAATAAATGAATGAATGGATGGATGGATAGATAGATAGATAGATGCTCCCACCCCTATGTTCCTGAAATAGATGCTGTTACCAGGACAGAAGTCATGCAGTGAAAAGTCTAAAGGTCCACTCTGAACTACTGCTCTTTTTTGGGAAGCTCTTTTAAATCTATTCATATAGGAAGCAATAGAAGCACCCCCTCTGGGCAAGGATGTCTACACCAGGAGAAAAGGTTTTGCATTTATAGGAGGGTGACCAAAAAAGCATTTCATAAGAACAAATCTGTAATTCCCACCTTGGTCTGCTACATAGATAGTATAAAGCCAAAGGGAGAAAGAGCATCAGACCATTACTTGAATGGGTTTCAAAGCATAATTTACCAATCATATCTTTTCAGTTCTTTAGTCATATGTTCTACTTGGCAAGAATTTTGAAGATGATATGGAGTGTGGAACTTAGGAGAGATGCCCCAATTAGAATACACTTGAGAGAGAACAGAATCAGAGTCCATGCAGGCAGGTGGTACGTACCTGGGCACAATTTCCTTGATGACAGCTTTGGTCGCAAATGCAGGTATGGCTTGTCAAAAACAACAAGGCAATGTTTTATAATGATCCGCTTTGAGTATATTAATAAAGTTAAATGCAAAGTGTTCAAAAGGTGCATAGGCTAAAGGACCGCCACCAAAGTGATAACTTTAAATGCATACTTATTGAAAGCCAGACAAGTTGGACCTGTAGGCTACTGGGAGAGATGCCTGAAGCAATCCATTCTTGCTTAATTGAATCGATTACCCCTTGTGTGCCATAATGGCCCCCCCTCCTTATAAAAGAAAAGACATGCCTGGAGATAGAAAGTCTGGGGTAGAGTAGCTTACCTTCTTCAGTCACCCAGACCCTTGAGACCTGTTTAGCCTTGAAATGCTGTTTCTATTTTTGAACCTCAGCGTCACTGTAGGGAACAGGATGCCATTGCTTGAGATCCAAGCCATTAGAGAAGAGAGAGTGGTCTGTAGATTGCGGAAAGTCATTGAGATGAAGCATGGGAGAAGGATTCTCTAGAGCAGCTAACTTTGTAACATGTTTGCCATAGAGAGAGACAGTCAGACAGACAGACAGACAGACAGATGCCGGGCCAGTTCCATTGGTATAAGCAGAACAATGAACAATAGCCCGGACCTAGTATGCATTGGTAATAACTTTATTAGAGGAAGTTAAGGATCTCCGTTGCAACCACAATATCCTGATGGCATGACAAATACCAAAGGCGTTGTCAGAGTCAGTGTAAATGGCAGGACTCTTTTCAGCAGCAAAGTGACAGGCTTGAGTGATGGAGGAATCAGCTCAGCAGCCTGGGCACTTAAAAACACAACAAAACCCATGTCATTCTTTCGCTCAAAAAGCTACGGTGGAACCCCGCTGCCTCTAAATTAAAATCCACTTCTTTTGGCATCTAACCCCTCCTGGTGGGGCTCCAGCTTACTTACCTTTCAAGGCTGATTGCCTATTATTCCCTTTCACACTTTATGTTCCAATGGAATCGTTCTCACAAAAGACAATCCACCTCCCAGCTAGAATTCTCTTCCCCCTCGGCCTTGCTTCTTAGAATCTCTACCAAGTTCAGGTTAAATAATACTTCCTGCCAGTGCCTGTTAGAAGATACTTTGTTAGAAGATACCTTGCAGTAGTTTGTTTATTTATATGTATCCGTTGTTTCCTTTGTTAAGTGATGTCCTTGAGGGAAGGGATGGTTTGCTTTCCTTCTCTAGCACATAGAAGGGCTTTAATTAATGTTGATTGACTAATTTGTATCGTAATAAACAAACAATAACATATGTATATGGATACAGTATTCATGAAGCTTACAAAATATTTTCCTCCTAACAACCTCCTAGGGTCGGGAGAAGTTTTCTTATCTTCATTTTACAGACGAGGGCACTTTCATGCATGTATTTTTCCTTGGCACATAGCACAGTGCCTAGCACACAACGCACAGCTAACAACCACCTGTTATCAAGTGTACATTATAGCCACTCAAACAAATAAAGGGGTTGAATCATCTGTGGATCATATGACTGCCCACAACAGTCTTCTCTTTCTGCCAACCCCAATAGTGCTTTGTCTGTATTGCTCATTCTGCACTTACGCATGCAAACCTTACATAAAGAATTATATAGGGGCACCTAGGTGGTGCAGTGAATAGAGCACTGGCCCTGGAATCAGGAGGAGCTGAGTTCAAATTTGGCCTCAGACACTTGACACACGTGCTAGCTGTATGACCTTGGACAAGTCACTTAACCCCAATTGCTTTGCCTTCCCCCCTCCAAAAAAAAATTATATAAATGTTTCCCATTATTAAGACTATTTGACCTTTCATTCCCATATGACATCTCTCTGTGGTGTTGAATTCTTCCAGGTAAGGACCAGTACAGCACCAAGCACACAATGAGCATTCAGAAATTTATATTTATGTCATAGGAACTGATATACAAGAATTTCTCTATGATAAAGATGACACGGATGGATGTATTCCACAAAAGCACAGCCTAAATTCCTCTAAGAAGTAGATAGGTTGCGTAGTGGACAGAGCACTGGACTTGGATTCAAGGAAACCAGAGGTCAGAGAAGTGAACAATTATGTACAAGATTAATGCTGGATAAATTAGACAGAGTCAATAGAGATAAGGTATTAGGGGATTGGGAAAAACTTCTTGTTGGTGGGATCATAGCTAGGACATGAAGGAAGCCAGAAGGTCAAGATAAAGAGACAGTATTCCAAGCATGGTGAAAATGCCTGGAGGCAGGAGATGATTATCTTGGTCAAACAACAGCAAGGAGGCCAGTGGTGTTGAATCAAAGAGTACAGGGAGAGGGGTAGGGAGAATGGGGAGGTATAAGGTTTAAGAAGACTTGAACTCCAGAGAATTTGATGTTTGGTCCTGGACGTGATAGGGAGCCACTGGAGTTTATTGAGTAAGGGGAGGGAGAAGAGCACAGGCAGACCTGGGCTTTAGAAAGATCCCTTCAGCAGCTGAGTACAGAATGAACTGGAGTGGGGAGAAACATGAGGAAGGGAAGAAGCCAAGAGGCCGCTGAAATGGTCCAGGCAGGCATGAGGAGATACCAGTGTGCGAAGAGAGAACGAGACATATGCATGAGATCTGTAGAGTTGGCCACAGACTAGCTATAGGGAGAGTGAGAGGAAGGATGGTGACCCAGGTAGCACCTGACAAGCAAGCCTTAGTGATGGAGCACAGAGACACCCTCAACAGCAATAGAAGGGAAGGTTGGAGAGGAATGAGGACGAAGGCCATTTGGGGCATGCTGAGTTTAATGAATTTATAATACAACCAGTTCAAGATGTATAATAAGCAACTGGGAATGGGAGACTAGAGGTCAAGCAGAGAGATTAAGACTAAAAAAAGGAGATTTGAGAGTCATCAGCTTGGAGATGAAAATTGAATCCATTAGAGTTGATGAGATTTCCAAGTAAAGTAGTATAGATGGAGAAGAGGGGCCCAGAAGAGAGCCCTGTGGGACGCCTGTGCTTAGAGGGCATGACCGGAAGAGGATCCAGCTAAGGAGCTGAAAAGGCATCAGATGGGTAGGAGAACCAGGAGAAAGTAGTGCCACAAAAATCTAGAGAGCAGAGTTTCAAGAAGAGGGTGATTGGCAGTGTCAAAGGGTAAGACTGAGAAAAGACAGTTGGATTTGGCAATGAAAGAGATCACTAGTAACTTTGGAGAGAGCAGTCCAGTGAAATTATGAGATCTGAAGTCAGTTATAGCATTAAGAAGAGTCAGAGGAAGAGGAAGTAGAGGCACTTATCATAAAGTATTTTCAAGTTGGTTGGCTGTTGGCCTTCGTTTTTGAAGAGGACCAAAATGACATCCCTATGCCAAGTTTCAGTGTGTCCGACTGTGGCTGAGCAGAGCAAAACGACCTCGGAAGGCTCTACCACAGGTCAGGCACAAATAGTCCATCTGAAATTTGGGGTGGATTTTCAAATGGTTAAGCCACAAAAGGAAGAGAGCTATGGTATGATAGCTAATGGGAATGGATAGACTAGGGTGGGGAAGGCAGTCCCAATATGGAAGGTGGTACTTGAGAAGAGACTTGCTAAAGGATTCCAAGAGTTGGAGATGAGAAGGGTACTATTCCAGGCAGAGGGGGAACAACATGGATTGTTGTAAAATAATGAAGGGCACAACTAATGGAGATATGGAAATTGTGGCAATGAGTTACATGTGTTGAAACTGAAAGGAAAGTGTGGGTAGCTCCAAGGGCAGATAGGTGGTGCAATGGATAGAGCATTGAGTTTAGAATCAGAAAGACTCATCTTCTTGAGTTCAAATCAGGCCCCAAATAGTAGCTGTATGATCCTGGGTAAGCCACTTAACCCTTTTTGCCTCAGTTTCCCCATCTGTAAAATGAGTTGGATAAGGAAATGGCAAACCACTCTAGTGTCTTTGCCAAGAAAACCCCAAAATAGGGTCACAGAGAGTCAGACATGACTGAAATGACTGAACAACATGGGTAGCCCCTAAAAAGTCTCTTTAGGACCTCAAGAAAACGCTGCGATGGAAGCAGACAATATTATCTACCTATTGCCCAGAAAGGGTTGCAGGAAGCAAAGAAATGCAAACAAACACAATACAATGAATTAAATGTAGAATAATTAGAAGGGAAGGGAGGCTCAGGTCATTGCACAGAAGACAGAAGTAGAGCTGAAAGAGATCTTGGAGATCTTCCAGTTCATCTTCCTCATTTTCTATAGATGAGAAAGTTGAAAGACAAATACAGGAAGTGATTTAATCAATATTAAACAAAAACTTAAAATATTTTATATTTATGCAGCTTTTCCAAATAGTACTCCATGTCTCACTTAATTCTCCTAATAGCTCCAGTTGTCCATCATGTTCCCTCCTTCGAAATGGCCTCTCCTCTTTTCCTTTTAAACCAAGCATTTAAATGCTTACTCTGTGTCAGGCACTGTGCTAAACAAAAGGATGAAAAGACAAAGGAAAAGAACTAATCTCTGCTCAAGAAGTTGACATTCTATCAGTTGCTGGAAATTCTCATTGCTAGAAAGGTTTGTCCTCTTTTAATTAAATTTTATTTTTTTTAATCAGCAAAAAAAAAATCTTCCATTTCTACTTGAGACAGAAAGAAAAAGGAAACCTACATTACAAACAGACAGTAAAGCAAGAAATCCTGCATTGGCCATGTGCACAAAAAAAAAAACAACAACCAGTTCTCAATCTTCACTCTAAAGTCCTTTACCCCCCTATAAGGGAGCATGTTTCATTATGAGTTCTCTGGAATCATGATCAGTCATTGGAGTGATTAGAATTTTTTTAATTTTTAATTAATTTATTCTTAGTTTTCAACATTCATTCAGAAGGGGTTTTTTTTTTGGTAGCAACTGAGGGTTAAATGACTTGCCCTGGGTCACATAGCTAGTAAATGTCTGAGGTCACATTTGAACTCAGGTCCTCCTGCCTCAGGTGCTTTATCCACGGTGCCACCTCCCTGCTCTTAATCAGAATTCCTAAGCCTTTCAGAATTATTTATCTTTACAATATTGTTGCAACTATATAAATTGTGCTCCTGGTTCTGCTCACTTCACTTTGTATCACTATTCTCAATTTCTCTGAAACCTTCCCCTTTATCATTTCATACAATACAATGGTAATTTCATCGCATTAATATACAATAATTTTTTCATCCATTCCCTAATTGATGAGGTCCTGTGTCCAATTATTTGCCACTACAAAAAAGCTACTATAAATATTTTTGTACATCCTTAAGAGTTTGTTTTACTTATATCTAATCCTTCCCTTAATCTACCCTTGATCTTATTCCCTCTACTCTTTCCTTGTTTCCCTGTTAAGTAATATGTAGTTCTATACCCAAGTCTGTGAGTGTCTGAGTAGTCTCGCCTCCATTTACCAGTTCAGATGAGAATGAGGTTCAAGCATTAGTCACTTCCCTCACCCCTTCTGTTTGTAAAGACTTCTTGTGGACTTCCATATTATGTAAGATACTTTCTCCCATCCTTCCTCATCCCTTCCCTTTTTATGCTTCTTTTAAGGTAATCAAAATATAGTAGAACCACTCCCAGACTCTTTCTGTGAACCCCTGATGATGACAGGATTCTGAGAAGATACGTGTATCATCTCCCCTATATTAGACTACAAACCATTTATCCTTATTTAATCACTTACGATTGCTTGCTCATGTTTTCTTTTTCCTTTTCTAACTCCTGTGTTTGTGCTTCAAAGTTTCTCTGCAGCACTGCTCTTTTCATCAAGAATGCTTAGAAGTTTTCTATTTCACCAAGTCTATTTTTTCCCCTGTTGGATTATGTTCAGTTTTATTGGTTAAGTTACTCTTGGCTGTAAAACTATTCACTTTCCCTTTTGGATTATCATATTCCAAGCTCTCTGCTCCTTTCCTCCGGTGGCTGTTAAATTGGGTGTTGTCCTAGCTCCTGGAGGCTTGCAGCACTTCCCCCCCTTGACACGAGCAATTCTGGATGTGGGCTATAATATTCCTGAGGTTTCTTTTAGGAGGTGACCAGTGGATTCTCTCTGTTTTCTCTTTGAATTCTGGTTCTAAGAGATCTGAGCAGTTTTCTTTTAAGTTAAAACTTCTCCAAGTATGACGTCTACACTCTTGTTCTGGAAAATGCATTCAAGTAGTCCATTATTCTTGATTTTTTTCTCCTTGATCTGTTTTCCAAGGCCACGATTTGTGCTATGAGATACCTTACCTCACCTTCTTTTTTTTCCAGTCTTTTGACTTGTTTTAGTATTTCTTGATGTCTCATGGAGTCATGTCTTCTAATTTTCAGGGAGCTGGATGCTCGGGCAAGGTTTTGTACCTCTTGTTTCAAGCTGTTAATTCCCTTTCCAATTGATCTTTCTCCTATAGCTCTCATTTCTGTGTCTGAAGAGGAATAAGAGAGTCCAAGAATGGGACCATGGAGGAAAAGAGAACAATCTCTGTCCTCAATCTTCTTCCAACTATTCTCCTTACACACAGGGAACAAACAGTTGAGGGGGAGAAGACTGTGGTTAATTTTTGCATCTGTCTCAGCCCCTGCCATAATTGCTTCATTTCACTTTAACACTTAAGTATCTACCTCTTATCCCCAATGTCTTAGCTGTTGGCTTAGACATTGTCAGTGACCCTGATGATCTCTGGGGGTGGTCCTTCTACCTAATCAGTTTGGTAAGGACCTATAAGCACCTTGTTCAGTTGTTTTCAATTCTGTTGGACTCTTCATAATCCCATTTGAGGTTTTCTTGGCAGAGATACTGGAGTGATTTGCCATTTCCTTCTCCAGCTCATTATACAAATGAGAAACTGAGGCAAACAGGGTGAAGTGACTTGCCCAGGGACACACAGCTGGTAAATGTCTGAGACCAAATTTGAACTCAGGTCTTCCTGACTCCAGTGCCAGCACTCTGTGTCACCTAGCTACCCCTATTAAGCACCTACTACATGCAAATCATTTCTCTCTGGAGAATGTAAAATGATGTATGGGTTGGAAAGGATGACCACTAAAGTCCTTTCTGTCCCTAGATTTATCATCCACTGAGTATCTCCACTCATTCAGTAAACATTTACTAAGCCTCTGCTCTGTGCCAGATATTGTGAGGGGTGCTCAGGACACAAAGACAAAAGATAAAAACTGATGCCCTCAAGTTCACATTCTACTAAGACAGTGGTTCTCAACCTTCCTAATGCTGGCCCTTTAATACTCATATGTGGGCGTATCTGCATGTGGGTGGATCCACCTGGAGATAGATAGAGGAGCATTGTCTTGGTTCCTAAGACCATCAGAAATATGTGTTTTCCGATGGTCTTAGGCGACCCCTGTGACCCCTTGTGAAAGGGTCATTCAACCCCTAAAGGGGTTGTAACCCACAGGTTGAGAACCACTGTACTAAGGGATATGACAGGAACATGGATAAAATGCGAAGGAGAAACCAAATCATATCACATTATTCCAAAGTCATTTCAAAGGGCAGAGAACCCCTACAACTGGTATGTGGCTGTTCTGCCTTGGGACCTATTTTTCAAGCCTCTCACTGATCTAGGTGAATCAGAGAGTGAAGGGTTTATAATCAGAGTAGCCAAACGTGCAAAAAGTGCAGCAACAGAGAGCTGAGAGAGCCAACTCTTGGGAGGGAGGGTTTCCAACAGCAAGGGGAAGAGGGTTTCTTGCTCCTTCCCTCTCCCCATCATCAGTGGAGTGTCAAGTAAAGCCATGGGGAAGAGCCCCAAGTATGGGGCCCCTGTTGAAGAGACAGCAGGCTCTAGGTGCCGGGCTGTGAGGAAACTCTCAGTAGAATGAAGAAGAAAATAAGCAGATAGAGCAGCAGGTCTTGTCTAGTCATCGTCTGTTATAAACAGAAATAAAAGGGGAGGAGGCAAGAATGTAGAGGGATAAAATGCCAACACACAGTTGAATCGAGGCCTTGGTGACTGGACACATAACAAAAGGAAAGAGGAAAAAAAAACTCAGAAAATATACTTAGCCCTTGTCTGGAATCTTGCGGCAACTGTCTTGTCTGGATGTCAACTGCTTCTGGGTCTGTACTAGACAAACCTTGAGGTCTCAGGAGGGTTCTGCTATCGACTCAGGAGCAGCGGCTTTCTTCAGATGATCTAGGAGTAGTACACATTCACAAGTTAGACACCTGTGGGAGTAGTCAGAAAAACCTGTTAGGGGCCCTTTGGGGGGGGAGGGGGAGTGAACAGGCACAATTTCCTGAATTAGCAAAGGAGGTGTCCTACTTCCCAAATACCTGTAAGATGCAAACAAGGACTTATTGACTGATGAGTATGGTGCCAGTTTTTCATATAGTGCACACGGGTTGCTTGAGATGTACAGTTGTGAGAAAACTCCTTGCATCAATCTTTGAATCTGAGTTTCTGGTCAGCATAACCAGGGTCCTTGGTTAAAGGTCTCTAAGAAGCAGGGAGAGTTGGTCTAGTTCCCCAGCCATGCAGGGCTAGGTTCAAACAATGCAAAGGTTTTCTCCCAGTTCCCACAATTGAACAAATTTTCTCCCAAGACAAAAGTTAGACTAGACCATAAGTGACTAGATACTAAACTAGTTCTGGGACTGAGTTACAAGATGGAGTTAGTGTGGGTCACTCAGTTCCCATTATTAATCATATCCTTTTTTTTTTTTTTGCTTTATGGGGGAGTAGGCAACCTTCTCCCTCTGTGGATCACTTATCTATAAGCCAAATCTATAAGGTTTTTCATAAATTCATAATCAAATTATGTTAAGTCAGGTTACATTAATGTCAAGTTATGGATCAAACTATTTAGATAGCTTACAATGGATTAGTTTTAAGAAGAGAGATTCACATGTCACCAAGGTAACCAAGACATTAAACAAAAGACCAAAGCAATGCAATAACGATCACCAATATTAACTAACATCAAATCTCCTTGTATTCTAGTAACCCATTGTCAATGTCCATATAATCAGATGAATTTTGAGTCCCAGATACCTCATGTAGTCATCAGGTCCCTAGATATCTTCTCTTGGACAATGGTTCCTCCCCAGGACGCTCCTGAAGGGGGCTCTGCTTCTCTGGTTTCAAATCTAGAGGTTCCTAGATATTTCTACTAGTAATAAGATACATACAATTTAATAAATCATAAATTTAGTTCTCCAATATTTTTTAAAATTTAAAATAGTATTTTTCCCTAGTTATATGTCAAGACAATTTTTTGCATTCATTTTTACAAAATTTTGAGTTCCAATTTTTTTGCCTCTCTCCCTCCTCTCCCTCCCCTCCCTTCTTCCTAAAATGGCAAGCAATTTGATATAGGTTACATATGTGCAATCACATAAAATCTATTTCCATATTAGTCATAGTTCTGAAAGAAACAGAACAAAAGGAAAAAACCCATGAAAATAGTATGTTTTGGTCTGCATCCAGAGTCCATCAGTTCTTTCTCTGGATGTGGATAACATTTTTCATCATGAGTCCTTTGCAATTGTCTTGGATCATTGTATTGCTGAGAATAGCTAAGTCATTCATATTTGATTTTCACCCAGTGTTGGTGTTACTGTGTACAATGTTCTCCTGGTTCTACAGCTTTGACCCTCTTCCCTCTAAGAGTTGAGTTGTTCTTCCAAAAGAACAAAGCAGTCATCTGGACCAGGGTGTTGGCTGAGCTGAGAGACCATGATCAAGTTTTAGTACCTTGAACCTGGCCCAGAAGAGGGACTTAGCCAGCAGAAATCATGCCATGGAAGGAATGATTCAAGAAACTCTTGAGAGTCAGAGGAGCTCTGTGGTGCAGGGTGTATGAGGTGCCTTAGCTACACACATGTTCCCAACATACATGTCTTCCCACTTGTGTCCTCTCCACCCACTGATGTATGTTTGTATTACAGGGGCCCCAGGCATCTGGAGCCTTGTTACTGCCCTGGATTGTGCCATTTTAGGAGATGCCTTCCTTATGAGGTAATTGTGTACTTCGGCTACCTAGATAAAAGGTCAACACAATGGGGGGGGGGGGGGCGGTGCTCCTGAGATAGTTTTAGGAGCTGTCCATCCTTGGTTTTCTACTAGGACAGATGACATCTCTGGGAAAACTGGATTTAAGTGGAATGTCTTAAGTTTGCATTATCCCAGGCCGAGGGCTAAGGCAGAGTATGCTGGTTCCAACTCCAAAGGTCTCTAGAGATGATTGTTAAACTTTGAGTGTGATCATTCACACCTTGGAAATCAGTTTGTTACAAATCTTGGCTTGGTTTTGTTTTGTTGATTGTTTAGAATACTCAAGAAAGTCATGGAGAAAATGTAAGGGTGTGATGGGTATGTTTCTTTCCCTTTGAAAAGCCGCTTATTAAACATTTATCAGATCACTGCCAGGGTGACCCAACACAGAAGGTGCTATACCCCAGAGGGGTGCTCTGTTATGTATAGGGAGAGAAGAGGACAGATTCAAGAGACTGCAGGAGAAGGGTGTGGATGTAGGTGATGGGGATTTCTATGCAGAAAGAAATCTCTCTACTACATTACAGCCAGTTTTGGAGAAGGGAAATAAACACGACGTCTAGCCTTGGGGCAGGTCATGAGCTATAGAACCAGAGAAACCTTAGGGACCACCTCATCAGAAGGGCAAGAAGCAGAAGCTTTGGAAGTTCCAGCAACTTCCCCATAGTCACACCTGTAGTAAGAGGCAGAGCCTAGATTGCACCACCTGGTGCCAAATCTCCTCCAATATGTTTGGCTCAGGTTTCTGAGAAGAGTTGCCCAACATTTCTTAGACAGCCTTGTTTTCAGTTACCCAACCCAGTTCTCAAGGGGCCAGGAAAGGGGTGGGGTAAGAACATCCAGAGTACACTCTCCCTACAGAAATAAAGTGGATATGCCCCTAGTTAAGTGGTGTGGTCCTGCTTTTGGGGCAATGAAAGCCTTACTGTCTACTGTGAGAAAGGGAAGCCTCTCTGGGCAGGGAACAGTCTGTAACTCAGTTCTTGTAGGGAAGGGGGTAAAAAATTGTCACGAGAGACACCACCCCCTGTTCCCACCCTGGGCAGCTTTTCCTAAGGAGAACAGGGACAACTGTCTCCGTTTAAAAAAACAACAAACGGTCTTTGAGAGCAAATGTCCCTCCCCTGGCTGGTTCATATAAATAGCCATGGACATGGGGCTGGCCTCAGATTTCCTGACAAGGAGCTCTCAGTTATTAGGGAAGCAGAATTCCAAGCCTGGCCAATCTCCCTTTTTCCCTCCAAGCTTCCATTCCCCCCACCCCCACCCTCAGCTTAGTTACTTTCTTATCCTCTGCCATGTTGGGGGGCCAGAATCCCTCGGTCCTAAGTATATAAGAGTTCTGGGTTTGAGAGTATTACAGCTGAGAGGGATCTTCCAAGTTGTGAAGCCACAATGGCTCCTGAGCTCAGTTTCACCTCCCTGAGGATTAGACTCTCTTCCAAGGTTCAGCCTAACCAGGGCTATTTATCTACTACTCCAGACCCTGCTCTCCTATATCTAAAAGGGTGTGCAGAGAGCCCTTTAGGGGGACCAGCAAACCCCAAGGTTGAGGTCAACTGGATGAGCCAAGTTTCTGCTTAAACTTCACTTTGAACTTCAGTCTATCACTGAGTCATGTCGGGGGACCCTGTTTTTTCCTTATAATCACCTGATAGAGCAGTTTTTACCTACCTAATCCAATGATGGATTTCCAAAGCTGTAAAATGGGGATAATAATACCTCCCAGGGTTGTTGTGAGGATCAAATGAGGCAATATTTGTAAAGCCCTTGGCATAACCTCTGGCACACAGTAGGGAGCTTAATAAATGCATGTTCCCTTCTGATCTGAAATTGTCTTTTGGCTTATGCCCCCACCTAGGGGGTCCTCCAGGAACTTTAGAATTTGGTCCATGTCTGGGTCATTACACAAAAAGAAGACACTTCCTAGCTGTGTGACCCTGGGAAAGTCAGTTAACCATGTTTGCCTCAGTTTCCTTAGCTGTAAAATGGGCTGGAGAAGTAAATGATAAACCACTCCAATATCTTTGTCAAGAAAATCCCAAATGAGGTGACAAAGAGTTGGACACAGGGTTGAGACCTCCTTCCCCCACAAGAGAAAAGCTCCTAGGTTGCTAGGGAATCAAATAACCTCTTCTTTTGATGAGCCCCACCTTCCTATAGGGTCCTCCATCCTTATATGCCCAGACCATGGTCCTTTGGACCCCCCACCAACCCAGAAGAAAAACTTCAAATCTCTTAGAGTCAAGTGTTTCCCCCAGACCCTGCCCAGTCCATAAAACACTAGTACTCGTCATGAGATTTGGGCAGGGTTATGCTAGATGTCAAAGAGAAAACATAAACAATATACTTTGCATTTTAGGCAGTACTAGGACAAGGTCAAGTTTCTTCCTCCACATGGTACTGCTGTGTGGCTTCGAGGAAAATAAACCAATATTATTTGAAGGTCATGGAGCTTTCTGTAAAATAGAACCTGTGGCTTATAGAGAAAGATGGTTAACATATACTTACCATATCCCAGGTTGGGGCAGGGACATAACTAAGGAGACAGCAGACATATGATCCTCTCCATGATAAATCCAAGGCACACTCATCATAAGAAGGGGGAAGATAGAGATGACCAAAGTCCAAAGGAGTACAGCTAGGTGGGAAATGAAATAGCTCCCAAGGCCTCCCTCCTCAAATAGAGGTTTTGGAGCTCATAGCTCCACCTTCCAATCAGAGGGACAAAGGGTGAGGATGAAGTGTGAGTACTTGCAGGATGATAAGATTTCCCAAAGATGAGATTCCTGGGGACAATATGGAGATGCCCAAAGAAGTCGGAAACCAATTATCAAAACTATTTTCACAATACCAAGATGTTTTAATATCTAATATGACAAATAATATAACTTCCATAAAAACAAAAGTTCTTGCAATGGGTAGGGGAAGGTAGATCTCAATAATTTTTAAGAATGTAGAGGGATCCTGAGACCAAAAAATTAGCTGAAAGAGATTGATGGTACTCCAGCTAAAAAAAAAATTGCACCGTTTTAGTGGAAGAGACTGGACATGCTTGGAGGATGGAACTCCGCTGGCTAGATGTGATTGGCCATTATACTGATGCATCTTGTTATGCCAAGATAACTTTCCAATACTGCCCCTCCCCCATAGCGCTCTCTTTTAATAAAAAAGGATACCCAAATATGGTTGAGGAAATTTTGCAATGCAGTAACATAGACTGATAAAAAGTGCTCAACTTACTTTAGGCACACCTTCTAGTCCATCCAGTTTCTAATTACTGAGGTAAAAGCAGGAAGTGCATCCCACCTGGACCCAACATTGGTCATTGCTTTCAATCTAATTTCTAGTGTCACCTATGGCTGCATTTTGGGAGTTCCCTTCCTCTCCTTCTTCCCCTCTTCACTCTCTTCATATCTTCATAGGAGGAAGCAGAGCAAAGGCTTTAGAATCAGAGGGCCAGGTACAGAATCCTAACTGAGCTCCTTCTTAGTGGTGTGACCTTGTAACCTCTGGTAAATCTGTAAAATGGGGGAGGGATGGAAATTGGACTGGAGAATCTCAAAGGTCCACTTGAAAGTGATGATCTTGTGACTGCACACAAATACATACAATATGCTTTTATAATAATGTAATAAAATAATGCTTCTTAATAATATAATAATTAATAATTTGTATGATAATAAAATATATATCTAGATGGCCAGTCAAGGCTCCTTCCATCTGCAGATCTGTGATTTGCTCTTATTTCAGAGGGAGAGGGATAAGTCCCAGTTGTTTGTGCTCTACATGTGTGGACTATATTAAATTTTTTTAAAGCCTTATTTACTAAGCTGAATATTAGGAAATAGTATTTTTCTGGTCTAATAAAGGGTCCTTTCCAGACTTTGGAAAGAGGGTAGGTCAAAAAGGGGGTGGAAAAGAGTTTTCATAACAACAATAGATTAAAAATGGTCGTCAAAGCTTAGGGGGAAAAAAGAGGTCTTTTGTGTAAATAAAATCATACCTTTCCCATGTCAGAAGTGACTGGGATATTGATCATTCTGAGGGTAATCTCCTCTTCTTTATCCCCAGAAGGGATTAACCTAAAATCCAAGGCATGGCAGCATCCTTCATTCCTTTCAAAGGGAGACACCCTCTTCACCTCCTATTCAGAAGAAATTCTAGATAAAACCTCTGGGAGGAACGCCTTTGATTGCTCAGGAGGAATGGTCCAGAAGGGAATGAGACGGTGCATTGGTTACTGAACTCATGGAATGTTGATGCCAAATTGTGATTTTCTTTTTAGAGAGTCTTTTAACTGTTACCTAAAATTGTCTTGGGGCAGAGACATGCTCTCTAGAGCATGGGAAATGTTGTCATTTTAGACTTCCTTCTAAGAAATTATTTGGGTATTAAAGTTAAATCCGATATGATTGTTTTTGACAGATTTATGCCTCAAATGCAAAGTATGTTGTTTATGTTTTCTCTTTGACATCTAGAATAACCCTGCCCAAATCTCATGACAAGTATCCTTCTTTAGACCAGTTTTCAGTCTTCATTTTTCCACTACTGCCATATCTACTGTCAATATTTCCTTAGTGGAAACCACAAAACCATGGCTGGTATTATGAGGGTCAGGGTATGTAGCAAAACACAGGAGAAACACAAAGAAGTTATGAAAGGTCTTTCTGAAGGCATATTGGAAGTATCCTGCCGATATGACTAATGGCAAAGGTGGCCCTTACCTCCAGAACTTTCCTGTGGTTACCCACTCTCACTTCCTGTCAGTCTAGTTATTCTTGGAGACTGAAGGACTAGTTCTGACTGTCTTGACAGTGTAGTGTTAGTATAGGCTCACACCTCTTCCAGGGAAATTTCTACCCACCTGTGCTAATGCTTGAGCCTTCAGAGAAGGGACTCCCATATGGAATAGAGGAAGGGACATGAGTGGCAAGGGGAAGGGGAGATCGATGACCTTTCCCCTGGGTCCCAGAGAATTCCCTAAAGTCCAGTCTTTAGCACAGTGTTCCAGAAACAGGGAACAGCCTTGTCATTCCCAGGCTGGGCCAAGCCAGCTCACCTAAGAACAGGAGTGCAGAGCCTGAGAGCTGGAAGGGACATCACATCTCCAACTTGTCCCTGGCTGAAAACCTCATCAACGACCTGGCTGACAAATGGTCATCCTAGATTCATTTAGTGATCTCCAAGGTGGGCAACTCACCACCCCCAGGGCTGCCCCTCTCCTTTTGGGGTAATTTCTCCTAATGTCAAACCTAACCTTGTTGTCTCTTTACAACAACATACATTACTCATAACTCTGACCTCTGGCTCCAGATAGAACAAGTTAATTTTTTTATGCTATTTCATGGTCAATAATATTTAGTAAGCACATATTTTGTACCAAGCACTGGAGATAGAAAGAAAGGCACCAGACAATCTCTGCCCTTGAGGAGATCACTATGTAAGGGTGGAAGATGATGCACAAAAAGAAGCTGGAAAGGTGGGGAAAGGGGGAGAGGGTACCTGGAGTGAGGGCAGAAGGAAACCCCGCAGCCTAGGCTAAGAAATGACCCACTTTCCACTCTCTCCAGGCCGAGGGAGGGGCCCCAGGGGCAGGGAGCACTGAAGATGGGAGAGTTTCACAGCTGATACCATCTTACAGGAGGATAAGTTTCTGGAGATCCACCTCCAGGAAAGCAAATAGTCTCCATAGATAATGAAGACCGTTATCTGCTACCTCTCACAGGAACTTTTTTTTTCAGGTTTGTTGTTGTTTTTAGCTTTTTTTTTTTTAGTCTTGTCCTATTCTTTGTGACTCCATTTGTGACACTATATTCTTGGCAAACATACTGGAGTCACCAGGCTAGTCAGTGTCTGAGGCCAGATTAGAATTCAGGATGCTGAGTCCTTCTGCGTCTAGGCTGGCACTCTCTCTGTTGCACCACCTAGCTGCCCCTGTGTGACCTGGGTAAATCATTTAACCTCTGCCTCAGTTTCCTGATCTGTAAAATTAGGATAATAGCACCTACCTCCCAGGTTATTGAGAATAAAATGAGATGTTTCTCCAGCACTTTACAAACCTCAAAATGTTATATAAGTTCTTGTAATTACTATTCTAAATCAGCATAATGAAGCTAGAGATTCACAGAGCTTCATGGAGGTTGACTAAGTAATATGGCTAATGTCAAAGAAAAAGTGTTAATCCTGGCCCCTATGTTTTAGTTATGTCTGCCAGAAATAAATGTTTCCCATTAATATAACATTAAAGCATATAATATTTGAAATTCAATGATTTTCTTGTTTAGAGAAAAATGTCCAAGCTGACATTGTTGTCCACAAGTCACTCCACCCCCCTCCACTCCCATGCCCTTGGATGTTTCTTTAACGCAAGGTAATTTGAAGTCAATATTTGTATGAATCTTGAACAAGGAAAAGGTCACAAAATGATAAAATACAGTTTGGGATTAACATTCCACTCAAACTAATAAAACAATAGTCTTTCTAGAACTTCTCAATTCCTTCTTGGATCATTCACTTAAAGTATTCATTTGGAGTAATCAGAAGTACCAGCCTAGCTTCCTCTACCTAGTGATCTTAACCCTGACCCCTTCAGAATGGGGAAAGAGGGTCCTACCCTTAGGTGAGTCATAAGTCTTTGCCTCCTCCAGGGGAAGGGGAACTATATCTTTTTTTTTTTTTTTTTTTGCTTTTTGGAGGGCAGTTAGGGTTAAGTGACTTGCCCAAAGTCACACAGCTAGTAAATGTGTCAAGTGTCTGAGGCTGGACTTGAGCTCAGGTCCTCCTGACTCCAGGGCGGGTGCTCTATTCATTGCTCCATCTAGCCACCCCTGGGGTGCCGTATCTTATGTAGAAAAAATGTATTTCTGGTTCTAAGTTTGGTTCCCACCTTTAATCCATCTTCCCCAGCCTTAGCTTTAAAAGTTTGCCTAAAGGAGAAAGACTGGCAAGGACTTTAAACTAGAGAGATTTATTTAGATTTTCAGTTGAACTAAAAATAAAGGTTTTTTTTTTATACACTTTTATGATAAAGAAAGTATAATGCATAGGCTGCTTGGGTGGAATTTATTGTTGTGTTTGTCGAGTCCTTTCAGTCATGTCTAACTCTTTGTGACCCTATTTGAGGTTTTCTTGACAGAGACACTGGAGTGGTTTGCCATTTCCTTCTCCAGCTCATTTGACAGATGAGGAAAATGAGGCAAACAGGGTGAAGTGACTTGCCCAGGGTCACACAGATAGTAAGCATCTGTGTCTGGATTTGAACTCATGAAGATGAGTCTTCCTGACTCCAGGTTCAATCTACTGCAGCACTTAGCTGCTCTTATAATTGAATAATAAGAAGGGGATGAGGGTAGGACCAGGCTCACTATAGGTTAGAAAGAGGTAGATAAAAAGATAATCACAGCTCATCTCTACAGTGCTTTTTGCACTTTATAAAACACAGAAGATAGAGAACATGATTTTACTTTATACTAGATAGAATATATAATTGAAAGAACAAGATCTTGGAGAAGGAAGAGGGAGATAATAACAGCTTACATTTATGTTGAAATTTAAGGTTACAACATGATTAACATACATTCAGTTTAGCAAGTAGACACTGGCAAAATCTCCAAATATATTATTAGAGGAAGGATTAAGGAACATCAAGATAAGGTAGTAAAGGTTGAAGGAAAAGCCAACATGGAGGTAGATGCTATTATAATTCCCACTTTACAGATAAGGAAACGGAGGTTGAGATTTTTTTAGGGTCACACAGGTAGGAAGTATCCGAGACAAGAGTTGAACTCAGGTCTTCTGGACAAAAAGTCCAGCACTCAACCCACTCTACCACCTTGTGCTCTTATGGAAAAGATGAAAACTAGATAATGATACAACTGGATCTGGAATGTGTTGAATGGCTGGATCCAAAGAGTAGTTATTAATGGTTCTGATGGGGTATAGGCTCTGGGAACCCCCTTGAACTCTCCCTGAATTTTCCCACTTACTCTGGCTTTTTCATGCCCAAATCTGTTACCCTTAACCTAGCCTAGCCCTCCGTTGTCTGTTACCTCCAGATTGCCTCCTGCTGCTTCCCACCCTGGATCTCATCAAAATCCCATTCTCTTGGTTCCTGGAATCTGACCTCTAGTCACCTCAGTCCCATCAAGATTCTCCTTAGTCACCTCCTCAAGACCCTCCCTAAACCCCTTTTCTAGTCACCCCAGATTACTTGACCACCTCCCATATCTTTCTGTATATAAGATCCATCTTGCCTCCATGAAGGTTCTCAGATTTATTCTGACCTGTTTGTCAATGCAAGTGTTACAAATGCTCAGATACCTTAAGAGTCTAGTCAATGTTCAGAGTCTACTCAGTAGTGTAGATCTTTAATAAACTTTGTTTTCCTTTGGCTGAAAGAAGACTTGAATCAAATTTATTCAGGCTGAACCCAACATGTCAGTATTTGGGGGTCTTGAGCACCCCTAAATGCCAACATTCTAAACTCCAACAGTTCCATCTCATTTTAGAAGGTATCCACCAAAATGTCCCAAAGATCTTTGCTTGTGTCATACCTATGTCCTGATGAATGTGGTCGTTTTTTTTTTTTTAAAAAAAAACATGGTCTTGAATAAAGGCATGGATGGGCATGTTTCTTGAATTTATAGATGACCCAAAACTAGTAAGGATATCTGACCCAATGGATGTCAAGATTCAAGATTTTGGAAGAGTAGAAAATTGGTTTGAAATTTAACGTTTCATCACTTAATCCCAATTGCTCTGCCCTCCCGCCTTCAAAAAAAAAAAAGCAAAAAAAGAAATTTAATGTTTCAAATTGGTTGAAATTTTAAAAGTACATGTATACTTGTGTTCCAAGATTTGAACTCAGGTCTTCTGGACAGCAAGTCCAGCACTTATGTTCATAATATTGCCTTCCAAAGTACAAGACAGAAGTGGCACGGCTAGAAAGCCCTTCATCGAAGAAAGATCTGGGGGTTTTAGGAAACTCCAACATCAATGCAAGTTAGCAATGGCATTGTCTTGTTGGTAGAAAAGCTCTTCAGGCTCTACCACTGCATTTTAGAAAGTATTATAGAATTTATAGTTTGAGGGAGTTGCCTGGACTGTTGAGAAGTTATGATTTATCTGGTTTGTGGCAGAAGTGGGACTTGAAAACAAATCTTTTTGACTCTATTCACTGACACAGCCATATCACAAACTGAGATATGGTAGCCCCAGAAACCGCTAATGCAGTTTTGGCTGAATGAAGAACCAGTTTTACCTTTTGTTCCGATTCTTCTTTCACCACAGGACTAATGCACTGTCTTTCTTCTTTCTTTCTGTCCACAAAGAGTATCACACCCTTAACTGTGGGTGCTCTGCCCAAAGGGAATATAAGTTTTAATCTCTGAAATTTTTTTGTTCTTTTTTTTTTTCTCTTAAAGACCAGACTTAACCCCAAATCACTCTGGCTCTCTTTGATTGGCCAAAGATAGATCCCAGGCCAAGCCCTACTAGGTCATTGCTTGGGCCTCAACTGACTTGGAATGAATGTAAGTAACAATTGTTTCTGCTTTGGCCAGAAACCCAGAGGGTGTCCTCCCAGATTTTTTTTATTCTAGAGGTCTTTCTTTGCCTCATTTCTTGCCTAGCCTTAATCACTGAATGGGCACTGCCTCAGTTAAATTGAGACATGGGAAAGACCTTAGCTGGAAAAAACCAAGTTCCCTCACTGTATCCTGGGCCATCTCCAGTTGTCCTGATCCATATCTGGCCGCTGGACCCAGATACCTCCAAAGGAGAAAATGAGGCTGGTGATTTTGCATAGCCCTGCCTCACTTAAATCCAATTCACTTGCATGCCATGGTGTCACCTCCCTCATGTCATGGTCTTCTTTGAGAATGAAGGACAAACAGCAGCAAGCAATGTGAAAATATGTGGAATGTCATTGTACATGTATAACCTATATCAGATTGCTTGCTTGCTGTCTTGGGGAGGGGGTGAGAAAAAAATTGGAACTCAAAATCTTATAAAAGTGAAAGAAGGAGGAGAAGGAGGAGGAAAAGGAAAAAGAAGAAGAAGAAGATGATGATGATGATGATGATGATGATGATGAAGGAGGAGGAGGAAGAAGAAGAAGATGATCATGATCATAATCATGATGATAAAGGAGGAGGAGGAAGAAGAAGAAGAAGAAGAAGATGATGATGATGATGATGATGAAGGAGGAAGAGGAAGAATATGATCATGATCATGATCATAATCATGATGATAAAGGAGGAGAAGGAAGAAGAAGAAGATGATGATGATGATGATGAAGGAGGAGGAGGATAAACTGGAGAAAGTCCGAAAGAAAGCAGCCAGGATTATGAAGGGCCATGAATTCACGTCATACGAGCAAAAGCAAAATGAATAAGAACAGGGCTGTTTAGCCAAAGAAGAGAAGAATAGAAGGGTAGAAAAAGGATAAGATAACTTTTCAAGTATTTGAAAGATTGTCATATGAAAAAAAAAAGGATCAGACTCATTCCAGCCCTAAGGGGTCCATAACAAAAAGTAGAATGGACTGCCTTGGGGAGGTGTGGGGCTCCCCTCACTGTAGGTCCTGAAGCAAAGGATGATAACCCTAAAATCTTATGATTAGAGTGACTGTAGGGATCAATCAGTCAACAACCAACATGGTGGGGGGGGGGAGGATGTGGAGGCAAGAAATGAAAGGGGAGCTGAAAACAGTGGAGTGGAGACAACAGAGAATGAGGGATGTTTGGGCCCTTCCTCCAAATGAAGGTTCTAAGGAGACTGTGCTATGGCAGAAGGAGCCAACAGGAGCAGAGTGAGGGAGCAGACGGAAGCATCCTTGCAAAATCTAGAGATCAAATGAGGTAACACAGTTAAAAAGCTTGGAGGACTTTAAAGCTATGTAAATGCCAGCTATTCTCACAAAGACCAGTCCATCAACAAGCAGTTTGTTTCCATCTGTGTTTTCTCACCTGCCTGTGGAAGGAAAGGTGAGAGACAGTCCCAGTCCCCACAGAGAGCAAACAATATATGCATAATTGGGCACCAACGGGACAGAGAGAGAGAGTAGATGAAAGGTATTAAAAGTGGTCTAGAGCTGGGAAGGACCTCAGAGGCCCCCTCCACCGCGCCTCCTCCCCCCCCCCCCCCCCCCCCGCCGTTTTACAGGAGAAGAAGCTCAGGGAGAATAAATGACAAAGGTAACTTGTTGACTTGGACTTTGCTCTGTCACTGAAGAGACCAACATAATTCTTTCACTTAGATAATTTTTATTTTACAATCTATTATTTATTACAATTTATCTATCATTTATTATTATGCTTTAACAACCTATTGGTTTATGGACCAATTGGTTTATTGCTGCTGGAGTATTCTACCGAGAGGATTAATTTTTCAGGTCCGGGTTGTGTGGGTGGCCACCGAAGTCCCCTCTCATTCTCAATCTCTCTGATTCAGTGATCCTAAAGAATGTATAATTATCTCTTTTTTTTTATAGATGAGGAAGGTGATGGCCAAAAAAGTTGAGTGATTTCCTCAAGGAAATTCAGCTATTAAGAGAGCAGACCCTGCGACTCCAACCCTGACTCTGAAATCAGTGTGCTGCTTGTAGTTTTATGCATGACTTTATTTTTCAGTTCTTCTTGTTTATTCGAATATTTGTCGTGAAACTAATAACCATCAAGAAAAAGAAAGAGAAACAATAAGAAATCTCCTTCTCTTTCCCCTATACCCCACTTCCTCCTCTGAGATACAGAAAGATGTCAACACATTCCCCACACCCTTCCCCCACCCCCTCACACAGGATGTTTAGACTGGGCCCCAAGATTCCCAACACCATGTTTAGGGAGTGAGGTTCCCACAAACCTCAAGCCCAGCTAGACAAGGACTGAGCTGGTCATCTCCACTCAGGTCAAAAGCTCTTTAACTTTAATGGGACTGCTACTCAGCAAACCTCAGTCATCTGACTAAACTCTCCATAGCAGCCCTTCCAAATCTCCTTCCTTCTCAAATGCCTCAAACCCCAACATCCTCTCTGTCCACAAATGGCCTTTTCTTTCATCTTATTGAGAAAGTCAAAGTATTCAGGCATCAAGGTATTTCTTAAGAACCTACTATGTGCTAAGAGCCGGAGATAGGAAGACGAAAATGAATATTCCCTGACCTCAAGGAGCTTATATTCTATAGGGGGAGGCAATAGGTTCACATATGTCTGTGCAAAACTTATAAAATTAAATGCAAGATACTTTTTGAGGAGGGGTGGAGGCATTGGCAGTTAGGGGGTAGGAGCCGGGAAAGGTGGCACCTGCCACTTTTGGGGGAAACTGGGGGTGTCAAAGGACAGAGGTCAGGAGGGAGAAGTACCTCCCTGTCCTCTGGGGGAGATTGCCTGGGCAGTCTCAGAAAGGAACGGAGAGAAGGACGGTTTGGTCAGACTGCAGGATTCAGGAAAGGGAGTCATGTGTAATAATGTACAGGTAATGTAGAATTATATCAGTAACATTAATATTGTAATAATTGATTATATAATATGATATGGCTATATGTTACATAATATATAATTAATGCAATGATTCATTGAGTATTAGTAGTACGATACTGTTATATTTATATTATATAATGTGTTATAATGATATACAATGTGATATACACTGATTGCTATTATAGTAATTGAAATGATATGATATAATGATAATAAGGCTGGAAAATGCTTTAAATATGAAACAGAGGAGATAATATTTGATGAGACTTCGCTCCTCCCCACCTTGAAATGTCTTTTTCTTTCCATACTCTTTCTGCCTTCTGTCTGTGCTGCCTCATTTCCCCACTATGTCCTTTCTGTTCTCCTGACCAATATGGAAAGAATCATGGACTTGGAGCCAGACCTGCAAAGTCATAGCTCCAACACTCACCCATTTGCTTCATCCTTCTGAGACTGTTTCCCTGTTTGCATATTAGAGACAAGAGAATGGCACGTATCGAACAAGATAGAGTAGCGACGAGACCTAGCATTTATATAATGCTTTAATGTTTGAAAGTGCTTTACAAATGTTACCTCATTCTGTCCATCCTCATAATGATTCTGGAAAGCACATGTGATTATTATCCCCATTTTACAGGTGAATAAACTGAAGCAGACAGAGACTGTGCCCGCAGTCACACAGCTAAGGAGTGTCTGAGGCGGGATTGGCACTCAGGTCCTCCTGACTCCAAGTCCAACACTCTAACCACTGAACCAGAGATGCTACATACATAGACATATTTCTATGTAGCCTGTGGCCCAGAATCAGAGTGCACTAGGGTTAATTTTGCAGGCTTCTCACTAACTGTATTCTTTGTTTTGTGTCCTTTCTTCCCTTCTAGAATTTGAGCTACCATGAAAGGCAGCTATTTTTAAATATAGGCTAGGTTTTATTTCACTCATAAAACCACAAAACATAAAGAACTCACAACTAAACACATGAGCAGTGAGGACAACTCTGCTTCCCTCTCCAGTGAGAAGACCTTCTCCCTCTGTCCCCTCATAGTGGGACCCCCTTGAAACGAAGGAGGACTTAGGCTGCTCGAGATGAACAATCCACCTCTTATGAGGAGTCTCAGTTCCTCCAGGGATTTATGTAGTTTCCTGCTTTTCTATCTTTCATTCTTTTTCTTTCCTTCCTTACTTCCTCTCTCCCTCCCTCTCCCTTCCTCCCTCTCTCCCCCTCCTTCCCTCGCTCTCTCTCTCTCTCTCTCTCTCTCTCCCCCTCTCCCTCCTTCCCTCCCTCCCTCCCTCCCTCCCTCTCTCTCTCTCTCTCCCTCACTTTCTTGAATATCTGTAGTTTAATACTACCCTGGGGTTGGGGCTCCCTCATATAAGGCATGTAACCCAGGTTTCCCAACTGGAACATTTACATAAGACTCTCCTCATTGATAGAGAGGATGATGATGGTGTGAGGGGAAGAGTTGGCAGTGTGATCCTACATGAGGGGTGGAGGTGCTGAGAAAGCTTTAGAGAAAAGAAACCTTCCTCTTGCTTTGAGAGGATACATAGATTTCCAGACTCTCTTCAGGGAAGAGAACAGTCATAATTCCCTCCACCAGTGAGGAGAGACTTAGATCAATATTCCAAGTTTGAGCCCAAGGTGACAGGGGGAAACACTTGGGATCTTTAGAGAGCCTTTCCTTTCCTCCCAGGAGGTTTGCTTGTAGGTCTGTACCTTTTGGCTCCTCTGTCCCAGCTCCTGAAACTCCCAGGTTGCACCAGCTCCTTGGCTGGATGTAAACAGTCTTCTGCTAACCACCCAAGTTCATGGAGCTCCTGCCTTGGCCCAAGATCTTTCTGTCCCTCCATTACTGTCTCCATCCTTTGCCATCTCTGTGGCCCCATGGTTCCCTGGAGAAGCCTCATGATTATGAAAGTATTTCTCTAGGAACTGATTGTGGGTCTAGGTCTAGTTTCTTTTTCCCTTCTTAATCCCATCTCCTCACCCTTATTGCATTCCAGTGGAGCCTACTCTGAAGAGCTAATTCCAAAGATATAGCTCAGGAGTTACCAGGCTAAAAGCCTCACCCGTGAGGTACTAAGGACTCCACATCTCTTCTAGGGACTCCATACCTTACTACAGAGGCACAAATAGAAAGAAACGTTTCTCCTGGTCCATGCCTGGGCTACACATTTCTTTCCTTCCTTTCCTTGCCAAACCTCTGTAAAGAATGAACTGCAACCACTGCCTCCTCCACTGTCTCCTCCGCTCCCTGTAATGTGGCTTCCTCTTTACTCATTTTACTGAAACTCAGCCCTAAATTCAGCAGCCTTTCCTTCCTAGTCACTCCCTCTGGCAGTGATGAACACTGCTGCCGTCTTGTATCTGTCTCCTCTATTAGTCTGTTTCACATACACACCTGTTTTTTCTCTCATATCTGAGAGTTTTGGCTGTCTCCTTCTGAACCTTCTCTTATCCTTCTGGTCCCTTGGCTTCAAGTCCTTGTCCTAAAACTTCAGAGACCAAAGAATTTGGGAATTGGACGGGTCCTTAGTGGCCATCTAGACCAATTCATAGGGGAAAGGAATCTGCGTGGTGATCACACTAGCTGTGTGCTCTTGGATACGTCTTCCTTGGGGCTCAGTTTTCTCACCTATAACTTGAGAGGGTTGGACTGCATGACCTTTGAGATTCCTTCCAGCTCTAAATCTATGGTCCCATGCCTCCTAAATGTGGTTGTTCCTCATGGTTTATTTGCCAGATCTCAGATCTTGACTTTGCACTTTCTCCTTCAATTAACCAACTAATAAACAATCATTAAGCACCTACTACGTTCCAGGCACTCTGGTACATGCTAGAGATACAAAGAGAGGCAAAAAGATAGTCTCTACCCTCAAGAAGCTAACAATCTAATGGGGAAAATATCCATTTCCTTCAGAAATCGGTCTCCACTCCCACATTTCTATTGCCTGATGGCATTTCCTCTAAGATCTACTGCTGTCAGCTCAAATTTAGCATCTGTAAAAAAAAGTCTCACCACCTTCCCCTGAACCCAGTTTCCTTTTCCAACTTCCCCATTACTATAAAAGATGTCATCCTTCATGCTAAAACTCTAAGCAGTATTGCAAGTCTTGCAAAGACCCGGATTCGTATCCTGCCTCTAACGCTTACTAGATGCCTGATCGCACACGGGTCACTTCAACCCAACTCTGCTTCTTCCTATGGAGGCTAACAGTAATAGAGTCTACCTCTCAGAGCTGTTGTGAGGCTCAGATGAGATTATGTATGCAAAGCACTCTGAAGACCGTGGCTGCCATCCTTCATTCTCAAAGAGGACCAAAACGACGTTACTATACCAGAGTCGAGTTCCAGTGTGTCCAACTGTGGCTGATCAGACCAACAGGAGCTCGGAATGTTCTCCCACAGGTCAGACACACATGGTCCATAAGAACTTAAAGCATTATAGAAATGCCAGCTGTAATGATTAATATTATTACAGCCTTCATCATCTCCAACTTCTCCTTCCTCTCCTCCCCTGGGCAATCATTCATCTGCTTTGGTCAGGTGTTAGCTACAAGAGGTCAGTCCATGAGTATTGATTAAGTGCCTACGGTATACCAGGAACTGTGCTAAGCACCAGGGATACAAAACAAAGGCAAAAGACAGTGTCTGTCCTGAAGGGGCTCACAGTCTAACTGGGTAGACAACAAGCAAACAAATACATACAACAAGCTACTGCTGGGATAAATAGAAAATAATCAGCAGAGGGGAGGCACCAAGAATGAGGAGAGACTGGGAAAGACAAGAAGGTTCAAGAAATTCGACTTGTATCTCCAACATTCCAAAGAATACAAACAGTGGTCAAAAGAAGAATTACAAGACATTGATAACCAGTGGGAAGGCAACATGATGTAGCAGAAAGAGGAAGCGCTCTGGGCTTGGGACCTAGGTTCAGATCCCACACTTATTTTGTATGCAGCTTTGGGCAGCTAAGTAGTGCACTGGATAGAGCACTGGGCCTGGGGTCAGGAGGATTTGAGTTCAAATCCAGCCTCAGATACTAGCTGTGTGACCTGGACAAGTCACTTAATCCTATTTGCCTCAGTTTCCTCACCTGTAAAATGAGCTGGAGAAGGAAATGGCAAATCACTCCAGTGTCTTTGCCAAGAAAACCCCAAATGGGGTCATGAAGAGTTGGATACAACAGAAATGAATGAACAACAAATTGCCCAAGCCACTAAACTTCTGGGCCTCTTATCTGTAAAATGAGAGGGTTGGCATTATGTCCTCTGAGGTCCCTTCCAGTTTTAAATCTATGATCCTAGATGCAAAACAAAATAAGAAAATGCAAATTGAAACACATCTGAGGCTTCCCCTTACACCTCGTAACCTGAGAAAGATGATTACAGATGGAAATAGCTAATGCTTGAGGGAGAGCAGGAAGAGAGGCACACTCATCCATTCTAGGTGGATCTGTGACTTGGTCCAACTGTTCTAGAAAGCTATATTGAATTAGGCTTTTAAAAAAGTGCTGAGACCCAGAGATCTCACTGCTATGCATTTATTGTTCAGTCATTTTTCAGTCATCTTCTCTATCTGGGGTTTTCTTGGCAGAGATACTCAAGGGGTTTGCCATTTCCTTCTCTAGTTCATTTGACAGATGAGGAAACTGAGGCAAACAGGGTTAAGTGACTTGCCCAGGGTCACACAGCTAATAAGTATCCGATGCTAGATTTGAACTCATAAAGACTCCTCTCCCTGACTCCAGTTAGACACAGACATGCCCCGAAGACAACAGTCAAAGAAATAAAGTCCCCATACATGACAAAATCTTTATAGCAACACTTTTAATGCTGGCAAATCACCGAACAGGAGCCTGGTTTCTTTACTTGCAGGTGTGGCCAAACAAATCGTAGTACGTTCATTAAGAGAAAATGAAGGCGAATTAAGAAAAAAAAACCCCGCAAGAAGATTTATATGAAAAGATCTAGAGTTAGGTGAGCAGAAACAGGAAAACAACAGACGTAATGCCCAGTCTAGCTGTGTGCCAAGTTATTATTACTATTATGTTATCTTACATGTAATACTTTTATGTATGAATATATAATAAGATCAATACTATAATAAGATTAAAATAATGAAGTTATAATACTATAACCTGACCTCAGAGAAGAAAGGAGAACATGCACCTCCTTCCTCCCGCTGGAGAGGTGGGGGACCACGGATGTGGAGTGTTGTATACAGTGTTACATGTGGTTGTGATGGGTGGTGATTTTGCTGAACTGTTTTTTTTTTCTTTTCCTTTTTAGTCTTTGTATTCAGGAAAGGCTCTCTAGTTAGGAGAAGGGGGAAGACATTCTGGGAAACGAATGTAACATAAAACAAAAAGGCATCAATTAAAAAAAGTTTAAATGACATCCAGCTTTTTTAGCTACTTGCCACTTCTTTCTTTCTCTTTTCCCTGCCGATCAGACTTCAGACACCTCGTTCTTTCTAGTTGCTTTGTTGCCTCCACGTCTCCTCCATCCTCCTTTGCCCAGCATTCCAGGGCCTCCAAAGTCTGGCTTCCATTTACTTTGGCAGCCTCATCTCCCATCCTCTACCCACACCCGGCCTCCGCTCTGGCCCAAGCCGCTTACTCAGTGTCTCCTGAAAGTGCTTTCAGTTTTTTGCTAAAGCTGTTCTTTCCACTCTGAAATGCCTTCCCTGCCTGCATCCCCCTCAGCCTATCCAAACTCTGCTATGCCTCAAGGACCCAAAGGATCCCACCCCCTCTACAAAGTCTTCCTTTACCACTTCTGGCTGAAAAAGATTCCTCCCTCTTCCCAATTCCTCCAGTATTTATGGTTTGAAATAATAATAGCTAACATTTATACATACCTACTATGTGCCTGGCACCCTGCTGAGGGCTTTACAGATACAGTCTTATTTGATCCTCATGACAACCCTGGGAAGTAGGTACTATGAGCATTCCCATTTTATAGTAGAGGAAAATAGAATATAATATAGTATAATATGATATAATATGATATGATATGATATGATATAATATAGCATAGTATAATACAATATAGTATAACATGACATAAAGTAATATATGATGTGATATGATATAATATAATAGGATATGATAGGATGCTAAAGGGTCAGCTAGTTGGGACAGAGGATAGAGCACAGGACCTGGAGCCCGCAAGACTCATCTTTCTGGGTTAAAATCCAACCTCAGACACTTATTAGCTGTGTGACCCTGGGCAAGTCACTTCACCCTGTTTGCCTTGGTTTCCTCATATGTAAAATGAGCTGGAGAAGAAAATGGCTAACCTTTCTAGTATCTTTACTGAGAAAACCCCAAATGGGGATGACATAACAAAATAGGATAGGACACAATAAACTCTAATAGAATATGATAGAGTTCAAACTTAGAGTTTGGAATAATATTTACACAACACCTACTATGTGCCTGAACATTATGTTAAGTACTTTACAAGTTTTATCTCATTTGATCCTTGCAACAATCCTGGAAGGTAGATCCTACTAGTATTCCCATTTTACAGATGAGTAAACTGAGGTAAAGTGACTTGCCCAGGGTCACACATTTACTCGGTGTCTGAGGCCAGATTTGAACTCTGGTTCTCCTGACTCCAGATCTTGCCTGTCTCCCACCTAGCTGACCTTATTGTAAATCCTCAATTGTCACTCACCACTTCACAAAGAAATAGAAAGCCTCCTCGGCCAAGCAGAGGCCGTTTCATTTTGTACTCCAAATACACCAAAGGTTGAATAAATGCTCATTAAATTAAATAAGGGTGCAAAGGTCCTTACTTCTTGGTATTTCTAGTTATCATTTCTCCATGGGGTCTGTAGCTAGGGATTTGGATATAGGAAGACCTTCTGCCATAGACACCAGCTTTGTGACCTTGAGTAAGTCATTTCCATTTTCTAGGTCTCAGTTTCCTCATCTGTAAGATAAAGGGGTCAGGAAGTAGATGACCATCACATTTTTATATGAATTGGTTATTTCTTCCATTAGAATATCATTGGAGTTTATACTTGTATTCCCAGCACCTGGCATGGAGCAGACACTCAAAAATCCTTGTTGGTTGACTGATTGATTGAACCCCTGAGAGGCAGGCATCCAACGTCCTTCAGGGATTCGACCTTATGAGGCAGCACCTTCCGCTGTTGGACAGCTCTGTTACCAAGATCCATCTTTACACTGAGCTGAATTCCTTCCCTCCCTCCCCCTTCCTCTGTCTCCCCCACTCCTTCCCTCCTTACTGCTCCCAGCACAGTGCCTGGCCCTGATACAGATATTTAATAAATCTTCAGCGTCTCTTCCCAGACATGTGCCTGCTTCTCCCCTAAGCTGATTGGCCAATAAGTATGGAAGCAGAAATGACCTGGTTCTCCGGGCTGGAAGGGGAGGGTGACAGGAGGCCTGAAATGACACTTCCTTTCACAAGTTGGCCCAGAAGGCTCAGCAGCTTCAGTCAGGTGCTCCCACATGGTGTCTTCTCACCAACTCCAAGAAAAAAAAAACTTTTCTCACTTTCCTATTAAATAACAGGTCTGAATTCAGTTCAGTTCTCCCCATCTCTGGAGACTAGCTTTCAGGAGACTAGAAGAGACTCATAAATCAGATTAGAGGGATAGACTAGATGCCTTGGAAGGTCCCTTCCCAATCTGAAATCCTCTGATTCTCTTCCTGGAGCACATATGGTTCTCTTGCTTCTATTCCTGGCCAGGACCAACATTCAAATAAAGGCAGCCCACAGTAGCATTCCCATCCTCTCAGGATCATTCGACAAGTGTCTATTAAAGAATGTACGATTCACCAGGCATACATACATCAATGGTCCTGCTAGGCCCTTCTGATTCACCTAGCTTCTGAAGTCTCTGTTTCAAAGGAAGAGGACTACACACCATTTTCTGGGTCCTCTTCTACTTCCCCCACAAAGTGTAGAGCTGATCTTTTCCCAGAATAAAGGCAGTTTTAGAGCATAACCACCACCTGCTTGGTACAGAGGAAGGCACAGTGGCTCTAGTTCTGATAATTACTCTGTATGACCCTGGGCAAGTCAAGTAGCCTTCTTGGGCTTCTGTTTCTTCATCTGCTAGATGAAGGAATTGACCTGGGGGCCTCTGACATTGATTTTCTCCAATCTTTTGGACTAGCTCATTTCTACAACCATGGGAAGAATTGTCACCTTTGAATTCAACAAACATTTTTCAAATGCTACGGTCAAAGTCCCATGCAAAAGCTGAAAGTAGTGGCTGTCCTAATAATTGGAAATAACAGCTAACATTTGCATGGTTCCTAATATGTACGAAGCACTGTGTTAAGTGGTTTACAAATATCACCTCATCTGATCATTACAACGACCCTGGGAGGTAGGTGTTTTTAGGATATCCATTTTGTAGATGAGAAAACTGAGACAAACAGAGGTTAAGTGACTTGCCCATGTAGCTAGTGAGTATCTGAGGCCAGATTTGAACTCAGGTCTTCCTTACTCCAGGCACACCACCACCTAGGCGTCAGGGAGTTTATATTCTCCTGCGATGAAGGGGGTGGATGGCTGGATCCATGATATAACCAGATCAGTACGATCAATCACTATATATTAATTAAGGACTTATTATGTGCCAGGTCCTCCAGGGAAGAGGATACCTGGAAAAAGAGGAGATCCAGACAGAAACATTTGAGGAGGGGGTGGAACCCCCATACTGAAGAAAAGTCCCAAAGCACCTAGAAAAGATAAGAACTAGACCATGCCACCAGAGTCCAGAGCCCTGACTCTTCTGATGAGGGACAGACAGAACACCAAAAGTCAGAAATTTCTCTTTCATGGGGAAGTCTTTGTACAAAAAAAAATCCTTGCTTAGGCAACTAATTCATTGAGTCTTTCAGCTCCATAACATGAAAACTAGAGTAAGGGTAGAGGACTGATTTTTTAAAATACATTTTATTAATTATCTTTATTTTTATATTATAGATTCCAATGTATTCTTTCCTTTACTTTCCAGAGAGTCATCTCTTAGGATAAAGAATTAAGAAGGCGGCACCAAAGTCCAGCAAAACTAACCAGTGTGTTGGGAAAGTCTGACAGGGTATGCAGCGTTCCATCCCATAGGCCCCCACCTCTGTGAAGCTTCAAACTTCAAAACCGAACACAGCTGGGATTGTTTTGTTGCTGTTCTCTCTCTTTTTGTTGATGTAGTCATTTTATGTGTTGTTTTCCTGGTTCCACCTCTACTCCTTAGCAAGAGATCGTGTTTTCCCTGCTTCAGCTTCTTGTATCCTTTTCTCTTGCAACATTACTCTGTTACTCCTCTTTGATCTTCACATACCACAACTTGTTTGGCCATCCCCCAACTGATCAACATTGTTTCCAGGAACTGGGTTTTGTTTTTTGTTTTAATGTTTAAATCAAGGATTTCAGTTGCTTTTCATTTCTCTTTTTCTCATCCTCCAAGTCACCAAGTTCTGTTGACTCTAATCCCCTTCCTCTTACCTCCCTGTTGGTTTTTCAACTTTCATTTTCTCCTCTCTCCTACATACTCCCTTCCCTGTTCTTCACCCCCTTGCTCATTAACTGAATAACTATCCACCTTAGGATGGGGAAGGGAGTGGGGAGGGAGTATAAGATTCATCATGCCATTTTCCTGATCCCAAGTCTGCAACAGCTTCCTACTCCATAGAATACAAACTCATTTTCAGTCACGTCCAAGTCTTTGTGACCCCATTTGAGGTTTTCTTGACAAAGATACTGGAATGGTTTGCCATTTCCTTCTCCAGTTCATTTTTACAGATGAGGAAACTGAGGCAAACAGGGTGAAGTGATTTGCCCAGGGTCACACAGCTAGTAAGTGTCTGAGGCCACATTGGAACTCAAGAAGATGAGCTTTCCTGACTCCAGGCCTGGCATATCAATTGTGCCACCTAGCTGCCCCTTACCAACCCATTAACTTGGCATTTAAGGCCTTCTTCCCCTGGGTTCCCACCTGCCCCTCTAGTCCTATTTCATATTGCTCTTTTTTCCATATTCCAACCAAACTGGACAAGGCTGCCCATGTAGTTTGCTGCCACACCTGGTCTTACTATAAATAAGGAAGCTTGTCTCTACGCTTCCAGCAACGTCATCAGAACTCGGTTCTCACTTTCACAATCACTCAACTATCTTCCTGCCTAATTATAACCAATTTTGTCTCTGACACATAGCACTTTGTGAGGGAAAGGAATAAGCCCTACTATGTGCCAGGCACTGTGCTAAGTAAATGCTTTTTTTTTTTTTTTGCTTTTTGGAAGGGCAATTGGGGTTAAGTGACTTGCCCAAGGTCACATGACTAGTACATGTTAAGTGTCTGAGGTCAAATTTGAACTCAGGTCCTGATTCCAGGGCTGGTGCTCTATTCACTGCACCACCTAGCCACCCAGTAAGTGCTTTTATAAATATTATCTCATTATCTCCTGTGACCTTGGGTGATTCACTCCCAGGGCTTTAGAGAACTTTCCAAGAAGGGGCCAGCTTGCGTTGGTAGGGACTTATCTGGGGGTGAGTTGGTCCCCAGGCCAATAAAAAAGTAGATTGAGCCCCTCTCCTTATCCCCTAAGTTTAACTTGAGTTCAAAATATTCTATAATGTAGTTCACAACCAAAACCATGTGGGCAGGTGGCTCTCAGTCATCAGTATTTGGGTTATCTATGTATCCACCTTTGGTGTTCACCTGTTGCCCAACTTTTACCTGTAACCTCAAGAAGCTATAGTGCGTACAGTGTGGCCACATCCTGGTAAAACCATCTCTACAGATGGGCTAAAGCAGGTTGAGGGTAACCAACAGGTTTGTCGGTGAGCGAGAAGGGTGTCCACTCCACACATGTGGAAGCCCCCCTGTTCCCCACCAGACACCTTTTTCCCCACTTGTAATCACCTGTGTAGCATGGGCAGATGAGAACAATTTATTTCAATGGCCATGAAGGCAGCTGATGCAGACACAATAGAGCTCTTCAAGTTTGGTCAGACGTCAAAGACATCAAGGTCATTCACTGTAGGCCATCGCCAATTGTTCTGACCTTTGTCTTGCCGCTGGACTTTGATGACCATGGGAGACAAAGTGAGGCTGACAATTTTGTGTGACTCTGCCTCACTTAAATCCAATTCACATGCACCTCAAGACATCACCCCAAGACATCACCCTATGATGCTTTTTGGTCCTTTTCAGAAATAAAGGATTAACAACAACTCCCAGAGCCTTAGCATGTAGTAGGTGCTTCACAAATGATCACTGCCTTACCTTGCCTCTTTCATGATGTCCTCAGGACCACAGACTTTCCAGGGTAGATCTAGACCCACCATCAGGAAAAGGACTAACCTCTGGCCTGAACATTGGAGATCTTGTGTTAGAAATGCCCCAAGCTCAAAAATGGGGCAGGAGCATCCATCCATCCATTTAGTGTATCATATCCTTTCCCCACTATAGATGTCTTGATAAGACCTGTATTTTCTGGGTCAATAAATTGGCTTCTCTGTCTGTTATTCAGTAGCATCACCAGATACTTCCGTCTGCCCAGTTAGGCATTTAGGTCAGTTCTGTTTCATAGCAGTCCATTCCCCCGAAGCCACAATGTACTTTCCAACCAACCACCTGCCTGATCTCATCTCCTCGTTTCTGGATTATAGAGTGATAATGTCCTTCCTGACTCATCTCTAGCCTACTTGTTCTATCATCTCTCTCCTACCATTAATGCCCAAATAACCTTTCTAATCTATGGGTTTGATCACTTCACACTGTCTCTCAAAAATGTGCAGTGGTTCCCCGTTACCTACAGGGTGAAGTACTAAGGCTCCCAAACAGACACCTTTTCCCCACTCATACTGACCCCTGTACACTTTCTTCCTTTTCAAAGGTGAGAAGTCAGATGCCACCTTCTCCATGAACAAAACAGCTGGAGAACAATAGATACAATTGTTCCAATAAGTAAGTAGAAAGATCTTTGAAAGTTTCTGTTACCAGCCCTGGTTTGGTAGGACAGATGATAAAACTCACAATAGAAAGGTGGTGGTCTCCAGGTACAGGATGCTGAATTCCCTGTCAAACAAGGTCGCTGTATCTGTGAGATTGCTTAATGATTTTGTTCCAAGGAAGGATCAGTGGTGGTCAGAATTATATCAGGAAACAACTGAGACACAAAGCATGCACAACTTTAAAAAAAATGATTAGAAAACTATTCTAATTGTCACAAGTCTGCCCTGGTTGGTTTAGCTGCCAGGGAGAGTAAACGGCTTTTAATACTTTTCATTCTCATAAAATTTATCCAACAATCAACCAACAACCGTTTGTTAATCAACTATGCGCCAGAACTCCAAAGGACAGCAAGGAGAGAGAAGGTTTTCTTAAACAAACAATGCAAAGAAATAGCAGAGAAAAGGAGAATGGGAAAGAAAAGAGATCTCTTCAGGAAAATGGGCGTGGTAAAAGACAAAAATGTTAGGGACCTAGAAACAGAAGAGATTAAGAAGAGATGGAAAAACTATTCAGAAGAACTACAGAAGAAAGATCTTAACATCACCGATAACCACCATGGCGTGGTTACTGATCTAGAGCCCTATATCCTAGACTTAGAGAATTAACTCCAGGGGGCCTTGGGAAGCCTTGCTACCAATAAGGCTAGTGGAGGTAATGGAATTCCAGCAGGGCTACCTAAAATCCTAAAAGATGATGCCGTTAAAGTGTTGCACTCAATATTCAAGCGGATTTGGAAAACTCAACAGTGGCCACTGGATTGGAGAAGATCAGTGTATGCCCCCCTCCTAAAGAAAGGTAATGAAAAAGAACATTCAAATTACTGAACAACTGTGCTCATTTTACATGCCAAGCATGTAAGCAAGATTATGCTTAAGATTCTGCAAGCTAGGCTTCAGCAATATGTGAACTGAAAATTAGCAGAGGAGTAGGCTGGGGTTTTTTTCTTTTTTGTAAATTTTTTAACTTTAAACTTAAATACAAAATGAGAAAAGGGAAAAGAAAACATTACCATGTACACAGCAGGCCATATGAGATTAAAACAATACATTTCTATTTCAAGAAAACCTACATAATAAATACTACACATTGTTTTCACAGATGCCCAGCTTTGCTTCCCTGTTGGTTTTCTTTTGTTCTCAGCTGTGCACTTCATACTTTTATTTATATTTTTATACTTATATATATATAATAAAATATATTTATATTTTTATACTTTATATATATATAATAAAATATATTTATATTTTTTATACTTTATTTTTCCCCTCCTCCTCCATAACTCTAAAGAAAGCTACAATTAAGTGTGGCAATATATATATGTATAGATATAGATATATGTATAGATATAGATATAGATATAGATATATAGATAGATATAGATATACTACGTACTATGCTTATTTCCTCCTATCATGTTTCTTTGAAGGTGGATAGCATCTTCCTTTAAAAGTCCAAGTCTTTCCATGTTTTTCAAAATCAACCAGCTCATCATTTTCTATACCATAAGAATATTTCAACCCAATCACATCCTATTTGAGAGATTGCCTATGAAAGTTTCCCCCCAATTTTTTTTATTCCTTCTGTTCTTGGATATATAAGTTTTATTTATACAAGAAACTTTAAATTTAAATAGAAATTATCCTTTTTACACTTCAACAATTCTCTCTCTTATAATACAGTTTAAGGCCTGATACTGCTGAATCTACTAAAGTTCATTCGGAAGAGAAAAAGTCAGAAACTTCAAAGAAACCAGGAAATAGAGATGTAAGGAAGTAGATTTAGCATGCTGGTTTTTGAAGAGGCAGAGGAACTACAGACCAAATTGCCAACATTTGCTGGATTATGGAGAAAGCAACAAGGGAGTTCCAGAAAAACATCTATTTCTGCTTCATTGACTACACTAAAGCCTTTAACTGTGTGGATCACAAGAAAATGTGGCAAGTGCTCAAAGAGATGGAGTATTAGATCATCTTAATTATCTCCCAAGGAACCTGTATTTGGGCCAAGAAGTAACAGTTAGAACCAACATGAAACAATTGATTGGTTTAAGATTGGAAAAGGAATATGACAAGGCTGTATATTATCACCTTATTTATTTACCTTATATGCAGAGTACATCATGTGAAATGCCAGACTGGATGAATCAAAAACTGGGATTAAGGTTGCCAGGAGAAATACCAACAATCTCAAATAGGTTGACGATAGAACTCTGATGGCAAAAAGTGAAGAGAAATTAAGAAACCTCTTGGTAGGGGTGAAAGAGGACAGTGTAAAAACTGGCTAAAAGCTTAACATAAAAAAAAAAGGTAAGATCTTGGCAACTAGTCCCATCATTTCCTGGCAAATAGAGAAAGAAATGGAAGCAGTATTCAATTTTATATTCTTGGGCTCAAAGATGGCTACAGACAGCAACTACAGCCATGAAATTAAAAGATGCTTATTCCTTGGAAGGAAAGCATTGGCAAATCTGGATAGCATAAATAGAGACAGGACCTCACTGACAGAGGTCCGAGTAGTCAAAGCTATGGTTTTTCCAATAGCAATGTATGGCAGTAAGAGTTGGACTATGAGGAAAGCTGAGAGCTGCAGAATCGACATGTTTCACATCACACAAGGACTCTCTAATCTTATCTCTGTCACTATGTCTTATATCTGTTCAGGTCTTATCTCTGTCACTTCCTCCTTGTGTGACTTTGAACAAAGCCATTAAAACTCTCTGGCCCTCAGTTTCCCCACCTGAAAAGGACTCAGAAGCCTCTAACGGCCCTTCTATTTCAAATCAATGATCCTATGATTCCAGAGATCTTTAGAACACATTGACTTGTATATCCTGATACAATGGGATGTAGTAGAAACCCAATGAGGCCAAGACTGTAGGTTTGTTCCCCGTATCAGCTTCATCTTAAGAAGAAACAAGGCCATGACCATAGACCACATTGCTAAGTCTGACCAAGATATTTTGGAAAATCTGGTCCTATTTGTGCTTGTGTCCAGATGGAAGACTGTGGGTAGATCCAGGGGAAACCGTCCACTAGAGGCACAGTGGACAGAGAACTGCATCTACAGTCAGGAAGACTGGAGTAACTTAACCTCAGACGCACTAGCAGAGTGACCTTGAGCAAGTCACTTAACTTAAAATGGGGGTCACAATAGCATGTTCTGAGAGATAATAATTATTTGAGATAATAATTACAAAGTGCCTAGCTCATAGTATGCATTATAGATGCCAGATATCATCATCATCATCATTAATAACATGATTGCTGGGGGAAAAAAACCACCTAAAATGACAAGTCTGATTGCTAGTGTCCATAGCCATCTGCAGAGCTAACTTTCCAGGTAAGTGCATAGCTCTGTGAGAGACAGATAGACAGAGAGAGAGGAGGGGGGGAGAGAGAGAGAGAGAGAGAGAGAGGAAGAGGGGGAAAGAGAGAGGAAGAAGGGAGAGAGAGAGAGAGAGTGAGAGAAAGAGAGAGAGAGAGAGAGAAAGGGAGAAAAGGAGAGAAAGAGGAGAAGAATAGAGAGGGGTAGGGGGAGGAAAAGAGAGACAGAGGGAGGAGGAGGAGGAGGAGGATGAGGAGAAGAAGAAGAAGAAGAAGAAAGTGACTCTATGAGATGAGTCTGGCAAACTCCCACCACAAGGACCTCAGTTTTAAAGCAAAGAAAAAGCAAGCACATTTAATTCTTTGGCCATAGGAGGAAGGCAAATGAGGAGTAGAGGGAAAAAATGGGAAGCAAGCTCTGGGACTGATCACTGGAAAAAAAAAAAACAGGAGGAAGGGAGGGCCCCATCCTGGAGCCAAGCTGCCCACAGGCCTGTCCAGAGTCTGTGACTCACTCTAAGGAAAAGGAGGGCCCTGTCTCTTGGGGGCGGCTGTCTTCTCCCACAGGGTCGAAGGCAGAGGCTGAGGAAGGAAATGAGGCAATCAGGACAGTTTGGCAATTGGAAGGCATACCTATAAATCCGGGTTTGGGTTTGTTTGTCTTTTTAAAAGATCTTAGGACTTAGAGCCAGAAGAGGATTTGGAGATTATCTAGTACAACTCCTTCCTTTTACAGATGAGGAAACTGAGGCCAGCGAGGTTAAGTGCCTTGGCCAAAGTCACAGAGGAAATAAGCAGCAGAGCTGGGATTCAAACCCAGGTCTTCTGAGTCCCAATACAGTGTTTCCCACCACTACAGCCTATGGCCATGTCTTCTAAAATGGTTGATGCTAAAGAATTGATGCCCAGAGCATGTAAAAGTACCAGATAGCCAAGAAATTAGATGCCATTAAGTTGAGGCCCCAGGTCCCCTTTGGGCAGCTCATAACCTCTCCAGGACTAAAGTTTTCTAATTGGTAAAATGAGGGTCTGGTTTGAACTAGATTCAGTTCAAATAATGAACATTAATTAAATCCCTATTATAGGCAGAACTCTATGATGGGAAAGAAATGAGAGACAATTCAGTCTATTCAGTCTCTTCTCTCAGGGAGTTAATCAGAAGATCACACACACACACACACACACACACACACACACACACACACACACACACACTCACACACACCATACAAACTAATTCATTATAAAGGTTTTAAGAGAGGCCTGAAGGGGTGAAGGGAAAGGGAAAGGCTTCCTTGAGGAAGCAAGAGTAGCTGGGAATTCCACAGGCTGTGAGGGGAGCAGGATGATTTAAGGAATAAGGAACAGCACATGCAAAGGCCTGAGGGGGGAATATACAAAGGACAGTGAGACTCCTAGTTATCCCAGAATGCAGACTATGTGGAAGGGAGTGGTATGAAACAAGGAAACGAGGTTGAGGAAAGCAAGGTGAAGCCAGACTGTGGAGAGTTTTGAAAACTAGGTAAAGGAATTCGAACTTTGTTGTTGAGACATTACTCTTTGTGACCCCCCTCTGGGGTTTTCTTGGCAAAGATACTGGAATGATTTGCCATGTCCTTCTCCAGCTCATTTTATAGATGAGGAAACCGAGGCAAACAGGGTGAAGGGATTTGCCCAAGGTCACACAGCTAGGAAGTCTCCGAGTCTGGATTTGAACTCAGGATGATGAGTCTTTCTGACTCTGGCCTGGTGTTCTATCCACTGCACTACCTAGCTGTTCCCAATAGGTAGCTAAAAGGGTTTAAGTGAGTAGGGAAGTCATATGAGCATCAGTAAGATAAATTTGGCTGCCAAAGGGGCAGTGAGGGGCAGTGTGTGAAACCTGGAAGATATAAGGAGAATAGATTGAATGAATTTTTGAAAAGCATCTATCCTATTATGTCTACCATGTGTTAGGCACCTGAGACTATAATTACAAGAAGCCAGTCAATCCCTGTTCTTCAAAAGCTTACATTCTAAAAAAGAGAAGACAGCACACCGGGGGAGTGGTGGGTGACCAGAGAGGGCTGTTTGGATCAGGAAAGTGACAGAGACCATGAATGAAGTCACAGAGCATCTGACTGACCTTTTCCTTTCCTCCTCTGGAGAGGAGCCAGAACAATTATGAAGCTGAGTTGGCAGGATGTGGTTAATGACTGGATCTATGGGAGGTTAGGGAAAAAGAAGAGTAAGAAAGGATGCTGAAGATTCAAACTTGGGAGACTAGGTGAATGGGGATACCCCTGACAGAAATAATCAAGTCAGGAGGAGTGGATTTGTAAAGAAAGGAAAATATGGTTGGTTTTGGACATGTTGCATTGGAGCTACAGTTGGGACATCCACGTAGACATGTCTGCATGGAGCTGAAGGGTGTTCACAGGCTTATCCTTAGAGGCTAAAGCACCTCATTTTAAGATGAAGAAAGTGTGATGTTGGCCTGGAGCTCAGGACAGAGGTCAGGGCTGGAAAGAGAGAGGTTTAGGAATCGTCTGTGTAGAGCCAGTAGTCGAAGCCATGGGAGTGAATGTTATTGCAAAGGGAGAAAACAGAGAAGGGAAGATGAAAAGCAAGGACAGATTCTTGGGAAATACCCAATAAAGGATCAGAAAAGGCTGGCCAGGGAGATGAGAATAATGACCGAGAGATAAAGAGAGAACAAAGAGTTCAGAGCTCAAGGGAGGGAATCTCCAGAAGATGGCTTTCGATGCTGAAGGCTGCAGAGGGGTCCAAAAGACTAAAGCCTAGGGAGGAATAAGACCATTATGATGTGTCCAGTAAGAAGTCCTTGGGGATCTCTCTGAGTAGTTTTACTACAGTGGCAAAGATGGAAACAAGATTGCAATGGGTTAGGGAGAATGGATGATGAGGGCATAGGAACCACTGGACATAAATATTTCCCCCTCCCCCCAATTTTAACAGGTCCCTTCTAACTCTAGGATTCCAGGACTAGAAAAACAAATCCTGGAGAAAAGAGTAGGAACAAGAACGTCAGTCTGCAGCATGAGGAGAGGAAAATACTTGTTTCATCCCAGCCAATCCAAGAGAGGGTAAATACAGCAGGGTGCCAGGGCTGAGCATCTGCCAGAACAGAAATGACACAACTATAGGAAAAACTCAGAACAGCTCTTTAAAGCCTCCTGGTTCTTTCTGTTTCCATAGAGCTGCTGTTACCAGTCAGTGGGCAGCATGCCCATCCCTTAGTGGGCAGAGACAGCATGGTGTAAAAGATGGGCTTGGACGTTACAAGCTCTCTGGGTTTGGAATCCACTTCCGAAATTGACTAGCTTGGTGACTGTGCATGTGACCCTCCCCGGGCCTCAGATTCCTCATCTGTAAACTAAGGGAACCGAATTGGAGTCAATTAGACCAGCATTTTTTTTAGGCAGTTGGTTAAGGGCTAGGCATTGGGGATACAGAGACAAAAAGGAGTTAGTCCCTTCCTTCAAAGAGCTTACAAAATCCTGGGAAGTGAGAAACATACACATAGATAAGTAAACCAGAGTAATTTTGGTAGATGATGGGGGGAGCAGGGCAGGTCCAGCTGGCACTAATGACTTGGAGACCTCTTGGAGAAGAAAGGCCAGCCATGCAGTAAACTAGAGTTTCCAAGAAACCGAGATGAGGAGAGAACATTCCAAGCACGGGGGACAGTCGCCTGTGCAAAAGGTACACGGACAGGAGATGCAATGCTGTACGTGGGGACTAGGAAATGGGGCACTTTGTCAGGAATACCGAGTATGGAAGGGAATAATGTAAAATCAGCTTGTTAAAATAGGCTTTAAACAGCAAAGAGAGGGATTCATACTGTATCTCAGTAGCAACAGGCAACAGGAAGCTGGGTGAGTGCTAAGGTCCTTTACATTTCTAAGCCTATGATTCTATTACTCTTGATGGTTAGCTAGTACCCACGCAGCTGGTGCCCTTTCCCTGTGGGGAGCCACTGGAACGGTCCCCTGGTTTAGGCTGCCCCCTGCAGGGAAGCATCAGGGATATTGGTTCCCTACAAGGAAGACCACAGCATAACAAATGTCAGCTTTCTCCCACTGCCCATTTGAGCAAAGATGATACTTTGCCTTCAAGTTCAGCATCTAAAGGCCTTGGGACTTTGCTTTGGCCACAAGTTAAGTCCCTGGCTGTTCAGTCTCAGGCCAGTGACAATGAAATCTCATCTGGCTCTACATGGATAGCCCAGTTGGGTATAAAGGCCATCATAGGGAGATCAGCCCAGGAACCTGGGCTAGTCTCATTTTGATAAAGTAGCTCTAGGCAGTCTCAGAGGGCAGGAGAGCCTCCAGGTTCCTCCATCAGGGGATTAGTGACAACTGATGTCACCTCCTAGTCCTTCACATCAAAGCCCAGCCTTCCAGCTTGGGATAACAACCTTTTTCTGAAGAGATCCATCTATTATCCATTAAGAGGCAGCACATGGCCTAAGGGACAGCAGAGGTCTTACTTAAAGTCAAATCCTGCTTCTGATGCCCTGGGCAGGTTGTTTAACCTAACTTTTCTAATGGTTGCCAGACTGGGCATTTCCCACTCTGAATCAACCCCAATCCTTCGCTGTGATTCACTGCTAAGTATATAGACATGAGACAAAAACAATGCATACCACACACTGAAGTTCTTGGGCAAAGGATGTTGATCAGCTCACATCTGTTAAAAGATCTCTTTAAAATTTATATGGTGATTGTAACACAAGTATTATTTCCGTTTTCACAGCTTATCAGTTGACTGACTTTTCCCAAGATTATAATCACAAATTTGGAGCTGAAAGGGACCTGAGAAATCACATAGCCAACTCTCCCCTCTTGGAGATGGGGGAAACTGAGACCCAGAGAAAGGCAAGACTTTGCTCGAGGACACACAGCAGAAGGTGGATTCCAATTCAGCTCCAGCCTCCAAAACTAAGGCTTCTTCCACTGGACCACACCCACTGCTTCTGGAGGAAATGACCACATTCCAGATACAGTAGTTTTGAGCAAAGACTATGGAAATGACTGACCCCTTCCCTAATGACCATTGTGGTTTCTATCCTGTTAGGAAGTGAGTAGCATCTCCCTCCATTTCCTACCAACTAAAGAATATTCCAATGATGGACAGTTAAATAGAGAAAACTCTTTTTTTTATATGAGAGGAGCTTAAAAAGGAACCATGTCCTTCACCACACCTTCACTCAGCTACTCAGAGACAAAGACAGAGACATGGGAGAAAGCAACAGAAACAGGGCAGACAAAGGAAAGAGAGGGAGGTGGACGTATGGAGAGATGGAGGAAAGACTCAGTGTAATCTAAGCTGTTAGAAAATGCACAATACGATAGGAAAAATGCTAGCAATGTTTAGAAAAAGAGCCACTGGCTCAGCCATTAACACTTGTCCCTGACCACAATTTCTTCAGCAGTTAAATGAGGGGTTGGGATGGACCAACCCTCTCCGATCCAGTTTTAAATCTACAAGATAAAGAATGCCTGGCCTGGGATCCAGGAGGCTTCAAGGGGTTATCACTGAAAACCTATTGTCCTTTGAAACGTTTAACCACATTCACAGCTAATCCTCAGTCCTTGGGGATGAGACCCCTCCCAGTGCCGGACCCTCACCATCTGCCCCTTCTCTGTGCTCGCCACACCCCCAGGCTTGGCCATAGGACCCACCAGGGCTAGCCAGCATTGCAGCTGCACCCTCGGGGCCACCAGACCCTTCCTTAGGGTCTTCCTAGATTTGCTCTCTTCTCCAAAGCAGGGACTGTCTCCATCTTCGATCTGTATCATCAATGCTAAAACACAGTAAACCTAAGGTACGCCCCTCCATTCACTCATTCAGGCTCATCTAAAAGGACCAGACCTCTTCCTTTAAGACAAGAACATATCAAAACCAAAAATCTTTATTATACACAGGAATTTGACAAGAACCCGCCATCCCTGCTTTGAAATCCACTGCCCTCGACTGACATTGGAGGCTTTCTTCAAAGGCAGCGATGCCCAAGTCCACAGGTCCCTCCGAGGCTGGACCCCCAGCCGCAGTGTCCAAGGCCGGGCAGCGGCCCTAGATATACTTGTAGACAGCCTTGCTGGGCACAGTCTGCAGGCTCAGCCACACCAGGCACTTGCAGAAGGGGCAGGGGACCCTAGACGTACTTATAGACAGCCTTGCTGGACACAGTCTGCAGGCTCAGCCACACTCAGGTCTTGCAGAAGGGGCAGAGGACCCTAGATGTACTTGTAGACAGTCTTGCTGGGCACTGTCTGCAGGATCAGCCGCACCGGGCACTTGTAGAAGGTGGACAGTAGCGCCTCGCTATAGCCCACCAGGAAGTAGATCTTGGAGGGTGGCAGGCGCTGCAGCAGCAGCATGCAGATAACCAGCTGGTTGGCCTGGCGCTTAATGACCACCTCATCTGCCAGGCAGCCCGGGAAGGTGCCATACAGGAACTTACGGAGGAACACATCCTCCACGGTCCTCTCTGCCGCCCCCTCCTCTCCATCCAGGTTACCTGAGGATGAGGGACCCTGAGCGCCCACGGACTCCCACATCTCGGCCGGAATGAGATACCACCCTCCGTGTCTGGGGCGGGGAGAGTGGGGGGCCAGGAAACGTCTCCGTTGGCTTTGTCCCGCTGGGGGGGGTCATGGTTTGTTGGGGTATTTTGGGAAGGACTCATGGAAGGAATGGGGGAAACCCCACCTCCTCCCTAGGAGCATCCTCTACGTGGGGGATCCCACTTACTCGTGTGCAGGGACAGCCAGCCCTTGCGGTGGGCAATGTAGTGAGGGGGGTGGGCTTGCTCGTAGGTCACCGGCTTGTCGCCCTTCCCCACTCGGACACGCGCCGCTCGGTTCTGGGGAGGGGTCGACGTCACAAACTGGAGCCCCCACTTGCACCCCTTCCTGCATGGGCACTCCCCCCCCAGCACACGCCCCTCTTCTCCCAAGGTGCTGAATCCCCGCCTTCTTCCCGCGAGACCTCTGCCCCCCAGGGGTCCTTCCCCTTCCCCTCCCCCAGCCCCTACTCGCGCTTTCCTTCCCCTTCGCCTCACCTTGCAGCAAACAGCGGTGGTGTGGACGCCGCGGCAGGTGGACAGAAACTCTGGGGCCCCAGCGACGGCCACCTTGGGTGGGAAGAGAGAAGAAAGGTGAGGTGCAGGACGCCAGAGGCTACGCGCCCCCGGCGCTGTTCCTTGCACCGCTCCACTCACCCGCAGGCCGAACCGGCCGCAACACAAGGGCGCCGCCATCTTGGGACGGACGTCGGACGGCGGGAGGGCGGGAGGAGAGGAGGATTCTGGGTTTATACCAAGTGGATGGGGGGGAATGAACCCTGTGGGAAGGAGCCACCGCGTGCTGGTAAGGAGCAGGCAATGTTTCGAGAAGGGGGAAATCCTAGAAAGGAGGAGCAGCTTGCTGAGAGGAACGACTACAATAGCCTGAGACATCTCAATTTAGAGCTTAAAGGAACGTCCTTCCCCATCTTTAAAAGAGAGGTACCCTCTAGAGTCAGCGAGAGGCCAAGGGCGGGCGAGACCAATTGCAATGGAGTGGAGGGGGGATAAAGGCGGGTCATTCTATCTCCCGGAATCCAAAGGGAGGAATGTTTCGAGTCTCAGAGCCAGACCCTGCACTGTCATCTGAGCTAAAGGATGAGGGCAATGGGCGTGGCTTTTAGTATCTCCCGCGAGTGATTAATGATGACGTAACAGGGGGAGCTCCTCCCCATCCCCGGACAGTAATAATAGCTATTATTTACATACCGCTCTTAAGGGTTGCAAAGTGCGTTTTGCTTTGTGGAAAGATAGACTTCGCCCTGGCTACAAGTCCTGAGTTCAAATGCTACTTCGGCCACTTCCCGATCAGTTCCAAAGCCTTCTTCAGCTCTAAATCTATGGTCCAGGAGATAACATGTAAATAATTGTCCACTAGGTATGTGCTAGTGCCAGGGATACAATGTTGTGGCCAGCTAGGCGGCTAGGAAGACGCGAGTTTAAATCCAGCAGTTTGACTCGGGGCAAGACGTTTTCTCTCCCTGCCTCACCTTCCTCATCCGTGAAACGGGTATAATAGCACCTACCTCCCAGGGTGGTTATAGGGGTCGAATGAGCATAGTGAAGCGTTTTGCGAACCTTACAATGCTCCGGAAATGCATAGAACAGCCTCTGCTTATTCTTAAGAAGGCTGCTTTCTAATGCTTCCCAATTGCTCAGAGGCTTGCAGTTTGCAAAGCGATAACTTTACCTGCATCTGAGGGTCATTCGCCGGAGAAGCCCTCCCCCCTGCACTGGCCGGGGCTGTGACTGGGTCTGAGCCCTCCTGCCCCTTGAACTTGAGCATCTGGAATTTGGCCAGGTGCTATCTCTGCCAGGGCAGGTCTTAGGGCATTACCCACCGAGCCAGGAAGGACCCCACCCCCTTCCCTCTCCCTAGTCTCCTCCCAAACCTTGAGGCGCTTTCGTGAGGCCGGACCCTTCTCCGCAATTTGTAGGCACAGAGTTACCAGCAGTGATCCAGCCTAAAGGTGTTACAGGCTGAAGCTGGGTCTTCCTGACCCTCTGTCCATTATGATTTTCTGCCTCCTATAGAGATTATAATAATAATAATTGATGATGATGAGAGCTCATTTTTTGTGCCACTTTGAGACTTAGAAGGACAGCTGGGTGGTGCAGTGGGTAGAACACCAGGCCTGGAGTTAGGGAGAGCTGAGTTAAAATTCAGCCTCAGACACTGACCAGCCATGTGACCCTATTTGCCTCAGTTCCTTATCTTAAAATGGGGACACGTCGGAGAAGGAAATGGAAAACAAGTCCAGTGTCATTTCCAGGAAAACCCCACGGCTGAGGTCATAAGGAGTCGGACCTGACTGAGTGACTGAATGAAAACAAAGGTTAATAAAGCACTTTCCCCACAACCTAGTAAAGCCCACTTTACTGATGAGGAAGCTTACATTAAGCCAGAGTCCAGGGGAAAACGCAGGACTTGGGGTTGCCAAGTGATAACGATGCCACTTTCAGCAAGAGATTCCTCCTTTCTAAGCCTGAGGGGCTTGGTCTGGAATCTGGGTTCTGGATCATAGGGGTATGGGCTTTAGAGCCAGCAGGAATATTAGAAATAATGGAGGTCACTGGACAAAGGGAGGATGATGCCTCAAGTTCCGGCCAGTTCTCCTGGTGTAAGGAAGGCTTCTATGACTCTCCTTCCTCTCCCTCCTCTCCCCACCCCCCAGGATGTTCCAGAATGGTGAGCCCCTTCTGCAGGAGGAATGCTGCACCAACCCAAAGGAGGGGGGAGATTCCTAGTGGAACTGAGCTTTTGGACTTTGTTTCCCCTTAGATTAGAATGGGGGGAGGAGAGGCTGGAATACTGGGGCTGTAGTCCAGCAGAGACCGTTTTCTGGCAGTCCTAAAGGGAGAGTGGGGGGGGGGGGGGGTGAGTTTTAAAGTGGGCAGGGGAGGGAGGGGCAGACTTCAATTCTGCAGGAAGTTTTGACCTGGCTGGTCTGTGTTGGAGCATCGAGGAAAGGGTCTTTCAGTGCGAGCAGCAGGGCCAGCAAGACGCCCTAATTTAGGCCCTTGAGGGAATTTTTTAGGCCGGGCCTCTGCTCTATGGAACAAAGAATTCAGATCAAAGCTGCTGCTCCTTTAAGAACTGAGGAATGATGGGAAAGGTTTCAGTCCTGCTCCTTCCCCCTTTGTCTTAAATCAGCCTATAAAAAGTCAGAGGTTTGTTTATTTCTTCAGGAGTTTTAGCTGTTACAATTTAGGATCAATTTCTGTAATTGATCGTAACAGCTTTGCACTGCCTATCTATTCATTAATTTCGAGCTGGGGAAGGCAAAAATGCAGGATGCCAATGGCTAGCTGGAAACACCCAGAAAAGATTTATTAAGCGGTTACAATGTGACAAGTACCATGCTACATGTCTAGCCAAAATATTAGGGTTCCCCCCACTGGAGATTCCACAAGCTAACTTTGAGATCTTATATTATTATTTTTTAAATAATTTTATAAGCTCCTAAAATGGCAGGAGAGACTCATGCACACCCAGACCAATGTGACAGCAGGATATAGTCTGGGAGCTATTGTCATTAGAGCCTGGGGTCTTATACGCGGGCATTTTAGGCAAATCTCTCCTGTTGGAAAGAAAAGCAGGACAGAGGAAGGGCCAAAGGAAAGGTACTGCCCAGCAAGTAGAAAAGCAAGATCTGGAGACGCCTTGCTTTGTCCCTTTCTTATGGGGAAGGAGGAAGTTAACAAAAAAAATTTTTAAACCCTAGCCCGGCCAGATTTTGTTCCCTAGCACCACCTGCTGGTCATCCTCGTGTAGAAACCAGAGCAGAGTTTGGAGCCAGGGATGCTTGGGGGCTGGCCCAGTTTTTCCACCAACCAGCTTGTAATGTTAGGGAGGTGACCACCCTCCTGGACCCTGGCTTCCCTCATCTGTTAAAAGAAAAAAAGATTGCTTCTAGCTCAAATTCTATGATTCTTTGAGATCCTACCACCTGCAAAATTGGTGTAAGGCATTGTTACCGTTATTAACCCCCAAGAATCTGTCTAAGACGAGGAAAAAATGAAGCTAACTGGACACTTTTATCTAAAGCATTTGGCAGAAGACATTGTAAAAGAAGTGGGCACATTAAAAAAAAAACTTTTTTAATGTGGTAAATTCATTTAAGAAATGGTTGTTGTGGGAGCAGCTGGGTGGCTCAGTGAATAGAGTACCAGTCCTGGAGTCGGGAGGACCTGAGTTCTAATTCAGCCTCAGACCTTTTAAGCCTTGGGACCTTGGGCAAGTCACTTACCCCCAATTGCCCTACCCTCCCCCCTCCAAAAAGCAAAAAAAAAAAAAAAGGTTGTTGTTCTGTAGTGTCTAACTCTTTGTGGTTTTTTGGGTTTTGGGGGGTTTTGGGGTATTCTTGGCAAAGATACTGGAGTAGTTTTCCATCTCCTTCTCCAGTTCATTTTACAGATGAGGAAACTGAAGCAAACAGGGTGAGGTGACTTGCTCATGGTCACACAGTGTTAGGTGTCTGAGGCTAGATTTGAACTCAGTCTTCATGACTCCAGGGCCGATGCTCTATTCACTGCTCCACCTACCCGCCCCAGGGTTTCTTTTTTTAAACTTTGGGCCTTCTCCCAAAAAATCCTCCCAGTTGTCTTTTTTTTTCCCCCCAGTTTAGAATTCTGGTCACTCCTGGTCACTCCCTGGGCTTTTCTTAGCCCTTGCTCACGCCTCGGCTCCCTCTCTGTCTTCACTTTCTTCCCTGAGTGACTTTTTTACATATAAACCATTTTATACCATTTACCTTCCCCCTCACCCTGTGTGTGTGGGATGGTAGAAAACTTAGCAGACTTAGTGTTAGGAGACCCATGGAATGGAAGCTCCCTGAGGGCAGGAACCATTTCATTGTTTTGTCTTTGTGTCTCCTGCACCCAGGCACAGGGACTGGCACCTTAATAACAAGCGATTATTGTTGAATGAATGAATCCTCCCAACACTCCCCGGTTGCATAACCTCGAGAAAGTCCTTGAGCCTCAGTTTCCTTACATGTAAATGGGGAGAATATCCCCCTCTTGTGCCTTATCCTTACCCATGTATTCTTCAGCTCAGGGCCACTGGCCTTCTTGCTGTCATTCTACCCGTGCCTGGGATTGCCCCCCCCCCCCCATTTCTGCCTCCTGGTTTCCTTCCAGTCCTGCCTCTCCCAACCCCTCTTAATTCTAGGGCTTTCCCTCTTCTAATTATTTCCTGTTTGTCCTACATATGGCTTGCTTGTACATAGTTGTTTGCTTCTTGTCTCCCCAATTAGACTGTGAGCTCCTAGCGGGCAGGGACTGTCTTGTGCCTCTCTTTGTATCGACCTCCAAGTGCTTATCACAGTTCTTGGCACTTGGTTGGTACTTATTGACTAACTGATTGACTGAGTAGGATCCTAGCATTGGTGAACCTTCCCAAGGCTAAAAGTTCAGGCTGTCAGGGAAGCCATTTTTCTTCCTTTCTGACAAAGAGGGCATCTGTATAAGCCGGAGTTTTGTCTCCTTTAAAGTTTTACTATTTAAAGTAGCATTTTTCAAGGCCAATTCATTTTAAAATCTGACCTATTTTGATTTGTGTATATTCTTGGTTGGTTCTCTGTAGAGAAATTGCAATGGGGGAATGAATGAATAGTTGAGAATACATGGAATACAGGACAGAGATTTAAACATCCAGCCAGAGTGTTTGAATTTTCCCTTACTGGGGGCCCAGAGCAAAGTATTCAGGATTTCAAAGATTTTTGACTTGTCATTTTGATAAACTTCCTAAAAATAGGGCTAAATTAAATTTGCATCCCTCACCTCCCTCCTTTGAAAACAAGTTAAAGAACCATCTTTTGCTTTCTGCGTTAGGACTGGGGCTATCAGATCGCTTGTTCCTACACCTCTCTTCCTCCAACCACCTTTTTTCCTTGTATCCTGTAAATGGAGAGTTGAGGATGGGGGGGGGACTAACCACATAGCCCAGTGGTTCTCAACCTTCCTAATGCTGCGACCCTTTCATACTCATATGTGGATATATCTGCATGTAGGCAGACCCACCTGGAGACTAATAGAGGAGCGGTATCTCAGTTCCTAAGAGCATCAGAAATATGTGTTTTCTGATGGTCTTGGGCGACCCCTGTGAAAGGGTTGTTTGACCCTCAAAGGGGTCACAACCCACAGGTTGAGAACCACTGACATTCTCTCCAGGGAGAAAAGAATAGGTGAGATCGGTCACACATGGCCAGTAATGATGGGCAAATTTCCCAGGAGATGAGGGTGGAGGCTTAATTTTCAGTGTCTCAGCCAAACCTTGCCAGTCAGCTCCATCTGGTGGCTGTAGCTACTTTTATTTTTTTGGATACAATAGACCCTTCTCACCAAAACTACCAAACAAAACCCATATGAAGTATGTAGATACAAGAAAGATCTATAAACTCAGTAGAATCTCAGGAAGGGAAATTCCTCTGTCCTTTGAAAATAAGTCCTAGTGAACAGCTAACAAGTGTAAGGGACTTGGCTTGAACCGAGGAGCATAAGACTTGGAGTTGGAAGAGGACAGCTTAGAAGCCATCTAATTGAACCCCTTCATTTTCTAGATAAGGAACTAAAGCCTAGAGAGGATAAGGATAACTCAAGGTTATATAGGTAAGAAACAGAGTTAAAATTTGAACCCAGCTTGTGTGACTCAGGTTTTCCTGACCCCAGCCCCAACAGATTCCCTTTACCCCCGACAAAGTTTATTGTGATAAATAAATATTATTCATTGATTGATTGTGAAACTAATTTTGGTGAATGTCTGAGAAGCTAGGTCAGTTCTGAGATTTTCCTGTAGCTATAGATATGTCCAAGATGACCTTAGCCTGTGGTCCAGTTTTCTCTGGGGGCATCTGGACCATTTGAAATTGAATAGTAGATCTGGAACTTGCCCATCATCCTGGGGAAACTCTGTAGTATGCACAAAGTGGCACCGTGTGCTGGGGTAGAGGATTCCTCCAGGGTCTACTAGAGCCTGACCCGAGATATCTGTTCCCTTTCTGCTGTCCCATGGAAGCTGACCTCAGGGAAGGAGGGGCCAGGACATTTACCTCACCGTGTGACCTTGTTGTTCATCTATTGCATTATAAGACTTCCAGTTTTAACCATGACAGCCTAGGCATCGATGGCGAATGGATCAGTGAATGGATTTGGCAACCAAGGACCCAAGTTCAAATCCTGACTTTGACATTTCCTACCCACGTGACTTTGGGCAAGTCACTTGGCCTTTGTGGGCTTCAGTGTAGGATAGGATCACACAGTCTTAGAGCTAGAAGGGGTCTTAGATGTTATCTTATCCATTTATCTCCTTTGTGAAAGGAGGAGACTGGGGCCTAGAAAGGAACAAAAAAAAATTAGCTCTGGGAGGGGTGGGATTGGAACTCGGGTCTTCTGACGGAGTCTGGCGCTCTTTTTCTGTTGTACCATGTGCTTTGAGGGGGTCAGGCCATATGATCTTGAAAGTTCCTTCCAGCTCTAAAAATCTGATTCTATTACTTCCTTGGCAGCTGATTTCTGTATTTAGTTCCTCTGCTTTACAGAGAGTAAATCTGAATTGTAGAAATTTTAAGGCAGGTTTCCTAGGGTCACACTGAATCAGTGGCAGTTAGATTAATTATCCACTTTTCTGCTCAGGTCTGTCTCTTAGAATCTTCCATTTTCTTCAAAGCTTAGCTCAAGCATCACTTCCTACAGGTTTTCCTGATCCCCCAGAACATCAAGTTTAGCAGACCTTAGTGACCCATGTCAGGGTAAAGCCTGCTGGTCTACCACCTTACTTACCAAAGAAACATAGTTGCTGCTGGCCTGTGCTAACCTGTGACTGCTGGGAAGGGTATATAGTGGGGTCTGCAGAGGAAAACAAGAGCAGAACTCTGGATTATTTTCTATTGGGATGGGGATACGGGGCTAGCATCCGACTAGGAGGGGGTGCCCCATGCCTGATGGGGTGTGCTGGGCCAGGGGAAGGGAAGGGCTTGGTCCCCTGTAGTGCCTTCTTTCTGGGCCTTAGGCACCCACTGGAGCCAGGTGAAGCCAGTCAGTACCTGCTGCCAGGCAGCCTGTCTCTAAAGAATCAACCCAGCAGGTACATTTCAGGTGAGCTGGCCCAGAACACAGCATCATCATGACTTTGCACCTCCGGTTTGGGGGTGTGCCCCTCTGTGTGTATCCTCTCTCTTGCACTGCACAGTCTGAATGCACCTCACTGCACACTCACCACAGCAGAGGAGAGAGTCCCATTGCCCCACTCACTACCATGTAGAGTCCACTCTGACTCGAGGTACACTAGCTGCCTTCTTATTGTTTGACTCACGTCGATGCCCTCAACCTGCTTTGTAACATAGGAATAATAATATCACTGGCTGCAGTGGGTAGAGCACTGAACTTGGAGTCAGGAATACTTGAGTTCAGATCCTGCCTCAGACGCTTGCTGGCTCTGTGACCCTGGACAAGTCACTTAACTTCTGCCCACCTCAGCTTCCTCACCTGAGGAATGGGGATAATAACAGCACCCACCATTCAGGATTATTGTGAACATCAGATGAAATAGTAGTTCATTTGCCACTGGAGAGCTGGCTGGGCTAACTTCCTAGACATTCAGAGAACTGAGGCCAGGACAAGTTATTCAGGATTTTGTTGTTTTGGTTGTGAGCTTCTTCCAAGGCTCAGATGGAGAAGCCAGAACCAGTCCTGTGGGTCAGGGGAACCAGCTGAAGTTTGGCTCAAGGGTTTTATAAAGAGAGAAAGAGTCTGGATCTTGGAACAAACCAGACAGCGCCTGGAGGTTCCAAAGATATAAAAATAATTTCCTTTAATGCTGGTGAAGGAACTGGGGAGCTTTCTGTGTGCTAGAGAAACAGGGGCAGGCTTGGGAGTTTCCATGGCAATCACAATGATATACCTAGCACATCTATGACTTTTTAAAGTTTGTAAAGCACTTTACTTATGTGATCTTATCTGATCCTCATAACAATGAGACCTAAGAGCTTTTATTGTTGCCATTTACAGACTAGGAAACTGAGGCAGACAGAAGTTAAGTGGCTTGCTGTACAGAGTCACACTGTTAACAAGTGTCTGAGGTAGGATTTGAACTCAAGTCCTCCTGGCTAAAGTCAAGCATTCTAACCATTGTGCCTTCTAACTGCTAAGAAGAAAACTTCTATGACTGAGGGAATATGGATAGCCCAGGTTTAAGCAATCACAGGTCTATAGAATTCAGGAACATCAGAAACTCTTTTCTGGGGCCCAGGGAGAAGAGTTTTCCTAGAAAAACCATCAACAGTCCAAAGAGGTTTTTGAGATCTAAGGCTAGTGTTAAGGGTTCAGGTAGCTGAGAAGGGCCCAGCTCCAAAGACTGAGAGGAGACAGCTAGAAAACAGTGGAAGCTTGCCAGATGTGAAGGGACCCAATATGTGAAGGCTTCTGGGACTTGGGGAGTCAATAGAGCAGTGGTTCTCAACCTGTAGGGTTGTCACCCCTGCGGAGGTTGAACGACCCTTTCACAGGGTCTCCTAAGACCATCAGAAAACACATATTTCTGATGGTCTTAGGAACCGGGACACCGCTCCTCTATCCATCTCCAGGCGAGTCTGCCCACATGCAGATATACCCATATATAAGCATTAAAGGGTCGTGGCATTAGGAAGGTTTCTGATGCTCTTCAGAAGCCAGAATGGGCTTCCGTTGTTTCAGGGTGGATTTTTTCAGATCTAGGGGCACTGGGTGTTCTTGGACCCTGGAGTTTTTTGAAAGAGCCTTTGAAGGAGGGTGAAAAACATGGTAAAAAGCTCTGCCCTTCAGAGCTCTGACATCCAGGCTTCTGGAATTCTGGAAACAGAAGGTTCCATGGTCCAGGTAATGTTTCTGTTGCTCGTTCTTCATTCTTGAAGAGGACCAATGACATCAGGAGGGTGATGTCTTGGCTTGCAAGTGAGTTGGATTTAAGGGAGGCAGAGCTGTACAAAGTCACCAGCCTCACTCTCTCCTCCAGAGCCATTGGTGTTCAGTGGCCATATGTAAGTTAAGACTAGTGATGGCTCAGCTCCAGGTGACAGGAAGGGAGCTAAATTAGAAGATGGGAAGGGATCTCAGTAGCCATTTGGTCCTACCCATATAGGAAAGGAGTACCCATTATAATGGGCAGCTAGGGGGCGCCATAGTGCACAGAGCGCTGGTCCTGGAGTCAGGAAGACTCATCTTTCTGAGTTCAAATCCAGCCTCAGACACTGTGTGACCCTGGGCAGGTCACTTAACCCTGTTTGCTTCAGTTTCCTCATCTGTCAAATGGGCTGGAGAAGGGAATGTCAAACTACTCTAGGATCTCTGCCAAGAAAAATCCAAACGGGGTCATGAAGCTTTGGACATAATTGAAAATGACTGAACAACCCCATTATAATCTATCCAGTAGGGCGTTCAGCTCCTTCCTGTAGAACTTCCAGGAGGGGAAGTCTGTTCCAGTCTCAGGTAGCTCTACGGCTTGTTTCAGACTCTTTGGCTCAGATAAGGACAAAGGAGCTCGAGGAGAGGAAGATGGAGAATGGAGGACCTTTATCAAATCCCTAGAGTCCAGAGACCCAGACGCAGGATGGTGTTTGGTTATTGGATCTTGGAGGGTTCGGCCAAGCTCGGAGATCATGGGTCAGCCTGCCATCAGTACTGGTTGCCAGTGATTTATGGACCCAAGAAAAGAAGCAGAGTCAAGACAACGGAGTGGGGGAAGAAGGCAAGGAGGGTTGGCTTAGGAGAGATGAAATCCTAGAATCAGGTTTCAAGCTGGAAGGAACCTTTGAGGGCATCTGGTTCAATCCCCTCACTTTACAGATGAGGAGACTGAGGCTAGAGATGTTAAATGGCTTTCCTGTGGTCACACAGCTAGTAAATATAGGGAGCAGTATTTGAACCTGGGTTTTCCTGATGCTAGGTCCTACGCTCTATCTTCTACACCACGTTGTCTTTTAGGGTTGGGCCCGAATGTCAGTGGTCACTGTGGCTCTGAGGCCTGGCCACAGTCCACAAGGAAGGTGCCAATAGTTAGAGCCAGGAACGAGTTCTGGCAGCCAAAGCATGGAAGATAAGTGGATTCCGATTCCCCAGGGCAGAGGCAGGCAGGAGGTTAGAAGAGCAGATAGCAGGGGTGGCTGGGTGGTGCAGTGAATAGAGCACCAGCCCTGGAGTCAGGAGGACCCGAGTTCAAATGTGACCTCAGACACTTAACACTTACTAGCTGTGTGACCTTGGGCAAGTCACTTAACCCCAACTGCCCGACCTCCAAAAAAAAAAAAAAAAGCAAAAAGAAGAGCAGATAGCCAGACAGCAGGGATCAAGGGTCTGATCTAACCCTCAGAGAACAATGGCAGTCAAAAGAAAAGAAATTTCCTTCCAGACAATGCTGCCCAGAGAAGGTGCCAGTGCCTGAGGATGGTGACGATGAAGGATCCTGATCCCAAACCAGAAAAGCCTTTTAAATCCAGGGAGACTGGTCCTACAGGGCCCAGCTCAAGCAGAGAAGCCTCACCTGTTCCTGCTTAAAAGGCAGCAAAGCCCCTTAGGCAGCGATTGGAACAACTGTGGCCAAGACTTCCCTCTGTTGTTATAACCAACAGAGGCGAGCTCAGGAAAGCCCCAGACTCTGATAGCAGAGTGTAGACCCCCTGGACACTCCCATTCTGTCACGGCTACCCTTGGACTCTGAGTGGAGGCTCCTTTTGGGGACCCAGCTTGCCACTGTAAATGGGCGTTGGGAGAGGACTCACATAGCTTATATATATGACACTCCTAATGGTCAGTACCTTCTAAGCCCCCGCCCCGCCCCTCCCGGCAGCCCAACACTAATCAGCTGAACCAGATGCAACAGAACCCAGGCAGGGCAAAATACTACTACTTTATTTATTATAATAATAGCCAGCATTTCTGTGGTGCCTGCTATGAGCCAGGCACTGTACTTTAGAATTACTATCTCATTTGATCTGCACAACAACCCTCGGAGGTAGGTCCTATTATTATAATACTCATTTTACAGATGAGGAAACTGAGGCAAATGAGAATTGACTTTCCTAGGGTCACATGGCTTCTAAGTGTCAGAAGCTGGATTTGGACTTGAACTTGGGTCTCCCTCATCTCACACCTAGCCTTCTATCCACTGGGCCACCCACCCCCGCAGGAAGGGGTCAGAATCCTTACAATGAATCTGGACAGTAGGCTTAGGGCACCGGCAGTTAGAGGAGCTCCATACCAAGCCCCCGGCTGTCTGAGCTCGCATTCCTTTATGTATTATTTCCTTGCAATGGCCAGACAAGTGCTTGGCATATAGGAGGGCCTGAGTCCACTGTAGAAGCAAGGAGACTTCCCTGCCTGAAGCAGGTCTCCAGAGGCCAGAAAGCAAGGCAGTGCCAGATAATCAGAGTGGGAAGGGAAAGTAAAACCCGGTTAACCATGTGATTGCATGGGTGCAGTGGAGTTGAAACTCGAAGATCCCATTTCTACCATTTACTCCGCTTTGTAACCTTGGCGGCCAGGCACGTCAGCTCATTTGGCTCTCCCTTCTTCATCTGGAAGACAAAGGCATTGGACTAGACAGCCTTAAATGCCCTCTCAAGCCCTCGATCGAAGGTCCCATGAGACCGTAACTTTGGGGTGGCAATACAAAATTACTTGGCGAGGTTGCCCGACAGCCCCACCACCACCACTGAAAAGTGACGTGGGGACAGGCTAGTTCTGCTGCCCTAACAAAGTCACCCCACTTAGAACTAATCATGGGCTGGTGTTTGTCTAATTGTTGGGATTGCTGAGATTCCAGGTCTCCAAGTGTTTGGGTTATTTAGGTACTCGGGCAGTGAGGATAGCCAAGGAATGGGCAGGCAGGCAGGGAAGCCTGAACGGGAACCAGTAACATCTGAAGGAGAAGGCAGCCTCGGGAAGAGGGTTGCCTTGTTGGTTTTTTGAGTATGTATTTTGTATAACTGTGGGAATTTCAGATACTGAATGTGTTTTCAAATAAATGATTAGATTTCAAGACCCATATATTATTCCATCCTTTTGCCTTTCCCAGGAATTAGGAGCATTTGGACAACTTCACTATGACTGGGAAATCCTTTCATTGTTTTTCCTTTGCTTGGGACATCTTCCTTGCCAATGGTGGTTCTTTTAAATGAAGCATCACAGAACAGTAGGAAAAGCTCTTGAAGTCAGAGGACCTGGTTTCTAAACCTGCCTTTTCTGTTCATTGTGTGACCTTGGGCAAATCACTGCCCCTCACTGGGCCTCGGTTTCCCTACCCATAAAACAAGGGGGTTGGACTAGTTGTCTTTGAAAAGCCCTGTTGCCTCTAAATCTACTGCCATGTATATCTCTCGCACTTCAGCTGGTGTCAATATTTAGCGGATCACTGAACAAAGCTATCTCTGTAATCGAATATGTCACCGATTCCTGTTTAATTCTGCAGCATGTGCGAGAGACTCATTGTTTGAGAATTTCAGGTTGTATTTGGTTCCACTGACTCAAATGCTTTTTAAAAAAAAAAATCAATAAAACAACAAGACTCAGTGGAACCTAATATCCTCTGCCCTTTTCATCTCAGTCAATTGTGTGAAAGTAAAGACGGGACAGAAACGCTCCCGTTTGCAGGAGACTAATTGGACTAATGGCAGAGCCCCAGGACACCACAAAGTCTCCGAATTCCAGCCACAGGAAAGAACTCAAGCTGGAAAGTGGATGTCTCGAGTAGAGCATCCAGGACATGACAAGGTGCTGGGTCAGCTGGCTTGTGGAATGTATGACCCCCCCAGGACAGAATACAAGCCTGGCTTCAGCTGAGCTTTCCAGTCTGGTCTCTGCAGTCGATATTCTGGACCTACATGACATGCTATCCCCTGATTCCATGTCTTTGTACAGTTTGTTCCCTACGCCTTGGACACCTTCCCTCCTTCTGGAATCTCTGGCTTCCTTCTAGACAACCTCCTCTAAGAGACCTTCCCCAATTCCCCCACTTGTTGGTGCTTTCTCACTACCCTCCCCCCTGGAAATTATTTAGTATTCACTTGATATACTTTTTGTATTGACACTTGTGTGCCTGCTGCTTCCCCTCAGTAGAAGGTAAGCTCCCTGAGGGCAGGGGCTGTTTCTTTTTTTTGTCTTTGTATTTCCAGTGCCCAGTGAAATGATACATAGTAGGTACTTGGAAGATGCATTTGGACCAAAGTCCACCAATATATATTTTTGTGGCTGGACCCGGAATTGAGTAGCAAGAGGAGATTGGGCTGGGTTGCATTTGTGAAATGGCTATGTTTTTTCCATGATCCCAAACTACTCACTGTGGTGGAAATCCACCTCTTTTATACCGGCATTCCCTTTGCGATGCTATTGTGTTAATATAGTTTTGGAAGAATCAAAATGACCGGTAACCAGAGGGAAAGTATATACAAGGCAGCTTGGGACCAACCCTGAGAGCTCAGCACAAAGCCTGGAACACAGTAGGCACTTAATGAATGCTTGGTTTGACTGAGATGAATGTCAAAGTGAGCAGAAAAGACATCACTGAAAACAGGTGTAAGTGGAAAAGGAAGTGGGCTGCTCATAGAGTAAGACTGGGAATGAGCAGGTGGACATCCTGAGTGCTTCCTGGTACAGCCTAACTAAGCCTTCCCCAATCCCTCTCGGTCTCTTGGTTGATTATCTCCTATTTATCCTGTGCCCACCATGTTTGTACGTATTTGTTTACATAGCATCACTTCTGTTAGATTGTAAGCACACTGAGGGCAGGAACAGTTTTTTCCCTTTCTTTGTATCCCCAGAGCTTAGCTTAGTGCCTGGCACATAGTCAGTACTTTAATACTGACTGACTATGAAATAATCAGGGGAAGGCCTCTACCAGGTGAAGGATTAATGACCTGACAGATCAGACTCAAAGGAAATGGTATGGAGGCAGTACAGCCTTTACAAGGAGCAGAATCACCCCTTCCTATCCCTATAACCCTGAAGTTATAGATCCATTAAAATACATCTCTTCCATTTTGGAGAGTGTCCAGGCTTGGTGTAGGGCCCTCCCAAAGCAGGTGCTCCCTTTACATTTGTGCTGACTTATCTGTGTGTGTGTATGTGCTGGTCGCTGTTCCCCCCACCCCAGTTAGAATGCAAACTCCTCTAGGGCAGGGACTGCTTCCTTTTTGTTTTTGTATCTTCACCACAATACCTGGCACATAGTAGGCATTTAACACTCAATTGAATGTTTGATTGATCCACCAATGCAGACAGGTACCTTACATTCTTAAATATAAGTGGGGGCACTGAGATACTAGGTGATTCACTCAGGGTCATAGGTGGGACCTGAACCCAACTAGAGTGGAGGCTCCTTGAGAGCAGGGACTGTCTTGACTTTTCTCCCTATTCTCGAGCTCTTGGCATATAGTAAAGGCTTAATAAGGGCTTTTTCATTCATTCATTTGTTCATTTGTTCATCCCATTCATTCATTCCTGAATCGAAGGCTGGCCTCCCCAGCCATGCTACCTTTTTCTGTGCCCACACAGTCGTAGATTTAGGGATGGACCAAAGCCTGTGTTGAATCAAGTGAAAACGTGTTTCCTTTACCCTCTTACAAACATTAACAGAATTTTGCCCATGCCTTGGGAATTTGCCCGAGATGTCTCAGCATTTTTGTCCCATTTTCTTTTTCCCCAGACGGCTCTCCTGGTCATTTGCAACCCTTCCTGCAACACAAATATCCCATGCACATCCTGGGGGAAAGAATGACTCCTGGCGATGGAGAAAGCAGTGAGGTGTGACATTTTTATGGTGACTTTCTGAGGTATTCCAGGTTTACAGACATACCCTCATTCATCCTCCTAACACATCAGATGGGCATTTGGGTTCTCAGTTAGGAGATAGGAACATTAAGGCACAAACAAGAAGAGCCTGCCCGTTATCAATCATTATTAGCAGAGAAGTCAATAAATAAAGTGCTTCGTACCCCTTGGGCCCTTGGCAGAAATGTCAGCATCATGAAATGTCAATCCTGTTCATTCTAGCCACGGACATCATTCATGCTGAACCCCTTGGCCAGACAAGAGAATGAACCTCCCTGAGGAGAGGGGATGCTGGGCTCTCTGCACAATTCCCTCTACCCTCCCACTCCCTGTGCTGGGCATTCACAGTCATCAAGGACAGGCAGGGCTGTCCTGGGTCAGGTCCATGCCGTTCCACCAGGAGACAGAATGGAGGGGACTGGGCCTTATGAAGGGCCTGCCAACCTGGGAGCAGCCTGGAATGGCACCAAGCCAGAGAAGAAAATCACCGTTTGAGTGTTTCCTTCCCAGGGTCCTTTTCTTCAGGATCCTCAGATCAGCGGCATTGGAGGCTTTCTGTATTCCTGATAAAAATGTGCACTCTCTCTCTCCCTGTGCTTGTCAATGCAGTAGCTGGTTTGGTGGATGTCTTGTTCTCTGAACCGGGTCCTAGGAGGATGCAAATCTTCTGATCTGTTCTTTCCTGCATCTTTCTCTCTTCAAGCAGGTTCAGACGCCAGCTGCTCTTTCTCCAGGAAGTCTCTCCAGGACCACAAGCTTCCCTCTTCATTTATTCCCCTTGAGGAGAGGTCCCTCCCAGCACCTTGGTCAACAGCTCTCGTTTCCAGGGGTCTCTGCCTTCACAGCCGCCCCACCAGCTCTACCAGGTGTACAATGTCTCTGTGTTGATGACATACTCCATTTCTGATATTCTCAAGAAGACATCTCTTTAACTCAAAGACGGCCTCGCAGTAGCCCGAGCTCACAGGGGCCATGGGGGGCACTCCATGCCACAAGCGAGGGATGTGCCAAATGTGCTTCTCGGGGTCACACAAGACTGTCTCTGAAAGGGCCCGCTCCTCATCGTGCTTCTCCATCTCGGCTACGGCCCTGTTCAGGACATTCAGTTGTTCCAGAAGTTGTTTCCTGTCTCTCAGGTTGGGTCTGGGGACTGGTCCGTCGCTGAGGTCCTGGGACACAAGTTGACAGTTGGGAACATGCCCCAACTTTTCAAGCTTCAGAAAGGCATGGAGGGCGGCCAGAGGGGTGTCCTTGGTTTCGGCCATGCTGACCACAGTAATGTTGCTGAGCCCCATAGCAAGAGTGGCCAGAGACACCTCCAGCTCATACCTCTCCCCACGGGCAGCTATGGCCCCACCTGTCAAGCCCCCAGAGTCAATCACCAGAATGAAGTCACAGCCCAGGTCCTGGCGAAAATCCTCTGTCACTGAAATGAGCTGCATGAAAGTGCCGTGGGGTTTGTAGCTCCTGCTGGTGGCAAACTGGAGCCCAAACATGGTGTTGAGCAGAGTGGATTTCCCTGTGCCCTCTGCTCCCAGGACTGAGAGCACCAGCAGTCGGGGTCTGCCCTCCAGCCGGGCATGAAGCTCCCTCAGGATACCTGTCACCCACCGCAAGGGAACACAGCAAGTTCCTCGATCCATCAGTTCCAGAGGAAAGCCGCTCAGGACCAGCTCTGAGGCCAGGCCAACAAAATGCGTGAACCGCTTTTGGCTCTCCGCCATCTTCCCCGCCTCCACAAGGTAGCATTCAGCCTCATAAAACTGCCCCATCTCCCTCAAAAAGTGCTCCACCCCCAAGGAAGTGGGCCAGAGCTGCTCACTGAGCTCTGCAGGCCGGCTGTGCTTTGGTCCCAGGGTAGCGAGGGCCTCTGGGGGCTGCCTCCGGCTCTGCCTGGCCATCTCCTCCAGTTTGAGTTTCATCCACCCCAGGAAGTACTGCTTCTCCACGGGGGAAGGGTTGGCAATGCCCTTGATAAACTCCTGCATGCCCCAGCCCAGCTCGTACCGGTTCTGGTGCGTCCTTAGGGCCAGCAGCCGCTGCCTGAGTTCTGACTTGTATTTCTCCGGAGAAGAGTCCCCAGCCCTCTGTAGCTGGCAGAGCTCCTTCTCTACCTGAGCGATGCTTCTCCAAGGGTCCCCCTGTAGCCGGAGCTTCTCCCTCTTATACAGCTCCACATCCTGGATGTCCTGGGTGATCTTTTCCACCCGCTCTCTTGCCTTCTGACACTCTTCACAGTCCTCATCCACTTTCAGCCCCAGGGTCCGAGCCTTTTCTGCCATGTCCTCCAGGGACACCTTCCTACTTGCTGATTTGATGACATTCAGCACTATGGCCTGGAGCCTCTTGACGAGGCGTTTGCTGTCCGTGCTACTGACCTTCACCAGGACATGAGAGTAGTCAATCTGAAGAACGGACACCAATTTATTCAGGAACCTCAGGTTGGCATTGCGTTTGCCCCGGTAGGGACTAAGGATGAGGTAATACCGAGTGGTCGACCCGCTCAGAGAGCACAGTAGCTCATACTCCTTCTGGCCGATGTTGTCGGTTAATATGAAAACAGCTGATGATGTCTCGGTCAAAAGCTTAAATTGCTGCCAGTGACTTCCAATCTCACCCCTCAGGTTGGCAAAGGCGACGGGTTCTGGGAAGACGTCCGAGTTCTCTTTGCTGCTGCTGCCTGGAGAGTACCAGGACATCTCGACCAAGCCGTCTGCAATCTCTCGAGCATTGGCCGCTGACGGCATCTCCCGGTGGCAGAAGTAGTCATGAGGCTGGTGGTGAGAGGGGCTCATGACGGCATTGAGGAGGTGAGACTTGGAGTGGCTGCTGATGTCCATGCGTGCAAAGGAGATGATTGGGACCCTTGTGAGCACCAAACTCTCCTCCCTCGAAGTCCTGGGCCCCCCTGGGGATTGCCACCACCACGTCCTCATCACGCCCCGCAGGGCCCATAGCAGGAAGGTGTGGTTTTGGCTTTCTGAGTCGGGCAGGACCACAGGGAGGGCAAACTGGCAAAGAGACATCTTGACCAGCAACTCCTGCTGTAGGAAACTGTCCGAGCAAAGGAGAAGTGCACAGAGGAGGTCCAGGGGATTCAGCGGCACATCGGGGGTCGTCACCAGCTCAGTGAGAGCATAAATGTCCTCGGAGGTGCCCCAGTACATTTCTGGCTCATCCACCTGTGTTTCCTTCTCACCTGTCCTGTCATCCTGGGGCAAGTCCGATAGCAGAGTGGTGTTTCTGACTTCTGAGTTGAGAGCCAACAGCTTTCTCAGGAAGCTCCAAGGCAAATCAGTGGGCACCTGGGGTGCCCAGTTCTTCATACTGTCAAAACTGATCTGCCGGGCATCCTGGAGGCTGAGTTTCCTGTTGCAGTATGTCTCCAGTCCCAGGAGTGACATCGTTTCATGAAGCCTGCTCCTTTCCTCTGGAGGGAAAAAAAAAGGAAAAGATCAGTGCTAACCTGCTATGCTTCACATACCAAGGGGCTGATGGAGGAAAGCCCTGGGCTTGGCCTTATGATGCCAGGGTCCTGTATCCCCCAAAGCCACACTAAGTGCCGCTCACACAGCCCTGCCCCATGCTGTGAAAGAGATGGTCTATGGGGATCCTTCTCTGATTCATTCTGCTCTTACCAATTTACAGGTTCAGAACTAGAAGGGATCTTAGGGGTTATCAAGTCTAATGCCCTTATTTGATTTTTTTTTTCAAATTAATCTGTTTTCAGTCAACAAGCCAGCATCTTTTGTCCTTCCCATTGTCCCTCATTTTACAGATAAGGACATTGAGGCTCATAGAGTGACTTGCCCAAGGTCACACAGGTAGTAAACAGCAGAACAATGATGATTCAAGCCCAGGCCCTGATTCCAAATCCACATTTTTTCCATTGCTTGTGTTTCAGTCATTTTTTTCCCCTTTGCTACTGGTTCTAATGTGTGGTTTTTTTCCTCCTTAAGGAAAGTAGAAAAGTCTCTGAGACTGGGTTACTTCAAGTCCAGGATGATCACTTGGGAGATCTGTCACCAGTTCCAACTTCTGTTGTATTCAAACACCCTCCCCCTTCAAACTGCTAACTTAATTTGCATTTGTGTAAACCCTCCAATCCTTCCCAGCAGAACAAACCAACATTGCAATTAGTGGGCTTCTCAGGTACTAGTTACCCAGAAAATATAAAATCATCATCAGAGACTCATTAGTCTGGAGCTGGATGGAACATCAGAGTTCATCTGGTCCAGCCCTTGCCTTTCCCAGATAAGAAAACCCAGGTCTTTTTTTTTCCCCAGATCTTTCCCATTGCACCATGTTTATTTGCATATTATCTTGCATGTGATTTGCCTATTCTTCACATAACAGCACAAACATCCCTCTACTGGGCTATCTTTCCTGTCTTTGCTCCTTAGTGACAAGGAGCAAAAAGGACAGGAGAGATGTGCCTACTCCGGAAAAGGAGCAGGGGTTAATCCTGCCCATCACAGAAGGGAAGGGTAAAGTGAATGACCAGGCCATGAAGGGGTTAAGCCACCCTGTTAGTTACCTCCTGACTGGCAGAGCATTAGAATACAGGTTTTCTGTTTCCCAACCCAGGTAGGGAGTCATTCTACCACTCAGTAGAGCTACTCACAGTTATACTGCATCCATGCCCCACTAGGAGGCTCTCCAGGGTCTTAGTTCCAAGGAATGTTTTGAGACCAAACTAGCCCCTAACTGTGCAGAGTAGTACATGCTTGAGAGTGAATGGTCTAATTCAAGGGTGGGGAACCTGTGGCCTTCTAAGTCCTTAAGTGTGGCCTTTTGACTGAAGCCACATTTTACAGAACAAATCCTAGCGTCAAAAGGCTACACTTAAGGACCTAGAAGGCCATATGTGGCCTTAATGCCACAGGTTCCCAACCCCTGATCTAATTCATCATAGATCGCAGATGGAGAACTATACAGAATTTCCCAGCTATCTAGTCCAATTTCCTTATTTTTACAGATGAGGAAGTTAAGTGGCCAGTAGGATCCCAGGATCCTAGATCAGAGCAACAAGGTACCTTTCAAGGCCATCCACACCAACGTCTTAATTTTATATAACCTAGGAATCGAAAATGATTTGTCCACGGTTACCTAGGCAGTAAGTTGGGATTTGAACCTCTGACTTCTCTGATTCCAAATCCTGTGTGTTTTCTACTGCACCAAATAACCCCTCCTAACTGAGGAAGAGAGAATGATTAGGGAGAAGCACAAGTAGATAGAAAAGGGAAGAAAGAATGTGATACCTGTCAGGAAGTCAGCCACAACCAGCTGTCCATTCTCCTGGCCTTCCTCTGCTCCGTCTGTGAAAAAAGCAAGGGAAAAGTGAGCTGCTGATTGCTTTGGCTAATGTGGCAGTACTGGTGTGACCTTGGAAAAGTCCCCCAACTTCTCTGGGCCTCAGTTTCCGCATCTGTAAAAATGAAGATGTTGGTCTAAGGTCTCTTCACGTTCTAGGTCTGGGATAAGGGGAATAAGGAGGACAGAAGCTCTGTCTCGTCTGGCCCCACGATGACTCTCAGCCGCTGGCCTCTGAGCCTGAGTGTGGGCCTGTCCTATTGCAAGGCCCATCATCGCAGTCATCTGTATCATTTCCTCTCTTCTGAGAGAGTTGAACAAAGGATCTGACCTGACGCAAAAGGAACCAACGAAAAGGCAACAACTGAGGAAGCCTCCCCGTTGGGTTAGAATGCTTCAAAGAGGGCTTTCAGAAGCGTCCAGAGCTGGCTTCCCAGCAGATGAAAACCAGGATAAGAGCTAACGGTGGCCTCTGTGTTCTACAGAGCCACAATGAGCGTGAGCAGAGCGGGATGTGCTGATGCTGGGGAGGGGGCAGCCTGGCTCTTCCTCCCTGGGAGCGCACATTTCTTCCCCATGGCATCCTGCATTCCCCTTACTTGCTTTACTGACACACATGCCCTATGCTGCGGGGACAGGCTTCCCCGAATAGACCCAGGACTCAGAAGCACCCAGCTCCAAAAAAACCCATCAGCAAGTGTCCATGGAACAATTACTGTGTGCCTAGGGATGGGGATTCCAAGCAGTCACAGGCCACACGGGGCTTACGTTCTAATGTGACTGTGTATGGGGGAGTTGTACCACTCCCCCCCCATCCCTGGGGTCCCATCAGGCTGAGCCATCCATCCCAATCTGACAGGTTGCAGGCTGGCAGGGGGCAGTCTGACCACATCCACTTCTCTCCCCCATTGCCCCACCCCCCAACAGATTTTGCCGACGGTGAAAAATTTCCTAGACAGCTCCAGATTACAGAGATGCAGGAGATTACACTGTTTGATTTCAAATGGTATTTTTTTAAGCCAAATATATATTGTGCCCCATATTTCTATTTTTTTCCTTGAAAATAAACTTCATTTCTATCTTCCATAGCTAAGAAAAATGTCAAGAGACACACCCTGCACCCTCTCCTCCTATCCATGGGGAGAATGTTTGTAAATAAGCGTAAGAACATAACAGACACACGTTCAGTCTCCTGCTAAAGATCAGGAAAAATACATTAAAATAATATGATTTTACTTCCCTTCTGGCAAGTCGGTCCGTGGCCCAGACTCACTTATTTCCCTTTTTTCCTTCCTAATCTGCTGGAAGGCTGACATGCTCTCACTGCTGCTGAGCCATCTGGGAAGCAGAGTTTGTGAGGCTGACTCCAGCCTGGTTGTTTACTCCGAGCTCTGCTGCCGTAGGTCAAGGTCGGCCCTCTCCTGCTTCAGGGCAGCCTGACCTTGACTCTGGCAGGCTGCTGAGAAGGGGCCTCCCTTATCAAGATCTCCTCGAGGCTGGGAGTGCCACGGGTGAACTCAGATCTTTCTTCTTCCCCAGGAGCAGTTCTCCCTAATTCTGAAAATTCATCTACGTTTCCTTAGATGTTGAGGGTTCCAAAGGAGAAGGAGAGACAGAGACAGAAAGAGACACAGAGAGAAGAGAGGGAGAGAGACAGAGAGAGAGACAGAGAAGGACAGACAGAGGGAGAGAGAGGAGAGAGAAGGAGAGAGAGGGAGGGAGGGAGAGAGAGGGAGAGACAGAGAGGAGAGAGAGACAGGGACAGAGAGAGAGGAAAAGAGAGAGAGACAGGAGAGAGAGAGAGGAGAAAGAGACAGAGAAAGAAAAAGAAGAGACAGAGAGGAGAGACAGAGAGAGACACAGAGAGAAGAGAGGGAGAGAGAGAGACAGAATAGAGAGAGAGAGAGGGAAGGAGGGAGAGAGGAGAGAGAGGGAGAGACAGAGAGAGACAGAGAGGAGAGAGAGAGGGACAGAAAGGAGAGAGAGAGAGAAAGAAGAGAGGGAGAGACGGAGAGAGAGAGACAAGAGAGAGAGAGACAAGTGAGGGAGAGACAGAGAGGGAGGGAGAGAAGACAGAGAGAGAGAGGGAGGGAGAGAGACAGAGAGAGAGACAGAGAAGGACAGAGAGAGGAGGGAGAGACAGAGGAGAGAGAGAGACAGGGACAGAAAGGAGAAAGAGAAAAAGAGAGAGACAGGAGAGAGACAGGAGAAAGAGACAGAGAAAAAGAAGAGACAGAGAGGAGAGACAGAGAGAGACACAGAGAGAAGAGAGGGAGAGAGACAGACTAGAGAGAGAGAGGGAGGGAGGGAGAGAGGAGAGAGAGGGAGAGACAGAGAGAGACAGAGAAGAGAGAGAGAGGGACAGAAAGGAGAGAGAGAGAGAAAGAAGAGAGGGAGAGACAGGGAGAGAGAGAGACAAGAGAGAGAGAGACAAGTGAGGGAGAGACAGAGAGGGAGGGAGAGAAGACAGAGAGGGAGGGAGAGAGACAGAGAGAGAGTGTGTGTGTGTGTGTGTGTGTGAGAGGCAGAGACAGAGACAGACAGAAACAGAGACAGAAACAGAGGGAGAGAGAGCCCTCTATGTTGGACTCTCGTCTTCTCTAAATTTTCTCCTAAGAACCTAGTAAATAACTATCATCTTGTATCATACATTTGTTATATTAAGTATTTCCACACTCCCAAAATGTTTTGCTTTGTGCATGTTCTGATGGGCAGCCAGGTAATACAGTCAGGAGCCTCAGACACTTAGCCTCAGTTTCTTGCACTATAAAATGGATGTAGTAAGAGCATCTGCAGGGTTGCTGTGAGGATCAAATGAGATCATACGTGTTGTGTCTCAAACAAAGTAGGGGCTTAATAAATGCTTGTTTCCTTCCCCCTGTCTATGATGTAATAGGGAATTGAGGACAAGACCTGTTTTGGTTTTTTTGGTCTATACCTCTACAATGCCTTACAAACAGTAGGTGCCTAGTAAATGTTTGTTGAATTGAATTACATATACTTGGTGCCCATGGGGGAGGATGGTGGACTAAGAAAGGCCTGCTATAGGTGGTAGTACTTGAGCTTGGCCTTGAAGGAAGCTAGGCATTCCATGAGGGCAGAAGCAAGCAGGGAATACATTTTGGGTGTGAAGGATGGCCTGGGCAGAAGCTGGCAGGAGATGGAATGTGGGGTAAAACAAAAGACAAGCCAGCCAGTCTGGCCGATAGTGGGAGCCTTCAAAGGGGAGTGATGGGTAATGAGCCTGGAAAGGCAGACTACAGCAAAATCTTAAAGGGCTTTGAATGCCACGGAAGGCTGTGTTTTTATCCTCCAAACAACAGGGAGCCATAGATGAGGTTTCTTGAGGAGGAGAAACAGGATGCTATCTGGACTTCCTCCAAGGTCATCCAGCCCAGTCCCACTATTTTACAGAGGCTTAGGGAGGGCCCCAGATCACTAGGGCAGGGAGCATGGTGGGCCCAGTGCTCTGATTCCAGAGCCAGGGCCCTTGTGCTCCATGGGACCCCCATCACTGTTTTCCAGATGAAGAAGCTGATCTTAAAACTTGCCCAAGGTCTCACACTGGCAGTAACTGGCAAAGCTGCAGTCTGGACTCCAAATTAAACAGTCTTTCCATTGTACCACACTGCCTCCCTTTGTCAGTCTCCACCCTGGTACCCCAATTACTTCCCATTGCTCTTGTGAACATCCCCAACTTCCAGGGTCGGCAGTGTGTAGTGCCAGGGTCCCCAGAAAATAGTCTGCCTGGTCAGCAGCGCTCCCCCATCAGAGACTCTGCTATCACAATCCCCTTCTTGGGGAGTCAGGGGAACCTGAGCTCAAATCCGGCCTCAGACACTTAACACAAACCTAGTGAACTTGGGCAAGTCACTTAACCCCAATTAGTCCTCCCTTCCCCCCCTCCAAAAAGCAAAATAAATAAATAGATTGGTAATTATTTTTTTAAAAATCCCCTTCTTCCTCCTTTCTCCATCTTCTCTCTTCCCTCTTCTCTCTTCCTTCCTCCCTTCTCTCTCCCTGCTCCTTTCTTACCCTTCCCTTCTCCTCTTCCTCTCTGCTCCCCCTTCCCTCTCCTCCCTCCCTTCTCTTCCTCCTCTCTTTTCCTTCTTCCCTTCTCTCTCCCCCTCCTTTTTTCCCCTTCCTCTCTCTCCCTCCCTTCTCCCCCTCCCCCTCTCCTTTTCTCCCTCTTCTCTCCTCCCTCCCTCCCTCTTCCTCCTCCTCCTCTGTCTCCTTCCCCCTCTCTCCTCCCTCCTTCTTCCTCCTTCTAGTGATGAACTTGAGTCCAATCATGGCCTGATTGTGAGCTACAAAACAATTCCTGTTCTAAATATATATGTCCTTTATGCCAGATGTCTTCTTTTATATTCACAAGGGACACAGATCACAAAGTCCCTGCCCTTAAGGGGTTTACAGTCTACTAGGGAGCACATTGCAGGCACACTCCAAGGACCTGTGATTTTCTAGCTGGAGTTCTGCCTTCACCAACTCATATTATTGTGACTGCTCAGCAGGGCAGAGTCAGAGCCCTGGAGCCTGTGGGGCCACACCGTCAAAGAGATCACTGGGTATGTGGGTATGCCTGAGGCTGCAGGAAGCCCCAACCACCAGCCATTTCCTGGACCTACTTAAGGGAGTCAGGAAGCAGCCTCAGGGCTGGAGGTGGTGGGTGTGCAAGCTAGAAACCTTTCTGGGTGTGAAGCAAAAAAAACGGCCCCGGGGGTGGGGATGGGGGGAGTAAGACCCCCTGCTGGAAAGTGCCTGCTTGGGGGGGGGGGGAAGTAACAGATCTGATGGGAATGATGAAATGCAGATGGAGCACTGAGCTCTAGGACCATCTCCGTGGAGCCCCTGCTCCTGATAATCTGCTGGACATATTCTTCCAGCTAGACACACATCTAAAACATCAAAGGAGAGGATGACCACATTACCCAAAGGAGCTGGGGGTGGGGTGGGGGAGAGGATGGAGACTGTGGAGGTGTCCAAGGCCAGAGGCCAAGCAGCTGGGAGCCACCTGGCACTGCTGTGGAGTCTAACTTGTCTGACTTGACAGTCTTGCTGGACCTGAGTTCTGGATGGGAAATTGGAAGCCTGTGGAGAGGCCAGGAGGAAATGGCCAGTGGGCAGAGGCCAGAAAGGAAAGGGCACTTGGACTAGGGCAAAGCTGGTGAATTCCAGTTCTGTGCTGTACCCTGGTCTGAGTGGGGTGACCTCCCTATTCAGTCGGGCTTCAGTAAGTAGGTAGGAAACACCTACTGTGTGCTATGTGCTGGCTGGTGATACAAAGACGAGTTGAA